>CM077088.1:60657375-61257375 GCA_039513925.1 Platanthera zijinensis
GGTGGAGAGAGCCAATGTGTTCATCCAGGGCAGAGGAGAGGAACAAGGAGTTCTGGCACGGCTTCGATGGAGACCGACCGCTCGGGCAAGACAAGGGAAGACTGCTGGAGAGGGAGAGGGCGCCGGAAGGGGCGCAACGACAGAAGCAGGAGAGGCCGCAGGAGAAAGAGGAGAGAGAGAGAGGGGAGGGAGATCAGAAAAGGTGGAGAGGCAGGAGAGGCGGGAGAAGCTCGAAAGGCAGGAGGATAGGAGGCCGGTCGGAGGTCGAGAGGCGAGGAGCGAGGAGAGAAGATTCCAGTACCCGAGGGATCGCCCCCCAGTGGAGGCGGCCCATCCGTCAGGAGGAAGGGAGGGCTTACAACACTCGGGAGCAGGGAGGAGGAAGAAGGGAAACCATGGCCATCACGCAGCGAGCCGCTAAGCGCCGGCGGAAGGAGAGGCAGCAGGAGAGGAGGCAGGAAAGGCAGCAGGAAGCGGCGATTCCCCTCTACTGCGATATCCATCGAGTGGAGGGGCACGGAACCTTGGCTTGCCCTGAGTTCTGGGAAGCAAGGAGGAGGATGGAAGCAACGGCGGCCGAGAGGGAGCAGCCGCAGCAGGGGGCCCAGGTTGGGCAGGTGGCCTACCAGGCACCGCAGAGAAGGAGGAACGAAGACAGGATCGACCAAGGAGGAAGGGGGAATGTCATTCCCGGTCCGGGAGGCGGGCACGTCGGAGTAATCAACGGAGGGGCGGGGCTAGGAGCTTCCCGCAAGGGAAGTCTCCACCAAATCTACAAAAGGAGCGTCGCTTCGACGTCTCAGACCCCCCCTCCTTGAACGAGATCACCTTCTCGGAGGAAGACATGCTCTGGAACGAGAACCCCTTCCATGACGCCCTGGTGATTCAAGCAGCAATCGAGGACTTCACCGTCGACCGAATCCTTGCGGATAACGGGAGTTCGATGAATGTCATCTTCAAGAGAACCTTCGTCGGCCTTCAGGTGGAAGCGTCCCGGGTTCAGGCAGCGGATGGGCCTCTCTTCGGCTTCTCCGGGGAGAAGAAAGAGGTGGAAGGAGGAGTTGAGTTGCTGGTCACCCTCGGGGGAACTTCGATCCGATGCCGCTTCGTCATCGTCGACGCACCCAGCGGCTACAACGCCATCTTCGGACGGCCCCTCATCAACTACTTCAAGGCCGTCCCTTCATCATATCATCAATGCCTGAAGTACTGCAGGGACGACGTCCAAGTCAGGATCAGGGGAGATCCCAGGGCCTCCAGGGAATGCTACCTGAATGCGGTCAGCACCATCAGCTGGATGGGCGACGCAGAAAGGTTGGAAAGGATGATGGAGCAGGAAGAGGGCCTGCAAGCTGCCGAGGAGCTGGAGGAAGTGGAGGTGACCTCCCTGAGAGGAAAGCCGGAGCTGCTGAAGATCGGAGGAGCCTTGCCCCCGGAAGGGAAGGTGGAGATAGCTGTCTGCCTACAGGAAAACGCGGACGTTTTCGCATGGAGCGCCGCCGAGATGCCAGGGATTGATGCTGATGTTGCCTGTCATCGCCTCAACCTGGATCCGGCGACGGCCCCCGTCCGTCAGAAGCAAAGGAAGAGCGCCGCCACTCTAGCGAGACCCATCCGGGAGGAAGTAGGGAAGCTGCTGGAAGCAGGTTTTGTTTCGGAGATCCAGTATCCAGGCTGGGTCTCCAATATTGTAATGGTGAAGAAGTCCGGAGGGGGCTGGAGGTTATGTATCGACTTTTCATTGTTGAATAAAGCTTGCCCGAAGGATTGTTATCCCCTGCCTCAGATCGACGCGCTGGTGATTCCGCCGTCGGATTTCCTGTGATGAGTTTCCTTGATGCTTTTTCAGGATACCATCAGATCCGGAGGCATCCCCCCCGATTGTCGCGACGTTTCCTTCATCACAGCGACGGGTGCTATAGCTACAAGATGATGCCCTTCGGGCTCAAGAACGCTGGCGCGACATATCAAAGAATAATGGATCACGTCTTCAGGGAGCAAAAGGGGCGGAATCTGGAAGTCTACGTGGATGACCTGCTCGTTAAGAGCAAGAGCGCCGCGGAGCACGTAGCGATCTGACAGAGACCTTCGCCACCCTGAGGAGGTACAAGATGCGGCTCACCCGCCAAGTGTGTTTTCGGCGCGGGAAGGGGAAGTTTTAGGGCACCTCCTTACTCCCCTAGGGGTGGAGCCTAACCCCGACAAGGTGAAAGCCATCGTGGAGATGGCGTCCCCGAGGGATTCCAAGGAAGTTCAAAGGTTGACCGGAAGGCTGGCAGGTCTTAGCCGGTTTCTCTCCAGGGCCGGAGAAAAGTGTTCCCCTTTCTTCAAAGCCCTTCGGGAACCAGAAGTTCGAGTGGACCCCGGAGTGCGAGGAGGCCTTCGTAAAGCTCAAAAACAGCTGACTCGAGCTCCTCTCCTTCAGGGTCCGCAGGGCGGCGAGGACCTCTTGCTCTACCTAGGGGTAGGGGCTGAAGCAGTCAGCTCGGTGTTGGTCCGAGAGGAGGGAAAGAAGCAGCTTCCAATCTACTACGTGAGCCGGTGCTAAGGCAAGCCGAAACGCGGTACCCCATTCCTGGAGAAGTTAGTCTTTGCCCTGGTAGTCTCAGCCAGGCGACTCCGTCCATATTTTCAAGCCCACTCTATCAAGGTAGTCTCCGACCACCCCTTGAGGAGTATCTTGGACGGAGTGGAGCACTCCGGCAGGCTCGCCAAGTGGGCTGTGGAACTGAGCGAGTTCGACATCTCCTACCCCCCAAGGGTCGCGATCAAAGCACAAGCCGTGGCAGATTTCCTGGCCGACTTCTCGGCCGAGGTCGAGGCAGACACGGATGTCTCTCGGCCGGTCCCTTGGAAGATGTTCGTAGATGGCGCGTCAGGGAGACACTCCGTGGGAGCCGGGGTGGTGCTGGTTAGTCCTCAGGGGACCCGGATTGAGCAAGCCGTCAAGATCCATTTTCCGGTCACTAACAATCAGGCAGAGTACGAAGCCATGGTGGCTGGCTTGCGACCCGCCAAGGAACTGGCAATCAGAGATATCAGGGCTTTTACCGATTCCATGGTGGCGGCATCTCAGATTCGGGGAGAGTTCGAAGTCCGAGATCCCATCTTGCAGCAATATCTGGTTAAGGTCAAAGGCTTGATCGGGGGGTTCCGATCCTTTCACGTCGAGCACGTGCCCCGAGAACGCAACTCCGAGGCAGACAATCTTGCGAAAATACGGCCCTCGGGCTGGGGGAACCGCCATCGAGTTGTTCCGACCATCCATCGAAGAAGGCGAGTTGATGGAGATCGATCAGCGGGCCTCGTGGAGAGATCCGTTCATCACGTTCCTGGCGACAGGCCGACTACCATCTGACGGGCAAGATCAAAGAAAGTTCCGGTATAAGGCCGCTACTACTTGCTGCAGGACGGTGAACTCTATCGCAAAACCATTTCAGGCCCTCTGGCCCGATGCTTGTCAGAACTCGAGATTCCCCGGGTCCTCGAGGAGATACACTCAGAGAGTGCGGTAGTCACTCCGGACCCGCACCCTGGAGAAAAGGATTCTGAGGCACGGTTACTTCTGGCCGACCATCCGAAAGGACGCAGAGGCCTACTCCAGAAAATGCTCCCAATGTCAACTCTTCGCCCCCTCGCGCTCCAGCCGGCTCAGCAACTTCGCTCGATTACCGCTCCGTGGCCCTTCGCAATTTGGGGAATGGATTTGATCAGCCCGTTCCTCAAGCTAGCGGGCAAAGGAAGTTTGTTCTGGTATTGGTTGACTACTTCACGAAGTGGATCGAGGCTAAGGCTCTGGCCAGGACCACATCTCAAATCGTCAAGAACTTCATCTGGGGGGAGATCGCATGCAGGTTCGGGATCCCTCTGGCCATCATCACCGACAATGGGCCGCAGTTCGCCAGCCTGGAACTGGGGACTTTTGTAAACAGTTGGGAACCGACCTTCGGTTCGCCTCGGTACATCACCCTCGTAGCAATGGCAAGTAGAAGCCGCGAACAAACTCATCATCAACTTGCTAAGAAGAAGATCACCAATCTCAAGGGGAATTGGGCCGAACAGCTCCCTTCCGTCCTCTGGGCCCTCAGGACCACCCCGAACTCAGCCACAGGGGAAACCCCTTTCAAGCTGTCACACGGGTCCGAGGCGCTCATCCCGTCGAATTTGAGGTGCATAGTCCGAGGGTCATCGCAGCCGAAGACGGAAGCGAGGAATGGCGGTTAGAGAACGAAGAGGCTCAGAGGCTCTCCCTGGATTATGTGGAAGAGCTTCGGGACTTAGCCTCCATGCGCCAGGAAGAAACCAAGAGGCGTATGGCGAGACACTTCGACAAAAACGTCCGCTTGAAGAACTTCCTCGCAGGGGACTTGGTCATGAAGAAGGTGGACGCCGCTGGGCGGGGAGCCGCCGTAGGCAAGCTCCATCCCAACTGGGAAGGACCTTTCATCGTCCAAGAGGCCTTGACCACAGGAGGCTATTACCTACAAGACCAAGCGGAGAACAGCTGCTGCCTGGAACCTGGAGCGGGGATGATTTGAAAAGATTTTACCCGTAGCGGTAACTCATGTATCTATTTCTGTAAAAGCTCTTAAATGAGCAAAGAATGCGAGATTTCATCCTTTTTGTGTTAAATGTACCTCAAGGTTTCAGAGTGTTTCCATGGTCCGCCTCGTAGTCGACCTCGGGAGGCAACGGTCGATTTGTTCCTCATATATAGCCCAGTACGGATGATGGGACGATGCTTCGGGATTTTAAGCGCTCTTGTAAGACCGAGCCTCTGTATTGTCGGCCGAGATCAGCTCCCCCCTTGCATGTCGGCCTATGTCTCCCCGAGTGCATCTCTCTTCCGTCTGGAGGACCTGCGAGGAACAGATCTGCACCGTGATCTCCCGGACTTGAGGAGAGGCCGGCCTCGTAAAACACCCGGAAGAAGAACCTGCCAAAGACAGGGTATGGACGAGCCCGGAGGGAGGTGTGTGAATTCCGAGCGCGTTCGAAAAGGACCCTCGATGAACACCACCCCCATCCTGATCGTACCTGTAAGCGACCTTCACTGCAGAATCGGGATGCGGGACTCCAACCCGTTCTCACTAAATAGCCTAGTTCGGACGATAGGACGAGCTTCGGGACTTTAAGCGCTCTTGTAAGACCGAGCCTCTGCATTGTTGGCCGAGATCAGCTCCCCTTGCATGTCGGCCTAGGTCTCCCCGAATGCATCTCTCTTCCGACCAGAGGAATTCTGAGGGACGGGTCTGGACACCAATCCCCCGATTCGGCAGGATCAAGAGCGTCCCTTCAGGGAGTTTTTTCTTCTTGCCAAGATGTCTCTGGGATTAATCTCCAAAATGTGTAAGGACGCAGGATTTAATTCAAGACTTCGAGTTGAGCAGCGTCGTAAGACCGGTATCCCCACGAGCTCCTCTCCTCGGGAATCGGCCGATCTCCTCGATTGTAATCCAAGGCCTCGAGTTGAGCAGCGTCGTAAGACCGGTATCCCCACGAGCTCCTCTCCTCGGGAATCGGCTGATCTCCTCGATCGTAATTCAAGACTTCGAGTTGAGCAGCGTCGTAAGACCGGTATCCCCACGAGCTCCTCTCCTCGGGAATCGGCCGATCTCCTCGATTGTAATCCAAGGCCTCGAGTTGAGCAGCGTCGTAAGACCGGTATCCCCACGAGCTCCTCTCCTCGGGAATCGGCCGATCTCCTCGATTGTGATCCAAGACTTCGAGTTGAGCAGCGTCGTAAGACCGGTATCCCCACGAGCTCCTCTCCTCGGGAATCGGTCGATCTCCTCGATTGTGATCCAAGACTTCGAGTTGAGCAGCGTCGTAAGACCGGTATCCCCACGAGCTCCTCTCCTCGGGAATCGGCCGATCTCCTCGATTGTGATCCAAGACTTCGAGTTGAGCAGCGTCGTAAGACCGGTATCCCACGAGCTCCTCTCCTCGGGAATCGGCCGATCTCCTCGATTGTGATCCAAGACTTCGAGTTGAGCAGCGTCGTAAGACCGGTATCCCCACGAGCTCCTCTCCTCGGGAATCGGCCGATCTCCTCGATTGTGATACAAGACTCGAGTTGAGCAGTGTCGTAAGACCGGTATCCCCACGAGCTCCTCTCCTCGGGAATCGGCCGATCTCCTCGATTCGAGGAGGTGATCCAAGACTTCGAGTTGAGCAGCGTCGTAAGACCGGTATCCCCACGAGCTCCTCTCCTCGGAATCGGCCGATCTCCTCGATTGTAATTCAAGACTTCGAGTTGAGCAGTGTCGTAAGACCGGTATCCCCACGAGCTCCTCTCCTCGGGAATCGGCCGATCTCCTCGATTGTGATCCAAGACCTCGAGTTGAGCAGTGTCGTAAGACCGGTATCCCCACGAGCTCTTCTCCTCGGGAATCGGCCGATCTCCTCGATTGTGATCCAAGACTTCGAGTTGAGCAGCGTCGTAAGACCGGTATCCCCACGAGCTCCTCTCCTCGGGAATCGGCCGATCTCCTCGATTGTGATCCAAGACCTCGAGTTGAGCAGCGTCGTAAGACCGGTATCCCCACGAGCTCCTCTCCTCGGGAATCGGCCGATCTCCTCGATTGTAATTCAAGACTTCGAGTTGAGCAGTGTCGTAAGACCGGTATCCCCACGAGCTCCTCTCCTCGGGAATCGGCCGATCTCCTCGATTGTGATCCAAGATCTCGAGTTGAGCAGCGTCGTAAGACCGGTATCTCCACGAGCTCCTCTCCTCGGGAATCGGCCGATCTCCTCGATGACGAGAATGAGGGGCTCGCAGGCTATGTTCGACGACTAAGCCCGGTTCAGTTTTCGTCACGCGCGAGCAGGTGAGCAGACCTCGCGCGAGCAGGCGAGTTGATCTCGTGCGAGTAGGCGAGCTGATCCCATGCGGGGAAGCGAGCTGGAACCGCGCGAGTAAGCGAGCCCCGGGGGGCATGCGAGTATGTCCCACACGCCACCCGCGCGGTTATCTCAGCAGGTTACACGAGTATCCGGGTGCAGGGGCGAGTAGGTCCCGGCGAGCGGATGGTCGATGTCGGGACCATCCCCCTGCGACCTAGCGAGCGTTCCTCTCCGAGCCTATGAGCCTAGCGAGTAACATCCAGTCAGAAAGGCAAAAACCGAAACTTTGTATAAATCATTAAGTCAAAAATTTGGTTTACAAAAAGAATATCGGCGAGCAACTAGGACTCGTCGTCGCCAGTATCAGGCCGATATTCATCATCACCAACATCGCCGATATCCGCAAAGTCGTCGCTCTCTGCGCTCTCGCCGCTGCTGCTTCCGCTGCCGCTCCCGCTGCCGCTGCCGCTTCCGCTACTGTCAGAATCACTGGAGTTGGTCGGCGACGACGCGCTATACGGCGGGACAGTCCCCTCGGCGAGCAGCTCGGGAATGAGCTCGTCGACAGTGAGTGGCTTCTCCCCCTCGACGAGCTGACCCCCGATCCTAAGGCGCGCGAGTATGACGTTCCCCGCCGCCCGCGCAATCTCGCGGCGAACAGAGGATCTCTCCTCCCAGAGTACGCGAGATTGCTTCACCACTCGCGCCGGGTCCTCGGGTAGCGGGGTTGAGGAGCTGAGCCGTCCTTCAGCAGCGACCAGCCTCGTCTCCATCACCGCTGCGCGAGTTTGGGCCGCCTCCAACTCGGCCTGGGAGGCGGCGAGCTTCTCCTCGCACTCGGAGAGCTTCTTCGCCGCTTCTATCTCGGCAGCCTACGAGATGACCAACGTCAGAACCTATCAACGACACAAATCGAGCAACCCACCCAAGGACAGCTCACCTCGAAGTCCCTCCAGCGGACTGACTGCATGCCGAGGTCGATGGCCTTCTTGGAGACGACCTTGAGGGCATCGGTCGTCTCCAACAGCTTCCTCGCCGAATAGTGACCCAGCTCGGCAGACCGCGCGAGCGCGCAGGCCGACTGATGGGCGAGCTCCGTCGGGGTCAGCTCCATGACGGACTCCGCGTCGGCCCGACCGTAGATGGCGTGGAGAACGGCGAACGCCTCCCCATTGTCCTCCCAGTCAGTCGACCAGGACGGGAGGTTGGTGCTCAGCGACACCGAATTTTCCCCCGCCGACCAGGTCACGAGCGGGCGACCGAAGGCGTCCACCACCCCCTGCCCGAGGCCGTAGTTGGGGTGGAAATGGGGCGACTGGGCGCCCGTCGTCGACCGGCAATCGACGGATCGCGGCGACGAGGTCTTCGCCCTTTTCCTCGCGGGACCCTGCGAGCTGGCCCGCGACTTTCCCTTAACCGCCTTCTTCTCCCCAACGTCGGCAGGAGGGCGAGAATCCGACTGCGTGGCGGCGACTTCCTTCGCCAAAGGAAGCGGCTTCTCCGGAAGCTCGTTGGAAACTGCAAAAACACGCGACAAGGTTAGCTTCAGCGGCAAAAGGGCGAGCGAGTAACCAGGGCACATTTCGAGTTCAGCATACTTTCGTTAGGGTGGACTGGCTCGAGCACGTTGACGTTTAGTCGCCAGAAAATGACGTCAAAACGCCGACCGCGAAAGTATTCGAAGAGCTGCTCGCGAGCTCCTTCGAGGATGGGGGGAAGGAAGGCGACATCGGCTGGTTGATGCGGCCTGCCGAGAATACCGCCGAAGTCGCCATGGACGACAATCAGCTGCTCGCTCCAGCGATGGACCTTGTTCGCGGTCCCGACCAGGGTGCAGACATGGCTGCTGAAAAAGATGACCCCCTCCGAGGTCGCCGCAAAGGCGAAGATGCGGCGGAAGACGGAGAGGTCGAAAGCGATCCTCTCTTCCCGAATGAAGCAGAGGAATCCCATGATGATCGCCACGCCGTTGGGATTGATCTGCGCAGGGACAATCCCGAAGTAGCGCAAGATCTCGCAGAACTCCGGCCAGAAGGGCAGCCGCAGGCCCGCGTCGAAGTGACGCAGCGACATTACAAGCGAACCCTCAATATGGGTATTGAGGCGCTCGCTGCGAGTGGGGAGTCTTGCCGAGTATCCGTCAGGCAGGGAGCGTTCCTTGAAGGTCGCCAGTTCCTTCTCGATGGTTATGGACTTCTTAAAAGCCGCATCTGCGAAGTTAATTGCGTGGGCCTGTCGGCGAGCGCTGGCGTCGTCACCGACCATGATGGCGAGATTCGAAAGCAACGAGAGCGGCGAGTTGATTGTTCAGATACTCGGCAGGAGGAAAGAAGGTCGCTACAGCAATACGCTTTATGACCCACCTACCCCTCCTATTTATAGATATGACAAGCCCAAGGGGGGGTCAGCCGTCTCAGCGAGTATCTAACGAGCTCGCACGATGAAGATCAACCTGCGATATAATCAAATGAACTAAAGCTCGGCACATCGAGAAATAAAGCGCGCACACAGAGGCGAGAATATTCGTACACACGAATTAATCAAATTAGAAACAGATGTCCGGAAGTACAAGTCGCGCGAGGCGAGTTACATTCGAAAAATAAAGAAAAACTATGGCGCCCTCGGCCGCTCAGGAGGGTGCGGATGTCGTCCAGCCCAGCCGATCTCGCGTGCACGCCGGTAATGCTCCGTCGCCAGCGCTGTCGCATCATCGCCAAGCCGTAGCTGCTCCTCCATCCTCGCCAGGCGCCCAGCAGACCCCATGCTCGCCCGGATGCCGGCCAGCTCGTCAAGCACCAGCTGCAGGCGGTGGTTGTTCAACTGCAGCTGGCGGTCATTCTCCTTAACCACGTGGAAGCGAGCTTCATAGTTCTCTAAGGTCGCCTGGAGCCCTTCGACCTTGGCCATCCTCGCCTCCAGAGCCGAGATGCGTCGGTGAGGATCGCAGATTGCGAGCTGGTCGAACTTGCTCTCCAGCTCCATGTGGGAGCGAATGGCGGCCTGGCGATACTCGCTCCCGGACAGCCCGATAGCGTCGAGGAAAGTCGCCCCAGAGGTCGCCGGGCGATCTGACAAAGCAGGAAGATGGATCGTCAGGACAGAAAGCAAAAAGCAGAGCGCTATTCAGGGGTAGGAGGCTCACCACGGCGAGGAGATCGGGATCGGCGCGGCGAAGGAGGTCGCCCGGAGGTATCTCGCCTCCCCGAAGAGCTGCTCGGAAGATCGGCAGGCCTGCCCTGCCCGCGCTCTCCAGACCCTCGGCCGACGTAGTCAGGGTCTCCAACCCGCGGAGGAAAGTAGGGTGGCCGAGGCCTCTCCGGTTTCTTCACCGGCGGCGAAGCTTGAGATGAGCTCGCAGAGTGGTGCGGAGCCCTCGGCGCAGGAGTCGGAGGAGGTCGCGGATGGTCCAACTTCGACAGAGGCGGCGGAGGGGGCAAGCCGGTGCTCGGCGTCTGGCCAGGAGTGGCCGCCGCGGGCGGCGGCAGCGGCAATGGAGCGCTCGTTGGGGGTACCTTCTCGCCGCGCGCAACAGCAGAGGCCGCCGTACTCGCCGGAGGAACCTCGCGCACCGGCCCAGATGACTCGGCAGGAGTGGCCTTCGCCGGCAGCTCCTTACTCCCAGGCGGGGGGTCCTTCACCAACGCCGCCCCAGACGCCTTCCCCGAGCTGAGGCCTATCCTGACCGTGCGGGCGATCTTGAACGGCCTGTCGGCAGCCAGGGCGAGTAAGGGCGCCGAGCTGAGGGGGACGACATCAAGTGCCGCATCCGCGGCTATCGGAGAATCTGCATAAGGAAAGAAGTCAGCAAAGTGGCGGCGACAACCCAGCAGGGAAGAGTTCAAGGTAGCGACCTGTCAAGGTGACGACCTCGGCCTGAGGCACCACGGATTCCTTCACGGCCGCGAGCTCCTCGGTCACTCCCGGATTCTCCAGCGGGCTGCCCCGGGTCGACCCAGGGAGGTCGTCGAGCCCTAGGTCGTTCAACACCCTCTGGGTGGTGGACGACACTACGGGATTTTCGGTCGCCGCGGCGACCTGGTGCGCCAGTGGAGGCGAGCCGACCACCGTAGTGGCCGGCTGCCTGACCTTTTTCGTCTTCTTCTTCTTCTTCTTCGGCGGGAGCAAGGAAGTAGGATCATCCTCGCGCGGTCTTTTCGACCTGGCTATGCCGAGGAGGCCCGACAGGGCGGCGAGATTGTCCTTCAACAGCTGTTCAGCACCCGACATCTTCGGCGAGCTCCAAGGACCGTCTCAAAAACGAAGCCCCCCCTATTTATAGACTACTCTACCAGCAGGCGACGATGCGAGCTGTCCAGATACTCGGCAGAGGTCCTCGCCGAATAAGCGTTGGATGATTCTTTCCGGGCTCCTACGTCGCGGCAGAGGTCCTCGCCGAATAAGCGTTGGATGATTCTTTCCGGGCTCCTACGTCGCCCAAAAAGAGCGGGGATTGTGTACAACCCATATTCGACGAGGGAGGGCCCTACCACCGCCAGGTCATCAAAAGTCAAAGTCAACAAGACAAGGTGGGGATCCAGACCAGCACCCCGGGCCGCGGAAGGTTCGGGCGAGTATGGCGAGCTCCCCAGGCCAACTCGTCAGGTGGCGACTATGACCAGATACTCGCCTCTTCCAGGCGAGCTCCCCAGGGAAGTCGCCAACTCGCCAGGGTGGGGGTATAAGTAAGACCCCCCCCCCCTCTTTGGTTTTCCCTATAAATAGGACCCCAGGGGTACGAAGGAGAGGACAAGCAATTCTCGGCCTGAGCCCTCGCGAGTTCCAGCAACTGCCCTTGACTCGTTATTGCTCAGCTCGCCTCCGTCGTACCTAGCTCGGCCAATCTGGTTGAGAAGGGGTTGCTTCTCCAAAGCAACTGGGTACGTGGTGGGACCTTCCCGCCATAGCGACCTGGGGTCTTGTTTGCGCAATTCGTTCCTGTTTCCTGACCAGAGATCATCTTCCCGACTGGTCGACCAGTAACTTCAGGTTGCCTAGTCCGATTTCTGAGGTTGAGAATTTCTCGGCTTCAACAGGAAACATTCGTAGAAGGACTGGAAGGTGTGGAGCGATTCACGGACTTGGAGATGAGGGTGCGACTACCTGATGGATCTGAACTCCTTACTTCGGACCAATGCAATATGGAGGCAGAAATTGGTGGAAAGGCGTTCGAGGCTCCAGCGACGCATTTGAAGCTGATGGACTACGAATTGATCCTGGGCATGATATGGCTGCACTGGAACCATGCCCAGATTGATTGCCAAGCAAAGAGGATCACCGTGAGGCACGGGGACTCTTTTATCGTTATCGAAGGTATAATACTTGCCTCCCGTATTCTCTTATCATTAGTTCAGGCCGTTAAGGCCCATCTACAAGGGGAGGAGGTTTATCAGGTTCTATTTGAGATGGCAGAGGTCAAGGAATCTGTGACGGACATTCTAGTAGTACGAGATTTTGCCAACGTTTTTCCAGGGAAGCTGTCAGGTCTACCTCCGCACCGGGAGCAGGACTTCAAGATACAGCTGGTGCCGGGAGCCAAGCCGGCATCTAGAGCCCCTTACCGGATGGCCTCGTAAGAGTTGACAGAGTTTCGAAGTCAGTTGCAGGAATTAGTAGAGACAGGGTTTGTCCGGACAAGCTCTTCACCTCTGGGAGCCCAGGTGTTATTCGTAAAGAATAAGGACGGAAGTCTCCGCTTGTGTATTGATTATCGAGCGCTGAATAGACTAACGGTCTGGAATACATACCCACTACCACGGATTGACGAGCTGTTCGACCAACTGGAAGGAGCACATTTCTTCTCGAAACTCGACTTAAGGTCAGGGTACTACCAGCTACGGATTCGAGAGGAGGACATTCTGAAGACCGCCTTCAGCAGTAGGTACGGACTGTACGAGTTTACAGTGATGCCCTTCGGGCTCACAAATGCGCCGTCAGCCTTTACCAGCCTCATGAACAAGGTATTCGAGGAGTATTTGGATGTATTCGTCATGGTATTTATTGACGACATCCTCATTTACTCGAGAACGGAGGAGGAGCACACTCGTCATCTGGCACTGACCCTACAGAGACTGCAGGAGAATCATTTATATGCAAAGTTCAGCAAATGTCAGTTCTGGTTGAATGAGGTGGGCTTCCTAGGCCATACTATCAGTGGAGCCGGGTTGGCAGTGGATCCGGCAAAGATTCAGGCAGTTCGGGATTGGCAGTTCGGGATTGGCTCCGAAAGGGGGAACTAAAGGTCTGTGTGCACAGAGTCGGGTGTGTGTGTGTGTGTTGCACTTGCATGTTCCATCTTACCCACTAGCATGTCATAGCATAATCGATTCATTCAACCCTACACACCTAAGGTATAAGTGGAATGAGACGCTTATACATTAGGACTTGCAAAACGACCCCTTGGTCTATAAGCTTGTGTGGGCAAGTTTATAAATTAAGGATAAATTCTATATATATATATTGTTGTCTGATAACCGACACCCAAATGTATAAATTGGTATGATACTCTTTATACGATGGGAGCCTTGCAGAATATCCCTTGGCTTATGCGTTTCCACTCATAAGTCAAGGTTATATTTCATACTTTACTTTACTGCCATTTATATTATAAATTGCTAGATTAGTTCCGCTACCACCTGTTACTTTTGATTTATTCTCCACCTTCATGTCCTTCCCTTTCTTCCTCTCCGCTCGATACTTAGGAGTCATGGGGGAAGGGGTAGGGGATGATAGGGCTTAGTTTTATAGACTAACGGTTTTCAAACCGCATCATTTTAGGGAATCGTGGAGCCTAGTACGGGGGAGCAGCCCTAGAGACCGGTACGCTTAGAGAGGGGGCAGTTTAGCTCCGGAGTTCATTCAGACGGGACCGTGAGTCTCGACCTTGAGTAGATGTTCTGTTTTTGCTTCCGCATGAGTGATTTGTAGTGAGGGCATGATGTATCGGGCATAAGCCCATATTTTAGTACTCTGATTTATTATTTTGTGGACACTCCCTTCGTGGAGATTATCTATATATATGTGATTTTTTGTGGACTTACATGTCTATTTTCTTGTACTGCTACTTTTGTGATCAATAAGGCCGGCAGAATCGGCGTTTTGTAGTGACGATCTTCCCGGGCGCGAAGGTGTCACCACAAAGCGATGATTCTGGGCATAAGACCCCGGTGGTTTAAAAAGAAAAAAAAAGGGGTCTTACAATACATAAGTGGATTGTGCTATCTATCTTTTGATATAGAGATTCAACACAGATTCTTGTATGTTGGCGAGATCTACCGACGCCACAAATTTCTTATGAACTCTCACATCGCAATCCTTGAGAATTTTTGACATTAAAAAGAGCAAACTTGAGGTAAGAGTGTTATTCATTGATTTGCATTTCGGTTGAATTACCATTCGCTCAATTTTATTTCTTATAAATTGTGTGTTTTTGTTCTAAATTGCTCGATTATAAAATTTTGATTAAACCAGTAAAAATATCCAACTAGTGTTAAAAATCCACAATTAATTATAGAAGATGTATATGGTCATCTCCTCTATTTGCTCAAAATTTTTTGATTTGTTTTAATACCTCTCATAATAGAAATCTCTCATATAATAATTATTTAAAATATCAAGTCATGCTAAAAAATTCTCAAAAAAAATGGATGTAGCCCCCATCATGGAGCGCAACTTTGAAGTTCAAGACTTTTTTAATTTGAGTCACACATCGGCCTTAAAAAAATCCTTTACATACTTTTTTAATACAACACACATGTCGAAGAAGATCGGAGGTTGAGTTCGAGCTAGACCGTAGAATTCACGGCCCCACAACAAATCTGGAGCTGATCCACTGTGTGATGTAATCATCACTTAGCAGATTTTAAGAAGATCACAACCTTCTCGAGCGATAGAGGCTTGTGGGGCCTCTCCGTCACCGTTCAGTGGCCGAACGACTGCGCCACCACCCCCGACCAACTCACTGGGGGATCGGCTCCTCCTCTTGCGATGGTCTGACGACCTGGCTCCGCCGACATCCGCCGGATTTCATTGTTACATAAAACCAAGTCACGAGTGCCATCGAAGCTCCACTTTCTGGTGGCACCACCATCTCCCCGCTGGCAGAAGGGGGTTTGCCGACCCTCCTCAGTCGATAGATACTCTCCCAGCTCCACCACAGTGCACTGGGAGGCTCACGCTACTCGACTACCACCCGAGTCTAAAGAATGGCTTGGGTGGCGGTGATGGTGCTCCGGTGGCTGGAGCCCGCATACAGCTTGTCGACGAGCTAGGGGGAGAGGGGAAGTGCCCACCTTAGTAGAGGGCTTTCTGGAGCTCTCAGGTAGACTTGCCATTGGAGGCGGTGGAAAAGTGGTAGGCTCGGGTAGGGGGTTTCCAGTGAGGTGGGGCTCCGACAAGGGGTGGGTTAGAGTCGACTAGGGCTGTGTGGTCTTCTGAAGGGGGTGGGGTCCTTTTATAGGCTAGGGTGGAACCCCTCCCCCTCACTCGTTCATGTGGGATTAATTCCCATAGAATGGTTTGCTACACAACTTACACTCTTCCTTGCCAGGTGGGGGTGAGCTGGCACCATCCTAAGAGGCAAGGACTACCATATGTTAGAATCAAAAGGGGAAAAGTGGCATAGTGGTTTGGCCTTGGGCTTTGGTAAAGGAGGGAAAGAATAGTGACTTCCTGGGATTTGGGTCAAGGCCCATGGTCTAAGGGAGCTGGTTGGAATTTAGGCCCATATAGGGTGGGAGTGATGAGTCAATGTTGGTGTGTTGGAGTAATATTGGTGTGTGCATGTTTTTTAGTGCACCAAAAGGTTTGATTTGACCAGGTTGACTGAACAATGCCGGAATTGAGTGCAATGAATTTGGTTGCTCTCATATTGATCACCTGAGTCAAATGTAACTGACTGGGGCCAATTCCGAGCCAGTATTCTTAGTATACTGGAATGACATTGTCGTAACGCGCATCGATACTAAAAATAGTCATATTCTCCATACGACCTCGGACTGGAATGAAACGAGTTCCGTTGCACTCGTATCGACAATACGAGTCAAATGCAATTGAAATAACTCAATTCAGAGCATGCATGCTCAATATACAAAATCAGCGTCATCGTGACACACATCTCAAAATGGTTATATTCTTCATATGATCTCGAATTGGAACAAAACGAGTTCCGTTACACTCGTATCGACAATGCAAGTCAAATGCAACTAATAGAACTCAATTCGGAACACTTGTGCTCAATATACAAATATAACGACATTGTAACACACTAATCAAAATGATCATATTGTACATATGATATCAGATTGGAACGAAAAAGGTTTCATTGCACTTGTATTGATTATATGAGTTAAATGCAATTGACAGAACTTAATTCGGAGTATGCATGCTCAATATACAAAAATGACATCGTCATAACGCACTACTCAAAATGATCATATTCTTCATATGACTTCAGATTGTAACGGAATAAGTTCTGTTGCACTCGTATTGACTATACGAGTCTAATGCAAATGAAATAAATCAACTTGAAGTGCGTATACTCAATATACAAAATCAGCGTCGTCGTGACACACTACTCAAATGGTCATATTCTCCATATGACATTGGATTGTGACGAAGCGAGTCCCGTTGCACTCGTATTGACTGTAAGAGTCCAATGCAACCGACAGACCTCAATTCGGAACATGTATGCTCAATATACAAATATACAAAAACAACGTTGTCGTAACACACTACTCAAAATAGTTATATTTTCTATATGATCGCTCCACGTATTAAGATGAACAAGTTTAATCCGATTTACAAAGAGGCTCGAGCAACCACAACAATACAAAATTGGATAATTTGGACCCTAAACATGGTCCGCGCTAGATCTGATCGTGCGATCAATTATCAGTCCGCCAACAAAATTTACTATTAAAAAAAGCAAAGAATGATATCTAGCCGGAATTTAAAGGGCGAGATATTCGATCGTTTTTTTTTTAAAAAAAAAATTATATGAAATAATATCTTAAAATAATGATTAAAAATCGTAATAAACATTACATAATTTATTTAAAATAAAACATTTTTGATTGAGATAAAAATCATTTTTGGGGGGACATGGTTTTGGCACGCGTCCCAGACCAAATCCAAATTTTTCCCCCAAAAAGAAACTCAAAATTTTTTTTCAATGATTTTCTTAAAAAAAAGAAAAAATTGACCAATTTCCAAATTCTATTTAAAAAAGGGCTAAATAAATAGCGACTCAAAATCGAACGGCCAAGATCAAAACCCAAGGTCGGTTGCGTTCTGCGGTCTCATCTCCGCCGCCGAGAGCCTCCAGGGTTTTAGGCGCTGTTTGGTAGCAGCGGCGGACCTTTCGCCAGATTTGCTCGGCCTCGACGAACGCCGCTCCTCGTTCTCACGAACACGATCGGTGGTTGCTCCGTTGCGCCGCCTCCTCTCCTCGTCGGGTTAACACGACACTCTCTCTCTCGCTGGATTCGACGAACAAGATCAAGTCTTCCATTTCTCGCTGGGATTGACGAACCTCATTCGCGAGCGTTCTACTTCTGCATCCTCGCCCTTCTCCTATCCATCAACGACGTCGCACGCCGAAACTGAAGATTGCTTCAGTTTTACAGGTCATTCTCCGTCCTATTTCATTATGCAGTTGATATAATCCTTCCCAATGGAGGGTAGCCATGTGCCAGAAAAAACAACAGAAACCACCCAAATCTTAAAAATAGCTGAGATTAAGAGCCTCGAGAGAACGATCCACCTCTTCCATCATGGTGACCCATATATGTTAGAGTGTAGCACGGGTGCTTGCCCTTATACAACTGCATAAGGAGTCATCAGTCATTTTTGATGCACTGTGGAATGATGTTTTGTACCACCATTCAGCCAGAGCTAACCACTTCGTCCAATGCTTCGGTCGCTCGAAACACATGCAAGGCAAATAGCTTTCAAGGCAGCGATTGACCACCTCGAATCAGCCATCTGTCTGCGGGTGATAATCCGGGGATTAGCTTCAATTGAACCTGCAAAAGGCGAAACATTTCTTGCCAAAATTTACTAATGAAGATGGTCTCCCGATCACTTACAATGGCATTGGGAAGCCCATGTAAGCGAAAAACGGAATCCAAGAAGACTTGCGCAATGGATTCGGCAGTGTATGGATGTGTGACCGCTACAATGTGGGCTTGCTTGCTCAACCTGTCGACAATGACTAATATAGTGGTTTTCCCGTTGCTCTTGGTTAGACCCTCGATGTAGTCAAGGGAAATGTCTTGCCATACATGTTTGGGGATTGGTAATGGCTAGAGCAAGCTCAAAGGCCTTTGGTGGTCTGCCTTACATCATCGAAAAACTTCACAATGTTGGATGTAAGAATAGATTTCTGGTTTCATCCAATTCCAATAGAACATTCGTTTGAGCCATTGGTAGGTCGCTGTAATGCCGGAGTGTCCGCTCATCGGGCTGTCACGAAACAACTGATGTAGTTTGGTATTGAGGGCCTCATCCCGCCAACCACTAGGCGCCCCTTCTGCTTTAAGACGTTGTGCTGCCACAGGTAGTTTGGCTTGCAGCTGGGTCGACTTCTTTAGCAACGATCATATGTTGCAGATAGGCGTCCTGCCGCCAAGAGTTCTTGACCCATTGCAACATATTCAATTGGAGAGTCACCATTGCATGACGTGCTGCTTCCGGGTTGCTATGCTACCGCGAGAGGGCATCTACACACATGTTTTCCTTCCCCTTCCGGTACTGTATTTTGGAGTCATAACTCATGAGCCTAACAATATATTTTTGTTGAGCCGGAGTTGCTATTTTCTGCTCTAGGAGGAAGCACAAACTTTGATGGTTGGTCTGAATAATGAAGTGCAGTCGATCAAATAGTGTCTCCAATGTTGCACGACCATAATGATCGCCAACAACTCCTCGTATGCGGAGATTAGTTATTTTCGTTTCGTCAATACGTTCATGTATTTTCATTTTCATATTATTATGTTCACCTGCTGCGAACATTTTTTTTCAGTCGCCCGACACGTGAAATGGACCACCTCATGTGATCCTAAATAAAATGGTCCAATATAGAGTGAGTTGAGCAAGACGAAGCACTTCTTTTGTTTATGACTTGCTGAAATTAAAAACAAAACAAAGAAAAATAATAATACTAAATCACAATATTATTTGAGAGGGGAAATTTCAGCCTAGGTATAGATAACATGGGTTGCCCGAAGTCGTCAACTTTGGGAAAGATTGAAAGAATTCACGATTTTCTTTCGGTAATCCCAGTCGCCAACTTCTTTGCCTCACGCCTTTCTTACCTCACGCGAGACGCCGAGCGCCAGTTCCTGCTCCAACCACCGCACCCTCCAGATGCCCGAGCCTGCCGCTCCTCTCTAGCCGTTGATTCTTCACCGCCTTCTACTCCGACCACCGCACCTGCGACTGATTTCCCTGGACCCAGCCGATGGTTTCATTCTTACTGCACCTAGTTTTGAAGCCGCATATCCTCCTTGTTGCGACTACGCCCTTTAGCTTCAAAGCCACCCTCCAGTCCAATATGCATCTCCTTCGGCCTTCGACCCCCACTATATCCTTCCTCCATTGTCTCCAGCCGTTGTTGTTTGCTACCGTTGCTTTTCCTACCGTGACTGTGCCGAGAAGAGGACCAATACCACACTGTTAGGGCATCCCGGTGTGATCCTCCCTTTCCCCTCTCCCTAATCTCATTACTAGTGGTTTATTATTATAGTTTTAGCAAGTATTATCATTTTCAAGTGAAGCACACCCACTGTTCCAATCATACATTGTCGTTATTTTTTTCACTGTGTTTATTCTCATTGTTTAGATTGTGAAATTGTCACATTTCTCTAAATTGTCAGTTGCTTTGGAAGATGAAAAGCTTGTTTTATCCGTCAAGAGGTGGTGTGGCTATTTTAATAGAATATTAATATTTGTGTCAAGTTTCGCTCTAGTTAAACTTCAAGTTTTGCAAAACGCCGATTTACATCATTTTGGTGTGGCTGCTGGGATATCACACACCTATTGTGGGATAGCCGAGCGACATACGCTTCCGAAATTTTAAATTTTAAGAGTTTTCAAATTTAATCAATAGAGTCGATAGTTGAACACCTAGTGGGGGGTTTAGATGACATGGGTAGGCATATGAAAGAACTCATGATTGTTGTCAACGCGCTCACTGTCTCCATGAGAGATACAAACCAAGTCATGTTAGGGTTACACATTTTAGTCAACAAACTAGAAACACAATTTTATTTAGAGTGTCTTCCTGCACAACACCCTACACCTCCACCACCAGGACTTTAACTAGTAAATCAAGATGATAGGAATCCACCTAGGTGGGATACGAGTATAAAATTAGATGTTGGGGATTTTAAAGGCACACTTGAGCTTGTGGTATGTTTAGATTAGTGTGACCGATTAGAGCGATTCCTCAGCTGGAAGCACACACCTGCCCACTAGCAGGTGGTTTGGAGTCACTTACATGGTGGGGGCAGGTCGAGCGGATGCGTTATACTATGGGACAACTACTTATCACTACTTGGGTTGAGTTAAAAGCTCAACTCAAGAGGAGGTATGTCCCCACTGATTTCATGCAGAACTTGTATCGTAGGTATCACAATCTACGACAATAAAAACAGACTATTGATGAGCACACAAACAAATTTCTTGTACTCCAATCACACTTAGACCTGAAGTAGGAAGATCACATGCTCTTGGCCCGTTATCTTAATGGGCTACGGTACACGATACATGATCAGTTAGAGCTTCATGATTTCTAGGACCCGGGAGAGGTCTCCAGTCGGGCACGCAGAGTGGAAGCCCTCTAGAAGGGGACATCTGGTCAAAGATCTACTGATAGGACTCATTATACCACTTCATCGACATCGACAGTTAGGTCGATTCCACCGTTTGCACCTGGACTACCTTCAACCGTTAAACTCGCATCACCAGCTCCCTAGGGACCATCCTTGGTTTGCACTAAGGGGAAGGAAGTTATGACTTCTAGACCTGTGTTTTGATGTCACCTGTGTATGGAGCCAAGACATAAATCATCTGAGTACCCGATGCGTCAGTTTACCGCTGTTGTTGAGGTTGACGATGAACAAAATCATGAGTATAGGATTTGGGAGAGTGATTTTGTTAGAGATTCAGATGCCCCACCCGAGGGAGAGTGTGAGGTTGAGGGTGAGCAGCCAGATCAGTTGATATGTGTTCTACAACATAGCTTGCCGACTCTGCGAGTCACCAATGATGATGCCCGGTTAAGGTACAATATTTTCCGTACCACCGCTCACATCCAAGATCACTTTTGCTCTATTATCATTTACCGCAGGAGCGTGAAATGCTTTGTTTGCCAACACATGATATAGAAGTTAAATCTCCAGATTCAGAAATTTGCGCGGCCTTATGATTTATCCTGGGTGACTAGCGGCACCACGATTGTTATCTCCCAATAATGCCTCGTAGAGTTCGCTATTGGACCCTCGAATTTTGACTCGGTATGGTGCGACATTGCTCCCCGCGTGTCATGTTTTTTAGGACATCCGTGGTAGTATGACAAATGTGTTATTCATGACGGACATAAGAACTCTTATTCCTTCGATCATCATGGTCGCAATACAGTCATTCCCCAAAAGAACAGTCTTATGCCCCAGAGGGTAGCACCCCATATTTCAGTTCCACACTCACCTCAAAGACATATACATCAGTCAATATGCTTTTGACATATCGTCATTTTTGTCGAGAGATGAGAGAGAACACTACCACGTACATATTAGTTGGCATGGATTTCCCCACCTCCACTTTGGAGATTCCTGCATCGGTTCGACCACGGATCACAGAGTTTTGTGACCTCACTCCTGACGAGCTACCAGACCAACTCCCTCCACTTAGGGACATCCATCGCTGCATTGACTTAGCCACAGGAGTGAGCCTGATGCATTTACCCCATTATCGCATGAGCCCGAAGAAGCACAAGGAGCTTAGGAGACAGGTGTCCGTGCTTCTCCAGAAAGGCCATGCGCGAGAGTCTTAGCCCCTAAGTTGTTCCGACCCTTCTTGTCCCCAAGAAGGACGGAACCTGACGTATGTTTGTTGATAATCGCACTATGAACAAGATCACTATCAATTATCGATTTTCGATCATGCTTGATATGCATTTTTTTTTCGATGACCGATCTTAGGAGTGGCTACCATAAGATCCGGATCTGACTTAGTGATGAATGGAAAACAGCTTTCAGGACGAGAGAGGAATTATATGAGTGGTTGGTCATGCTCTTCAACTTGTCCAATGCACCGAGTACCTTTATGACACTAATGAACCAAGTCCTTAGATCCCTGATAGGGACTTGTGTCATTATGTACTTTGATGATATCCTCGTATACAACCTCGACCCCAACCAGCACCTTGGACATCTTCGTCGGGTAATTCAGATATTGAGAGAGCATCACTTGATTATCAACCTATAGAAGTGTACCTTTTTGACCGGAAATAGTACCTTTTTGGGGTTATATTGTCTCTTCTGAGGGAATTAAGGTGGATCAAGAGAATATCCGAGCGATAAAGTCCTGACCCACCCCCAGGAACTTCACTAAGGCATGCATATTTCAAGGTTTAGAATCATTCTATCGACGTTTCATCCGCAATTTTAGCACCCACATTGCACCCATTATTGATTGCCTCCGGAAAAGGAAATTCACCTGGACTGCTGAGGCTGAGTAGACATTTCTCCTCATGAAAGAGAAAATGTTCAGTGCTCCTGTTTTGGTATTCCCCGATTTTGAGAAGATTTTTGAGGTGGATTGCGACACGTCTCACGTAGGGGTATTTGGTCTGGGTTGAGCTAAGAGAGTCGACCCGTCACATTTTACAGTGAAAAACTGAACAATGCAAGGACTAGATTCTCGACTTACGATATCACGTTTTTAGCTATCGTTCATGCCCTTCGACATTGGCGACACTACTTGATTTAGCGTGAGTTTGTGTTGAACATAGATCACAATGCGTTGTGCCATCGGAACTCCCAAAAGGAGGTCAGACGCCACGCTAAGCGGGTCACATTTCTACAGTACACTTATCATATTCAGCATAAGCCAAGAGTTACCAACAAAGTTGTTGACGCCCTTAGCCTTCGTGCACATCTGTTAGTGACTTTACAGCTCGGACTAACCAACTTAGACTCCCAGAAGGATCCCAATTTCAGTGAGGTTTGGGCGGAGTGTAGGATACATGGAGCGAATGCGACATGACATTTCTGTGTGAGCGAGGGCTACCTATTTAGGGGCACTAGGTTGTGTATTTGCCAGGGATCGCTACAAAAGGCCTTGCTCACTGAGCTGCACTTGTCTGGGTTAGAGGGGACATGTAGGTTAGAGGTTAGATCTGGCAACTACACACTATTATTGGCTTCATATGAGGCAGGATATTGTGAACCTCATTCAAACCTATCACACCTGCCAGTTATACAAGGGGCAGTTCTAGAACACAGGATTATACACCCTATTACCTGTCCCTGAGCGACTATGAGACTAGGTCTCCATGGACTTTGTTAGTGGCTTCCCTTGTACAATGCATAAAGTTAACTCTGTATTTCTACCGGTTGATGGGTTTTCCAAGATGACCCACTTTATATCCTGTCAGAAAACCTCTGATGCTGCATACATGCCAAATTTTTTCTTTAGGGAGATGGTTAGACTTCGCGTAGTCCCACACACTTTCACTTCTGATAGGGACACTCGTTTTATGGTTTTTTTGGAAAACTTTTTGGGGTAAATTTGGCACAGTTAAAATTCAGTAGCGCATACCATCCCCAGACTGATGGGCAAACCGAAGTAGTCAACCAAAGTTTGAGCAATCTATTAAGAGGTTTTGTAGGCGAGCATCATAAGCAGTGGGATTTGGCACTAGCCGAAGCCGAGTTTGCCTACAACAGTACATTAAATCATTTCACCCAAAAGTCTCCTTTTGAGATTGTCAGTTGTCCATGAATTTCCTATTCCTCATTTCCATGACCGCCACTCCTTACCTTCTCATGAAGGCATTTCCTTTGATGCTACTACTTTGTTTGATAATTTAAAATCTTTGCATGAAACTATTAACAATAAGCTATATGTGACATTTGAAAAATACATGGTCGACGACAATATACATCGGTGCGACGTGTCTTTTTCAGAAGGTGATTATGTGTTGGTACATTTTAGGAAGGAATGATTTCCCATTAGGACATATCACAAGCTCCGACATCGTCGTTTTGGTCCTTTCGAGGTAAGGAAACAGTTGGGCAAGAAGGCCTATATTTTAGAATTTCCTTGGAATTCGACAACATCACCGATTTCCAATGTGGTAGACCTCTGCTCCTTTCATGGATCTCCACCCACCATTCCCATACCACTACCTACATTGGAGCCCAGGGTGATAACAAGAGTTTGGTCGGTTTTCACACCCACCACAGAGGAAATTGATCAGGTGTTTGATGTTCGGGAGTTCCAGACTCGTGTCGGGCCTACCATCAATACTTGGTCTCCTGGTGGGGAAGGGACATTTTGGATAACAGTTGGATCATTGCCAAGGAGTTACAACGCCGACGCCCAGATCTCTCAGCTGCAGCCATTTTCACAGTCTCGCTGGAGTCGAGCTCTCTCAACTCCGGGGAAATTGACGTGACCATAACTAGGGTGTTCTAGTGCTATTTTAGTTATTTTCGTTTAGTTGTTACGTTCATGTAATTTCATTTTTCTTATTATTATGTTCACCTACTGAGATTTTTTTTATTAGTCTGACACGTGAAATTGACCACCTCACGTGAACCTAAATGAAATGGTCCGACATGGAGTGAGCGGAGAGGTACGGAGCGCTTCTTTTGTTTATGGCTTGCTTAAAAAATAATACTAAATCACAATATTATTTGAGAGGAGAAATTTTCGCAAACATGGGCTGCCCTAAGTTGGCTTTGGGAAAGACTGTAAGAAATAGCGTTTTTTCTTTCGGTAATCCCAGCCGCCAGCTTCTCCGCCTCTCCTCTTTCCTACCTCATGCAAGACGCCGAGCGCTAGCACCTGCTCCGACCGCCGCACCCTTCCAGATTCCCGAGATGCCTGAGCTTGCCGCTCCTTTCCAGCCGCTGATTCTTCACCGCCTTCTGCTCCGACCATCGCACTAGGTGTCGATTTCCCTGGACCCATCCGACAGTTTCGTTCTTCCTGCACCAAGTTTTGAAGCCGCACATCCTCTTTGCTGCGACTACGCCCTCGAGTTTCGAGGCCGCCCTCCAGTTCACTCTGCATCTCCTCTAACCACTGTTTCCGACCTTCGACCCCCCACCATCTTCTTCCTCCATCATCTCCAGTTGCTGTTGTTTATTGCCGCTGCTCGTTTTACCGTGACTGCACCAAGAAGAGATCAATACCACGCTGTTAGGGCATCCCAACGAGGTCTTCCCTTTCTCCTCTCCTCAATTTCATTACTAGTGGTTTGTTATTATAGTTTCAACAAGTATTGTCATTTTCAAGTGTAACGCACCAACCATTGCAATCATACCTTGTCGTTCTTTTTTTCATTGTGTTTATTCTCATGTTTAGATTGTGAAATTGCCGGTTGCTTTGGAAGATGAAAAACTTGTTTTATTCTTCACTATTTTAATAAAATCTTAATCTTTGGGCCAAGTTTAGCTCCAGTTAAATTTAAAGTTTCACGAAGCGTCGGTTTACATCAACACCCCATGCAACTCGTCTAACAATTCTTCAATTGGAAATTTATTTTTGATAGTATGATGGTTCAGTTGTCTGTAATCCGATAAAATTTTAGGTGTGTTTCTCCCATCTAAGATCACGGTGGGAGTGCGCATCAAACCGTTGATTCCTGGAAAAACAACATGGGTCAAAATAATACTGACAGTATTTTTAGAATACTGCAGTATTCTGTGAAAACAACTCAGCCATAGGATACCAGGTCGTACAGACGTATTTAACCCCCCATCTAAAACTAGGTGGGAGAAACATACCTAATTTTTTTTCGATCTACACAGGCGTCACGTTTCGTCATCTTTCTTCACTAATACCAAGGTGAGGCGTATGGGTTGGAGCTATGGAGAATTGTCCCGGTTGCTATTAATTTATGAGTCAAATTTTAATCACTTTTTTTTTGCAATAACAGATAACAATATGGCCGATTGTTCATCTCTACGGAACCCCCTTTGAGGGGAATACGATGGTCCTAAACTCGTGGCGGTGGCAACCCGATGGGGTCCGCAAACAAGTGGAAAAACTCCTCCAAGACTTCTTATAGCTGACCCGCTTCTTCTTGGTGTAACTTGGGTCTTGAGAGGACAAGTGGGGGAGTATTCAGCCTCATGTGCCCACCTTCTCAGTGTAAACTCCTGAATATTACAAAGGGCCGTCACGTGGAGTTGGCCCGGCTTCGCCAATAATTTCTGTATCCGTTGTTGTTTCATCCAGATACCCGCTAGATTCTTTGATCCTCATAGCGATATTTGCTTTCCTTGACTTGTAAAAATCATTGTTAAGTTGTTGAAATTGGATGACCCCTAACGTAACAAGTCCTTGGATTCTGTAACAACCCGATTTAATATATGTGATAATGATTATAATAATAATAAGAAATTAAATAAAAACCCATAATTTTCCCCCCCTTCTCTTATAACCTAAACCCGAGTCAGCCCCTCTCCCGATAAAAAACTTTTGCTCCTTGCCGTTTGCCGCAAGCCGCAAATTGGACGCCCGCTTCTCCCGATTCCGCCTCCCAGCGCTTCTCGACTCTTCCCCGACGCCCAACCCGTCTCCCGCTTCCCCCGCCGCTGGCGCCTCCTCCTCCTCCGTCTCCGGCCGCCACCTTCTCTTCCTCCTCAAGCATCCGACGACATCAGCTTCGTCTCCTCCTGCCCTAGACTGCAGTTCTCGCTTTTCCCCAGAATCAGTAGTCTTCTCCTCCTCCTCTCCATTTCTGGAGGGACATCAGCGACAAATCCCTCTTCTCCTCCAGCAGCCGCCTCTTCTCCCTCAAGTAACCCTAATTTTGGCTTTTCTTCTTCGATTTGACCGAGATCTGCAATATAGTGCCTAGGTTTTGCTCGTTTTTGCCTCTACTCAGATTTAGAGCCCGGATTTGATCTTCTTGGGTAAGGTTTTCTCGTCCCCCTCTTTATTCATAGTTGCTTGACCTTACATTTGCAAAATTTTGCCCCATTTGCATATATTTTTGTGGATCCAAGTTTCTGCCTCTCTCGCAATCAACTAATCTCGTCGTATTTGTGAATTCCAGCGCAACTCCTCGACTCAAGTTGTCTACAAGTTAATGGCATATACAGGGCGTCAATTTGCATTCTGATTGTGTTGTCTACGCGTACGATTTTATGATTTCATCCTGAAATGTCTGGTTTGTCAAATGAATTTAATTCTTGAATGTCCAATCTGATAAGTTAATAATTTAGGGTTTGATTTGTTGGATTTACATGAAATTATGATCGCAGATGATTTTTATTTGGATATTCGCTTAGATGAAGGATTTGCTCAATTTAGATAAAACTGGAAGAACGATAGATTATTGGGCATGTGTAATAAGTGTCTTAATTGTAATTGATGATGATTCTAGATAGTAAATCAATTGATTATCTGTGATTTTATATAAATATTCGTATCCAATACACATTTGGTATGTTAGGAATCTGCTAAATCATGAATCCTTAAAATCATTAATGTTATAAGCAATCATTGAAAGATAGTGTTAAATTGATGCGACGATCTGACTCGAGTTTCCGTTTGACTGACAACGGAAATCAATAAATGACCAAAGCAAGCACAATTATTTTGATAAGATTTCCATTTAGACTCACATTAGAATCACGTGCATCAAATAAAACACTTGCACCTTTCACTGATTACAGCTAATGACATTTCTTGATTTGTCTGTATGTTATACTCCGGAGTAGTCTAATACACTAACTTGTTCTGTTTAGCTCTTTTATTTGTTTGTCTCGAATAATTTTGCTTCATGAGAAACTTGTACACTCATACATTTCTGCTTCATGAGAAACTTGTACACTAATATATTTTTGCTTCATGAGAAACTTGTACACTCATACATTTCTGCTGATCCTCTTCCCGTTCTTCATACATCTGAATTTCCTCTTCAATTTCATTCTCACCTCCTGCCTCTTCTTCCGGCAATAACTCTAGCACATATGAATGTCGCCTCTTCAAGCATTTGTGCCTCATCGCAATCTTGCCATTACACCAAAAATATAGCCACCTCCAGCGCTTCTCATCCATCTCTGTTGAGGTGGGCTTCCAACCCTGCCCGGGTCTCTTTGATTGGGCTGCGGCCGCGAGCGACATTGATGGCGAAGGCAAGGTGATAGTTTTTGTTGGAAATCTGAATGAAGTGTCGGGTGCCTTAACATACCTGTTGTGCCAAACAGGGGAAGGTGTCGCTCCAGATGATGCTCCTGCCCCTGATTTCTTGCTTCCCAGAGCATCCCTTGCTCTTGCAACCTGGCGAGTGAGAAGAATTCCAGTAAAGTATTGGGTTGGAACATACACATCCCATACCCGATTTCTTCTTTATGGCCCACTAAACAAAACAAACTGCATGCTCCTCAGGATTGTTGACTCGTTGCAGAAGAAGATCAAACTCATAGAGGTACGCTTGAACTGAGGCCTGTTGGCGTAGGTCCTTGAACTTACCCATCTGGTCTTCAAAGAAGATCGAATCGAAACGGCTATGCAAAGCTTGATAGTACTCCTTCCAGTTCGGACACTCTCGTGTGAATCGACCTTTCGTATAGATTTGATGCCAGTAGAGAGCCTTTCCTTCCAAATGGATGGAGGCCACCTTCATTCTGAGACTAGGCAGAGTGCCATCAATTTCAAAACATGTTCGCACTTGTATGCCCAGTCAAGCAGTCCGTCGCCATCAAATCGAGGAAACTCAATGCGGCCTAATCTTCCAGCCATGGGTGAGGCATGATGGGGCATGCGAACCTCTGTGGGTGAAGTAATGTCCCCCTGACTCCCCCGAGCGATCCGCGTGCAGAGTTGCAAACATCGCCCGGACTTCATCCAATGCCTTGCTTTGTTGGCTTTTGATCATAGCTTGGACCTCCTCCAGCGTGCGCTGATGTTGGTCAGAGCGTGCTTGCAGAGATTTCTCCATTTCTTCCTGATGTTGTTTGAGTGCCTCCACGTCATCTGTAGATCCTTCGACCGGTTACCGTTACATGTAGGCATGGCTGGGAAACGGGTCGCAGGAGATCGCTATGATACTAGTGATACAATGCTTCCCAAGGGAGGGTAGCCAAATGCCAGGAAAAAATAACAGAACCCACACAAATCTTAAAAATAGCTGAGATTAAGAGCTCACACAACCCCAATCCAAAACAGATAAACAGAGACACGCAATAGAAATCTCTCTCTAGGAAGGTTACCGTCACCTTCAGGATGGAGAGCCACAGTTAGCAGACCAAGGCAGAAGAGTCATTCCTCACCTCAGCCGCATGCACACAAGAGTTCTTACAAAAGATAGGTACGATAATTAGGGTACAACAAGAGTAGTTATACTAATAAGCAAAATGACGAAACTTCCCTCCATCACTCAAATTTGTCTTCGCTGCCAGCAATCCCATTTGGCAGTAACCCTTATATTTCTAGTGCAGTGCTTCGTTTTTGTTGGGGTGTTTGGCTTAAATCACGAAGTTTGGGGGGTTTGGAGATAGCCTTGAATCAATCCCATTTGGCAGTAACCCTTACATTTCTATTGCAGTGCTTCATTTTTGTTGGGGTGTTTGACTTAAATCATGAAGTTTGGGGGGTTTGGAGATAGCCTTGAATCAATTTGATTTCAGCATGCACTTTTGCCTTATTTCATGAGTAAATTTTTTAAAGTAATTTTTTGTTTTGCCAACAGGGAAAAAATCCTACATCCATTACTGTTTGGGAGTCCCCCCCCCATCTGCACTCTCCACCGTGCTTTCCTCGTGCAATCCACACTCTTGGCCACCGAAGCCTTTTTCTTCCTAGCTCTCACTAATCGGGGCAGAGTTTCTGGTATTCTTCCCCTTCTCTTCTTGATTACTGATATTATTGCATGAATTTTGATTCTGTTTCCTATTCTTCATTTGCACTGTTTTGTTATTTTATTTACTTTCTTATGTGTGATATAAACCTTGGATTTTCCCTATATAGTTGCACGGCAATTCACCAAGCATCAATGTCAATAACTTCGCAACTCCAGGTGATCAAGTCACTTAGTAAGGGGAAAGAGGATCAAATCCATAGGCCTCTTACTCGTCCTTCGGTCCTCTTCGGCCCCAAGGAGGCCGCTGATATCGACCTCAGATTGATTTTCCCGTTAGCACAGTCCGGTAATCATCCTTTGTCTCATCGGTTTCTCCCCAGCCGCATTACCAAAAAAATTGACATTCTTAAACTCTATTTCAGGTCTGGATGCTCTTATCGAGGCGGATGACCGATTCTCGACCTATAAAACAACTATTTTTAGCCATGCCACCCTTGACATAAACAGGGAGAAGATGCCTCCCAAAGAAGAGGAGAAGCTGAACAAGTCGATATGCTCCTATCTGCAGCTGCTTGCCGGGCATTTGCATCTTCCCGCCTCCCTCAGGACGTTGGAGTATCTCATCCGTAGATATCAGTATGTTTTCTTCTTGGGCAATGATTTTTAAGATTACTCAGGTATTTATAACAACTGAACACTGCAGAATACATATTTTCAACGTTGAGGAGCTTGTTCTATGTGCGCTACCTTATCATGATACTCAGGCCTTCGTTCGAATCGTCCAATTACTGGATTTTGGGTGAGGAACCTTGGTTGTTACTCCATTTTTTTCTCATTTCCTTTCTAAATTTGTGTTTTTTTTAAAAATAATAATACAGTAACAAAAAGTGGGCTTTTTTGGAGGGTGTGAAAACATCTGGTGCCCCACCTCCACGAAAGGTTATTGTGAATCAGTGTGTTCGTGATAAAGGTGTTTTGGAGGCTTTATGCAACTATGTGAGCATTCTTACGTGTAATTGTTGATGCTTTTTAAGCAGGATTTGTGATAGATGAGACCTGATATTTCTTTTTATTTTGCCAGGCATCACCAATGAAAGGTTTCCAGCATTCGAGACCAGTGATTTGCTTTTGTACTGCAGTTACTGTGGATGTTCTCGGCTCTATTCCGAAGCTTGATACTGATATTCTACAAAGGATTCTGACCTTTGTATTCAATGGGCTTAATCCTACTATTTCTGGAATTCCAGATCATGGCGTGAGTTATACTGTTTTAGATTGTGTATGAGAATCAATTTTGTTTATCTTTTTTTTCAAATGTTTTTTCTCTTTCATAAATCCTTATGCTAGCTAATATAATACTGGTGCATAATAATTCTCACATGCAAAAATAATCAATCAGGACGTGTGATCAAATTAATTTACTTTTACTTGATATCTTAGCTAAGTGCAGAAAAATGCAACACTTTGGATTACATGGGGACTAGCCGACTACACAGTAAGACTGACAATTTTAGCTTGGTTTTACTTCTTGGAAGTCTTTTTCACTTTTTTTTGTAATGAGAAAACCTATTGTTGAATGAAATTTTAGTTGACTGGAGCAATACATATCAAGTATCCTCTTTAAAGCAAGTAAAAACTTTAGGATGATGATATGGCCCTTATTCTGAGACCTCGTGACCGGAGGAGGAGCTATGGTCGGAGAAGGGGCGGCGGCTTGCGGCAACGTCGATCGGGGAAGAGAGGAGTGCGGGTTTTGCGGCTAGGGTTGTTCACCGCTTTTCCGTGAGGGGGTAGAGAGAGATGAGAGGAAAAAGGGAAAGTAAGAGAGAGAGAGAAAATCTGTTCTATTTTCCTGCTTGCCTCAAATGTCTAACCACACCCATATAAAAAGGTTCAAAACATACCCCCCATTTGGGCTTACGACAACGAGTAAAAACGATAACATATAATTTGAAGATAACCGGCGTCGTAACGCCACATAACATCGCCGCCCCCGTCCGAATACAGCTTGTCCTCAAGCTGGATCGAAGTGTATTGCAGTGGCTTCACCTCCCGTCACGGCCTCATCGGGAGGGTCGTCTACTTCCAGCCAGAATAGACGTTGGCATCGATGTCCCGGTGTGAAGCGGTCATCACAATTGTAGCACAAGCCTTTCTAGCGACGCTCGGCCATCTCGGTGCGGGACAAACTGCGTCGAACAGTAGGCCGCGAGGTTTCGTCCTGAAATGATGCCCTGTCCGACAAGCTGGGTAGGGGGTAAGTGCTCTGAGGGTTCCGACGTCCCAAAGGCGGACGATCAAGTAGCAGTCAACGATCACAAGCCCTAGCGAGACTCATGGCTGTGTTGAGGTCGCGTGGTAGAAGGAACTCCACATCCCAACATAATCGCTCGTGGAGGCCGGCAGTGAAGAGGGGAACATGTTACTCCGGTAAGACGGACCCCGCCTGAGATAGAAGAATCTGGAATTGCTCAAGATATGTGTCGATGGAGCCTTTCTGTTTGAGGTTCACAAGATCGCCTAGTGGGTTCCCCTGTAGAGCAGGGCCAAACCTCAGAGTGCAGACCGTACTGAAATCTGGCCATGAAATGTTCGGGTGTTCCTGCAGAAGTTGGGTGAACCATAATTGTGCTGAGCCAAGTAAGTGGAAGGAGACTATGCCGACACGTTCTTCATCTGGAGTGTGCTGGTTGGTGAAGAAAATATCGCAACGCGTAAGACACGAAAGAGGATCGTCACGGGCCTCGTAGAGGGGAAAATCCATCCGGAAAGTCCGTGTGTAGGCGGGGTAGTCCACGTCTGGAGGAGCGGCGGAGTCCACTCGGCTTGTGGAAGGGCGATCGCCTGTGTTCAAGGGAGGGGAAGGGGGAATCTGCTGTAGAGCATCTAAGCGGGCATTGAGGGCGGAGCATCCTGGCGTTCTGAGTCGCGAACATGGTTTGGAAGAGTGTCATGAGGTCGGCGAGAGAGGGCGGAGCATCCGCCATTTGGGATAAGGTCGGAGAGACGGTTGGTGGTGGAGGGAGAAGGCCGGCGAAGGTGTTGGACCTCGGAGGTGATGCGGCGGTGCTGAACAGCTTGGTTGAGGCATTGAAGGGGGCTGGAGAAATGCCGATGGGGGTGCAGTGTCGCAGAGCTGGCGCAGGGGGGTAGAGGGCCACAATCGGCAGCCGGCTGGAGGTGGTGGCAGGCTGAACGCAGTCAGCAAAGATGGACGAGGCTCCCGCAGGTTGGGAAAGAGCTTCCGACGCGTTGGAAGGAGGAGCAGTTGCCGTGCGGGGTTGCCGGTGTGCGGCTGGGCGAGCGGAGGACGTGTCGGAAAGCGACGGCCCGGCAGAACCCTCTGATACCAAGTTGATATTACCCTTATCCTGAGACCTCGTGACCGGAGGAGGAGCTATGGTCGGAGAAGGGGCGGCAACGTCGATCGGGGAAGAGAGGAGCGCGGCTTTTGCGGCTAGGGTTGTTCACGGCTTTTCCGTGAGAAGGTAGGGAGAGATGAGAGGAAAAAGGAAAATAAGAGAGAGAGAAAATCTGTTCTAATTTCTTGCTTGTCTCAAATGTCTAACCACACTCATATAAAAAGGTTCAAAACATGTCCCCCATTTGGGCTTACGACAATGGGTAAAAACGATAAAAATAAGACATAATTTGAAGATAACCGGCGTCGTAACGCCACATAACAGATGATTGATGATATAAGACAATTGTTTTGGAAATTTGATTATGGGCAAATAAGGTTGATTGTGGTTGTTTTAACTCTTTGATCCAAAGGTAGAAGCTCAAAATGGCGTTTGTTTTAACTCTTTGACTGGCAATTTTAGCTTGGTTTTACTTCTTGGAAGTCTTTTTCACTTTTTTCGTAATGAGAAAACCTATTGTGGAATGAAATTTTAGTTGACCGGAGCAATACATATCAAGTATCCTCCTTAAAGCATGTAAAAACTTCAGGATGATTGATGATATAAGACAAAATTGTTTTGGAAATTTTATTATGGGCAAATAAGGTTGATTGTGGTTGTTTTAACTCTTTGATCTAAAGGTAGAAGCTCAAAATGGCGTTTGTTCATAGTCATAAGGCCTATTGTTGAGATTAAAAATGAAGCCACTAGGAGTCAGTTGAATATACCCGTTTTATTTCAAGTTTTATTCCCCCGCTGCTTATTTCACGTGATGTCACGTATATTGTATCCTATATATATGTATGCTTGGACCGAATTAGGGCAACTTAATAAAATTTCTTTCAATTCTACTTGGTATCAGAGCTAACCACGCGATCCCGCCTCCGCCGCGCTCCCGTAACATTCAATCTCGTCCCACTTTTGCCTCCGTCGCTGCTTCTGTCTCACCTCCCGCGTTTCATTCCGACGTCCGCCTCTTCCGCCGATCTCCTGCGCCGACCGCTGCTCCTAGTCGCACCGTCCGCCGTTCGCGCCTAGGTCTTCCAGTGCACCTTTTCCTTCGCTCTTCCAGCGCCGCCTCTAGCGTTTAGGGCTTCCAACGGCGTCGTTTCTTCCTTTTCCAGCAGCTTCAACGCGTTTCCCCGCCCGGTTTTCCGGTCGGCCCTTTGTCTCTAGCCGTTTTGTCCTCCATGGGTACTGCTGGAAACATTGTGGTCTCATCCTCCGGTGTCCTCTCTGACGACGCGATTTAAGGGACACTCGTAGGATGTGGTTTCTTTCATTTTTGAGTTCTTCGTCTTGCTAGTTTCCTCCAGACGGTCATAGATAGGCGATTCCTCCGAAATCTCATCGTCTTCCCACATTGGTCCCTCTACAAATTCTCCTCGGAGCCACGACTAATCTGACTCTTTAAAGATCACTACTGTTGTCTTGGATGACACAAATTATCTTGAATGGTCCAGGGTGACACAATATGCTATTCGAAGTCACCAGCTATATGGACATATTGATGGTACCACTGTTGAGCCACCACGTACCGATCCCTCATGGAGAAAATAGGATGTGGACAATTTCTTGGTTGTCTCGTGGTTATTTCACTCTATGTTCCCTCAGGTGTATATCACAATTTCATGCTTCTGGATTCTGCTCATGAAATTTGGAAACGGGCCCGTGACACCTACTCTCAGGCAGATAGTTCGACGTAGATTTATGAGCTCACTCGTCGTGTTTTGGAGCTGAAGTAGAGAACTATGTCTGTCTCTGCCTACAACTTTGAGTTCAAATGTCTGTATCGGGAACTTGATTACTTCAACACCTTTACCACTGCTTGCACTGCCGATGCTTAGGCTCTTCAGAAGGATAAAGATCGCTTTCGGGTTCACGTATTTCTTATGGGGCTCAATATGGAGTTTGATGCGGTTCGCTTGCATGTCCACCGCGAGCCTCTTCCCTCTCTTCGGGAGCCTTCAGTATGCTCCTCAGTGATGAGAATCGTTGCCGCTTTCTTGGTTCCTCTATTGACTACTTTGCTCTTGCTGGGATTGCTCGAGGACCTCCTCCTTTATGCAGCCACTGTGGGAAGAACGGACATACTAACGACATTTACTTTCGTCTACACCCTCATCTTGCTCCCTCTGGCCGGGGTTCTGGTGCTCGTGGGAGAGGCGGTCACTGTGTTGGTGGTCGTTAGGCTGGTGCCCACACACAATATTCTGCGCATTCGACTGAGGTTTATGAGGACAACTCTGTGTGCCTTTCTGCTACGGAGTTAGAGGTCTTTCGCCGTATGTTGCGTTCCCTTTCTGACTCTACATGGGCTGATTCTACTGCCTCGTTTGCTATTTCAAGTATCTCCAGTGCTCATGCTGTATCTTCATCCCCTTCCGAGTGGATCATCGACTTGGGTGCGACGGATCACATGACTGGCTCAGCCTCAGGTTTTACCTCCTATACTCCTCTCTTTGGGCGTGATAAAGTTATTGCTGCCAATGGTTCACTTTCTTCTATTGCTGGCAAAGAAACCGTTGCCCGTTCTCCCGACCTACCTCTGTCTTCGATTTTGCACGTCCATTCGTTTCCTCGCAATCTTCTTTCCATTAGCCACCTAACTGCTTCTTTAAATTGCTCCGTATCCTTTTTTCCCGATGTTTGTGTGTTTCAGGATCTGGATACGAAACAGATGTTTGGTAGTAGTAAGAACGTTGACGGGCTGTACTTGCTGAAGCAGTCATTATCTCCCAGTGCTCTCTTCACCACAAGTTCTCCGATTTTGCATGACATCCGACGCTGACATCTGCATCTTGGCCACCCTTCTACTTTATATCTTACCAAACTATTTCCTGCTTTCAGGTTTTTAATTAAATCGTTTATCAAATGACTATGACGCAGTTCAACGACATAATTCGTGTGCTTCATAGTAATAATGGTGTGAAGTATGATGATCGGGGAGCATTTGACGTCTATCTTCCCGAACATGGCATTGTTCACCAAACCACATGTGTCCACACTTCTACTCAAAATGATATAGCCGAACGGAAAAATAGACACTTATTGGAGGTTGCTTGGTGTTTGTTAATTGCCATGAACCTTCCTAAGTCCTATTGGGGTGCTGCAGTTTTGACTGCAACTCATCTCATTAATCGTCTACCGTCTCGCTCCCTTTCCTACAATACGCCCCTTTCGTTTAGCCAAGAAACACATTGTCCGCACCTCTCACATCGCTCCTCGCATCTTTAGTTCAGTTTGCTTTGTTCATGTTCATTCCCCGCATCACAATAAATTGGATGCCTGCTCCCTCAGATGTGTTTTCGTGGGTTATTCTCCTACCACCAAAGGGTATAAGTGTTATCACCCTCTTACACGTCGCTATCACTGCATGTTGATGTTACTTTTCGTGAGGGGGAGTCTTATTTTGGTCCTCGTCAGGGGGAGACGAGTAGTAACAGTGACGGGACCATCGACTCTCCTCTCCCAATTGTTGCTTCTTATATTCCCCCTCCTTCTGTTCTTAGTTCACCCAGTACTGCTTCTATTCCTCCCATTTCCATTCCTCCTATATTGTATACATACTCTCGCAGACCTCTACTTTAGATTCAGATGATGGCCTCCATGTACCCCTCGCTCGTCTTAAAAGTAATACTGGTGGCACCAAATACCCCATTGCCAATTACATTTCTTACCTTCACCTCTCTCAGGCTCACAGAGCTTTTATCTCATCTCTTTCCTCTATTGTGATTCTTAAGACCTGACAGAAGGCTGTGTTGTGGGCCGCTCTTTCACGGGCCAGCATATGTTAATCCCGTTGGTCGAGCCACACAACATGGGCTGCGGCCTAGCACACCCAACCCTTCTTAACCCGTCTCATCGCGTGTTCTCGGCGCTGCGGGTTGTTGAGGCGGGGGCTCGATCCTCCGACCTCCTTGATGTAAGCTCTTAACGCTAGCTCACGCCACCAACTGATCCGCGGCTCAGTTGGTGATGTGAGCTTGCGTTAAGAGCTTACATTAAGGAGGTCGGGGGATTGAGCCCCCACCTCAACAACCCGCAGTACCGAGAACACACGCTGAGAAGGGTTGGGTGTGCTGGGCCGCGACCCATGCTATGTGGCTTGACCGGCGGGATTAACAAATGCTGGCCCGTGAGAGAGTTGCCTACAACAGGCTGTTCAGATACCTGAGTGGAAATATGCTATGGAAGAAGAAATGTGTGCCTTAGAAAAAAATGGAACATGACGGCTTGCAAGTCTTCCCCCTGGGAAGCGAATAGTTGGTTCATGTTTGATTTTCACTGTTAAGCAATATTAAGATGGGGCTGTAGAGCGGCATAAAGCACGCTTGGTCGCTCAAGGGTATACCCAAACCCAAGAAATTGACTACCAAGAAATCTTTGCCCTTGTTGCAAAGATGAATTCTATTCGTGTGATTCTCTCTTGTGTTGCTTGTCTTGGCGGGAGTTACAACAACTTGATGTCAAAAATGGGTTCATGCATGGTGATCTGGAAGAAGTCTACATGACTATCCCTCCTGGCTTTTCCAAAGAAGGGTCCAATGGAAAGGCCTGCCGTCTGCAGAAATCCCTATATGGCCTGAAACAGTCCTATAGAGCCTGGTTTGGACGATTTAACAAAACCAGGCTTCAACTAGTCCTATACTCAAGGACAAGCTGATCATACTCTCTTTATCAAGAGGAGAGGAGCTCAAGTATCGGTTGTTGATGCTCGAAAAGCGACGGACTCGGGCACCACCAGCTAACCGTTCGAGCACTTGGGGAAGAAAAAGGAAAAACAAACTGCGAGCAGCAGTCTACTTGGCGGACTAGAAAAGGAACAGAAAAGCAGGAGCCGTGGAGCACGGCAACACCGGACTTCGCCCGTCGCGGCCTGAATGCCTCTCCTGCGACGGGCTTACTTTTGATTGCAAAGAAGGGGTTACAAGAAGGGAAAAGCAAAGCCAAGCAGAAAGCAAGCTGGAGACCGCAAAGCCAGAGATTCGAGTCCGCAGCCTTTAACAAGTGGGCTCCTGGGCTCGAGTCAGCGTGCTTTGAGTGCACCACTTCCCCCTATTTATAGGCTGGGGGCCTGCCCAAGCGGGCAGGGCTAAAATAACCGGCTGCCCGGGGTACAAAAGAGCCGGGCAGCGGTGACGGGAATCAAAAAAGAGAAGGAACAAGCAGTCCGCGCGGGACAGGAGGACTGGGCCAGCGAGCTGGAGACCTCCCTTGGTCGCACCGAGCGTGGGACTTTTAAACTAGCTGCGACCTGAGCGACCTGGGCGGCCTGACTCGGAGCTTGCCGGTCTGAGCTTGACTCGCCGATCTAGCAGAGCTGGGAACTGAGGGCGACCTGAGCGGACTGATTGCTGGAGTCCGCCTAGGTGACGGACCACGTCCACTGGCGAGCTGGGCGAACTGAGTACTTGAGTTCAGCGAGGGAAGGGCAAGATGCCTAGCTGGAAATGTTGCGGATTCTGGGGTTAACATAATCCCCGCACATTTTTGAGTTTTGGAAAATTCCGAAAATGTTTCCTTAACCGCTGAGTCCGCAACTATCATTAATGCTATTTGTGCTATAAATACTGCCGGAAGCGCTGTCTTCTGTCAGAATTGTCTGCGCGACGGGTCGTTACTCACCACTTGCGGTCTCGACTTTCCAGTCCGGCATGGCGAGGCTAGGATCCTTCTTTGGCAACATGGCTGCTCCGATTGAGAAGCCGAAAGCGAGTTCCCGGCCTAAGAAATCGAGCCATCGAAAAGATGCACCTGCCCGCCACCAGGGGGAGAGTTCAGACCAGGTGAAGCAAGATCCAGTCCGCGATACTGCAAAGACTGCGAATGCTCCTTTAAGTCCTCTACGGGAGAAACCGAATCCGCCCTCCGTTTCTGACCAAAACCCTGCGAACTCCTCCAGCATGGAGGTGCATCGCTCTCCTTCCGGGACTATCATGTTGCGGATAGAAACGGAAAAGGAAGTTTCATCGCCGAAAGTCCAGCAGCAAGGGATCGAGGAGAAGCTTCCTGCTGGTGAGCCGATAGTGGAAAGGGGAGAGGAGGTTGCCGAGGAGCGAGATAAGGAGTCCGCTGAAAACGCGGCCAAAAGTTCCATCGAAAAGCAAGTTGTGGAGCCAGTATCTTCCTTGGCGCTGGTTGTCGCTCCAAACTCAGTTCCCGAACCAAAGCCGGTTGTCATCGATTTAGAGAAGACTCCTGAGAAGAAAAAGAGGAAGAGAGATGGTAATGCCGCCGAGTGGGTAGAGAAGAAGTTGAAAGTTAGAAAAGAGAAAAATATCTCCAAGCGGACTGGTGCTGCGAGCTTGCAGCATAAGCCGCGAGAAAAGGAGGTCCAAGATGATCTCGTCACCCCCGATCCTCTGCTCGCAGAAGGTGATCCCCCTTCCACGCTCAGCTTATCAACCACTGAGATACTCGACTCTATAGATAATGATCAGCTTGCGAGTATAAATCGCTCTCTACTGGAGGTGCTGCAGCCTGATACCGCAACTGGAGGAGAAAATCTTGACGACCCTTCTTCTTTTTTTCCAGCTGAAGAGAGGAAGAAAACCGAGGAGCAACTCGCAATGATGAAGGCGAAGGTTGAAGCGGCCTCGGAGAAGCTCGTGGTGGATAAGCGGACTGAGGATCTTCGGATTGCTGCCGAGCTGATGCGATCTGGTAAGTTGCAGCCGGCGACCAAGCGGTTTCAGAGCTCTTGGTTGTACAAATCCCCTCCACGAAAGTCGCGGCCAGTCAAGATCCTTACAGAAACTGATGACATAGTCGCCTCGAGCAGATCGCTGGCCGAGACAAGAGCACTAGTCCGCCGTGAATGGAGGCGTCGCCTAGAGGCTTTTGATCCGGAGCGCGTGAGGCGACCTATCCTTGATAGTCGTCAGATCGCCGCGAAGATAACCAAAAGTGGATAAAAACCTTTTCCCTTTTCCTTTTTTTGGAGCTATTGCGGCCTGGATACTGAGGCGATTTCTCTTTCTTTGTTGTAGTTCAGAAGTCCACGCCTGATTCTGTCGAGGTCGGCGAGATCATGCCCACGCCACCAAACGTGTCGGAGGCTGCGGAGCGGACTACTGATGAGCTCTCACAGGAGGAGTTGCCTGCTAAAGAAGACAGCGCACTGTTAGCGAAAAAATATGAGGAAGAGTTATGCGAGCTTCGAACTGAACTAAAGAAAAGCAAAGCGCGGGAAAAGATCCTAGAAAGCGAGGTCGCCGGCCTTTCATCCGCACTCGAAGGAGCGAACAAGGAGAAAAATCGACTGAGCGGAGATGTCCGCCATTATAGAAATAAATATTTGGCTTTGGCGAGAGAAGGAAAAAAGCAAGTAAGCGAAGCCGCTGGGGTGAGATCGCAAACGTCTCAGCCTGATGTGGGGGAGGGATCAGCCCCTGCGGCAAGCGGGCAGCCCGCGGTGGTCGCAGATCCAACCCCGGCAGTTCAATTGATTCCATTTCCGCGGGTAGTCAGAGACATGGCTCATATGCACCGCACCTTCAATAATATGCACCATCTGGTTTCCCAGCTCTACTGCGAGATCTTGCGAGGGAGTGACCTGGCCGCTCATGTTGGAATGGAGGAGGAGGTGCGACCTGCTCTGAGAGACCGCGGAAGGCGCTAAGGCCCAAACATTTTTTTTCTATTATTTTTTAAGTTGTTGTATAATATTGTTGCTGAAACTCTTTGTTGTATGATTGTATCTGTGCTGTGATGCTACTTTGCTTGTTGCATACTATTATTTTTTCGGATAATCCCGTTGTGGAATGTAAGTTATGCGGGCTGGCGTTTTATGCTTGCTTATCTTGTTTACTAGAAAATTGCGATCCCTGTGGGCTTCCTGTGAGTTCGCAATTATTTGCAGGGAGAACAGGGAGGAGGCGAGCTGAGCGGACTGGCTTTGAATCCGCAAAGCCTTGAGAAATATCTGATGTTGCAGGGAAAACAGGGAAGAGGCGAGCTGAGCGGACTGGCTGACCGATCTGAGCGGATTGACGGTTGTCATGTCAGACGGTTTTTATATAAATAGGGTTGTCATTCTCTGTTTGCATAGAAAGCAGTGGGAGCTGAAGACTTGCGGTCTGAAAACATGGTATCCGCACGCACTGAAGCCGCAGCCGCCTTCCACGCTGCTGATCATAAAAGGAGTAGGCTAACCGAAGCCGACCTGGAGGCTTTTTTGGGAGTTCATATGGCGGGCTCGCACGTACTCGCGCGGCTCCCCGAACACCACGAACGACTGAATTTTTCAACCGCTACCCAGCTCGCAGTTCCAATAGATCATTTTGACTGCGGGTTCAAATTCCCCCTGCTCTGGGAGGTCGCGGAGATCTTTGAGCATTATGGGGTGGTTCCGGGCCAGCTTGCCCCGAACAGTATGGTTGCCATCTGCAATTTCATTGCTTACCTGCGAGCTGAGAGGGTTGAATTTTCCTTGAAGATTTTCAGGAAAATTTTCTCTGTTCGCTCTATCACCCCGACGGGAGACCCTGAGTACAAAGGCATCATCTACTTCTACTGTAGGGGAATGAAAGTTGTGGGCTTGCCGAATAAGATCCACAACTGGACCTCTAGGTATCTCATCTTTGAAGGCGACCTGGGGTTCCTTCATACCAGTCCGCAGCTGCGCGTAGACGCTGACTTCAAGAGCGTGCGGCTGAACGATGCCGAGGCCGCCATCGTCAAGTTCCTTGACGGAGCGAGGCTGGATGTTGACTATTACATCCCGCTGCTGCCTGGGCTATATACTATTAGCCGCCAAGAGAGTAAGTCTTGCGACCTTCGTTTGTATCCGCAACAACCTGGGAATTTTAGCTAACTTTCTCTCTTGCAGCGACCTTGGCGGTGCCCGCAAATCTGCCCGTTGCGCCTGCCGGACAGACTCCTACGCAAGGTGAAAGGAGAAAAGAAATCGCAAAAAAGAGGAGGGAAGACGGAGACCCCGCCGCGGGTTATTCTTCTGATGGCAGCTTCGACATTGCGGGCTTCGGCGAGAAGCAGAAGGATCTGAGGGGCAACCCCATGATCCACTGGCATGAGAAGAAAAAGTATGTCCGCCTATCAACGGCTCTTCCCTCTTGGAGGAGCCCGCGCCCATCTCGCCATGCCCACATCGCCCTTTCCGCCTTGTACGGGAAGCAAAACCTTCGCGATCTGCAAGGTGTGGCACCTGATGACCTCCCCCTTCTCGCTGCGCAGGCCAGTGCGAACGCCGCCGTCACCAACCACTTCTTAGGCAGGCTTACGCGCGAGCTGCTTAGGGACAATGCGCGGCATAAGAAGGAAAGTCATTCGCTGAAAGAAAGGAATAAGCGACTTGGTGTAAAAGTTAATCAATATAAAGAAGACAAGGCCGTAAGTGCTTAGTTAATCGCCATTAATCTTGCTTATCTTTCGCGGACTGATGTTTTGATTTCTTTTGCAGATCGCATATGAGGTGACCAACCCAGACTTTCAAAAGGCCATGTTTCCTTTTGTAAGGGAAAGCGTCGAGGTCGCGCTCGAGCGCGTTATCAGCGATGGGTACGCGAAGGCTGGGGTAGACTCTATTCCTTTCCTGAAGCTTTTCCCGGAGCTAAAGGATAAGGTTGCCGAGTTCGAGCAAGCTGATAAGGGGAAAGCGGTTGCCGAGGATGACGAGGAGGAGTCCGCTGACGAGGAAGCTGCTGAAGACGTGGCCTCAAGTCAGCAGCAAGGAGGTCAGTCGGATCAGTCCGCTAACTCCAGCTCTGGTGAGAGCAGCTCGCGAACAGAACCCTCAGCCGCTTCTCACTCTGACGACAGCAGCAGCAGTGACTCAGGCGGCTACTCGCCTATAGTGGATGTGGATGGGTCGAGCCCGGAGAAGCCTGCGGACAAGAAGCAGAGGACAGAATATGAATATATATTGTAATTTTTTGAGGACTCTACGCGAGTCCGCCAGGACATGTAATTTTTTGAATGAATATATATAAAAAAGGATATTTTTGATATCTTCTGAGATTTTCTGCTTGTTTCTCGCTGATGCTTTAGAGATCGCACTTATATCTTTGCTAGCTGAAATTTCATAACCACAATCTTGTTATAATATGAACAGAATGTATTCCTTGGGAAAGAGACGAATGATGCGGACTTGGACGAGTTCAGTTCTCAGTCCGCATTTCACAGAACTTTTGCCAGTTTTTGCGAGAACTAAGATAACGAAAAAACCATAATCTGCTAACCCAAATATCATGAATAAGCGAACTGGACGGACCAGGGTCACCGTCCGCAGATATTTACGCTTGAATTTCTTCTAAGTACATTGTATGCATCGAACAAATTCTGCGGACTAGGCGAATTAGAAAACCAAAGTCCGCACTGCATCAGTCAGCAACATCAGAAATGACCTGTAATTCATAATAAGCGGGTAGGAGCGACCGGAGCAGCATTGCTTTCCTCACAAGATTATGAACTACCGAATCAACCAAGGGACGGCGGACTGAGCGGATAAGGCAACTGGAGTCCGCACTTCATTAATGAACAATATCAGAAATGACTTGTAATTCACAACCAAGCGGGTAGGTGCGGCCGGAGCGGCATTGCTTTCCTCACAAGGTTATGAATTACAGAATCAACCCAGGTGACGGCGGACTGAGCGGATAAGGCAACTGGAGTCCGCACTTCATCAATAATGACAACCCCTGTGAAGAAGAAAGCCGCAGTCCGGAGGCCAAGCGGGTAGGTGCGGCCGGAGCGGCATTGCTTTCTTCACTGGACCTCGGGATCTGCAGACTCAATAACTCAAATCACTGCCCACTTGCCTGAAGTACAGTCTAAGTCGATCTCTCGGGCAGGTACGGCCGGAGCGGCATTGCTTTCCTTTGAGATCGACAAGACTGTGGGTCTCCTGCAGGCACTGCTTGAGGGTACCAAGGAGTGTTCGAGAGTCACAACCCTAAGATGATCTGGGGGTAGGTGCGGCCGGAGCGTCATTGCTTTCCCCGTGCGATCATCTGGGTTGTAACAATATCCCTTAAGTGGCGTGGTAGAGCTGACCTCCACTTTGCTCCTCCATAATGCAGAAGTGGGGTTAGGTACTAGCCGGGATCCGAAATCCAGTATCCTACCGCACTAGGGTTGGTAGGCTCCCACTACACGGTGCGAAATCTCCCCGCAACACGTGGTCGTCGTGGTGTTATGCTGACACCAACGGTTCTAGGGGAGGTTTTTGCTGAACACGGCGATATCTCCTGGTATCAAGCAACTGTCGGGAGTTGCTCGAGGAGGTAAGAAAGAAGAGGCATTCGAAGAAGTGTTAGTATGAGTATTTAGACAAGTATCAATTTTGAGAGATTCGTATAACCATAAAATAGAGAGTTCAGAGAGAACCGTTTAGAGTTATCCTTGCTCCATATATTTAACTGTCAACGCTTGAAACACAAAGATACTTGATAAAAGTGTTAGCAAGGAACTTTTTATTAATAATGAACCTCTTAAAGAGTTTACACAGGAAGAAAAGAAAAGAGGTTCAGGAAAAGAACCGCTTTAGGTCATCTCCGCTCCATGTGTGCGGCATGTCTTCTCCTTCAAACGTTTGTAACCGGTAGGCCCCATTCTGAAGTGCTTCCTTGATAATGAATGGTCCTGCCCAGCTAGGATTAAGCTTCCCAACTGAGCTGGCTCTTGCAGCAGCATCGACCTTTTTAAGAACCAGATCTCCCACTTGAAAGTGTTTGATCCTTACGTTCTTATCGAAGTAACGGGCCATTCTTCTTTTTACTTCCTCCTGCCTGATAGCAGCCTTGTCTCTGACCTCTTCGATATGCTCCAAACTGAACCTCATCTCCTCGCTGTTCAACTCAAGCCAATCCTCCGTGCCTTGCCTGGCAAGCAGTACTCTAGGCGATAGAACTTCAAACTCAACAGGAATCAATGCCTCGGACCCGTGAGAAAGCTTGAACGGGGTTTCTCCTGTTGCAGATGAAGGTGTTGTTCTCAGGATCCAGAGGACTGAGGGAAGTTGATCAGCCCAACTGCCCTTGAGATTTTGAACCTTTTTCTTAAGCAGGTTGAGGATTTGCTTATTAGCTGCTTCTACTTGACCATTGCTTCTGGGATGATGAACTGATGCGAAGCGCAGCTCTGTTCCGATCTGCCTGCAAAAGTCTATCATCTCCGCATTATTGAACTGTGGTCCATTATCGGTGATTATTGCCATAGGGATTCCATGTCGGCAGACTATCTCACCCCAAATAAAATTCCTCACGACCTGGGTTGTCGTCTTTGTCAGTGCTTTAGCCTCAATCCACTTACTGAAGTAGTCGATCATAACTATAATAAAGCGCCGCTGCCCACTTGCCATGGGAAAAGGGCCAATGAGATCCATTCCCCAAACAGCAAAGGGCCAAGGGGTTGTGATCGATCTGAGAGATTGAGCTGCTTGATGCTGAAGATGGGCGAATTTCTGGCATTGAACACATTTTCTTGCATAGGCCCCAGAGTCCTTCTTCATTGTAGGCCAGAAGTAACCTTGCCGCAGGATCCTTCTTTCTAATGTTCTTGCTCCCGAATGACTTCCGCACTCGCCAGAATGCACTTCTCGGAGAATGGTGGGAACCTCACTTTCTGAAACACATCTTGCCATTGTGGACAAGAAGGTTTTCCTGTAGAGAATGTCGGATATCAAGTAATAGTGTGCTGCCTTCAACCTGAATCTCTTCTTATCTTTCACTGACTGATGTAGATTCCCAGTTGACAGGTAGAGAATGAACGGATCCATCCAAGAGGGACACTGATCGATTTGCATTAGCCCTTCTTCCTCCACCGCTGGGCGGAAAAGTTCAGAAGTTGTCCCTCCTGACGAGAGCCCGTACTTTGCGAGAACGTCGGCCTCCTCATTCTCTGTCCTTGGAATGTGCTCAATAGTAAAACTTTTGAACCTGCCAACCTCAACCTTTACCAGCACAAGGTACCTTTTCAACACTGGCTCCCTGGTCTCGAAGTTGCCAAGAACTTGTGAAGCCATTACCAGTGAATCAGTCTTGATATGGACGTGATCAATTCCCAGCTCTCGCGCAAGCCTCAAGCCGGCTAATAAAGCTTCATATTCTGCCTGATTGTTAGTCACTGGAAAATAGAACTTGATGGCCTGCTCAAGTTTGACACCATTCGGGTTTATCAAAACTACTCCTGCACCCGAGGAGTTTCTACCAGAAGCTCCATCCACATAAATGGTCCAAGCTAAAGGGGACCTTGCTGCTTGGTCCGAGTTGGATTCTGTCGTATCAATCAGGAAATCTGCAAGCACCTGTGCCTTGATAGCTGTTCTGGGCACATAGGAAATTTCAAACTCGCTCAGCTCGATTGCCCATTTAGCTAACCTGCCTGAATGCTCTGGTTTTTCTAGCACACTCTTCAAAGGTTGATCAGTAACCACCTGAATTGAATGAGCCTGGAAATATGGACGGAGTCTGCGGGCAGACATAACTAATGCTAAAGCTAGCTTCTCTAGGATGGGGTACCTTGCCTCTGCATCCTTCAGGATGTGACTGACATAGTAAACAGGGAACTGCCTCCTGCTTTCTTCGCGAATCAGAACTGAACTAACTGCCTCGGGACCAACCCCTAGGTATAGGAACAACACCTCCCCTGCTCGGGGGCTTTGGAGTAAAGGAGTCGAGGTTAGCTGCTTTTTTAATTGCTCAAAAGCCAAGGAACACTCTTCTGTCCATTGAAACTTGGACGCTCCCCGAAGAGTCTTAAAGAATGGTGCACTTTTATCTCCAACTCGAGAGATGAACCTCCCGAGTCCTGCCAACCTCCCCCCTAACTGCTGAACCTCTTTGGGTGAACGGGGAGGAGTCATACCAAGGATGGCTTTAACCTTATCAGGATTGGGGGCTAGACCCTCGGGAGTAAGGAGATGGCCGAGAAACTTCCCTTTACTTGCCCCAAAGACGCATTTTAACGGCTTAAGCTTTATTTTGCGCCTTCGTAGAGTAGAAAAGGTCTCTACAAGATCTACCAGGTGCTGCGGAAGAGACCTACTCTTAATCAGAAGGTCATCCACATACACCTCGAGGTTTCTACTTTTTTGCTCTTTAAACACTTGGTCCATCATGCGTTGATAGGTTGCGCCAGCATTTTTAAGCCCAAAGGGCATCACAAGATAACAATAGCAACCGTCATTAGTGATGAACGATGTGCATGGGATATCAGGTTTGTGCATTCTTATTTGGTGATACCCAGAGAATGCATCTAAAAAACTCATAAACGGATATCCTACCGCAGAATCAACTAATAAATCTATCCGAGGCAAGGGGTAGAAATCTTTCGGGCACGCTTTATTCAAACGGGTGAAATCTACACACATACGCCACTTTCCCCCAGGTTTCTTAACCATTACAACATTCGAGACCCACTCGGGATACTGAATCTCTTGAATGAAGCGCGCTTTGAGGAGTTTAGCAACCTCCTCTCTGATGGGCTCTGCTAGCTTGACAGCTACATCCCTCTTTTTTTGCTGGACGGGCTTGGCGGTCGGATCAACATTGAGATGATGGCAAGCCACGTCGGGATCCACCCCTGGCATGTCCTCCGCTGACCAAGCGAAGACATCCAGATTCTCCAATAGGCAAGATATCAACTCCGCCTTTTGATCTTCTGGCAATTCGGAGTTGATGGAGAGATTTCTTCCTTCCCCTTCTGCGATGGGGACTTCTTGCGTCACCTGGGCAGGTTCCAGGTGAGCACCTTCTCTATTCTCAGCATCTTCTGAAGGAGTGGCTTCTGCTGCTGCTTGAAAGGCTGGGGGGGAAACCTCAGTCATGTTGACTGTTCGGAGGTAACACTCTCGAGCCTGCCTCGGGTCGCTCCTGACCCTACACTGGCGGCCATCCTTGCAGAACTTGATGGCTAGATGGTATGTTGAAATGATGGCGCGATATTTGTTTAGCAATGGTCTTCCAAAGATAGCGTGATAGCTGCTCGGAGCATCTACCACTATGAACTGGATTTCTTTGGTCACCCCTCCGAGCGTCACCGGGAGTGTGACACTTCCTTCAACTTCCTTCCTTTCTCCTGAGAAGCCATAGAGTGGCCCCTCGGTGGAAAGCAGAGTCTTTCCAGTCCTAGGGCTTCGAAAGTAGACTTAAAGAGGAGATTCACGGAGCTGCCGGTGTCGATGAGAATTCTATCGACCGTGAAGTTTCCGATGGCTGCCTGGACCACGATGGCATCATCGAAGGGGTTTGCGGTTGCAGGAAGGTCCGCAGAATTAAAGGTGACGACTTCAGAAGGTGGGACAGAAGAAGTAGAAGCAACCTCAGTTCGCGAAAGCCTTGACAAAGAGGACTTCCGGGTAGACTCAGCCCCTGCTCCGCCATGGATGAAAAAGAGTCTTCCCAAGGCCCCCTCGTCGACAACATCAATACACTCATTTGGGATATCAATGAGCCCCAGATGGCCCTCATCCCTTATCTCTATGCACTCCTGGTGAACTTCAGCCACCTCCTTGCCCTTGGAGGTGGAAGGCTTTGAAGAATCATTCTTCCTGCCCAGGTCCTCGAGTTTACCCTCGGCGAGCAACCTCTCAACTAGCTTCTGAAGAGCCTTGCAGTCTTTAGTCAGATGACCCTTCTCCTTGTGAAAATTACAGAACTGAGAGTTGTCTCTGGGCTTCCAATCTCTCTGAGGCCCTTGCCTCTTTTCTTCAACCTTCTTCTGGATTACCTGGGCAACCTCTTCAAAGTCGATGCCTAGATCTGCAAGCTCTTCCATAGGGCTGCTCCCGTGAGGATTTGAAGCTGGCAGGGCGCTCCGAAGAATGGGGAGCGCTTGAAGGGGAACGGCGGGAGCGGCGGCCAACGGCAGTCTCTGATCATGAAACTGTTGATGGCCAAGGAAGGGTTTCTTATGGCGGAGGTTGCGCCCCCTCTGAGGTGGAGGATGGAAGTCAGGCCGGGGAGGCTTACTGTGGTACTGATTGTTGGAGGAGGAGTTGGGGACATCCCTTCCTCCAGCTTTAGCTGTCAGGGATGAGATATAGGTTGGATTGGCATTTTCTCCCTCAATAAAGCGATTAGCTATCGCGATGAGCTCCTGATAGGTTGACGGTGCCTTTGTTGTCACTTTGAATTTCAACGGGCCCTCCCGGAGGCCGTGAATCAGGGCAACTTTATAATAATCGGGGTTCACATTCCTTACCCCTTGAATTTCCTTCTGGAACCGATCAACGAATCTTGCCACCGATTCATTGTCTCTTTGTCTAATATCAAAAAGGGCTGCCGGCCCATCCTTTCTCTTCTTAGAGGTTGCAAACCTCAGGAGCAGCTCGCTGCGAAGCTCAGCGAAGGAGGAAATGGTGCCTGGAGGCAACTCATAAAACCATTCTCTTGCTTGACCATCAAGAGTGGTCACTAGAAGTTTACATTTCAGGGCGTCAGAGAGGCTTCTCAATGCAACTGCCCCTTCGAATGCCTGCAGGTGGGAGATCGGGTCAGTCTCCCCCGAATAAAAAGGGAGACGAGGTTCTCTGAAATTGCTTGGCGCTGACTCCCATCGGATTCGATCGACGAAGGGAGAGGGAGTTTCTGAATCAGTAGAAGGGCGGACTGGAGGACGAAACTCTGCGAGCTCTGCGGACTGCCGATCAACAAAGTCTAGTCGGCGAGCCGGGGTCCCTCGGGCTGCTTCCCTGAAGAGATCCATCAGGGGGGCGAACTGATCCGCCTGAGGTCGCAGGGGAGCTGCGGACTGAGCTTGGTGGAGAGGCGGAGGCGCAGTCGCAGGCGACTGCTGAAGAGGGGTGCGACGAGCCGGGGTCCGGCGGACTGGAGTCTGGCGGACAGGTGTCTCAGCAACTTCTTCAGCAACCTGGGGAGCAAGTCGCTGAGTCAATGCTAACAGGGCTTGGCTGATCGTATCGAGCCGCTGGTCAGTCTCTCTTCGAGATACTTCAGCTTCCCAGCGGGACTGCTCCAACGCCTCCCACAGCGAATCATCGGGGGAGCTGGAGCGGTCGGAGCGGCGACCTCGGCGGTCTGACATTTCTATCCGCGGTTTCAAAAAACTGCTCGAATCTGAAGGTCGCGTGTTAACTGTTGATGCTCGAAAAGCGACGGACTCGGGCACCACCAGCTAATCGTTCGAGCACTTGGGGAAGAAAAAGGAAAAACAAACTGCGAGCAGCAGTCTACTTGGCGGACTAGAAAAGGAACAGAAAAGCAGGAGCCGTGGAGCACGGCAACACCGGACTTCGCCCGTCGCGGCCTGAATGCCTCTCCTGCGACGGGCTTACTTTTGATTGCAAAGAAGGGGTTACAAGAAGGGAAATGCAAAGCCAAGCAGAAAGCAAGCTGGAGACCGCAAAGCCAGAGATTCGAGTCCGCAGCCTTTAACAAGTGGGCTCCTGGGCTCGAGTCAGCGTGCTTTGAGTGCACCACTTCCCCCTATTTATAGGCTGGGGGCCTGCCCAAGCGGGCAGGGCTAAAATAACCGGCTGCCCGGGGTACAAAAGAGTCGGGCAGCGGTGACGGGAATCAAAAAAGAGAAGGAACAAGCAGTCCGCGCGGGACAGGCGGACTGGGCCAGCGAGCTGGAGACCTCCCTTGGTCGCACCGAGCGCGGGACTTTTAAACTAGCTGCGACCTGAGCGACCTGGGCGGCCTGACTCGGAGCTTGCCGGTCTGAGCTTGACTCGCCGATCTAGCAGAGCTGGGAACTGAGGGCGACCTGAGCGGACTGATTGCTGGAGTCCGCCTAGGTGACGGACCACGTCCACTGGCGAGCTGGGCGAACTGAGTACTTGAGTTCAGCGAGGGAAGGGCAAGATGCCTAGCTGGAAATGTTGCGGATTCTGGGGTTAACATCGGTACTTATTGTATACGCGGATGACATCATCATTATAGAAGATGACCTAGAGGAAATCACACACTTGAAAGAATAATTGGGCAAAGAATTTGAATTCAAAGATCCAGGGAAGTTGAAATACTTCTTGGGAATTGAAGTAGTGAGGTCTCGTCAGAGAATCTTCATCTCTTAGAGAAAGTATACCCTTGATCTTCTGGAGGAAACTAGTATGCTTGAGTGTGCTCCCGTGGATACTTCTATTGAGGCTAATCACAAGATTAATGCTGATACTAGTATGGAGAAAGTTGATGTTTCAAGGTACCAACGATTAGTTGGGAGACTCATATACTTGTCTCATACTCGCCTTGATATTACGTATGTCGTGTGTCCTAAGTAGATTCATGCACTCTACCACAATTCGCCATCAGCAGACTGTATATCGGGTATTGAAATACCTCGAGAAGTATCTAGGACGTGAGATTCTGTTCTCTGCAAACCAATCTTTGGAAATTGTAGTGTTTACAGATGCTGATTGGGCTGGCAGTCAAGACGATAAAAAGTCTACTACCGAATATTGCTCGTTTGTGGGTGGAAATCTTGTATCTTGGAAGATCAAGAAACAAAATGTTGTAACTCGCTAAGTGTCAAAGCGGAGTATAAGACTATGACGCAAGGAGTGTGAGGGTTGTGGTTGAAGACAATTCTCAAAGGTATGGGTCTCCAGGTGAACAAACCAATTACTATCGATTGCGACAACAAAACTTCCATCAGTATTGTTCACAATCCGGTTCAACATGATAGGACAAAACATGTTGAAGTTGACAGACATTTCATCAAAGATCACCTATACAAGGGAAATATGTGTCCTCCGTTTGTTAATTCGTACGATCAACTAGCCATTGTCTTCACCAAGGGATTAAACTATGACAACTTCATGAACGATACAGTCAAGTTGGGGATGATCAATATATATATTCCCAACTTGAGGGAGAGAGTTGAATATACACATTTTATTTCAAATTTTATTTTCCCGCTGCTTATTTCACGTGTATTGTTTCCTATATATATATATATGCTTTGCCTGGATTAGGGCAACTTAATAAATTTTTTCTCAATTCTATTGAGTCTATAGGTGAATAATGCTCATCGTCCTAGAGGGTGATCATAAAGAAGTCCATAAAAGCATGGTTGCTGACCCAATTGAACCTCGAGTTCTCTTATTATTTTATCAATAAATGAAATCTTATTATTTTCTATTATTTTAGAATTTTATATATATGAGGTAATCCAAAAATAGGAGTTTGTTATTAAATATAAATAGTAAATTTGAGACCATTTAAAATTAAGTGGTACAAGCTAGACTTCAACTGATAACAACTGTGATAAGTGACCACATGCTCTTCTTTGGTGTTTTGAGGGAGGTGGGGCAAGGGACGGTAGGGCTGCTCTACGATCACTTGCTCTTGAACTTCCCAGATGGAAATATATGGTGGTTGGAAGTGGAAAGAACATTGACAATGCTAGCAATTGAGTAGTTGCGGTGGAGATAGTGGGAAAAGTTGCTGGTAATGGAGTGGCATGGAGAGCTGTCCAGCGGAGTGCCCTTAGACTCTTCCAGTTATTTTCATCATTTCTCCTTTATCTTATGTTAAAAAATGTGGTTGGTTTTCTCTTTATTCCGACGACAGCAGTCCAGAGTCAATGGTAAAATTTAAAGAAAATCCAAGGGTGTTTTTGGAAAGATCTAAAATTATTATATGGTATATATGATATTCTTTCATGACGTGGTGCATTCTCAAGTTAAATATAATTATATAAAACACATTTTGCAAATTACATGATGAAAATTTTGGTCGGATAAAGGAATAAAAATTGCACAAAAACTTTACATAGTTCAGGCATGTAAAATTACAGCAAAATGGTCCATGATCCTTACTGTATTTCCACTGGAAATTACCCAAAACTTCCTTCAAAACACCTCAATCACTTCATCAATTTTAAAAGGACTTCCAACTAACATTCACTTGTTGATTAAAAGAGTTTTAGTACAAATTAGAAATAGAGCTATGGCAACTTCAAACCGAGGAAAACACTCTTGAACAATCTGTTACGATTCAATTTCGGTCATTTATTATATTATGTTACTCTAAGTTATCAAGGCGCGCGCCTAGGCGCGCCTAAGGCGTCGGGCGCACCAGGCGCGCGATGTAGCGCCCTATCGAGAGCTGGGCGGGCGATTTGGCCTAGGCGCGCCTGGGGCGCGCCTAGGCGCGCGCCTTGCGTGTATCTCGGGCGCTGATTAGGCGCGCCTGGCCTAAATCCGGTCTAGGCGCCCGGTTCATGCGGTGTTTTATAAGATGCCAGATCGCCGATTCCCTCATTTCTCCCGATTCACGCGAGCGAGAGGTTAGGGTTGAAGTCGCACTGTTCCGTGCCTGTCGCCGCTCGTCGCCGCTTGGTTTCCGGTCGCCGCTCCCCTTCCGTTCGCCGGCCACCGCAATTTTTGGTAACTACTCACTCCACTCCTTCTTCTTCTTGCATTTTAAATTCGATTGAATGTTTTTTTCGGTTTCCATTTTTAGGGTTTAGATTTTTTGGATGGATTTCGTGTTTTTTGGTCGCTCTTCTTGGTTCTAGGCTTCTAGCATAGACACGTAGTGCGATCCCGGTGTAATTTCTGTGATTTTTTGGATGCTCTCTTCTTTTTAGGGCTTCTAACATGGTCATAGTGGAAGCTCAGTTCACTGTAACAGTGAACTGGGCTTCCAGTTCACTGTTTTACAGTGAACTGGGCTTCCAGTTCACTGTTTTACAGTGAACTGGGCTCCAGTTCACTGTAAAACAGTGAACTGGGCTCCAGTTCACTGTACAACAGTGAACTGGGCTCCAGTTCACTGTACAACAGTGAACCGGGCTAGCCCAGTTCACTGTAACAGTGAACCGGGCTAGCCCAGTTCACTGTAACAGTGTAACCGTAATTATGGATTTACTGTAAGTCTGTAACAGATTACTGGCTAGCCCAGTTCACTATAAATTGTAAAACCATGAACTGAATGTTATACAAGTATACAACTATAGTTTTCAACAATTATCTTGTTATAGGAAATAATTTTTTTGTAAAATGTTTTAATAGCTGGAAATGGATGCGAGTGGATCTGGTTCATCCAGTGTCCAATCTAGGATTGATCCAGGTTGGAAGTATGTGCGGCAGACATCGGTTGCAAATAAAAATGATTTAATTTGTATTTTCTGTGAAAAAATCACAAAGGGTGGAATATATCGTGCGAAACAACATCTAGTGGGAGGATTTAGAAATACCAAAGTCTGTCCCAAATGCCCACAACATGTAAGGACAGAAATTCAAGACTATATGCAAAAGAAAATGGCTGTAAGCATGACAGAAAAACAAGCATTCCCGGACTTCGCAGATGTAGATACCTTTGGAAGCGATGAGGAGATGGATGACGTCGGTGCGAAGATTCATGGATGTGGTCCAAGTGGTGTGCCTAAAAAGTCTCGGACTAAAGGACCGATGGATGTTTTCTTTGCACCTAATATTGAGAAAAAAATGAAGCAGAAAGGCCAACATCAGCAAATGAAGCAAACTTCTATCAACGAAGCATGTAAGAAGGAACTTAGAGGGAGGGCGTGCAAGCATATAGCTCAGTGGATGTATGATGCAGCCATTCCTTTTAATGCGGTTACCTACCGTAGTTTTGCAGTGATGATAGAGTCAATTGGCCAGTTTGGGGTTGGATTGAAACCACCCAGTTATCATGAAGTTCGCGTGCCTTTGTTGAATAATGAAGTGGCTGAAGTTCAGAAGATGATGAAGAACTATGAGGATGAGTGGAGGTTATTTGGATGTTCTATCATGGCAGATGGATGGACAGACAAGAAATAGAGAACACTTATTAATTTTTTGGTAAATTCACCAAAAGGTACATTCTTCTTGGAATCTGTTGATGCATCTGATTACGCAAAGACTGGTGAGAGGATGTTTGAATTGCTGGATAGAGTGGTGGAACGTGTTGGAGAGGCCAATGTTGTTCAAGTTGTTACTGATAGTGCAAGCAATAATGTACTAGCAGGTAAATACATCCTTAATCATGCTCTTTTAATATTTGTTTAATTTTAATGTCATATATTAAAATTTTGAAATTAAATAAATGTGTTTATTATGAAATAGGAAAATTATTGGAAGCAAAACGGGCACATTTATATTGGACACCGTGTGCCGCCCATTGCATCGATTTAATGCTGGAGGATATTGGAAAGATGCCAAACATTAGTAGAACAATTAAAAGAGCAATGAGCATCAACAGTTATATTTATGTTCGGCCTGGACTAGTCAACATGCTAAGGAGCTTCACAGGAAAAGTGGAGCTTGTTAGACCTGCTGTTACTAGGTTTGCGACATCATTTCTTGCTCTTCAGCGCATTCATAAGCAAAGGACAAATCTAAGGAAGATGTTCACTTCACTTGAGTGGACATCAAGCAAGTGGGCAAAAGAAACAGGAGGTAAGGAAGTACAGAGCATCATATACATGGTCTCTTTCTGGAGTACTATTGTATACATTTTGAAGATTTTTGGACCTTTAGTTCGGGTACTAAGATTGGTAGATGGGGAGAAAAGACCGGCTATGGGTTACATCTATGAGGCTATGGATAGAGCAAAAGAGACAATCATGAGCTCTTTCAATGGGAAAGAGGAAAAATATAAAGAAGTGTTGGCGATTGTTGACAGGAGATGGGAAAATCAGCTTCATCGACCATTGCATGCGGCGGCGCATTACTTAAATCCAGAGTTTTTCTATTCAAACCCTGAAATGGCATTAGATGGAGAAGTCATGAGGGGTTTATATCAAACAATGCAAAAGCTCATTCCAAATACTGAAACTCAAGATATAATTATGGACCAATTAAGTTTGTATAGAAATGCCGAAGGCTTATTTGGAATGCAATTTGCAGTTCGTCATAGAAAAACAAAGTCCCCGGGTTAGTTAATTAAATAATATTTCAAGTTTCATTAATTTTGTCATTAAATATTATTTCAAGATTCATTAATTTCTTGATATTTATTTTTTGGGGCAGCTGAATGGTGGCAATCATATGGAGCTGATACTCCTGATCTGACTAAATTTGCAGTAAAGATTTTAAGTCTCACTTGCAGTTCATCCGGATGTGAACGCAACTGGAGTTTTTTTGAGCATGTATGAATTTTTTTGAAAAAGTATGCAAATATTAATTTATATTATTATATGATTAATTATTTATTTGTTATGTTGCAGGTCCATTGCAAAAAAAGAAATCGTCTAGCACAACAGCGGCTAAATGATTTAGTATTTGTAAAATACAATCGTGCCTTGCGTCGGCGATATGATTCACGTGATCGTATTGATCTGATCTCGCTGAAAGATATTGACGATAGCAATGAATGGCTGATGGGAAGAATGGAGGAAGATGAGGAGGTTGAGCAAGATGATGATATAGTTTTTGATGACGAATTATTGACCTGGGGTGCAGTAGCAAGGGCCAGCGGAGTAGAAGAAGACATCTACTCTACGCGCTTATCTAAAGGGAAGATGGTAGCTGACAAGGGGAGCACATCTAAGAAGAGGACACATATTTCAACAATGCGTACAGATGATGTCGAGGATGAAGAAGAAGCTGAGTTCAATGAGGAAGAAGAAAGTTTTAGTGAAGAAAATGAAACATTTATTGATTCAGACGATGAGTGATGGCATGATCGCCGTGATGTTATGTTATTTTCTTGCACATTAGTTTTTAGTTTATGATTGATGACTTAGTAACGTGGTAGCTTATGTTTGTTTTTGGGTGCGAAAAATTACAATGTTGATTTGATAGATTATGATTGCTTACTTGCTTGATTTATTTATGTTGTTGATAGATTATGGTTGCTTACTTGCTTGAATGTTTGATTCTAATACGTCCTTTGTGTTTTATGAAAGGATTTGGTCATTTATTAGCTGAATGGAAGCCATGCTATATAATTCAAGAGGGGTTGATCATGAGTGTTCAAAAGGTACAAATATTTTTACAATAAATTTGTTTATCTCCGTCTAATGCTTTATATTACATGTTGTAGTTTTTTATTTGATTTCTAGTTGCACTTTGTATGCATCAATTATGATTATCTCCGTCTAATGCTCTTATGCTAACTTGATAGAAGAGAACTAACCCAATTCCAGCGAATTGGGCACCCGGTTCGCTTAATTCCAGCAAATTGGGCGCCCGGTTCGCTGAAATTGAGCGAATTGGGCGCCCAATTCGCTCAATTTCAGCGAATTGGGCGCCCAATTCGCTCAATTTCAGCGAATTGGGCGCCCAATTCGCTCAATTTCAGCGAATTGGGCGCCCAATTCGCTCAATTTCATCGAATTGTGCGCCCAATTCGCTCAATTTCATCGAATTGTGCGCCCAATACGCTCAATTTCGTTTTCCCCCAATTTTTGCACCTCACGTGTCTCAGGCGCGCGCCTGCGCCTTGCGCCTTGCGCCTAGGCTCCAGGGGCCCTTTGCGCCTTGGTGCGCCTTGCGCCTTTGATAACTTAGATGTTACTATTATGTTGTTTTGAGTTTTTATTACGAGTTAAGTCATAGTCATGTCGTATTTTAGCGTCTCATGTGCATTTACAATCATGTCCCTGGGTCCTATTATATATAGACCCTCGATCTTGTACTAAGGAAGGAATGAAAAAAATCTAATTCCCATCTTTGAGTGTGAGGTCTTGGTAGCTCTCTCCTCCAACGAGCAAGCCCCGCTTAGGCATCCGCGGTCATGGCTCCGTGGTATCCCTGTTACCCCGCATCTCCGCCTCCGACCACTCCTCCGACGGCCTCCGAGCGAGGCCCATAACAACTTGGTATCAGAGGCCTCGGGCCCTCGGTCCTCCCTCCACAACGAGAGCTTCTACTTCGAGCTCCAATATTTTTACTCCCACCAACAACCTTGTTCCCCTCTCCCGCCGCAACCCCGCAACTGTGCTTTCGGGTCGCAGTTTTCACCGAACCGGACGACATCTTCTCCAGCAACGAGTGTCTCGTCGTCGACGCCGCCTCTGTGCGGCTTCTTTCGCTCTTCCAACAACGAACGTGTGCCTCTCCCATCCCGGACTAGAGCCGATTCAGACAACAGCAATGACAGTCTCTCCTGCTACTTCCTTGCGCCCAGCACCCTTGTCCAGGGTCGGCGTGTCTTCCTCCATCTGCGACAGTGTTATGATACGGACAGCTCACCTCTTCATGTTTATCCAACGGATATCACTTCAGCACGTGACATCATCATATCAAAGCGGTTAGATAATCCACGACAGAAAAGCAAACACATGGCGGCGTCATGGGGCAGGAGTACTTAATTGTAGTAATCTGGATGTAATTAATTAACGGGCAGCTGAAAAGGTTATATAAACCTCATTTCTGTAATAATGTTTTAGCCAAGTTTTGAATAAGAATTCTGTGCTCCGTATTTCTCTCTCTCTCTTCTCTCTCTCCCACTCCTTCCTCTCCCTCTCTTCGTTTCTTTTAATTTTCGGCGGCCGTCCGGCGCCGCCTTGGGTTATAACATTTTGGTGCTCTCGTTCCTAACCTCTCCTTTCCGATGGCAGATCATACTAGATCCAAGGACACCCAGCATTTTGTTCAAGAATTGCAGACCACAATACAGACGAAAAAAGAGGCCACCACGCGACAAATTACCGATCTACGGGACGACTTATATGCCAAAGAAGCAGTTCTAATTCAACAAATTGTCGACACACGCAATGAATCTTCTGACAAGATCGACACATTGAGAAATGACATGATGGCCCAGTTCATGGACGTCCAACAAACTCTTGAGCAATTGAGTTCGCGGCCAGTTTTCCCGGAAACAGGCCACTCATCATCCCCAACTGGTGTTCTTGGTCCTGCGCCGAACACTACGCATACCCAGGTAGTTTTGTCCCTTGCCTCATCTGATTTTAAAATTCAATGCCCCCATTTTAGCGATGGTGACCCTACGGATTGGCTGTACAATTTACATCTTTACTTTCAATTTCATAACACCAGCCCCCGTGATTACCTCTTACTTGCTGCGTGCCATATTGATCGACCAGCATCTAGGTGGTATCAGGCCACAATGTGTGAACAACCGAATATTACATTCCAATCATTTGTCGATGCACTCACTAAACGTTTTGGGCCGTCTTCTTATGACGACCTAGATTGTAAAACTCAATTTGAAGAATTCTTAACTTGCATTCCTGGTCTCTCCTCATCTTTTATTTCCAGCGTTTTTGTTTCCGGTCTTAAATCGAGTATTAGAAGCATAGTTAAAATGTTACGCCCAACCGATCTTCACACTGCTTTTGCGTTGGCTCGAATGGTAGAAGATCAAGAAATGGAAAATAACAACACAACAACTGTTCCCGCTCTCTTTGACTACCCTAAATCTGTCCCAATGAATGATATCACTGTTACACGATAATTACCTCGTTTACAGTGGCATCCACCAAACCATAACATCACACAAACACAACCTAAAACATTTACTCAATCAAAATATCCTATCCGAAGATTGTCCGCAACCGAACGACAGAGACGCCGAGATTTAGGATTATGTTAGAACTGCGATGACAAATATACCTTCGGCCACAAATGTAAGGGATCGGGTACCCTGCTATATTTCCAGGGTATGGATGAACCAGAAGAACACGAGGACACCATAGAGGAACCAATACAGGTGGCAGTGGATAATAATGGATCTGTTTGTTTTTATGCACTCACTGGCGAACCGCCCGGTCATTGCCTTCGGTTAACCTCGTACATACTTAACCAACCTTTAAAGACACTTATTGACAGTGGTAGCTCACACGATTTTATCTCTGATCGAATGGCTAAGTTCTTATACCTCCCAGTATTATCAATTCAACCTTTCCATGTTTTTATGGGTAATGAGATGTCAGTCATGTGCCAAGGCAAGTGCATTGATGTCAACTTGCTCATTCAAACTAATACATATAAATTACATTTATATGTTCTTCCTCTTCATGGCGCCGATCTCGTACTAGGAGTACGATGGCTCCGGTCATTAGGACCAGTAACCACCGATTACTCAACTCTTACGATATCTTATGAGACTGAACATGGTCCAGTTAAATTACAAGGATAGGTGACTGTCCCAGAGAAATCAGTTTCATCATCGCAAGTATCAAGACTAATGCCACTGCAGGCCTCGACACTATGTGTCCTGACATCCGAACTCTCGCCACCCACGCACAAGGTCAATGAGTTAGAATTCGATCAAACTTTACCCATCCATTTTCAAAAAACTTTTATATTCTTTTAGAAAACTATTTCAAGAGCCCACCACACTACCACCATGACGAGGAATTGACCACACAATTCCTTTAATACCAAACAAGGTTGCAGATGTCGGATGTCGGGGACACGTCGGTTTGGGTTTTTATGTCGGTTTTTTATATATCGGGAGATATATCGGGGATATTTCATATATCGGATTTTAATATTTAATTAATTATATATGTAATTAAATGTTATTTTTTAATTTTTATACATATCACAGTACTATCTATTTTACAACCTATTGAGCTTTTAAAGCAACAACGCATCTACCGGTTGGTACCAATGATACGGGAACCTCACTAGAACCAGCAGAAGAAGCCATTCTGATAGGACACGAAATGAAAATAATATTAGTTAAACGAAATGAAAAATTATTTTACATGACTATATCACGAGAAAAATTGCTAGTTGAAAAAAAATCAACATCATAAAAGCCCCCATAACTTCATTAGATCGTTAGATCTTCAGATATCTTTTATATTATCCATACAATACTTTATTTATCCAACAAAATTTGCAATCTCAGATTCTCAGTAGTATACTAGTATACAAAGTTATAACTATCATTCAAACTTTCAAAGTATCCAACAAAATGAACAAAGCATTCAAGTATCATTCAAATTTTCAAAGCATCTCATATTTTATTTATTAAAAGCCACAAAGCAGCAGGGCAACTACAAATGTGATTGGATATACATGCATCATTGATTGCAAAATGAAGTTGGATAAATAACTATTAATAGGGGTATTTCAAATCATTTGTTGATTAATAAAAGTGTCAAATTAAAATAAAGCAGCAACTAATAAGACAAATAAAACAACAACGCATCTACTATGGCCATGAAAATTCATCTTCAACTTCAACCAGAAAGGCAACCACAAATAAAATAGCAGACCGACATGTCCGACAACATGTCTCTGGTTCTTTCTTTTAGCCCAGCGAGCACCAACGAGTAAAACATTAAAGATTAAACTGCTATAATTTTACACTAAACATATTATCTAATATTAACTTTTAAAAAAGAATGAATACGTTTTAAAGTTTTAGTAAATAAAATAATATATACATAATAATCACTTGCATATTTAATTTGCAATAGCCTTGGCAAAACCTCAAAAGTAGCATCTACAAATAAATCAGGACAAGAATGAACCAGCGAGCAAGGTAGGGAGATGTGATATTTAATTTGTAATAGCATTGACAAAACCTCAAAAGTAGCCTCTACAAATAAATAAGGACAAGATGAAGTAGCTTCTGCATATTCATTCTTTTTAAAAAGTTAATATTAGATAATATGTTTGATATAATATTATAACACTAAAAAAATGAAATGCATAGCGATAGAATGAGTGGGGGAGGTAGGGAGAAGAATGAACCAGCCGAGAGAGCACCAGCGAGCAGGGAGAGGAAAGGACCAGTGAGCTATAGAGCACCAGAGAACCAGAAAACCAGAGAGCACCAGCCAGCAAGGTGAAGAAAGAACCAGAGAGCACCAGCGAGAACAGAGAAGAAAGAACCAGAGAGAGAGTGCCGACAGCGCGCGAGAGAGGGAAAGTACCAACGAGCTAGAGAGAACCAGATAACCAGAGAACAAAAGAGCACCAGCGAGAACAAGGAAGAAAGAACCAGAGAGAGAGTGCCGACAGCGCGCGAGAGAGGGAGAGCACCAACGAGCTAGAGAGCACCAGATAACCAGAGAACTAGAGAGCACCAGCGAGAACAGAGAAGAAAGAACCAGAGAGAGAGTGCCGACAACGCGCGAGAGAGGGAGAGCACCAACGAGCTAGAGAGCACTGGAGAATCAGAGAACCGGAGAGCACCAACTAGCAGGGAGAAGAAATAACCAGAGAGACAGTGTCGCGATGCGCGCTGGAGAGCTAGGGCAGGAGCGATGGGGAGAGCTAGGGCAGAGCGACGGGGAAGTAAAATGAGCAGGGTCGAAATGAGAAGGGTCGGTGTAATCTATTATAATTAGAAGTATTAAAAAAATAATTTAAAAAAAAACGAAAAATAACGCCCGATATCGGGCGATATTTGGTGCCGACATGTCGGTTTTAACCGACATGTCGGACCGCTATTTTCAAAACGTTATTAAAGAAACTTGTGCCGGTTTTGTGGCGTTTTTGCTCCCAAACCTTCATGTCGGCCGACATGTCCGACATGTCGGCCGATATCCACAACACTGATACCAAACCATAAATTGGTTAATGTTCGCCTATATAGGTACCCCCTTTTTCAAAAAAAGAAAGAAATAAAACGATTAATACTGGAAATGTTACAGGCTGGTCACATTCAACCCAACACTTCCAATTTTAGTTCACCCGTGATTCTAGTAAAGAAAAAAGATGACACATGGAGATTTTGTGTCGACTATCGAATTTTAAATAATATAACTATGAAAGACCGTTTTCCCATACCCACCATAGATGAATTACTAGATGAACTATTTCATGTTAGATATTTTTCAAAACTGGACTTGCGATCCGACTACCACCAAATACGGATGGAGGAGTCAGATATTCACAAAACGGCATTTAGAACTCACCATAAACCTCTTCGAAGACATATTGCTAAAAGTGAACAGCTGCTCACCATTCCACCGCCGCCACAATACCATGTCGTCGTCACTCCGCCACTGATGCCAGTTATTGTCTTGCTAGCCCTGGCTGTACTTGCCCCGATCAACTCGCCACTTATTTTGCCGACACTTGCTTCGCCAACCGCGAGGGTCCCGTTCCTGCCTCCGGCCACCTCATCGCCTTTTGATCCGTTCCTTTTGCCGGTCGTCGCTTCTTCGACCTACGTGCTGTTGCTACTCGTCACCAACCCCCCGACCTTGCCGAAACCATTACTTCTGTCGCTCGTCTTCCCAACGGCGCCGCCGCAACTCACCGCCGCCGCCGTCCTCGCTACGCGCTATTATGCATTGTTCTGGCGAGAGATCAAGCTACCAGATGATTCGGTCACCGAGTGGAGTTTGAGCTTGAGGGCAAGCTCGATTTCAATGGCGAATGAGATGTTACAGATTGGTTTTGGATCCCCAGTCATTTATTATATTATGTTACTATTATGTTGTCTTGAGTTTTTATTAGGAGTTAAGTTGTATTTTAGTGTCTCACGTGCATTTACAATCATGTCCCTGGGTCGTATTTTAGACCCTCGATCTTGTACTAAGGAAGGAATGAAAGAATCTAATTCCCATTTTTGAGTGTGAGGTCTTGGTAGCTCTCTCCTCCAACGAGCAAGCCCCTCTTAGGCAGCTGCGGTCATGGCTCCGTAATATCTCCGTTATCCCGCATCTCCGCCTCCGACCACTCCTCCGGTGGCTTCCGAGCGAGGCCCATAACACAATCTCAGAAGCATAATTTATTTATGGAAACCCTCACATCCATCCTTGTTTCTCACCAAATAGCGAATTAAATGAAAATACGTAAAAGTAGCACTTATAATTTTATGGACAACTTGAGAAAATATGGGTGAGAAATCTTGGTTGGGATGTGGATACAAATTCGTCACCAAGTAATGTAAGACCACATCTGCACGCCCAAGAATATCTACATGCGGTTGAATACCAAATAATATTAAGGGAGAATTGCCCCAATTGCATTATCCCAGTTTAGCTTATATGTGTCATCACACCCATTCTCCCCACAATACAAATTATATTTACTTTAATTGCTAACTCCCTCCCCAAGGTTTTAAATATGATTATCAAATTTAAATATGATTATCAAATTTAAATATTACAAAACAAAACCCTTGATGTTTTAAATCCAAAACAAAATATAAAACTTTATAAAAAGACCCGTAATCAACAAACAAATTTGATGTGAAGTTATTGGACCAATAAAACATTGCCGAATTTGTTCTAAGGGTGCTTGATGTAGATTCCCTGTGCCATCAAATGTACTGCAATGCTCCACCACCACCTTCAAAATATTTCATAGAGAGCTCCTTTTTCCCTGAGTTCTTCTGGAGCTGTAAACACCTTCTTTGTCTCCAAAATAATTAGAAAGCCTTTAATCATTTTCATTTATGCCATTCGATGCTTTCTTTAGCCAATTCTACAACGCCACTGTATCAGATCCTTTTATTTTTTTGTATTCTCATTCTTTACCCTTAAGTTGACGATGAGATTCATTTTTGTCGTGGATTTAAATTAAAGCTTCTACAAATGTATTTTTTTCAGTTTTTTTTTACAAGTGCCGTGTTTACCATGTTTCGTATTATTTTTTGCAGGCAGGTGCACTAATGATTGTGGGCCTGGTAGCAACTAGAACTACATTAGCATATAAACTTGTCCAAAATATGATTTTGTTCATTGCACAATTTGCTCGACATGAGGCCAGCAAATCATCTGACTTACAAAGGCTTCGTCTTGCAGTTGTTGCTCTCGTTACCCTTGTGCAGGTAGTGGTACAAATTTGTCCCTCTATTCAAATAGATTTGTTTTGTTTCTAGAAACAACCATTTATGATTAATGATATCAGGCAACATACCAAAGAATTAACATTGGAATGCTTCTAGAAATCAATTGAAAAGAATGCTGACATCTGATGCTATAAGGTGTTTGGTTGAAATCTAATTTTTATCAAAAAATTTGTATCTTATCTGAAGGGTTTGATTTATGATCTCCAAAGTAAATGAGATTTTTCCTAATATATTTCGTCACTTAAATTATTCACTATGACATGTTTTTGTTTTATGACTACACTGACTTGGTTCTGAGATGGAGACTAGGGATTTGCAATTGTTTTCTGCTTTCATTGGTATCCTGGAAAAGCATAGAAACAAATAGAGAGATTTGGATTTAATATTTGTTGTTGGCAGGGCGATGCTACATCTATAATGTTTTTTTAATCACAAAAGAACTATAGTTAACTACTCATAATTTTGATCTTGAAATGCAATGTTTTGTAATTGTTTAAGTTTTCTTTTTGTTTTAAAAGGTTGCTATTATCTTCACTTATATATACATAAAAACACACACACACACACACACATAGATTGTTTCCAGAGAACATACTTTATTTCATTGGCCGTGATTCATTTTGAAATTGGCCAGAGAAGAACATGTTAACTGATGTTGAAGTGATGCAAAATGTTGTTGATACAGGACTTCTTATGGCCCTAAAGTTTCTAATATTGATCTTTGATGAAGTGCATAAAATTTTAGTGAATTCATAGATTTTACAAGTCACAAAACTTAAATAAACATAATCAAACACTAATTGTTGCTTTTGATGGTAGTAAAAATATGAAGAAATCTTTTTGAGCCTGTTCATTTGGACATAATTGGAATTGATTTTTTAAATTGAGATTGGTTTGAATTCCATTTTTGTTGTTCAGCTAGACATGGAAGTGAGCATGCATAAATGAAAATAGTTATCTACTATTTTGAGGATAATTACTAGAGATCCAGTAATTGGATAAACTAACCGACACCTCGAATTGTTTCACAGTGATGGGAATATGCTTTATCTAAAATTTGAGGACTGTTCGACAACTTTCTCTTTTTTATCCCAATGGTCCAACGGAGATTGCAGGAGATCCTGCAATCAAATTGATTAACTGTCGCAACCAATAGTCTCAGAACAATAAGAAGTGGCTTCCCCAAATATTTGATGGCAATTCCATTTTTTTTTTGACAATAATGACATGAAAACATTACCGGGGATTCGACCATTGAATTGATGAACTGTCGCCACCACCAATCTTGAAATGACTAGAATAAACCTCCTTTAGGATGATTCAACAATTTTCATGTTTTTGGATGACAATGATTTAACATTGTTTTCCCAATATTCAAAAATTAGAATTAAGAACTATCAACACCATCAATCTTTGGACAATGAGAAGAAGCTTCCTTGAATTTCTTAGGACAATCTGATAATGTTAATTTTTTTGGTGTGGCGGTCACCACCACCAGTTGCTTATTGTTAACTTTTTTGGCACTGAATCGAATCCATCAAATTGTAAAAATATAAAACATATTTAAGATTTAAATTGTTAAACATTATTTATTAATTTGATGAATGTCTTACATATATTTTATGCATGCGATCTATGACCGGAATTATCAAATTCTTATATAGATTGGAAAGAGTTGGCCTTAGTTCAAAATAAATTTCATGAAGTTTGTTTTAAATTTCAATTCCGCCCTTCAAGCGCCCAAACAAAAATAAAAATAAAATGAGAGTTGGAATTGTGATTGCAAGATTTAAATTCCGTCCAAACGAATGGACCCTCACTGATACTAATAATTTAATAGTCCTGTTAGAAGTAAGTTGTCAAAATTCAGAAGCATTAAAACCACATGTTTAATTAAAATCAAGCTATAATGAATATCTTAATTGCATCAAACATTGCGTAATTCAATTACTTGGAAACTAGAAAAACAAAAACAAAAAGTGACATAAGTAAGAGGCCATTAATTTGACAAAGTTGTACCTCTCTTAAGTATAAAAAGACAACTTCTCATGAAAATAGACTAGAAGGAATCTGTTATGGGCCTACACTAGTTAGTCTTAAATATTTTATGTATGTTTTATTTAAGTCATAATGTTACGAGTTGTTAGTCATTTGTATCTTTTAATTTTTTAAGTAATTTGTATAAGTCCAAATGTTTAGACATTATGTTTTTGCCATTCTGTAATTCTATAAGATATTGATGCCTCTCTCTCCTGAGCTCATCTTGTTTATGCAGTCACGATTTCGGCTCCGTAGTATCCTCCTCCGTCATCCCCGCCTTCAGATGCTCCTTCAACAACTAGTGACATTCGACGGGTTTGCCCATAACAACTTCTTATTAGAGCACATCTGTTAGGGCATGGGAAAAGAGAAACGGGGGGGGGGGGGGGGGAATAGAGGGGGAAGAGAGAAAAGGGGGAATTTAGATTTTCAATTACTTCCAAAGATACCCAAATACAATTGTTCTCCGGCTTATATAGTTGTCGGGCTCAACATAACGAAGACAAACCATAAAGGATACCAATAATATAAAGGATACAATAACCCCACTCGACACATGTCGACTAGGCTGACATGTTACGCGCTCCACGCTTGTGAAGTTGATACACTCGCCACACGGGCGGTCTCCCTTCGCCCTCGTTTGCTCTGTCGGTGTCCATAACAATTCCGTTCTATGAGAAATTCACCTTGTATTCAAGGCAGAAGTCTGGGAACTGGTGGCGCATATCCGCTCGATCCACCTACGTCACCTCTGAGAGTGGGCGATCCTGCCAAACCACTAAGACCTGCTCCACTCGGTACTCCACGCGGAGGATCGTGCGCGGGTTTGTAATGCGCTGGGGTAGAAACACCGATGGGATGGAACCAGATGCCGGCGGAGGAAGCTCCTCCTCGACTGGGTGATCACCGATCATCCGCTTGAGGTGCGTGACATGGAACACCAGCTGAGGGGAAGACGAGAGATAAAATCCGTAGATTTGTCTTCCTAGATTCGAGTCAGAACGGGAAGCGGATGGAGGTGCGGGACATGGAAGGAAGCCTTGCGCATTCCAATTTGGGCTCAGGCTATGAAAGAGGAGATGACTGCCTTGGACAAAAATCACACTTGGGATGTTTCTCCTCTTCCCCATGGCAAGAGAGCTATTGGTTCAAGATGAGTGTTTTCCGTCAAGCAAAATCAAGAAGGGAAGGTCAAACGGTACAAGGCACGGCTAGTTGCTCAGGCGTACGCTCAGACTCAGGGTGTGGACTACCAGGAGACATTTGTTGTTGTGGCCAAGATGGACTCTATTCGGGTACTATTGTCCGTCGCAGTGATCAGAGTTGGGAGGTCCTTCAATTGGATGTCAAGAACGCGTTCCTCCATGGTGACCTCGAGGAAGAAGTCTATATGACATTTCCTCCTGGGTTGATGCTAAAGGCATGGTCTGCCGGTTACTGAGATCCTTATATGGCTTGAAATAGTCCCCAAGAGCATGGTTCGACAGATTACTCGAGGCTAATCTTAAGTTTGGTTATAAGCAGGCGCAAGCAGATCACACTATGTTCATTCGAAGACGAGATCAGAGTGTTGTGGTTCTTATTGTATATGTGGATGATACTGTCATCACCGGTAATGATGCAGAAGAAATTGCAAATCTCAAGTCTCTCTTGACTGCGGAATTTGAGGTAAAAGACTTGGGAAGGTTACGATATTTTCTGGGGATAGAGGTGACAAGATCCAATCAAGGTATCTTTATATCTCAGTGAAATTATGTCATAGATCTGCTACAGGAGACATGTATGCTTGGATGTGTTCCTGCGAACACCCCAATGGAAGAAAATCATGGTATCTGTGAAGATGGTGACAGTGACCGTGCTGATGTCACCCGCTATCAGAGATTAGTTGGAAAACTAATATATCTATCTCATACTCGTTCAGACATTACATATGTCGTGGGCATTTTGAGTAGATACATGCATGCTCCTCGTGTTAGACACCAAGAGGCAGCTTACCGGGTGTTACAATACTTAAAGAAAACTCCTGGCCGTGGACTCCTGTTCACCAAGAATGACCACTTGAGGATAGAGGTCTTTACTGATGCTGATTGGGCAGGATGTCGTGATGATCGAAAGTCCAATATGGGTTATTGTTCCTTTGTTGGAGGAAACCTGGTGACATGGCGCAGTAAAAAGCATAATTTAGTGGGATCGAGAGCCGAAGCAGAGTATCGTGCGATGTCACAAGGGATGTGTGAAGGTCTGTGGCTTCATACTATTATACATGACTTGGGGTTTACTGATACATCCCCATTCTCCCTATTCTGCGACAATAAGGCGGCTATCAGCATAGCCCACAACCCTGTTCAACATGACAGGACAAAGCATGTCGAGGTGTATCGACACTTTATCAAAGATCACTTGGATAAGAAAACAGTGGTCACTCCTTTCGTCCAATCAAAAGATCAACTAGCAATTGTGTTCACTAAAAGTTTGGGAAGTGACATATTTACTGATTACATCAGAAAACTGGGCATGACCGACATCTTCCATCCGACTTGAGGGGGAGAGTTGAGAGATATGAGATATTAGTATTAAATATATAAGATATTTGTATTAACTACGTAATATTTGTATCCTAAATAGAGCGAACCCTATTTAGGAATTATTGGTGCACACAGATCGATGACATGTCACCAAGTCGTATTCCGATGTAATAGTATAAATACCCCCTATGTGGAAGAATTAAGATTATTGAAGTTATTATTTCTCCTCCTTATTTCTACTATTTTTTTATACATTGAACTCTGGTTTATGCCTTCTGCTAAAGCTCGAAATTGTACTTATATAAAAAAAATTATGTCACCCCCTCTATTTTTTAAAATTACAAAAATCTCCCTCTGGGTTTGCAGCTTAAAATATTGCCTCCAGTTTATAGCTTAAAACTTTTTTTGGAAAGTTTTCTTAACTTTTGAAAATGGATGACATGTCTCTGTAATTATTAAAGTTGTACTAAAGGTTTCGGTAAATAATCTTGTTTAAATGTGGTTCAAAGAGGCGCATACTGATGTTTGACTTAACTTTCTTGCTGATAATCCAAATGCAGGACTCTTTTTGTGCCTTACTTCAAGTTTTTTCTTGAGAGCTGTACTCGCTATTTAACCGAAGATCAATTAGTAGATTCATGTTCTCTCCCGCGAAAAAGAAAGAAGACGAAGGGCAAGGATTCATGCTCTCTTGTAAATTCTACATCTATCTTGTCTATAAAGTTGTGGCATCTGAGAGCGCTTATTCTAAAGGCCCTTTATCATTGCTTCCTTTATGATACAGCTGAGATCAAATTCCTCGATACCTCCAACTTTCAGGTACCAGATTTATTTGATTGCTGATGAGGTGGCTAATTTTGTTTATAATCATATAATTAACCAATATGTTTTGCAAATCTGGCTGTTTTGATATATATATATGCACACACACGAGTGACAGGCATGGGGCTCCGCCCCTACAACAACCGCCAAAGTACCTCAATCGCAACAGTGCCCAAAGCGGGCCCCCATTTCCCCGCGTGATAGTACTTCAGACTTGACAACATTGGGATGGCGACAACATTGGGTGGCTGAGAATATTCATCGGGCGACAACATTCAGTGAGTTAGAACATTCATCGGGCTGCAACATATATCGGGTATAAACATTCGTCGATCACCCTGACCTCTGGCCGTGGTAGCACTTTCGATACCCCTTGTCACAATAGAAGAGTAATCCCCCTACCCCCAAACTAAGATCGACTTCACTTATTCTTTAAAGACACAAACAATATCATAGTCATATGTTAATCTCGCAACTCACATCCCTTTACGAAAAAGTTAAGATGAAGTAGACATTCATAAAATGCGCAAACAAACAATACTGGTTATTCATAGAAATTAAATGTAATGTCAAGGAAGGAACAAGCTGGTTATTCATAGAAATTAAATGAATATTGTCAAATGAGTAAACTAACAAAAATACCCTGCAAAAAGCGCCTTTTGTAATCCCAATAAACCTCCAAATACACGCAAACATGGAGCTGTAAATGGAAAAAAAACAAATCAAGTTAATTAAAAGTTTAAAACTAATATATAGTTAAGCCATGATGAATAAAATAGATGATTCCATGTAGGTCAAAAAAGCGTTAAGTAATTTGAAAAGAAAGTTGGCAGAAAAATAAACCTCTGACAATTTGGAAGAACATTCGATTGAAGTTTGGCGAATGAAAGCATTAATATGTAGATACTTAAATAAACAAAAAAAAACATCTTAGGTTTTATCGTTTAGTGTCAACCTCACATTTGAGAGTTCAAATGAGAGTTTAAGTGACTCAACCCCTTAACCTCGTTTTCATTGTCCTCTTCGGTAATTACCAGCATCATGAAATAAAGCCCAAATGTATAGACAAGAGGTTTCAAAAACACCATTAATCGAATACATGCTAAAATAATTATTGTAGATTTATGATATAAGTTAACATGGGTCATAGTGAGATTCTAATAAATCAGAAATGAAACAATCAGAAATAGACAGTACCCAACATATACTAATGAAATTATTCCTACATATAGTACTTGTTAGAGAATACTAGGAAAAATAATGTATTGACCTATTAACTTGGCCCATGTAGGATTTTGTGTTTAGTCCCACATTATTTGTATAGCTAGATCTTACTCTCCTCTCTCCTATATATTTGTACTCATACTTGTTTTTTGGTATTCAAGAAGTATATACAAGGTTTGGATCTTTCTTTACAGTACTAAAAATAGACGAATTCTTTAGGAACTCATTGCTAAAGAAACTCACAAATAATTTTTTTGTATGAGAAAAACCTTCTGGTGTACAAAAAATTGACGTGATACATTGATGGACGCTCGACGCCCTATAATTTTGAGGAAGAAAAACCGGCAATCGTTTCTCAAATGCGCTCTTCCTCACTACCTTCATAGAAGAAGATTCGTGCGTTGATAGAAACCTGTTTTTTGAAGGAGAGTATCTTTGTCTATGGCTCCCGGCGAGCGCATTATCAGAGCACCGCGAGGGATTTGGGGAATGATTTACTAAGAGGGAGGACTCTAGAGGAATAAAAAGAACATAAGAGGCTACACCAACCCAAATTCATTGCAGCAGGCCTCCAAACATGCAGAAATCAGTGTCCCTCCCCACACTCTCTCTCATGATCCAATGGCTGGTTTTGATCTGTGGTGTGCCTCCAAATACATATATTGCTTAATATATAATATATATATATATATATGTATTTATATAGGGTTATTTACGAGGAACTCCCCTCGAAGTTTGTATAATTACAGTTTGCACCCCTCTAACTTTCGAAATTACATTTACCCCCCTTCAATGCTTATATTTCATAACATCCATGCACAAAAAGACCCCCCTTGAAGATTTACTCCAAGTGTATATTTTTGTGCATAAATGTTATGAAATGTAAATTGAGGGGAGGTTTTTGTAATTTCAAATGTCAATAACCTGTTATGGGCCTATCTCAGAGGTGATCGCGAGGATGAGCGGCGAGTTATCGGAGATACTGTGGAGCCGTGACCGCGGCTGCCTAAGCGGGGTTGCTCGTCATAGGAGAGAGCCACCAAGATATCACAAAGAAAATGGGGAGTTAGAACTTTGTCATTTGCTTGACTTCAACAACGCACCCAAAGCCTTTATATAGGCTACAACATAATCATGACTTTAACACTCACCTAACACTCCCCTAACATAACATAAAGACAATAATAATAATGATAATAAGTTGCTCGGTGCTCGAGACTCACAACAACCTATAACACGTCACATCATATCTCATAACACATAACATCTCACCCTTCCCCAAAAAAAGCTTGTTCTCAAGCTTTATCTGATGCCCTCGTCGTCAGAATCCTCAATGTGCAGGTAGAAAAGCGGGTTGCATTTGTGTTCGCGAGTATACTGCTCCTCGCAATTGAAACATAATCCCTGAGCGCGTCAGTGCTGCATCTCAGCCTGAGATAATCGGCGGACCGGTGGGGCTGGGGGCCCTCGATAAGGCCATGTTGAATAATGTTGGCGGCAGGTGGATAGTCTTCCTGGGCCAGCTGGAGGCGACGATCGTAGAGTCGGGCCAGACTCATAGCAATCACTAAGTCCATAGGGGCCTCAAACTCAACATCCAGTCGCAGTTTCTCGCGAAGTCCAGTGGTGAAAATGTTGACCTGCATATCCGGAGCAAGAGGGACATGCGCTAAGAGAAGCTGAAATTGTTCCAGGTACTTGTCCGCGGTACCCGTTTGTTGTAGAGATGTGAGTGCGTCGAGGGCGTTACTGCGGTTAGGAGGTCCGAAACGCAAGTTGCAGAGCCGTTTGAAATCGTCCCAAATCAGATTCGGCCGATCGGTGAGAAGTTGAGAAGCCCATAAAACAACAGAGTCAAGCATATGGAAAGATGCTAATTGGATCTGATCTGTTGCCGGAGTTTGCTGGTGGCCGAAGAATTGCTCACACTTGGTGAGCCAGCTCAATGGATCACTTTTCCCATCATAGGTTGGAAATTCCAATCTTGTATAGCGTGGTACAATCACAATGTCAGGGTGTGCGAGGACGTGCAGAGGCGGCCTGTGGACGGTCAGGGGAGGCGGGGCATTGCGGAGAAGTGATTGTGCCTGACAGCTGCTTGCATGATCGTGTGTCGGGGTGATCGACAGATCATCGATGCGCTTGAAGAGGACCGAGGAAGCTCTGATACCATGTTGTTATGGGTCTATTTCGGAGGTGATCGCGAGGATGAGCGGCGAGTTATCAGAGATACTGTGGAGCCGTGACCGCGGCTGCCTAAGCGGGGTTGCTCGTCGAAGGAGAGAGCCACCAAGATCTCACAAAGAAGATGGGGAGTTAGAACATTGTCATTTACCTGCCTTCAACAACACAGCTCGGTGCTCGAGATTCACAACAACCCATAACACGTCACATCATAACTCATAACATAACCCTACACACACACACACACACACACACACACACACACACATATATATATATATGTATATATACACGAGCTTCTTTGCACGGGCTACGCCCGTGCTCGAACCTCTCGGACGGCCTTCAGCCGCATCCAGGACGGGCTTTGTCCGTGCTCGATGCGTCACTGTGGGTTGCGCCCGCCTATGAGCGGGCTGCGCACGCACCCGAAATCTTATTTTTTTCAAAACACATACATATGAGTACTTAAAATGACCGCAAAAAAATATGAATTATTATTCCTATTTTTATTTTATAAAATTTTGCAAATTTTAATTTATAAAAATAATTTATTACTCATCTCTCCTCTCTTTATCACTACACCCTCTCTCTCTCTCCTTCTCTCTCACGCCCCTCTCTCTCTCCCTCTCCCTCTTCTCTCTCTCTCCAAATCCCTCCATGTTCTCTCTCATGATCCAATGACCAATATTCATTCTATGGTGTGTCTCCAAATACCTATATTCCCTTTATATATATATATATATATATATATATAGGAATAATTGCCAAAACTTCCCCTGTAAGATAGCATAATTACATCTTGCACCCCTTATTATTGAAATTACAAAAACCTCCCTCAATGTTACAAAACATAACATTTACCTCCCCTGAAGTTTACATTTCATGACATCCCTGCCCAAAATACCCCCCTTGGAAATGTTTTCCGAGGGGGGTATTTTTGTGCATGGATGTTATGAAATGTGTATTTCATGGGAGGTAAATGTCATGTTTTGTACAATATGTTGATTACACTATACCATTTGAAGTTCTTTTTATTGGAGAGAGAGAGAATTGTCTGTGTGTGAGAGAGAGAGTCTACAATATGCTGACTACATATACACCATTTGAAGTTTTTTTTTTCATGGGAGAGATTGTAAATAAATGTGATAGTAATATCCTTTAATGCATAGTAGATCTTGAGTATATGTATAATATATATATTCCTTGCAGGTTCTTTTGAAACCCATTATTTCTCAGCTTATTGTGGAACCACCAGTCACATCTAATGACTTTCTAGATTCACCCACTGTCGAAGAGGTTGACCACTACTTGGTCTTATGTTTGGGTCAAATGGCGGTTACCGTAAAGTCAGATGTTCTTTGGAAACCTCTTAACCATGAGGTACACGGTAACATCCCTTTTTATCTTATATTTGTTAGGATTTTTGTATGCCGTGATAATATGGTTGGACACAATAGAGGCTGTTTTAGGCTCCGTTTGGCGCTCCGGTAGGTTTGTAGACAAAATACCACCATCATATAATGTATGTTTGAATGTATGTTTGATATGACAGTGGTTATAACCGCCACCGAGAAAAAAAAACTGTTTTTGAACATAAAAGTGGATGGATTTCCTTAGGTGGGGTCGGCACCAAATAGAGTCTTAGGGCTTGTTTGGCAGGGAGGATCCCACGCGGTCGTGCAGACCGCTCGTTTGGCGGGGTCGCGGTCGCGCGGGGGAATAAGCCTCGCCGAGGCATCCGCGCCGGCGCAGATTTCATCTGCAGGAATATGCTCCGCCAAACCAGCACTTGCTCTCACTCGAGATTGGCGAAATGCGCGATAATGTTCAAATACAGTGCAGTTGGTTCTCTCCCATCTGCTTCCCATTCCTAGCATAATTTCACTCCAAAACGAACTTTCACGCAATTGATTGCATCCAGTTCTCCAGTTTGCTCCTCGCTTGGGACGTGAACTGAAATACATGCTTTTCTTGTAGGTTCTAATGCAGACGAGGAGCGAGCTGGTTCGGCCGAAGATTGTTGGGCTGAAGGTGATTAAATACCTGGTGGAACACTTGAGGGAAGAGTACTTGGCTTTCCTGCCCGAGACGATTCCTTTCTTGGGCGAGCTACTGGAAGACGTCGAACTTCCCGTGAAGACACTGGCGCAGGAGATCCTCCGGAGCATGGAAGCTCTCAGCGGGGAAAGCCTGAAGGAGTATCTATGACAGTCATCATTGTTTTTCTCTTTGTAGTATTTCCCTGTGTATGTGCCATAAAATGTTAGCTTGTTCAATTTCTACTGATCATAGTAGAAATGGAATTTTGGTCTTCCCCGCGGCTGTGCGCCGGCGAAATAGTCCATCGGAAAAAATAGGTCGAAATTACGTTTATTTTTCCGCTTATGATCGCTCCTAACATCTTAAATTTGTTCGATTGCAGAAGTTTCGTTGGATCATAGCAAGCGATCACTTTTGTTTGTCAAGATATCAGGCTTTTGATATTCAAGCTGACATTTTTGTTTGCTAAGATACAAAAACTATATCCATGTGAACACTTAAGTTTGCCAAGATATCAGATCGACTGAGCAGAAATGATATTTAGGCGAGCAAAAGCAATATCTAGGCGAGCAGAAATGATATCCAGGCAAGCCGAAAATAATATGCAGGCGAGCAGAAATGATATTGGGGCGAGCAGAAGTGTATTCCAATAACATTTGATATTCGGGCGAGCAGAAATGATATATGGTAATAATTTTAAATTTTATTACTGCATTTTTATTTTATTTCTGAATTAAAATTTTAGGTTTAGGTTCTCTCCCAATAACATCTTCTTTCCACTTGAAACGTCGTCCTCCCCCTTTCGATTTCCTTCTAGCCGGAGCTTCTCCAACTTCCTCTGCCGGTCACTCTTTCAAAATGGTAAGTCGCCTCGTCCCCTTATCCGCGAGAAATTTAACAAAGGATTCAAAATATGGGGAATTATTTAACAATTTTGTCAATAGACTATTTCAAATCATCATTTTATCCTATCCTTAACTCCGCAAATTTGTGTTGTAAAGGCCGGAATGAACATAGAAAAACAATCATATAAATTCAAATACATGAGAGAAATTTGATCGGACTGCAATCCGCCTCGCGGACGCACAAGGTTCACAGGAACCTTCAACGTCGAATTCTGGCGTTCAACCGCAACCTCCACAAGAGAACATCGTCGCCATCGGAGAACAACGCCACCACCAGAGAGATAATACTGTCGAGACTAATCGCACTCACGCGTGCCGTCGACACCATGCCACCACCGTGGGTTTTATTGTTTCATGGATTTGAAATAAAGCAAGGAAAAATCATTACTTCCCTTCTTGGCACTCACGAAGAAACCAAATTCGGGGAAAAAAAATATTATTTTCCTTGCTCTATTTGATTAACAAGCTCCTTATAATGGGAAAGAAATAAATTTCAAATCGGGATCCGGATCTACCAACAAGCATCACCTTGGTTCGGGATCCGAAGGCACCACCTGCACGAAACACTCCCTGCACAAAGCACCAACTGCACATGATATCACTGCATGTAACAAAATCTGCACGAAGCTCCAGTCTGCACGAAGTACCACCTCAAGATTGAGATGTCAGCCGATCTGCTCCAGTTGACTAATCTCTGCTCGGGCTCAAACTCTAAATGTCGACGCAACTGGATCGCTAAATCTGACTTGCCTAGTCAGACTACCAGAAGGGTGATCCCTGCACCACCACGACCATCCACACTGTCGGCAGCAAAAATCATAGGCGCACCAGCTCGCATCATGGTCCCCATCAGCTGGTACAGACTACCGCACTGCATAGTTCGCATGAGTACGGTGCGCCCTCACGTCACCGTCAGAACTCCACCTCTCACCGCAAAACTGCATCCTCTGGAGTCTAGCCTGCCCAGCGATATTATATTCTTGCGCAGCTTGCGTATCGGGTGTACCCGCTCAAGATACACACTGCTCCATCATGCATCCTGATGTCCACTGTCCCTATCCCGTGACTTCACATGTTGAGCCGTCACCCAGAAAGACCTATCCACCCGTCACCTCTAGTGAATTATACATTGATGTATCTGAGCAAATGTGTTGTGAATCACCTGAATCCAATATCCAGCTATTAGAGTCACATGAGCTCTAAGTGATGAGAAGAGACACATCACTATCATCTATCGCACCCTGGACGTCCCCAGAAATCTGTGCATGTTGCGGACAATATCTCCTGATATGGTCAGTCTGTCTATAATGGTAGCATGTCACTGCCTTCCTTGATACAGATCTAGACTGTGCACTCTCAGATCTCTTCTCGAACTGCCTCCCGTCGTCCCAAAGCATGCTCACCCTCAGGAGCGGGGTCCGACAACATCTGACTGGATAGTAATGCAAATGTAATCTGCTCCACGTCTATTGTATCCTTCACATACAACAGAGTGGTCTGCATGTGCTTATATGATGCGCGGAGTGATGTAAGAAGCAATAAAGCTTTGTCTTCTTCTTCCACCTTCGCACCAACTACATTAAGTTGACTGAGAAGTACATTGAACACATTAAAGTGTTCCTGCAGGTTGTCACATTCCTGTATCTTCAGGACCTACAGTCTCTTCTTCAGTAACAGCCTCGTGGTCAATGACTTGCTCATAAAGAGTCCCTTCAGCTTCTCCCACAGTGTGACAACGGACTCTTCAATAGCGATGTTGAACATCACCTTGTCGTCGACACACATCCTGATAGTGCTAGTGGCATGCTCATCCGTCTCTGTCCACTCAGGGTCCTTCACCAAAGCGGACAAAGAATCACGCCCACACAGCAGTTGGATCAACCCCTGCTCAACCAACATATCTTTGACCTGAATCTCCCATAGACAAAAGTTCACGCTACAGTCAAATTTCTCCACCGAACATCTAACCAATACCGTGTTTTTCGCTATCATAGCTGTCTGCAGTACCTCTAGGTAATCTGATTAATTCACAGATCAGATCTGGGAAGATAAAAAGTGAGCCAATGTCGTCACCTATCGTTGACACAAACCTAAAATCGGAACGTCCAAACAGTCACATATTCGGAACTTGACTCTGATACCACTTGTTGTAAAACGCACAAGGTTCCGAAACCTTCAACGTTGAATTCCGACGTTCAACCGCAACCACCACCAGAGAACAATGCCGCCACCGGAGAACAATGCCTCCACTGGAGAGAAAGCACCGCCGAGGCTAATTGCACTCACGCACGCCGTCGACAGCATGTCTCTCTACTACAAAGAACATCCACTACAAGCCGGCGACAAACTTCACCAAGCCCGGCGGCAACACCCTATCTCAACGCCGGCGAATATCTCTTCTCCGAGTGCACGAGCGAGAGAGAGAGAGAGAGACGCCTATCTCTCACAGGCAGCTCCAATCTCCTCGTTGAAAGTTATAGGCCGGCACCCATTTGGAATATTTATGTACGTTACTCGCACGGTGACAAAAAAGATCACCGTGCGGAAGCAAATTCGGATGTATGATTTTGGTTTCAATGGTGCAAGTTGTTAGCGGAAATATATATTCATATTTGTGTATTGACAATATGATTATATTTTAGATCAATCATGCGTGAAAATTTATGCTATCGAAAATATATGACAGGATTGAACTTTCGCACACGGTGATGTTGGTGCGAGTAACGAACCAACAACTTACTCTATTTGGTTGAGGAATATTTACGCATGAAACTCGCATGGTGATAAAAAAAGATCACCATGCGGAAGCAAATTCGGCCGTATGGTCATGATCTCAACGGTACAAGTTGTTTGCGAAAATATATTATCATATGATCGTAATCTCAACGGTAAATATACGACTGTATTTGTGTAATATAGATTTTTGATGCTCATTGCACTACTATTTGTGTAATGAGGCCCTACTAACCAAATAGCAATATGAGTTTTGATGCTCATCGTACTCGAAGTTCTCGAGGTGTTGTTGGCTCTTGCAAGTAGCCAAGTGAGGTTGTGTACCTAAAATAAACTCAAAGTATAAAAATAGTTTTTTTCAAAAAACATTCCCAAACTTGCCCCTTTTGCCAACTCAACAGACAGCTTGGGCCCAGGCGTAGATTTTGTTTCTCATATTTTTTTAGATTGTGTTTCAAGCTAGCGCATTCCTCCAAATGCGTGAAAAAAATTAAAACAAATTACAGATATTTATTTAGTTGTTTTGTAAATAAAATGAAATAAAATTTTATAAACAAACAAATTATTACATTCTATTATCTGGAGTTGTGGGACATGTTGCCTGTTTATGTCCCAAATTTTTTACAAATACCACATCTTTTATTACTACGATCAATGCGCTCATCTAATGTATTATTATGTCAACGAGTTTGAGGGCGTGCAGTCCTTCGTTTGAAGTAGGTGGTTGGAACTCAGCCGTGCAAGGAGAAGGACAAAGAGAAAGTAGGAGGAACTGAACCGCGCAAGGAAAAAGGCAAGGAGAAAGTAACGATGAGTTATTATTTCCTATTATTTGCAAGTTATTTTGTTTTTCATATGACTCATGGTGTGCTCATATATTAGGGAATAAATGAAATGACAATTCGCTAACAAGTCAAATAAAAATAATTAATCAATTTAAGACAAGTATTCAAAGTAAGTGAAGGACAAACACATGATTAATCCTCCAAGACAATTGTAGGAACGTGTTAGGGTCTTGCCGCCGCCGGCGTCGACCCCCGTGAAATTTGGCGTGGGCGGAAAGTTTTTATGGGGCAGTGGTTGAATAGTTTGATAAATTTATGGAAGTGTCTTACGAATGGGAACGATGGGCTTCAGGGAGGCGAGATGCTTCTGGTCGTGCTCTTTAGCCGCGCCGGTCCCGATCTCCTCGTCGCGGTGAGTTTTTTCATCTCTGATCATGTCATCTGCCTTTGTTCTGATGACCACTGGTGACTGGGACCACCTCTTCCTTGACCTGTTTAGCTTTAGGGAACTCACGCTCGAGTTCCTGTCTACTTTTTATTTAAACCTTAGACCTTCCCTCGCTGAGCATGGAAACCCGCAAGAGGGAATCATCTCATTTACAGTTGGAGTGGTCAGTCGGTTTATGCATGCTCCACGGGTTCTCATCTCCAAGCAGTTGAACAACCTCCTGCCAAGTTTTATTTAACAACCTCCTGCCAAGTTCTCAACACCTTCACGGGTCTCATGACTCTCATCTCCAAGCTGTTAAACAACCTCCTGCCAAGTTCTCAACACCTTCACGGGTCTCTGCACCTCGACCTGTGGTCATCCAGGATGCCGAACACCGCTGTCGCGACTTCAACCCAAAGACGATACATCTTCTCTTGGCGAGGAGAACATGGTTGACACTGACTACTGGTGGCTGGGACCACCTCTTCCTTGACCTGTTTAGTTTTATTTTCTATTAGTCAAAGGACTATGTGAATTCTTAGTGTTCTTTTTGGTTCAACAAGTCAAGATAAAACTTCAAGCACTTGTTATGAATGATACTGTGGTTTCCAATATGAACGTCTAATCTATCTGTATGCACAATCTCCTCTTTAACTCCAGGAAGGCTTCTTCGCACTTCTCGCTCCAAACAAAAGCCACGTTCTTCTGAGTCAGCTTGGTCAAAGGTACAGCTAGGGTCGCCTTGTCTTACAGGGGAAACGGGTGGCATCAAACACCTCATCGCAGGGTAGCACTTGTTATCTCTACCATCTCGAGCTACTTCCTCTGCTATGGAACCTCGAAATGAACTCAGGATTACCACTATATCTCTCTCTGGCAAAAGGAAATTTGTAGAATGGGTCCATTCAGTTCGTCGTGTGCTCCAGACCAAAGGCCTGCTCCATCACTTGACCCGGGCTAACTCCTACCGGGTTTGAAGTAAGGCTACTTAAACTCCACGTTCTTCCTTGACCTGTTTAGCTTTATTCTCTGTCCGGCGGGTGCAAACGGAGCAATTATCGCTGGCGCCCGTTTGTTTACCCGTCGTCCGGCAGCGTTTGCTCCAAACGGAGGCAGCAAAACACCAAACCAAACGAAGCCAAAGGCTAGAGAGGGTTTCTCTACTAATTTTCAAAAGCTAGTGAGAGATGAGAACCCCTTTCATGATGCCCTGGTCATCCAAACTGCCATCGAGGACTTCACCGTCGACCAAATCCTGGCAGACAACGGGAGTTCGGTGAATATCATTTTCAAAAGAACCTTCTTCGGGCTGCAGGTGGAAGCAACCAGGATCCAAGGTGCGGAAAGAGGTGGAGGGAGGAGTGGATCTGCTTGTCACCCTTGGTGGTATTTCGATCCGATGCAGGTTCGTCATCGTCGACGCACCCAGCTGTTACAACGCCATCTTCGGACGACCCCTGATCAATTACTTCAAGGCGGTTCCCTCGTCATATCATTAATGCCTGATGTACTGTCGGGGAGATGTCAAAGTGCGAATCTGAGGCGATCCGAAGGCTGCCAAGATAATTATTTAGAGGTACTATTTTGGAAAATTATCAAATCAAATAAAAATTTCTTCAAATTAATAACCAAGGTAATTCAAGACCTAAACAGGACATTGAAAAGTTTGAGAATTTATAAAGTTGTTTTAGACCTTTTTATTCTTTATATGTATGGTGTGATATGTAATAATTTTTAAAAGGTATATATTTGGAAAATCATCAAAACAAAACAAAATATCTCCAAATTAATAATCATGGTCATTCAAAACCTAAATAGGACAATAAAAAAGTTTGAATATTTATAAAGATGTTTTAGAAATTTTTATTTCGGTAAAAAAGGCTAAATAAAGGAAAATTTTATTACACCAAAAAGATAATTTTACATAGGTATGCCTTCGGATCAAATAAAATTTTATTACACCAAAACTCTTTCTAAAGACTATTGAAAGGGACCACCTCTTCCTTGACCTGTTTAGTTTTATTTTCTGTTAGCCACAACTGCGGTCTAGTGGTTCCCGCAGTTACAGTATAGCGGCTTGTTCCAGCGGTCTTCCCTATCAGTTTTGGCCACTTTCCTTTGTTGCCTCTTAGTGTTCTTTTTTTCATTGTATAGTGGATGGTTTGACTATGACAAACCTCCTAGGCACCTGACTTATATAAAGAAAGGATAGGGATACCACAAAGAGCACAATCCTATTCCATTTGTAGATCCAGAGAACAATCCAGTCTCTTGGACTGCCAGGATGAAGGATCTAGCTGCTTTAGATCAGATGAGGAAAGCCAGAGAGCAAGGGAAAGACACCTCCAATATCTCAACACTTTCTGAGCAAAGAAAGCAAGAACTAGAAAGGAATTCATCCAGGAAATTCTTTGACCCAGAAAGGTATATGGAATTGCACATAGAGGCAGTTGTTCCTAGATGAATTCCTATTCCAGACCAAACCGGGAGATGAGGAGAATAATCTTCTGACATCATCCGGTAATATGAAGAAAGGGCACATAAAGAAGAAAGCACATCAAATTAATGGGCTATACGAAGAGTTAACTCAATCGGGAGATGAGGAGAATAATCTTCTGACATCATCCGGTAATATGAACGTGTGAGATAAGGGCACATAAAGAATATTACTTTATAAGTGTGAGACAGGGACACGTAATTTACACTTAATATAGCTCATGCTTGAAAGTGAATTAAGTATAACATTAGTCTAAAGAAGGAATAAGAATAATAGGAATAAGTGTTATAGGACTATATACAAAAGAAAGGATACCACAAAGAGCTATGCAAGGCAATAAGAATTTCTACGATTAAAAGAATTGATTATAAAAGGAAAAGTAAGAATTCATAGTCTTTTGACTAATTAGAAAATAAAAAAATGTCAAGGAAGAGGTAGTTCCAGCCACCAGTAGTGAGTGTCGTCCATGTACTCCTCGCTAGAAGAAGTGGTATCGTCTATGGGTTGAAGTTTTCACAGCAGTGTTCGACGTCCTGGATGATCACAGGTCGAGATGCAGTGACCCAGAGTGTCCTCATGAGGAGTTTTACTTTTATTTTATATATTGTCTGTAGTGTTACTTTTGACACACATGTTTGTACATGTTAGTCATATGTTTTCGCTCAGTCATGCTGATATGTATAGTTTTGGTAAGTCCCTTTTGATGTATATATAGGACTACCAGTGATATGTACAGTGTTGGTAAGCCCTTATGTTGTATGTAAAGAGCTACTTGTTTCATTGTTATAAAACTTTAATAAAATGGAATAGTTTTATTTTGTTATGATATTTTTCTTCTCATACTCTATCATATATTGATATACTCTGGATGTTCTTTTGGTGCTCAATATAGAATGCTTATGCTAAATTGTAGCGGTAGTCGTAAGGGGCCGTTATATTATCTATTTTGCAATTCACTTTTCAAATTTTTATTATCAAATAAATGCAATTCTATTGTTCCTCAATCTGTTTCACTATTTTTCCTTTATCAGAACCTGTGCAGTTCTGGCGGTCTGGCGAACAAGACTGGCGAATAGGTTAGGCAGTCTGGTGGCTAGTAGTGGCGGACAGGGTTGACGAACTGGCAGCTAAGCCCTCGCAGACTTCCTTTGTTAGAATGCAACATCCAAACGGTCTGGCGAATAGGAGTAGATGTCAGCTTTGGCGGTCTGGGGGTTTAATCCTTGCAGTATGGTGACTAAGTTATGACAGTCTGCTTATCTGACAGATCAAGTTCTATTGCTGCATAGGTGGTCTTGCCGAACTAGCGACTTGTACTAGCGGTCTGGTTGTATTCTGTGGGTAACCGCTGGTAGTGGTTTGTGCCAAGTCGTGGCGACCATCAGAGACCAGTCAGTTGCGGATTGGTGTTGTTGTTAGTTATCGCAGTCCGGTGGTTGGGGTGTGACTAACCGCCATGGTTGCCCTGGAGCGGACTACTACAATAGAGGCGGATAAAGGCCAAAGCAAATGTGTAGGTGTTTGGAAGCTTTGTAGTCATGCGGTTAGATATGTCTAACTGCACAGTCCGTGCCGGTTAAATTTTATGTAACTATCTAGTCGCATGTGACAGACGTATATTCTCTCTTCCCCCTTTTCTATAAATATGGGGCATACTCTTGTATTATGTAACTTTTTTGAACAACAAAGTTCTCTCATTTAAATTTTTTCTCACATGGTATCTGAGCTCTCAGTCCCTTTGCTCCGGTTTCTGTTTTTTTGGGCGTGCGGCAGAACAAGCGGTCTCTTGTTTTTTAACCGCTTGCTCTTCTCTATCCGTAGTTTCTTCTTTCTGTGATTTCTCCTTCTTTCTGCAGTCTCTTCTATCCACGGTCTCTTTTTTTCTTGCCGCCTTCCCTCCCTTCATTTGCCCTGCTTGTCGCCTTCCTGAGATTGGCCCTCTGTTCGTGCGGCCTCTTACTTTGTTCGCTTTCTACTACAAGTTTATTTCCGGCCTCTTACTTTGTTCGCTTTCTACTACAAGTTTTTTCCGGCCTCTACCTCTAACCGTGTGGTTAGAGTCTCTTTTCCAGCCTTCTTATTCTGTGCGCGGTCTCTCTTTATCCGCGCGGATAGACCTTTCTTCCCGCTTTCTCTTCTTTCTATGGAAACGTCAGATTTCTCTTCCCCAACTCTATCCTCGCCCCTCGTTATACCAGCTCATATCTCTACTCCTGGCAATTTGGGTACTTCTTCCATGCTCACTGGACCGAATTATTCCGGTTGGAGTGTTTCATTTGTCTTTCTGCTACGCTTTCAGCGTAAGCGTCATCATCTCACTGATGACCCTCCTGCGTTTGTGCCTGCAACTTTTGATGATTGGGATTCCAGTGATGCTCTGGTGAGAACATGGCTTGATAATAGTCTATCTGATGAGTGTCTTTCTGTCATTCGACATGATGCGACGGTTAAGGTTGTTTGGAATCATCTTGCTGATCTATACTCCAAGGGAGCTCAAACTTCCTGCATATACACGTTGTACGCGAATCTTTTTGCCCGACTTGTCATGACTCCTGAACCTACTTAACAGTAAGTACAGGCTCTTGGTACTGAACTTTTTCAGCATCGCCCCTTTTCTACTGATCTCGCTAAGCAACATAAGTGTACAATCCCATATTCGATGAGTGGACCCCATCAGATATGCGAGCGGGGCAGTTTGGTCAGCATTCTCCCAAGGCCAAAAGAGGGGCATTCACACAGCTCGAGGAGTGGTTTGGCCCTTCGGCGAGTGCAATCTTCATCCAACACCTGCCTAAGGATCTCGCGCCTCAGCGCCTAGACGAGGTCCGTTCTCGCCAAGCTAAGCGAGTGGCTGCCCAGCCAGGCACTCGCCCTTCAGAAGATCTTCAAGGCGGAAAATGCATTTTGCTCCCAGCATTCACCCCTCTCAGGCGAGTGGTGTCCTCATGGACCACTCGTCCAGGAAGGGCCCAGGGGTAAAGTTACTTGGATGTCCTTGTGGGCCTGCATATAGCCATTTGGAACAGCGGAGTTTGGCTATTGGAAGACCAGCCCCGAGATATTTCAGCAATTCTAGGATAGCAGAGAGTGGCTATTTGTAGACCGTTTTCAGAAAACTATAAATAGACCCAAGGGGGTACCTCAGAAGGCATGCTTACTAGCGCCCCGATCTTCTTGCGTTTTTTGAGGTGTCCTTAGCTCGGCATTTGGCTAGGGAGGGGAAACACTCTAAGATCTTTCGGGTGTGTGGTGGGACCTCCATGCCGAGCCCTTGGGTTTGTTCCCTGTTCTTTTTCCTTAATTATTTGGCTCATAGGAGAGAAGTGTGCGATCACCCCTTCCCTAAGGGTGAACTCCACGAGGACCGATTTTTCGGTTCCAATATTTTGGTGCGGTGAGCGTGGAGCGTGGTCAGCACCGAAAATCTTCAGTAAGCTCGATGACTGGAGGAGAAGGGCAAGGTTTAGACGGGGCCAACTCGCCACCCCCACCTCCCCCTCTCGCCACTGTCGGCATGTTGGACGAGTTCAGGCAGGATATGCGGAGTCTCATCATGTTCGCACTCGACACTCGCGCCGAGTGCTCGACACAAGCGGTTCCAGTAGTCGCCGCCCCATCCCTGGGCGAGGACGCGCCCGGCAGGCGAGCCGGGAAGGAGGTAGCAGATGGAGGAGGCGAGCATGAGCTGCAGGGGCGCGTGCTCTTTCCCCAGCGGTATCTGAAGGCCAATTCGGTGAGATGGGGGATGAGATCCCACTACTCGCCCAACAGAGGGGGCAGCCCCTTCAGCGAGTTTGCTTCATCAGCCCTAGTTCTAGAGGGGTTTCGGGAGCCGGAGATGTCCTACTATACCGGGAAGGGCGATCTAGTTCAGCACATCCAGTGGTTTGAGGACGTGGTCTCGATCTGACAGATGTCGGACGGGTTCAAGTGCAGGCTCTTCGCCATCACCCTCAAGGAGAAGGCAAGAGATTGGTTCCACCAGCTCCCGGTCAGCTCTGTCTTCTGTTTTGAGGACCTGCGCCCGGGGTTCATGTTGAGATTCACCACTTCAAAAAAGAGGAAGGAGTCCGAGTCTCTGTTCTACATTAAGCAGGGAGTGAACGAGACTCTGAGAAACTACTTGGACAGGTTCCAGGAGGAGGTTCTCCAAGTGCAGGAGATTCCAGGGCATACCATGATGGTAGCCTTCACCCTTGGGCTTCAGCCAGGGTTCTTTAGAATGGAGCTGAAGAGGACGCCTCCAGTGTCCTTTGAGGCACTGATAGAGAGAGTGGCAAGGGAGGCCTACATGGAGGCGTCAAACCTGGAGTTTGCCCGGAAGTTGGCCAGGTGGGCCACGGAGGAAGAGAAGCCAAGAGGTGGCAGAGGTCAGGAGGAGAGGAGAGCTAAACTCCGATAGAGGGAACAGCAGCAGCAACAGCCCAAGTGGGGGCGCCAGGAGCCGAACCATCGGCTAGGTTGGAGGCCGGGATGGCAGGACCAGGGGCCGCTGAGAGGTTTCCATGGAGGAGACAACCTCTAGTGGGGCCAGGGTAAGTTCTACCCTTCAGGTGGGAGGCAAGGCCAGCGACCACCTCTCCCCGACCAGAATCAGGCTATGGCAATAACCATGGGGGAGGAGGAGAGCAGGGCAGAGGAGAAGGCAGGAAGCCAGGGTGGAGCTCCATACTGCGAGTTCCATCAGGAAGAGGGGCACGCTACAGCCACGTGCCCGGTGTTCCTCGAGATGAGAGGAAACAGGGAGCAACAACAATGACAAGGCCGCTGGGAAGTGCGAATTGAGGAAGTCTTGCCTTGGGCAGAGGAAGACAGGTGCAAAGACCGGGTTGATGTTGGAGCCCGAGGGGGTGGGAGTTGAGGCTTCCCGAAAGGCGAGCCTCCACACCATGTATCGCCGGAGTGTTGGCTCCACATCCCAAACTCCATCCCCCGATGAGAAGATTACCTTCTCAAGGAAAGACATGCCGGATCATGAGGATCCCTTTTGCGATGCGTTAGTCATCCCAACAGCCATCAGAAATTTCACCGTCTCCCAGATCCTCATCGATAACCGGAGCTCGGTCAACGTCATTTTCAAGAAGACGTTTGACGCGATGAAGGTAGGGGTCAAGAGGGTGCTGGCCTCGGATGTGCCTCTGTTCAGATTTTTAGGGGAGAGGAAGGAAGTGTAAGGAGGAGTGGGACTCCATGTTACTATGGGGGGGGGGCAGTCCCGTACCTGCAGGTTCGTCATCGTGATGCCCCCTAGCAGCTACAACGCCATCTTTTGGTGGCCCCTCATCAGCGCCTTCCACTGTGTCCCCTCATCCTTCCATCAGTGCTTGAAGTTCAATACTGAGTGGATCCAGGTCCGGGTCCGGGGAGACCCCAAGGTGGCGAGGGAGTGCTACGTCACGGCAGTGAATTCCATCTAGTGGAGGAGATGGAAGTAGAGGAAGGAGTCCGCGCCCAGGTAGTGGCGACGGAAGCTGTTCAGGAAGAGCCGGTAGAGGCAATGGTCGTGGAAGAAGCGGAGGCCTTTGTCCCAGGAGAGGGGGATGTTGGTGAATGGGGAGAGCAGTCCAGGCTAGAGGCCACGGAGGAGGTCATGGAAATGGAAGTTCTCACCCAGGGAGGCAGGGTGGAGAAGGTTCGCATCAGCGGGGGGGGGGGGCAGGCCCCGGAGGACCAGGGCAGGATGCTGGAGTGCATCTAGGAAAATGTGGACATCTTCGCATGGAGCACTACAGAGATGCTAGTGATTGATGCGTACATAGCTTGCCACCGCCTCAACCTGGATCCAGAAGCCCATAGGGTTGACTTGGTCAAACCCCCTAAAAACTCACTTTTTGGAATTCTCTCCAAATGGGGGGGCCCACCCCCTCTTCATGGCCGCTTGGGGTCTTACCCCTCACCCACTTTGGGCCCCCCAACCAGCAAGCAGCCCACCCTAGGGAGAGTGGAGGCCCACTACTACCCTCCCCTCCTCTCCTCCTCTTTTATGGAAAGCCCAAGCCCAAAAGGGCTTAACCTCTCCCCCCCATAGGGAAATGCTTGAGCCTCCAGCTGTCCTAGGGCAGCTGGAGGGTGGTGATTAATCCCGCCCTAAGGAGGGATTAATCCTACATTGGCTAGGGGAGGAGAGCCCTTCTCCCCCATGCCTATAAAAGGGCACCCCCTCTCCTTTCTCCTCACAGCTCACAAAGCAAACCCCCACCACTGCCCAACCCTGCCGGAGCTCGGGTGGCCGTAAAAGGCAACCCTCCCCTCCACCGCCGCCACCTTTGGCATGGTCGACCAGGCCGGCCCCTCCCAAGCCCATTAGACCCAGGTGGATACTCCCTCCCTCCCCCCTTCCCTCTTTGGACGTTGTGCATGCGCCCTCCGAAAGCCGGAGCGCCGCCGACGCCACCCAAGCCATGATCCAGGCCGGGTGGTGCCCTAGGAGGAAAACTCCACCCTAGGGGTGGCGCTGGGGGAATGCTAGGCCACTGGGGACGGCGACCCCCAGCGGCGAAGAGCGGTGGTACCGCCGGAAAACACAGCTCCGGCGGCACCCGCAAAACAGGGCAAGGCCCTGTTTAAATCTGCGGCGGCGGCCGGCGGCGTAAGGCCACTGGACCACCGCCGGCGAGAAGCCCGACCCCCGGCGCATCGGCCGGGGGTGGTGCGGTGGACGACCAACCACCAGAGGAGCGGGGGTGGCGCGGTGGCGCCGGGAGCAGAGCCACCACTACCCCGAGCTCTCGGGATGTTTTTTTTTTAGCGACAGGCCGCCGGACCACCGCCCAGAGAGTCGCCGACCCCTGACGAGTCGATCGGGGCCGGCGATGGCGTCCTGCGGCAGCCTGCCGGCAGTGGTGGAAGCCGTTCACCCACTGCACCGCTGGAGAGCAGCAGCAGCCGCTCGATCTATTGATGAGGATCGGACGGCTAAGATTTCCTTAATCTCCGCCCCCGCCTCAGCATCAGCGCCCCCACAGCGGATCCGCGACCGATCCGCTGTGGGGACCGAAGGTCAAATCGCATCCTGCGGCTCAATCTAAGCCGCAGGATCAGATTGATCTGCTATATGCAGACCAAAATCAAGGGCAGAAGTTTGTATTTTTTGGGCCAAATCTATGCCTCTAGGGAAAAAGTGATCAACATAAAAAATGTTTCCCATGATGAGGGCTTCCTCCACAAAATTTTTGAGAATTTTTGGAGTTGATTTAGTATTTTTAAAAGCCTAAATAAAATTAATTTAGCAAAATTAAGAGTCCAAAATTGCCCGGAAAAATTTGAAAAAATATTACTAGGCTCTTTATAAGTTCTTTTAAAGGTTGTATCAAAATTTGGGATCATGGTGACTAGCTTTGATACTTTTCCTAAATTTTAGAAGCCTATGGTCGCGCACGGTCATTATCACGCGTGTTTTCCTCCGAATGTGGAAATTGGAGCGCGCGACCACCCGTTTTTAAATCAAACATGTAATTCAAACTATTTTATCGACGAGAGTGGCCGAGGCAAGTGACTAAACTCCAGGAATTCTGAGGTCTCGTAAAACCGTCGAGCGCCTCGACTCTCAGGTGATTTGGGCACGCTCGAAAGGTGCGAGTACGAGTGATGAGTTAGGAATTATTCTCGACGAATAATAAAGGTGTAACACCTAACAAACCCGAATCCAATTAAGCCGTGATTAAAAGGCACAACCAGATTTCAATCGGACCTTAATAATGGGTGAAACCCAAAGGGAACCTCCTGATAACGGAGAAGGAACTGAAGCCTCCTGAATGAAGTGATTGGACTACTAACCTTTTCTTTATGTTGATAACGGAGAAGGAACTGAAGTTTCCATGGTTTTTCCAAAATTTATGGTGGTCGGGTTCGCCGGAAACCGCCTCTCCGGCAGCCGTGCCGCCCCCTAATGGTAGCCCTCACCTCAACGGAGGTGATGGTGGTGGTGGCCGGCCAGGGAGATGGCTGGGTGGACGGGAAATCCACTTGCAAAGCTACAGGTTTTAATCGTTTTTAGGTTGCTGGTCTCGGGCTTTTGAGAAGATGAACAGTGCCATATATTAAATCTGATATATATTTATATATAATATATAGTAATTTATCACTTTTATCAAGCTCATTTTGATGCTATTAAATGAGGCACTTAGAGGCCGTTTTTGGAAAAATGACTAGTCACAGAAGTTGTAGACCTTCGAGTCTAGATTATTCTACAAAAATTTTAAACTCGATTGGGTAAGTGGTTTGCCACAACAACCATTTTGGTGGGACTTATACCTAGGGCTATCCTGAGGTTCAAATGGATACCCACCTTTCATCCCTTTTCCAAATGAGCTGAAATTTGGTCAGGTGATCTACCTTAGCTATATCTAGAGCCTGTCCAAAAATGGGAATTTTTGGAGAATATTTTTCCAAACAGAAGTCTGGTGCGCCAGTCGGCAAGAGTACGCAGGAGTCCGCTTAGTGCACCAAGCGTTGAGGCGTACGATAGGTCTGACCGGTAGTGCTTTACTGGTTTAGAGGTGGACGAGGCCCAACCCACCGCTTCCGTCTGCCACTACGGAGGTATCCTGGGAGGTAACGGCTCCGAAAGGGGGAACTAAAGGTCTGTGTGCACAGATTCGGGTGTGTGTGTGTGTTGCACTTGCATGTTCCATCTTACCCACTAGCATGTCATAGCATAATCGATTCATTCAACCCTTGACACCTAAGGTATAAGTGGAATGAGACGCTTATACATTAGGACTTGCAAAACGACCCCTTGGTCTATAAGCTTGTGTGGGCAAGTTTATAAATTAAGGTTAAATTCTATATATATATACTGCTGTCTGATAACCGACACTCTAATGTATAAATTGGTATGATACTCTTTATACGATGGGAGCCTTGCAGAATATCCCTTGGCTTATGCGTTTCCACTCATAAGTCAAGGTTATATTTCATACTTTACTTTACTGTCATTTATATTATAAATTGCTAGATTAGTTCCGCTGCCACCTGTTACTTTTGATTTATTCTCCACCTTCATGTCCTTCTATTTCTTCCTCTCCGCTCGGTACTTAGGAGCCATGGGGGAAGGGGTAGTCTAGCTCCCGAGTTCATTCAGTCGGGACCGTGAGTCTCGACCTTGAGTAGATGTTCTGTTTTTGCTTCCGCATGAGTGATTTGTAGTGAGGGCATGATGTACCGGGCATAAGCCCGTATTTTAGTACTCTGATTTATTATTTTGTGGACACTCCCTTCGTGGAGATTATCTATATATATGTGATTTTTTGTGGACTTACATGTCTATTTTCTTGTACTGCTACTTTTGTGATCAATAAGGCCGGCAGAATCGGCGTTTTGTAGTGACGATCTTCCCGGGCGCGAAGGTGTCACCGCAAAGCGACTATTTTGGGCATAAGACCCCGGTGGTTTAAAAAGAAAAAAAAGGGTCTTACAAGTGGTATCAGAGGGTAACATCGATCGGAAAAAAAAGTAGCAGTCCACTAACCCTGGGTCACCCTCGCTTGAGTTTAGTTTCGGGACAAACTAAGCAGCGGAAGCAGTGATGTGCCCATATGAGGATCACATATAAATTATCCATTTTTAGTAAAGATTGAACGTTTTCTCATTATGGATTTTGTTACGCAGCCTCCAGCACAGCCTATGCCACAGGGTGGAGTTCAACAGACTCCGGATGTTGCACCACATCCACCGTTCCCCACTCTTTTCCTTCATTTGGGCTTGAGGCAGACTCTTACAGCTATCCTTGAGGCCTTTCGGACTCAACAGGCTCCGGCTCCGCAGCCAAACCCGGGGGAGAACTGATTGAGCATCTTCCGAGGACTTTCTCCCCCATCCTACTTGGGGACAGAGTCGGCAATTCAGACGGAAGAGTGGCTAGATATTATGTACAAAATGCTGACCGGGATACGGTGCCCCTGGGAGGAGAAAGTGGCTTTGGTTGTCTCTTGCCTGGAATCCCATGCCAAGAGGTGGTGGAAGACGCTATTGGACACGACGTTTGCCGACAGGGAGGTTGCGGAAATTACCTGGGAAGAGTTCAGGGCCGCGCTGCTGGAGCATTTTATTCCGCAGTCGGCCAGGGATGAGTTGGAGGAGCGGTTCTTACAGCTGAAGCAGGGCACCAGGACGGTGGTGGAGTACCATCGGGAGTTCGACCATTTGGCTCGATATGCAGATTCTTATCAGCTGGACGAAACAGGGTACATCAAGAGGTTCTATAAGGGCCTGAAAGAGGAGTTGAGGGAGGCCTTGTTGTTTGTATCCGACGGTCCTATCTCCCGGATTTTGGAGATGGCAAAGAGGATTGAGGTTGATTGGCACACCACTCGGGGCCGGAAGCGGCAAGCGGAGGATCAGGGCCGGAGAGTGTTGCTGTATAGGCCTGGGCGGACAGGCGGTTAAAGACCGGGCGGTTTGGTAACCGCGTGGGTTGGCGGGTTGTCTCTGGTGGTCTGATATCTGAGCAGCGGTTAGCGGGTTGGCATGGCGGTTTGGTAACCGGGCGGTTAGCCGGTTACTCTCTGGGATATCGATGCTCGGCGGCTCGTCTCCTGGTGGTAACCGAGCGGTTAGTGTTCTCACTAACCGCGCGGTTAGGCGGTTAGGCGGTTAACTTTGTATATGCTGTATTTCTGTATTTAGTCCCACATTGGGTATCTCTACTCTATCTCATCTCCTCCATTCTATATAAGGGAGGCTATAACATTGTAATAGTTAGTTTTTTGGATAATAAAATTTCCATTACTCCAGTTTCCGGACTGTTTTTAGTCTATTCGCACATGGTATCATAGGAAGCGATCTAGTCCCCCTGTTCCGTTGCCTTCTGTCCGCGCGACCTCCCCTCTGCTTCTCTGCGCTCTTCTCCTTCTGATCGCCCGGTTTACTCATCCTTATCCGCGCGGATTTCTCCTTTGCTCTCCGCAGCTTGGTCGTGGCTTCTCTAGCCGCTGGTGTTCCCCTTGTGACCGCTGCGGTCTCCTTCTTCTGCTACTCGCCCGGTTTACTTTCTTAACCGCGCGGTCGCCCGGTTTACTTCCCCTTGTGACTGCTGCGGTCTCCTCCTGCTACTCGCCCGGTTTACTTTCTTAACCGCGCGGTCTCCTCCTTCCAGAATGACTGTTTCTGATGCCTCCACCTCGACTACTGTCATTACCCACCCTCCTCCTCCTCCTGCTGCATCCGGAACCTTGGAACAGTTTCTAAGCTTCTCGGCCCCAATTATCCCGATTGGAGTGTCTCGTTTACCTTTCTTCTCCGCTCTCAGCGCAAGCGTCATCATCTTACCGATGACCCTCCTCCTGCGGGACTCTGACCAGTTTAATGACTGGGATGCGAATGACGCTCTTGTTCGTACGTGGCTGGCAAACAGCTTGTCCGATGAATGTCTTCCGGTCATCCTGTCACGATGAGACGGTCAAGCAAGCTTGGCTTCACTTAGCCGCCCTTACTCCAAAGGGGGTCAAACATCTCGCATCTATACTCTGTATGTGGATCTCTTTGCTCGCCAATCCATGTCTCCTGCTGCGGCTTACCAACAGGTCCAAGCCCTTGGAGCGGAGATTCTTCAAAATCGTCCCCTCTCTGCTGACGTGGCCACCCAACTGAAGCACTTCCAGGAACTCCTGGTTTTTTGTTACCTTTTGAGGCTCCCGGATTCCTATGATATGATCCGACAGCAAATTCTTGGAGAGGCTGAATCTCCCACCCTGGATGCTACAGCTGCTCGCATTGCCGCTGTTACCTCTCTGCTCAATCGTCCTTTGCTTGCCGCTCCTCCTCCTCCGGATGCCTATGCCCACCAAGCACATCGTGGTGGCTCGGGTGGACGTGGTCACCAGTCCGGCGGGCGCGGCCCTTCTCGCTATCTCTGTTCTCACTGTGGCCGCACAGGCCACTTGATTGACCGATGCTGGACAAAGCATCCGCACCTTCGTCCCTCTGGTGATGCCCCCCACTCATCCAACTCATCTGCCTCGGTGGCCACGACTTCAGGTAGCGCCCATGTGATGACTCAAGGTAAATGGCTAATCGACTCTGGCGCCACTAATCATATGACGGGCAATCCTCAGTGTTTTTCTCTCCTAGAAACACATGATCGATTGCCCCCGGTTCTCGTTGCGGATGGCTCTCCCTCTCCGGTGCATGGGACTGGCATGGTTCAAGTTACTCCGTCCCTTCGCCTCGCGGATACTCTCTATGTGCCCAAGTTCCCGTGCAATTTATTGTCGGTTACTTCCCTTTGCAAGCAACTTTAGTGCTCCGTAACGTTTACTCCTGTTTCTTGTTCTTTTCAGGACCCGGACTCCAAGCAGACGATTGCTACTGGGACTGAGAGAGGCGGCCTTTACTTCCTTGATGATGTATCTGCTCTTTCAGCATTCTCATCTGCTTCTACAGATCTTCTTCAGTGGCACCTTCGTCTTGGGCATCCTCCATCACGTCTTATCCACCAACTGTTACCCCATCTACCTCAGCATGCTTCTCCTATCAACTGTAATGTCTGTCAGCTTGGCAAGCATCACCGCTCCCCCTTTCCTCCTAAGCAAGGTCGTGGCTCTTCTAAGCCATTCGACCTTATTCACTCTGATGTATGGGGTCCTGCCCCCACCCTTACCATAGGGCGGGGTAGTTCCTATTTTGTAACCTTTATTGATGACTTCTCTCGATGTACATGGGTGTATCTTTTAAAAGAACGCTCTGAACTATTTTCTGTATGGCAATCCTTCTATTTTATGATTAAAACTCAGTTTGGTGCTTCTGTGAAAGTTTTTCGTTCAGATAATGCTAAAGAATACCTGAGTAATGAATTTTCTTCTTTCTGTATGCAACACGGCATCATTCATCAAACTAGCTGCGTATATACCTCCCAGCAAAATGGGGTGGTGGAACGTAAAAACCGTCACCTCCTCGATGTCGCTCGCACTCTCATGGCACAGATGCAGGTTCCTCGTAGCTACTGGGGCTATGCAGTTCTCATCTCCTGCTTCCTCATCAATCGTCTTCCCTCGACAGTTCTTAAAGGCAAAACACCTTTTTCCATTCTCTATCCGGCCAAGAATGCTTTTCCCTTACCTCTACGCATTTTTGGCTGCACCGCCTTTGTTCACAACCCTTCCGCAACTCGCGACAAGTTATCCCCACGTTCCACCAAGTGTATCTTTTTGGGTTATTCTACTACTCAAAAAGGTTACTGTTGCTTTGACCCTGTTCATCGCAAACAGTTCGTTTCGGCGGATGTGACGTTCTTTGAAAATGCCTCATACTTCTCCTCTGACCTTACTCTTTCTCCGGCTGACTTGCCCTCTCCCACCATTCCCTCCGTCCCATCCACTCCTCTTGAGATTCCTCCGTCACCAACTCCACCGCACACTCCGTCTGTTGATCCCCTGCCATCTTCCTCCTCTCCTCGGCCGTCTCTCTCCTCTCCCGGGCCAGCCTTCTCCGCCACGGATGCACCGGCGACTGAGAAACTAGATGACCTGGAACTGCCCATTGCTCTTCGCAAAGGGGTTCGGACGTGCACCCAGCACTCGCTGGCCGCTGTTGTTTCTTATGATCGGCTAACACCTTCTCGCAGGGACTTCGCCCTAGCCATCTCGGCGACTTCCACTCCTCGCAACTACCAGGAAGCCCTTGATGTTCCTCATTGGAAGGCGGCAATGGATGAGGAAATTGCTACTCTCTCTGAGCGGGGCACTTGGACTCTTGTGCTTCCTCCTTTTGGCACGGATGTGGTTGGATGTCACTGGGTTTTTTTCGTCAAGTTCCGTCCGGATGGCAGTGTGGACCGGTACAAGGCCCGTCTTGTGGCCAAGGGATTTACCCAGACTTACGGTGTTGATTACTTCGACACGTTCTCTCCGGTTGCTCGTCTCAGCACTATTCGAGTTCTTCTATCGGTGGCAGTCAACAAGGATTGGCCTATTTCCCAGTTGGATGTCAAGAATGCCTTCCTCTATGGTGATCTTCATGAGGATGTCTACATGGAGCAACCTTCTGGGTATGTTGCTCAGGGGGAGACTCGGGTATGCCGGTTGAAAAAGGCCATCTATGGTCTAAAGTAGAGTCCTCGGGCATGGTTCGACAAGTTTAGTGGCATAGTTGGGGCAATCGGTTTCACAAGGAGTTCGGCGGATCACTCTTTGTTCATTCGCAAGACATCCTCAGGTCTGGTTATGCTAGCCGTTTATGTGGATGACATACTTCTTACTGGCGACGACCAAGCTGGTGTAGCCTTGACGAAGGTCCATCTCTGCCAACACCTTGTCACGAAGGATATGGGTCCCCCAAAATACTTCTTGGGAATTGAAATCTCTCAGAAACCGTGCTCCTTGGTTCTCTCCCAACGCAAGTATGCTCTTGACTTATTGAAAGAGGCAGGATTGACGGGCGCCAAACCTGCTCGGTGTCCCATGGCTCCTGGAGAAGACAAAACATGGACTGACGAATCACCTCCTCTATCGGACACTACGAGGTGTCGGCGTCTTGTTGGCAAACTCATTTACCTCACGGTGACCAGACCAGACATCTCTTATGCAGTAGGAAAGGTCAGCCAATTTATGCAGTCTCCTAGGGAATGCCATCTTCAATCCGCTCTAAGAATTCTGGAGTATGTAAAGTCATCTCCTGGGAAAGGTCTCCTCTTTCAGAAGAATGGTCATTTGAGAGTTGAAGCGTACTCCGATGCTAGCTATGCGGACGACAAAGGGGATCGCAAGTCGACATCTGGCTTTTGCATGTTTGTTGGAGGAAATCTGGTTAGCTGGAAGAGCAAGAAGCAATCTGTTGTCTCCAGATCTAGTGCGGAAGCAGAATATCGAAGTATGGCGTCAACCACGTGCGAGTTGAAATGGTTGCGGGCTCTCATGCTGGATTTAGGAGAGGTCTACAACTATCCGTTTCCCATGTTTTGCGACAACAAGGCGGCCATCTACATTTCCAAGAACCCGGTCTTTCATGAGCGGACAAAACACATAGAAGTTGACTGTCACTTCATTCGGGAAGAAGTGTTGAAGAACCAGATTTGCACTCCGTTTGTTACGTCAGAGAAAGAGTTAGCAGATATCTTCACAAAGCCTGTATCCGCTTCCTTTTTCCACATTTGCAGCAAGCTGGGCATGATCGACATATATGCTCCAGCTTGAGGGGGAGTGTTGCTGTATAGGCCTGGGAGGACAGGCGGTTAAAGACCGGGCGGTTTGGTAACCGCGCGGGTTGGCGGGTTGTCTCTGGCGGTCTGATATCTGAGCAGCGGTTAGCGGGTTGGCATGGCGGTTTGGTAACCGGGCGGTTAGCCGGTTACTCTGTGGGATATCGATGGTCGGCGGCTCGTCTCCTGGTGGTAACCGAGCGGTTAGTGTTCTCACTAACCGCGCGGTTAGGCGGTTAGGCGGTTAACTTTGTATATGCTGTATTTCTGTATTTAGTCCCACATTGGGTATCTCTACTCTATCTCATCTCCTCCATTCTATATAAGGGAGGCTATACCATTGTAATAGTTAGTTTTTTGGATAATAAAATTTTCATTACTCCAGTTTCCGGACTGTTTTTAGTCTATTCGCACAGAGAGCAAGAAATGATCAGCGGCGAGGTGCTATACCAGATGGGAGAAGGACAGAGGACCAGCCTCGTCAGGAAGTGAGGCAGGAGCCGAGGGAGATGGTGATATTGGCCCCTCAACCTCTTCGGATGCAGGAGATGCCGAGACCCGGGGGTATGACATATCCCCCACCAGAGTGCTTCCATTGTCATCAGATTGGTCACCTCCGGAGAAACTGCCCCATGAGGGGGGCACCACCTCCAGCACTACGGGGTGGCCCACCTGCTCAGCATTTCGGAGGCCGTGGACGCGGCCGAGGTCATGGATACCAGGGTGGAGACCGCAGGCCAGAGGGACAGCAGATGTATGCATTGGATCTGGCTCAGCCTCGGAACCCAGAGCAGGTCATAGCAGGTACGCCAAGATGTTTAATTGTTTAAATAAAATTTCCGTTCTCAGTTGTTAAATTTGTAGAACTGCACTAGATAGAATAAATAGGAAAGAAAACTCTTTATAGAATCCTAAGACATTTAATCGCCCCAGGTATAGTCTTCATCAGCGGCAAGCCTGCCCGCACGCTTTTCGATACTGGAGCTACTCACTCCTTTGTGTCGGAAACATTCGTATAAGGACTGGAAGGCGTGGAGCGATTCACGGGCTTGGAGATGAGGGTGCGACTACCTGATGGATCTGAACTCCTTACTTCGAACCAATGCAATATGGAGGCAGAAATTGGTGGAAAGGCGTTTGAGGCTCCAGCGATGCATTTGAAGCTGATGGACTACGACTTGATCCTGGGCATGGCATGGCTGCACTGGAACCATGCCCAGATTGATTGCCAAGCAAAGAGGATCACCGTGAGGCACGGGGACTCTTTTATCGTTATCGAAGGTATAAGACTTGCCTCCCATATTCTCTTATCATCAGTTCAGGCCGTTAAGGCCCATCTACAAGGGGAGGAGGTTTATCAGGTTCTATTTGAGATGGTGGAGGTCAAGGAATCTGTGACGGACATTCCAGTAGTACGAGATTTTGCCGACGTTTTTCCAGAGAAGCTGTCAAGTCTACCTCCGCACCGGGAGCAGGACTTCAAGATATAGCTGGTGCCGGGGGCCAAGCCGGCATCTAGAGCCCCTTATCGGATGGCCCTGAAAGAGTTGATAGAGTTTCGAAGTCAGTTGTAGGAATTAGTAGAGGCAGGGTTTGTCCGGACAAGCTCTTCACCTTGGGGAGCCCCGGTGTTATTCGTCAAGAAGAAGGACGGAAGTCTCCGCTTGTGTATTGATTATCGAGCGCTGAATAAACTGACGGTCCAGAATACATACCCACTACCACGGATTGACGAGCTGTTTGACCAACTTAAAGGAGCACATTTCTTCTTGAAACTCGACTTAAGGTCAGGGTACTACCAGCTACGGATTCGAGAGGAGGACATTCCGAAGACCGCCTTCAGCAGTAGGTATGGACTGTACGAGTTTACAGTGATGCCCTCTGGGCTCACAAATGCGCCGTCAGCCTTTACCAGCCTCATGAACAAGGTATTCGAGGAGTATTTGGATGTATTTGTCATGGTATTTATTGACGACATCCTCATTTACTCGAGAACGGAGGAGGAGCACACTCGCCATCTGGCACTGACCCTACAGAGACTGCGGGAGAATCATTTATATGCAAAGTTCAGCAAATGTCAGTTCTGGTTGAATGAGGTGGGCTTCCTAGGCCATACTATCAGTGGAGCCGGGTTGGCAGTGGATCTGGCAAAGATTCAGGCAGTTCGGGATTGGCCGCAGTTAAAGACAGCCACCGACGTACGAAGTTTTCTAGGACTTGCCGGTTATTACCAGAAGTTCGTGGAGGGATTCTCCCGAATTGCCTCCCACTCACATCTTTGACGAAGAAGGAGGTACCTTTCGTTTGGACCCCGCAGTGCCAGGCGGCTTTCTAGGAGCTGAAGGATCGACTAACCTCGGCTCTCGTACTTGCTCTTCCCTCGGGGAGAGAAGGATTTCAGGTGTACACGGACGCCTCCTACCAGGGGATGGGTGTCGTTCTGATGCAGAACGGGCACGTAATAGCCTACGTCTCCCGACAGCTGAAGATACATGAGAAGAACTATCCAGTGCACGATCTAGAGATGGGCGCAGTGATCTTTGCTCTGAAGATTTTGCGACACTATCTCTACGGGGTTCACTGTGACATCTTCTCAGATCACAGGAACTTGAAATACGTGGACACACAGAAGGAACTCAACATCAGACAGAGACGTTGGGTGGAGTTCCTGTCGGATTACCAGTACACTATGCACTACCATCCCGGAAAGGCGAACATGGTGGCAGATGCTCTGAGCAGGAGAGGAGATGCCTCAGGGAAGGGACCGCAGCTGATGTCCATGGAGCTAGTCCTGTCTTTCAGAGATATGCAGATATCCCTAGTGTCCGAGGATGATCCAGAGCTGTATATGGAGTACTTGGGATCGATGGTTGCCATAGATGACATTCGGGACCGCATCTGGGACGGACAGAAGACAGATGTGTGGGCAGAGCCGGTATTGTAAGCCTTGGAGGAGGGTTCGACGAGAGATTATTCACTGAGAGATGGATTGTTATACTTAAGAGGCAGGGTCTATATACCCGCAGGAGGTCAGATCAGGAAAGATATCATGGCGGAGGCCCACCACAGCAGATACTCGGTGCACCCGGGGATCACCAAGATGACTGTGGACTTGAAGAAGACTATGTTCTGGCCGGGGATGAAGAAGGATATTACATACTTCGTGACTCACTGCGAGGCATGCCAGCTGGTGAAGGCGGAGTGCAGAAACCCCGCAGGATTGCTACAGCCACTCCCGGTGCCGGAGTGGAAATTTGAGGACATCGCGATGGATTTCATTCATGGCCTCCCCCAATCACGGACGGGAAATGACTCGATTTGGGTCATCGTCGATCAGTTGACGAAGGTGGCCAGATTTATTCCGATCAGGAAGGATGACTCTGTGGGAGTATTAGTGCGGAGATTTGTGGAGCAGTTCGTTCGATATCACGGGGTGCCCAAGACGATCGTGTCGGATCGAGATGGTCGGTTCACCTCCAGGGTGTGGAGATCCGTTTAGGCTTACTTAGGCACGCGATTGACCTTCAGCACCGCATTCCATCCCCAAGACGGATGGGCAGACGGAGCGCACCAATCGGACGCTGGAATATCTTTTGAGGCTATGCATTTTGGACCACGGGGAACCATGAGAGAAGCTCTTACCCCTGGTCGAGTTCTCCTATAACAACAGCTACCAGTCCAGCATCAGGATGGCGCCTTACGAAGCCTTGTATGGAAGGAAATGCAGGACCCCGCTTTCTTTGATTCAGGATGAGGATCTGAAGGCGTTGGGCTCGGATTTTGTTGAAGACACCGAGGCTCAGGTGAGGCTGATCAGAGATAGGATGTTGGAAGCACAGAGCCGACAGGCTAAGTATTACGACGCTCGACACCGTCAGGTAGAGTTTCAGATGGGAGACCGGTTTTCTTGAAGATCTGTCCCATGCACGAGGTTTCACGGGTGCGTGGTCGAAAGAAGAAGCTCAGCCCTAGGTATATGGGCCCTTACAGGATCCTGGAGCGGATCGGGCCCCTAGCTTATAGGCTAGAGTTGCCACCGGAGCTGGCAGCTCTGCACGACGTCTTCCACATTTCTTCGCTGAGGAGGGCTCTACTGCGCCCGTAGCAGTAAATTGTGACCACAGATGGGCTGGTAGCTTCATACCGGTCAGTTCACTTGGAGCCGGTTCGGATCAATAACAGAGGAGTACGAACCTTGCGTCGCAAGAAGGTTCTGTTAGTCAAGGTTCTGTGGAGGAACCACGGCCAGGAGGAGCATATCTGGGAACCGCAGGACCTGATGCGACAAAAGTATCTGAAGCTGTTCAGTCAGGTATACCTCACAACCTCTCAGAATATTCAATTTACTTTCCTATTCTAAACTAGTAGGACTGAAATTTCAAGATTAGGGGCTAATCTTTTGTTTATTGGGGTCTAGACTTTGCCAATTGGGCGAAATGGTCTTAGATTTGACAATCACCTTTAAACCTCACATAGCAAACATGGCGTCGTGATGTAATCTTTCACTTCTCATGGGATGTTACAAGTTTCTTTCTCTCCGATAGGAGTTCCCGTAGGCTTAACCTTGATTTCGGGGACGAAATCTTTGTTTTGGTTATTGGGATTTGTAACATCCCATTTCCGGCTAGACCCCTAGGAGTCTGTTTTGACATGACTAGGACATGACAAAACCTTAGGAAACCCAAAAGACCAAGAGAGCTTATGTAGGAAGGTGAAAATCACCTTGGTCTGCAAATAGTAGGTCAGAAACTTGCTTAAAAATAAGATTGGAACTCGGGCGTTGAGTGCGTCGAGTGCACTCAACGCCAGAAGCAGAATTGCGTTGAGTGCACTGACTGCACTCAACGCCATCTTACAGGTGGGTTGGCGTTGAGTGCATCGGGTGCACTCAACGCCATAAGTTGAATGGCGTTGAGTGCAGTGACTGCACTCAACGCCATCTGGTATTGTCTGGATGGCGTTGAGTGAGCTTAGCTCACTCAACGCCATAATCCGGGTGGCATTGAGTGAGCAGAGCTCACTCAATGCCATAATCTGGATGGCGTTGAGTGAGCTGAGCTCACTCAATGCCATAGTCTGGGTGGCGTTGAGTGAGCAGAGCTCACTCAACCCCATAATCTGGATGGCGTTGAGTGAGCTGAGCTCACTCAACGCCATAGTCTGGGTGGCGTTGAGTGAGCTGAGCTCACTCAACACCATAATCTGGATGGCGTTGAGTGAGCTGAGCTCACTCAATGCCATAGTCTGGGTGGCGTTGAGTGAGCAGAGCTCACTCAACTCCATAATCTGGGTGGCGTTGAGTGAGCTGACCTCACTCAACGCCATAGTCTGGATGGCATTGAGTGAGCAGAGCTCACTCAACGCCATAATCTAGATGGTGTTGAGTGAGCTGAGCTCACTCAACGCAATAGTCTGGAAGGGTCGTATTCTGGATGGCGTTGAGTGAGAAGAGCTCACTCAACGCCGTAGATGGCGTTGAGTGAGCAGAGCTCACTCAACACCGTAGCATGGATGGCGTTGAGTGAGCAGAGCTCACTCAACGCCGTATCCTGGATGGCGTTGAGTGATTTGAGCTCACTCAACGCCATTTTACTTAAAAAAATTTCCTGGCGATTTTAGCTTGGCCGATGGTTCAGTTGAACCGGGCCGTTTCGGGAAGCGGGCCAGGATGTCTTAAATAGGCCGTTTCTTTTATTAAGACTTAATTAAGTCTTATTCAAATAAAGTTTGACTGGTCAAAATGCCACGTGGCTGTCAGTTTTGAAAACAGAGGGTAAATAGCCACGGCCATGGCCGTGAACCAGCTTTCACGGCCATTGATGGCATTTGATGCCATGGCCCCTTCCCCTCCTCCTTAATGGCTGGATTCAAGTCCTCATGGGGAGAGGAGGAGTTTCCAGCTTCTCTCCAGCTAATTTGAGCCATTTCATCTCCCCTCCACCATGGCAGAAGCATGCTTTTAAGGAGGCATTAATGGCTGGACAGCTTATACCCCCACCCGCAGCCTTGTTTCTCCTTTAAAAGACTCCCTAGACTTAGAGAGGAAGTTTTCACCCTTGCCTGATAAAGCTAGAGCTTATTACCTTGCTGTTGAGGAATTCCGGCGACGCCACCACCGCGCAAATGGCATCACGACGATCGGCTGGACTCCAAACCGCGAACAAGGTCCTCCTCTACCTCTTCTTCTATGGATAGATCTTAGGAATTATTAGGAGATACATCGGGCTCAAAAGAGCTGGATCGGGTGAGCGTTTCCATGGTTTTTCCGAAATTTATGGTGGTCGGGTTCGCCGGAAACCGCCTCTCCGGCAGCCGTGCCGCCCCCTAATGGTAGCCCTCACCTCAACGGAGGTGATGGTGGTGGTGGCCGGCCAGGGAGATGGCTGGGTGGACAGGAAATCCACTTGCAAAGCTACAGGTTTTAAGCGTTTTTAGGTTGCTGGTTTCGGACTTTTGAGAAGATGAACAGTGTCATATATTAAATCTGATATATATTTATATATAATATATAGCAATTTATCACTTTTATCAAGCTCATTTTGATGCTATTAAATGAGGCACTTAGAGACCGTTTTAGGAAAGATAACTAGTCACAAAAGTTGTAGCCCTTCGAGTCTAGATTATTCTAAAATTTATTTCAACTCGATTGGGTAAGTGGTTTGACCACAGCACCCATTTTGGTGGGACCTATACCTAGGGCTATCCTGAGGTTCAAATGGATACCCACCTTTCATCCCTTGTCAAAATGAGCTAAAATTTGGTCAGGGGGTCTACCTTAGCTATATCTAGGGCCTGTCCAAAAATGGGAATTTTTGGAGAATATTTTTCTATAGTTTTTTGAAAAATTTAATAATCTCATTTGGAGATGTTTTGATTAGGTTTATATCCAACTCTAGGTTGACCCTTATAGGGTTATTTAGGTCCAAACATCCCCTTGGGATTTTGAGTGGTCAAATCACCTCAACAGAGGCTAAAATTTTGGATACTGACTTGGCATGGCTAATGTCACCCTCTTAGGGAAAATGGGGTGGTTTAGGGTTGATTTACCCTAGAATCAAAACTCAAACCCTAAGGAAGGGCTTTTGAGGGTTGTGAAGGACATAGGGGCAAATGCCCTTGTATGACCTTGTAAATTAGTAAAGAGGCATTTAACTTATATTTAATCCTCTAGTTAGAATATTAGTGAAGTTAGAGGTAGGTAGATACCTCAAAACCCAAACCCTAGTTTTAAGGTAGAAACACAATTAGGTCAAAACAGTCACTAATCAGTATCTAAAAGTTGTGAAATTTGGGTAGAGTGAATTTTTAGAGTAGATAAAGCCTTTGGATATTTTTATTGGAATTTTATGGAATGCATTTTTAGTACTTTATTTGCTAGATATCAATTTGCCCAAACTGGTGTTTTAATTATTTTGATTACTCTGTCCATTTTAATCTGATGAAACTTAGTCAACTGATGCTTTAGGTATAAAAGAATATCCCTGAATTTTGTGACAAATTTTAGTTTATTATATCTAGTACTTCCTTCACAAGTTCCAAAAGGGCAATTATGGTCAATAAATCATTTAGAGCAAATTACCTACTTTAAAATAATGAAACCTGGCCAATGATGTTTTCAGATCAATATCTAGTTGTATAATTTTATTCATGATTTTTAGAAGAATATTTACAATACTTGCTTCACAAATATAACTTTTTGAGATTTTGGTAATTATTTATTCTAGAGCTCAATCCCCATTGAAGAATTATGAAATTTGGTCAATGAGGTTTTTAGGACAGTAACTGCTCTAGAAGATTAATTAAAAATTTTTGGATGATTATCTACTGCACTTACTTCATTAATGAAAGGAGATATGATTTATTATCAAAATTAAATTAGAGTCCTTTAAATACTGGAAAAATTATTATATCTTGGATTTACCGATTAAATGTTGTATAGAATTTATCATGATTTTATGAAGTTTTATTTATATCTGAAAAGTGCACTTCATGTTCAATTGGTAGCTCTTAGAAGCTTTACGGAAAATTATTTAAATATCAGAGTAATTAGGAAAATTATAATCTTCTGGATTTAGTCTATTTAGGTCATGATAAGTCTCCAGTAAATATTTTAGGAGCATTTGGATGATTATTTAGATTATCTCCTATCCGGTTCGACGTACAGCCTAGGTCGGTCTGCACTTAGCATCGTTTGAAAGCCCCCCCTTTTTTTTTCTTTTTCGAACACCGGGGTCTTAGCCCAGAATTGCCGCTTTGCGGTGGCACCGACTCACGGGAAGGCCGCCACTACAAAACGCCAATTCTGCCGGCCTTTTTCGATCAGAAGAGAGAGAAGTAATTATACATCAAATGTAAACAAGTCCACAGAAACATGTATGAATAGAAAATCACAACCAGTCCATCAATAGATAATAACAGAAAATAGAGGTACTGCAAAGATCAGTTTAGAAGAAATGTAAAGAAACGGGCTCGAGCCCGGTACATCAGAGTCCTCACTACAAATCACTCATCGCGGAAGCTATAAAAATACTAATCACTCACGGAGCTGGTCGCAGGTGCACCGGTGCTAGACTGGCCCACCTCTATGCGCACCGTACTTCGCTGGTGCTGGTCCCTGGACTGCTGGTCCCTGTCTCCCATCCGGAGCTCCTATAATGTTGTGGTTCGAAAACCATTAGTCATAAAGACTAAGCCCAATCATCCCCTACCACTCCCCCCACGGCTCCTAAACACCGAGCGGAGAGGAGGAAAGGGAAGCTACAAAGGTGGAAAATAATCAAGCAGATGATAATGGAGCTAGTCTAACAACTATCATGGTGTATAAACAACTATCTAGAATAAAGTACATCTAGCAATTCTACGGTAGAGAGCAGTAAGGTAGACATGTGGTAAGTAGTATAACAAAAGAAGACAAGTAGAACAAGTAAGTAAATAAGTAAGTGAATAAGTAAGTAACCTTAACTTATATGAATGCCATACAAACTTATAAGTTAAGGGGTCTTCTGCAAGGCTCCTATCGTATAAAACATCTCATACCGATTTATACGTTGGGGTGTCGGTTGTATGCAAATATGAGTGTAGTGATATGCTATGCCATGATCCATGCAAGTGCAACTCACGCACACGACTCTATGCGCACAGACCTTTAATTCCCCCTGTTTGGGCAGCTAGCTTCACTCCAAGGAACCTCCGTAGTGGCAAACGGAGACAGTGGGTCGGGCCCCCCACTCCTAGGCAGGTATCCACACTACCGGGCCTAGCCCTTCCGTACGCCCCTAGAAGAACACAACCTAGAGTATCCGCGTACTAGTGCTAGCTATATCCACCAGGCTTTCCTTGGCTAAGTGTCCCACACCGCCGAGTCAACGTACCGATGTCGGTGTGAACGACAATCAAATACCGAAGACCCACCACCTTATTCTGTATTCAAACCCTCGAGCCCTCGGCTCCCCGGACTGTCCCGTCCGTGCATCTACCTTCAGAGCTACCGTCTGAATGGCAACCAAACCAACTTATTCTACCTCCCTAGCTACCGGGGTGTGAGAATGTGCAACCCTATATATTCTAGTTGCTCTTTTAATTTATTATTCCTACGGTTTACGTTAGCCCAGGACTGCCCAAGGCATACCTCGTGAAGGGTTCTCGAGGGCACTAGAAACTACGATGGGCTGAAGCCCAAAGCTCCATTTCGCAAGACACTTAATATTATTGGTTGATTCCCTTAACCCATTCCCCTCTCATATTACAGTAGGCTAATCCTAGGGTGATTTTGACTCTTCCTCTCCTCGGGGAGGACGATCTTTCGTCGAACCCGAACACCACTTAACACTAGTCAATCTCACACCCTACCCATCCTGACGTCCAATAATGAACCTGATTTAACTCACCTTATCAAAACCAGCAAACTACCAAATTCCATCTCCCCAGGTTCATTACCCACACTAGTTCAGCTTCTGCAGTTTTACTAAACGCAGACCATCCTAAGCTATATGAGGTATATAAGGGGAGGTACTCCAAATTGTCTTCCGAATCTCCTATAATATTTATTGGAGGTCTATCATGACATGGTTAGTCTAAATCCAGAAAATAGTAATTCCCCTATTTTATCAGGCATTTAATTAATTTTTTGTAAAGCTTCCAAGAGCTACAAATTGAACATGAAGTGCACTTTTCAGATATGTATAAGGCTTCATAAAATCATGATAAATTCTAAACAACAATTTAACAGTAAAGCCAAGATATAACAATTTTTCCAGTATTTTAGGGATTCTAATTTAATTTTGATAATAAATTCATATCTCCTTTCATTAATGAAGTAAGTGCAGTAGATAATCATTCAAAAATTCTTAATTAATCTTCTAGAGCATATACTGTCCTAAAAACATCAGTGGCCAAATTTCATAATTCTTCAATGGGTATTGAGCTCTAGAATAAATAATTACCAAAATCCCAAAGAGCTATACTTGTGAAGCAAGTATTGTAAATATTTTTCTAAAAATCATGAATAAAATTATACAACTAGATATTGATATGAAAACATCATTGGCCAGGTTCCATAATTTTACAGTAAGAATTTTGCTCCAAATGATTTCTTGATCATAACTGCCCTTTTTAAAACTTGTGGAGGAAGTACTAGATATAATCAGGTAAAATTTGTAATAAAATTTAGGGATATTTATTTAGTCATCAAACATCTTCTGACCAAGTTTCATCAGATTCAAATGAACTGAGTAATCAAAATACTTAAATAACCCCTTTGAGCAAATGGTTACTTAACAGATAAAGCACTTGAAATATAATCCATAAAATCCTAATAAAATTACCAGGGGTGCTTCACAGTCTAAAACTTACTCCACCCAAGTTTCACAACTTTTAACCAAGGTTTAGTGGCTGTGCTTTTATAATTGAGCTTCTACTCTAAAACTAGGGTTAAGGTTTTGAGGTGTCTACTTACCTCCAAATCTTCTAAGACTTCTACCAGAGAAATTAGGATTCACTACCTTCAACCCTACTGAGTTACAAGGTCACACAAGGGAATTTACCCCTATGCCCTTCACAACACTCAAAATCCCTTCCTTGGGGTTTGAGTTTGAACCCTAGGGTAAATCAATCCTAAATCACACCATTTTCCTTAAGAGGGTGAAATTAGCCATGCCAAATCAGTGTATAAGATTTTAGCCTCTGTTGAGGTTATTTGACCACTCAAAACCCCAAGGGGGTGCTTGATCCTAAATAACCCTATAAGGGTCAACCTAGGGTTGGATAAAAACCTATTCAAAACATCTCCAAATGAGATGAAATTTTTACCAGGACCTTATGATAAACCCAGGGTCCACTCACCAAAATTTGGGAGGGTTTGGAAGTCATTTAGCCATCAAATTAATTTATTCTAGGATTATTAAATTTTTCTAAAAATTATAAAAAAAACATTCTCCAAAAATTCTCATTTTTGGACAGGCCCTAGGTATAGTTAGGATAGACTCCCTGCCCAAATTTCAGATCATTTGGGCAAAGGATGAAAGGTGGGCACACCTTTTAGTCTCTGCCTAGCTCTAGGTCTAGATCCCACAAAAAGAGGTGCCCTGGTCAAACCAGTCGACCAAATTGACCCAAATCAATTTTCAAATATAGCAGACCCATAGGGCTACAGATTTCATGTTGGTCACTTCTACATAAAAAGCCTCTAAGTACCTCATTAAATAGCATAAAAGAGAGCTTGATAAATCACTACATTTTAGATTTAAATATAATAATTTAGTATTATATGTTACTGTTCATCTTCTCAAAAAGCCCGAACCAGCAACCTAAAAATGCTTAAAACCTGTAGCTTTTCTAAAGCTACTTCCCAGCCACCCAGCCATCTCCCTGGCCGGCCACAACCACCACCACCTCTGTTGAGGTGAGGGCTACCGTCGGGCGGCGGCACGGCCGCCGGAGAGGCGGTTTCCGGCGAACCCGACCACCATTTATTTTTGAAAAACCATGGAAAAGCTCACTCAATCTTGCTCCTTTGAGCTCGATATATCTCCTAAATGATTCCTTAGATCTATCCATAGAAGAAGAGGTAGAGGAGGACCTTGTTCGCGGGCTGGAGGCGTGCAGACCGTCGGGATGCCATTGGTATGGTGGTGGCGTCGTCGGAATCCTTCTTCAGCACAGCACAAGCTCCAATCCGTCGGGTAAGGGTGGGAAACTTCATCTATGAGCCTAAGGGGCCTTTTTAAAGGGAAGAAATGGGGAGCGGGCGGTTATAGGCTGTCTAGCCATTAATGCCTCTTCAAGAGCAGCTCGGCCATGGTGGAGGGGAGCTGAAACGGCTCCAAAACAGCTAAGAGAAGGCTGGAAACTCCTCCTCTCCCCGAGAGGAGTTGAATCCAGCCGTTTCCAGGGGAGAGGATGTGGTCGAGTCTTAAAAGCCATTAGTGGCCAGGCAAACCGTCGCTCGGCCATGGCTGGAAGGAGAGGAGTCGGCTGCCACGTGGCATTGACCGGTCCAATTCACTAAATAGGGTTTAATTAAGTCTTAATAAGAGAAACGGCCCAATTAAGACATCCTGGCCCGCTTCCCGAAATGGCCCGGTTCAACTGAACCAGCACCCAGCCAAATGAGATCGGCCAGAAAAAACTAAGTAAAATGGCGTTGAGTGAGCTCTACTCACACAATGCCATCCATGCTATGGCGTTGAGTGAGCTCAGCTCACTCAAAGCCATCCCAGATACGGCGTTGAGTGAGCTCTGCTCACTCAACGTCATCAGAATGACCTCCTAGACTATGGCGTTGAGTGAGCTCTGCTCACTCAACGCCATCCATAAGCCCCTTTTAAACGATGGCGTTGAGTGAGCTTAGCTCACTCAACGCCGTCCAGATTATGGCGTTGAGTGAGCTTAGCTCACTCAATGCCGTCCAGATTATGGCGTTGAGTGAGCTCTGCTCACTCAACGCTGTCCAGATTATGGCGTTGAGTGAGCTCTGCTCACTCAATGCCTGTCCGCATTTTGGATGCTCGGGATCGCGTGTTGCGGAAGAAAACAATCCCTATGGTGAAAATCTTGTGGAAGAACCATGATGTAGAAAGCGCGACTTGGGAGCTAGAGTCGGCAATGAGGGAGGCTTACCCTCACCTTTTCCCCTGACTTGTGCCTGGTATGTTGCACTTTTGTTTATGGCTTTTGATTAGCTTGTTCTTTTCCCTTTTAATTAGAAGGGTTGTGTGTAAAGTTTCGGGACGAAACTTTCTTTTAGGGGGAGTTACTGTAACGCCCCCGGTTTTTTTTCTGTGTTTTGTTTGACCATTGCTTGGCGTTACGATGGCGGGTTGTCAGCTTCTGCCATTGTTAAAGAGTGGTCTTAGCCCTTTAGGTTCCTCTAGTGATCCATTAGGAGCCTGTTTGCAAGATTCCCCAGCAAGCCGGGTCTGTGTTGGTGACTCGGCAGGGCCTCTCAGGGAATGCTTGTGTTTTGTCTTCGGGCAGTGTTAGCCCAAGTTTTGATCGTCGGATGTTGTTTTCGACTTCGCCGTGTGTTTGTAGCTGTGGTGTTTGGCTACGTGGCGAGTTTTGCCGAAATCCGAAATCATTCGTTTTTTTGCGTCGTTTCGACGTGCGTTTTGTTAGCCGGTAGTGGTTACCAGTTGGTTGTGCATGGCCTGGTGTGTTCGAGCTTGGTAAGGCCGGTGCTTGTTTTAGGCTAAGTTTTGTTAGCCAGTTTTTTTTGTTGCAAATGTATATGTATGTGTATATATAAATATTTATTTCTTAGTGTGTGCTGTGTGTGTGTATATATATATATATATATATATATATATCTGTTTATATATATATATATATATATGTATATATATATATACCTAAATATATATATTTAGTAGCTAGCAGGAGGGGGCTCGGGTAGCACTAGGCTTAGTGGCTGTTGTAGCTTAGTGCTGGTAGTTTATGTATGCATATATTATAGATATATATATATATTTGTATATATCAAGCTTGTAGCATTGTCTCGGGTTAGCTGCTACGGATAAGCATCAGGTTTTAGTGGCTAAATATTCTAGCATAGTTTATAGCTTAGTGGGGGCTAATACTATTATTCTATTAGCCAGTGGGGGTATTTCCCAAGCCATTCCTTATCTCTTTCCCCAAAACCCGAGCAACAGCTTCCAGCGGAAGAGGCGGAGACGGAAGGATAGCTGCTGCTTGGTTTGGTGATTTCCGGCGATCTAGAGCACGGTTTGCCCGGAAATTTGCGGATTTGAGCTGCTCTCGCCGAGATCTAGCTTTCTAGGTATGTTTATTAGCTTTTAGGGCTGTTTTTAGAGACCCTAGAAATTCGGGTTTTCTCCTTTTACCTCTCTAACAGCTCCAGCTCTCGGTTTTCTTTAGGAAGCTCGGCTGCTAGTGCCAACCCGTGGATTTAAGTGCTCCAGCTAGAGGCAAGTGGCTCCCTGGCCCTTCCTTACTCAATTGAGATCAAGTTTGTTTAGTTCTTCCTTTTACTATTATTATTCCAGATCAATTAGCTAAATCAGCCACTTTGGACTGTTTTGAATTTTGTTTTTCTTTGTTCTATCTTCGAGTGTCTCGGCTAGTAGCTAAGTTAACAGCTTGTGAGGGTTTTGGCCTAGGATTAATGATGTATTAAGGCTAGATTAAGTTGCTGCTAGGTCGGGTAAGGTTTGCTGGTGTTGAGGAGAGCTGGGCGGGTTCAGGAATTAAGCTAAGTACCCAGGCATTGAGTGAAGGCCATTCACTCAACGCCATGTGTTGAGTTTGTGGCTAAGTCTGATGGCGTTGAGTGAGGGTACCTCACTCAACACCGTGACCGTTTTTGCGTCAAGTGAGGGTACCCCACTCAACGCCGTAGTTTTTTTTGGGCTAATGCTTTAGCCTTGGGATGTGTGTTTCTTTAGGGCTGTTAGAAAAGTTTTACCTTCCTAAGGGGGATGTTGGGGGGTGTTCGGCTAGTTTTTGCATGCCGACTTGTGGGTTATGACCAGAGGGGGTGTTGTTGTTTGGACTCTGAGGGGTGAATTGTGTGTGCTAAGATGTGGCCACCACTAAGTTTGGACACTGTGGCCAACTTGTTGGGTGTGTGGACCCTGAAGCTGCCACCGGTTGTGTTTTCACCCTTGAGTATTTTTGGGGTCTGGTTGTTGGTTTTGGACACTGTGGCCACCCACTCTAGTCCCCCTTATTTTTACACCCCGGTCATTTGCCCACAAACTTAGGACTGTTAGTTTCCTATTGTCTACTTTTGGTTTTTTCCTGCTTTTATGCTGATGCATTTCTTCTGCAGGTTGATTCTTTTCAGAGCAGGTAGATTTGTGCTCACACTTAGTGTGTTTTGCCTTTATTGTTCTATAAGCAATGCTTCTTTCTTTTTCTGCTTCTGTAGTTTAGTACTTTGTTGCCGGGTTGGAAAACCCTTTTTTATTTAAGTAATCTGACACTCCTTTCTTTTGTTTATTTCCTTGCTGAGGCATTTCTTTTCTTGAATGTCTCAGGTCCAGGTTGTAGCCGATTGAGCGGCTGATTTTCCATTTGCTGGGTCTTGCTTGTAGCCCCCAGGGTAGTAGAGTTGCAGATCACTCTCTTGTGAGGTAGTCATCTTTCTTTTCTGTATGGACATGCACACTCACCGGTGGGTTCGTGTCGGGTTGTCGACGCCCACTGGTGGCTTTCTTGTTTTGCTAAGTATGAATTTAGACTGCTGTTTTTGCCCTCTTGGGGTTGTTTACTTGCTTCTGGGAAGGTTTTATGCTAGGTTGCATGTTAGGTATTTTAAAACCCTAAACTATTATATGTACCTCATGCATAACATATTTGCTAATTAAAGCACTATTTTCTTAAAGCGTGAAACCTCTTTTAATATATATATACTATACTCACCTTAGGTGTCATGCATTCTATAAGTGGTCTCTGGTGGACCCTTATACTCATTTAGGGTGTCAAACTAACTGAATCAAAAAAAAAAATTTCGATGTAAGAATATATATTTTCTCAGCGTGGACTAGCTGATCCACTGTGCCGAGGGATACGGTCTTCAAACAAACTGGTTTTCTATTAAATTAAAACTTGTGATTTATGGTGTTGGTGTGTCGCCTGAGCGTCGGCAGTTATCCCCTGCTCGACGTGGCATCACAACGCGTATTTTCCCTTACTCTGATACTTCTTAACCTCGGGGAAAATGTGGGTTGTGACAGTTGGTATCAGAGGGAGGTTGATTGACAAGTTGGTCGGGCAACCTTTCCTTTTGATTGCATTAGAAGTTTAGCTTCATAAGCATACACTCACTGATATGTCATCAGCACGTCTTGGCTGAAGCACGAACACTACACTCATAAGCATAAAGAAGTATACGGGGCATATTATGTAGTATGGGATGCATAATATGTGTTCGTATATGGATCCACCATAGGAGGCAACATGTGAGGGTTATGTAGTATGGAATGCATAACCTCACCACATGAATGCGGCTAGCACATTTTTCTTTTTCGTTGCATGGGAATGTTATGTAATATGAAATGCATAACATTTTCATGTGTACGCCGCCCATGGCATGCATTAAGGCCTTTTTTGAATGCATAGCACGGCATGCATAGCATAACATTTCATGAGCACAACGTGCCAGGATAAAGATTTGCATGATGACATATGTACACACATGGTTTTGAGTCAAAACGAATATAAAAGCATGCATTCATGATTTAGGCACATGAGTTAGTGTGATGGTAGTGAACCATCTTAGGTTAAGCATGGCATCATCATTATAAAACAAATCCCAGAGCAAGATTTGCAGTTACAATTCATATTTAAGTATGCTTGTCTGTACCGGGTAGGCTTGTTTTAGTAGTCGGGATGGGTTTTAACTAGGGTTGGTGCGATTATAGGATGGCGAAGCATCCTGCGACGCGATCGACTCCCCAATCTGTGGGTGAGTCTTCGGGATCCCAGAGCGAGGCCCTGATTGAGAGCTTGCGGCTAAGTAATGAAGCCTTAGCAAGACAAATGGTTGACATGCAGAGCCAGATCCAGTCGTTGGTAGCAGTAGTGGCAGGGCAGGCTTAGAGAGCTGAGGACCCCGTTGGGGGTGTAGCTGTTCCTCCTCCTCCTCTGGTACCTCCTGTTGTGGTGCCACCGGAGATGGCGTTTATTTCTCAATTTCAGCGACTTGGACCACCTACCTATGATGGAAAAGCGGATTTCATGGTTTTGGATGATTGGCTGATAGCAATTGAGGAGATGTTCTCTTATTCTGGAGTCACTGACGATCAAAGGGTGATGATCGCTGCTTATCAGCTCAAGGGTCTAGCAAAGACTTGGTGGTTGCGAGAAAAGGAAAGCTTGAAGGAAGGATGTTCTTGGGAGACCTTTAAGGAAATGCTACTGAGGAAGTTTCTGCCCTCGGTCGAGCGGGACCGGTTGATGAATGACTTCCTGCATTTGAAGCAAAGGAAACTCACGGTTAGTGAGTATGAGATTGAGTTTAGCAAACTGAGTCGGTTTGCTCCTGGACTTGTAAGTGTTGAAGCAGACCGAGTTAAGCGATTTCTGGGTGGGCTAAGAAGCGACGTTCAGCAGTTAGCAAATGCCTACGGAGCAGTCAGTTATGCCGGAGTGGTGGAAGCTGCTTTGAAAGTTGAGGCCATTGAGAATGCTAAGAGCAGAGGCCAGCAGGTGCGGCAGGTCAAGCGGAAGTCTGTTGGGGGGGAAGGCCCCCAGGAACCGGATGCAGTTTCCAGGAAGAAGACCAAGGGGACGTGTAGCTTCTGCGTCCGGCCAGGCCACCCCCTGGAGAAGTGCTTCAATAGATTGGCAGCGCAGAAGAAAGAGCAGGTCCATGCTATCCAGGGTGCTCCCAAAGGGTATGTGGTGTGTTCCTTGTGCGGAAGGAAGGGGCATGATTTGGCTCGTTGTTGGGTAAAAGATAAAGCGTGCTTCCAGTGTGGGCAGAAGGGCCATCTCAAGTCGAAGTGCCCTCAGGCGCAGCCCGCTCTTCCAGTGGTTCCTTTGCAAGCGTTGCCTCCACCCCCGCGTGCGGATAAAGGCAAAGGGAAGCTTAATGTTATCTCAGCGGAGGAAGCAGCGACCTCGACCCAGGTCATTTCAGGTTAGATTTCTTCCTAAATTGAAGTTTTTTTCTGCCTCTTGTATAGTTAGTTTTTGTTTTCCCTTAGTTGTGTGGATGGCTATATAGGGAATTTTAAGGTAAGGAACCGTTGGGCGCACGTTCTTTTCGACTCTGGCGCCACCCACTCTTTTGTTGCTAGGGCTTTTGTTGAGCGATTCCATTTGAGCCTAGATCGTGTTGGTGGAGCTTTCAGCGTCAAGTTTCCTTCGGGTGACTCTGTTGTTTTAGACTTGGGTATTCAGGGCTGCCCAATCTTGTTGGGAGACTTTCTAGCTAAGGCAGATCTGAAGGTGATTGATCTAGAGGACTTCGACGTTATCCTAGGCATGGATTGGTTGTCCAGATATGATGCGGTTATCCAGTGCAAGGGTAAGCGCTTGGACTTCGTGAAGGACGACGGTCAGCCCAGGAGCATTTTTGCCGACCCTCTCTAGGAGTCTCCGATTGTTTTTGCGGTACGTGCTTGCGATTTCCTTGTTCTGAGCTGTTTTGCTTGTTTGGTCTCTCTGGTAGGGGCAGATGTTCGTGTGTCGCAGTTGGAAGAGATTCCTGTTGTTTGTGAGTTCCCCGATGTCTTTCCTGCTGGTCTTCCCGAACTTCCACCCAATAGAGACGTTGAGTTCGTCATAAATTTGGAGCCGGGTACGCGTCCGATTGCTAAGGCGCCGTAACGCATGGCCCCGCGAGAGCTGGAGGAGTTGCGGACCTAGCTAGATGAGATGTTGGCAATGGGTTTTATCAGGCCGAGTTCGTCTCCCTGGGGTGCGCCCGTTCTGTTCGTAAAGAAGAAGGATGGGTCGATGAGGCTATGCATCGACTATAGAGAGCTGAATAAGGTTACAATCAAGAACAGGTACCCATTGCCTCGGATCGATGATTTGTTTGACCAGCTGAGTGGTAGTGCTGTATTTTCGAAGATAGACCTTCGTTCGGGCTAGCATCAGTTGAGGATTCGGGAGTCTGATATTCCGCGGACGGCGTTCCGCTCTCGTTATGGACACTTTGAGTTTTTAGTCATGTCTTTTGGTTTGACTAATGCACCTTCGGCCTTCATGGATTTGATGAACCGCGTGTTCAAGAAGTACTTAGACAAGTTCGTGATTGTCTTTATTGATGATGTTTTGGTGTACTCCTGGAGTGCAGAAGAGCATGATTGACAGTTGCATCTAGTTTTGGCGACTCTGAGAGATCATAAGCTTTATTCCAAGCTGAGCAAATGTGAGTTTTGGCTGCCTCAAGTATCTTTCCTAGGCCATGTGGTGAACAAGGAGGGGATCTCAGTAGACCCAGAGAAGATCGCTGCTGTTATGGAGTGGGCGAGGCCTATTACGCCTCGTGAGATCAGAAGCTTCTTGGGTTTGGCAGGTTATTATAGAAGATTTGTGAAGGGATTCTCCACTCTGTCTGCATCATTGACCCGGTTAACGCAGAAGAATGTAGCCTTTGTTTGGGATGACAAGTGTGAGGAAGCTTTTGAGGAGCTAAAGAAGAGGCTATGTTCAGCCCCTATTCTATCTTTGCCTACTGAAGGTGTCGAGTATGCGGTATATGTGGATGCTTCCCATATTGGACTGGGATGCGTGCTGATGCAAGACGGAAAGGTGATTGCGTATGGGTCGAGACAGCTGAAGACTCATGAGAGAAATTACCCTACGCACGACCTAGAGTTTGCTGCCGTGATCTATGCTCTGAAGCTGTGGAGGCATTTGTTGTATGGTGTGCAGTGCAAGATTTTTACTGATCACAAGAGCTTGAAATATGTCTTCACACAGAAGGAGTTGAACCTGCGTCAGCGGCGATGCTTAGAGTACGTGGCCGACTACGATGTTGAGATTTAGTATCATCCGGGCAAGGCCAATGTGGTGGTCGACGCCTTGAGTCGGAAATCTGGAAAGATCTTTGGTCACACAGCTGAGTCGTTGGTAAAGGAGTTTCTGTTGATGGACATTTCTGTGGGTAGCTGTGATGGACAGAGTCATCTGGCAGTGGCAGAGCCTTCATGGATTGCGCTCACAAGATTGCATCAGAAAGATGATCCTGAACTTCTGCGGTTGTATGTTCGAGCCGAGAAAGGCGAGCTGCCAGATTTTTCTATAGATGATTTAGGTACCTTGAAATACCGAGGCAGATTTTGCATTCCCGCTGTTGGCGATATCAGGACCTTGGTGTGCAGGGAGGCCCATGGTTCTAGCGTTGCCTACCACCTAGGATCCACTAAGATGTATCGCGACTTAAAGCAGATTGCCTGGTGGTACGGGATGAAAGGAGACATAGCCAAATTTGTTTCTGAATGCAACACTTGCAAGCAAGTAAAGGCTGATCATGGCAGACCAGGTGGCAAGCTGACTCCCTTGGAGATTCCTACTTGGAAGTGGGAAAGCATCTCGATGGATTTCATTACAGGCTTACCAAGGTCTCCGAGGGGGCATGATTCAGTATGGGTGGTCGTGGATAGACTGACGAAGTGTGCCCACTTCGTGCCATTCAAGATTGATTACCCGATGAGAAAGATAGCTGAGCTGTATGTGGAAGAGGTTATCAGATTGCATGGCGTCCCCGTGAGCATCATATCAGATCGAGACTCCAGGTTCACGTCTCGTTTTTGGAAGAGCCTTCAGGAAGGATTGGGGACAGATTTGAGATATTCCACTGCTTACCACCCGCAGACCAACGTCCAAACAGAGCGAGTTAATCAGATTGTGGAAGATATGATCCGATGCTATATTCTGGAGCATGGTGGGGCGTGGGACGAGCGTTTGCGGCTTATGGAGTTTACTTATAACAATAGCTATCAGGAAAGCTTGCAAATGGCTCCGTTTGAGGCTTTGTATGGGAGGCGCTGCAGGACTCCCTTGTTTTGGGCTGAAGTTGGCGAGAGACCGTTGCTGGGTCCAGAGGCTCTCGAGGAGATGGAAATTTCGGTGAAGCTTATTCGGGAAAAGCTTCGAGTAGCCCAAGAGAGATATGAAAAGAATGCCAACCGGCGTAGATCAGATCTGGAATTTGCTGTGGGGGACCAGGTGTTCTTAAAGGTTTCTCCGATGACTGGGGTCAAGAGATTTGGGAAAGACCGGAAGTTGGACCCGAGATATGTGGGGGCATTCAGGGTTGTTGAGCGGATTGGTGTGGCAGCTTATATGGAGTTGCCCGCAAATTTTCCTGGCGTACATGATGTTTTTCAGGTCAGTCAGCTGCGGAAATGTGTGCATAGTGACAAGCAGGTTTTGGATTCTGTGCCTCTGTTGGAGCCGAACCTTTCTTATATGGAAGTGCCTGTCCGCATTTTGGATGCTCGGGATCGCGTGTTGCGGAAGAAAACAATCCCTATGGTGAAAATCTTGTGGAAGAACCATGATGTAGAAAGCGCGACTTGGGAGCTAGAGACGGCAATGAGGGAGGCTTACCCTCACCTTTTCCCCTGACTTGTGCCTGGTATATTGCACTTTTGTTTATGGCTTTTGATTAGCTTGTTCTTTTCCCTTTTAATTAAAAGGGTTGTGTGTAAAGTTTCGGGACGAAACTTTCTTTTAGGGGGAGTGACTGTAACGCCCCCGGTTTTTTTTCTGTGTTTTGTTTGACCATTGCTTGGCGTTACGATGGCGGGTTGTCAGCTTCTGCCATTGTTAAAGCGTGGTCTTAGCCCTTTAGGTTCCTCTAGTGATCCATTAGGAGCCTGTTTGCAAGATTCCCCAGCAAGCCGGGTCTGTTTTGGTGACTCGGCAGGGCCTCTCAGGGAATGCTTGTGTTTTGGCTTCGGGCAGTGTTAGCCCAAGTTTTGATCGTCGGATGTTGTTTTCGACTTCGCCGTGTGTTTGTAGCTGTGGTGTTTGGCTACTTGGCGAGTTTTGCCGAAATCCTGAAATCATTCGTTTTCTCGCGTCGTTTCGACGTGCGTTTTGTTAGTCGGTAGTGGCTACCCGTTGGTTGTGCATGGCCGTGTGTGTTCGAGCTTGGTAAGGCCGGTGCTTCTTTTAGGCTAAGTTTTGTTAGCCAATTTTTTTTGTTGTAAATGTATATGTATGTGTATATATAAATATTTATTTCTTAGTATGTGCTGTGTGTGTATATATATATATATATATATATATATATATATATATATATATATATATATATATATATATATATATATATACATATATATATGTATATATATATATATATATATATATATATATATATATATATATATATATATATATATATATATATATATATATATATATATATATATACCTAAATATATATATTTAGTAGCTAGCAGGAGGGGGCTCGGGTAGCACTAGGCTTAGTGGCTGTTGTAGCTTAGTGTTGGTAGTTTATGTATGCATATTATATATATATATATATTTGTATATATCAAGCTTGTAGCATTGTCTCGGGTTAGCTGCTACGGATAAGCATCAGGTTTTAGTGGCTGAATATTCTAGCATAGTTTATAGCTTAGTGGGGGATAATACTATTATTCTATTAGCCAGTGGGGGTATTTCCCAAGCCATTCCTTATCTCTTTCCCCAAAACCCGAGCAACAGCTTCCAGCGGAAGAGGCGGAGACGGAAGGATAGCTGCTGCTTGGTTTGGTGATTTCCGGCGATCTAGAGCACGGTTTGCCCGGAAATTTGCGGATTTGAGCTGCTCTCGCCGAGATCTAGCTTTCTAGGTATGTTTATTAGCTTTTAGGGCTGTTTTTAGAGACCCTAGAAATTCGGGTTTTCTCCTTTTACCTCTCTAACAGCTCCAGCTCTCGGTTTTCTTTAGGAAGCTCGGCTGCTAGTGCCAACCCGTGGATTTAAGTGCTCCAGCTAGAGGCAAGTGGCTCCCTGGCCCTTGCTTACTCAATTGAGATCAAGTTTGTTTAGTTCTTCCTTTTACTATTATTATTCCTAATCAATTAGCTAAATCAGCCACTTTGGACTGTTTTGAATTTTGTTTTTCTTTGTTCTGTCTTCGAGTGTCTCGGCTAGTAGCTAAGTTAACAGCTTGTGTGGGTTTTGGCCTAGGCTTAATGATGTATTAAGGCTAGATTAAGTTGCTGCTAGGTCGGGTAAGGTTTGCTAGTGTTGAGGAGAGCTGGGCGGGTTCAGGAATTAAGCTAAGTACCCAGGAGTTGAGTGAAGGCCATTCACTCAACGCCATGTGTTGAGTTTGCGGCTAAGTCTGATGGCGTTGAGTGAGGGTACCTCACTCAACACCGTGACCGTTTTTGCGTCAAGTGAGGGTACCCCACTCAACGCCGTAGTTTTTTTTGGGCTAATGCTTTAGCCTTGGGATGTGTGTTTCTTTAGGGCTGTTAGAAAAGTTTTACCTTCCTAAGGGGGATGTTGGGGGTGTTCGGCTAGTTTTTGCATGCCGACTTATGGGCTATGACCAGAGGGGGCGTTGTTGTTTGGACTCTGAGGGGTGAATTGTGTGTGCTAAGCTGTGGCCACCACTAAGTTTTGACACTGTGGCCAACTTGTTGGGTGTGTGGACCCTGAAGCTGCCACCGGTTGTGTTTTCACCCTTGAGTATTTTTGGGGTCTGGTTGTTGGTGTTGGACACTGTGGCCACCCACTCCAGTCCCCCTTATTTTTACACCCCGGTCATTTGCCCACAAACTTAGGACTGTTAGTTTCCTATTGTCTACTTTTGGTTTTTTCCTGCTTTTATGCTGATGCATTTCTTCTGCAGGTTGATTCTTTCCAGAGCAGGTAGATTTGTGCTCACACTTAGTGTGTTTTGCCTTTATTGTTCTATAAGCAATGCTTCTTTCTTTTCCTGCTTCTGTAGTTTAGTACTTTGTTGCCGGGTTGGAAAACCCTTCTTTATTTAAGTAATCTGACACTCATTTCTTTTGTTTATTTCCTTGCTGAGGCATTTCTTTTCTTGAATGTCTCAGGTCCAGGTTGTAGCTGATTGAGCGGCTGATTTTTCATTTGCTGGGTCTTGCTGGTAGCCCCCAGGGTAGCAGAGTTGTAGATCACTCCCTTGTGAGGTAGTCATCTTTCTTTTCTGTATGGACATGCACACTCACCGGTGGGTTCGTGTCGGGTTGTCGACGCCCACTGGTGGCTTTCTTGTTTTGCTAAGTATGAATTTAGACTGCTGTTTTTACCCTCTTGGGGTTGTTTACTTGCTTCTGGGAAGGTTTTATGCTAGGTTGCATGTTAGGTATTTTAAAACCCTAAACTATTATATGTACCTCATGCATAACATATTTGCTAATTAAAGCACTATTTTCTTAAAGCGTGAAACCTCTTTTAATATATATATACTATACTCACCTTAGGTGTCGTGCATTCTATAAGTGGTCTCTGGTGGACCCTTATACTCATTTAGGGTGTCAAACTAACTGAATCAAAATATTTTTTTCCGCTGTAAGCATATATATTTTCTCAACGTGGACTAGCTGATCCACTGTGCCGAGGGATACGACCTTCAAACAAACTGGCACTTGCTGAACTTGGCATACAACCTATGCTCCCGCAGCTTCTCCAAGGTCAAGGCCAGATGCCTCGCGTGCTCCTCCTCCGTCCTTGAATAGATAAGGATGTCGTCGATGAATACGATAACGAAGACATCCAGATACTCTTCGAACACCCGATTCATCAAGGTCATAAATGCGGAGGGTGCATTCGTGAGATCGAAAGGCATCACGGTGAACTCGTACAAACCATATCTGCTGCTGAAGGCCGTCTTCGGGATGTCCTCCTCCCGAATGCAAAGCTGGTAGTACCCCGACCTCAGATCCATCTTTGAGAACCAATGGGCTCCCTCCAGCTGGTCAAATAACTCGTCTATCCTTGGCAAGGGATAAGTATTTCGGACCGTCAACCTTTTCAGGGCCCGGTAATCTATACACAGTCGAAGAGTCTCGTCCTTCTTCTTGACGAATAACACCAGAGCTCCCCATGGTGAAGAGCTAGGCCGAACGAACCCGGCCTCCACTAAATCCTGAAGCTGGCTTCGAAATTCCACCAACTCCTTTGGGGCCATTCGGTAGGGAGCTCTGGTTACCGGCTTAGCCCCCGGCACGAGCTGAATCTGAAAGTCCTTCTCTCTGTGCGGGGGTAGCCCTGGTAGCTTCTCCGGAAACACGTCGGCGAAGTCCCGTACTACTGGAATATCTGAAATGGAGTCCTTGGCCACGACCGCCTCAAAAAGGACTTGATAAACTTCTTCCCCCTGCATGTGGGCCTTAACGGCCTGCACAGACGATAATAAGGTGTGGGGTGCTGGTATAATACCTTCAATGACAATGAAGGAGTCGTCGTACCTCACGGTGATCCTCTTCGCCACGCAGTCGATCTGGGCATGGTTCCAGCACAGCCAAGTCATGCCTAGAATAAGATCGTAATCTGGCATCTTCAGAATCGTCGCTGGTGCCTCAAACGCCTTCCCGCCAATCTTCGCTTCCATATTGCAATGAGCAAAGGTCATTAGCTCTGATCAATCGAGTAGGCGCACCCTCATCATCTTCCCGGTGAATGGCTCCACACCTGCCAGTCCTTTTACGAAATCTTCCGACACAAATGAGTGCGAAGCACCGGTGTCGAAGAGCGTGTGAGCGGGCTTGCCGCTAATGAAGACTATGCCTGGGATAATTAAGTGTCTTAGTATTCTTGTTATAGTTGTCTTCTCTTAATTTCTAACTAGGTTATGTCTAGAAAAACTAGTTCATAAGAAGGAAACTTTAAAAGTACTGTCATACCTGCGATAACCTGCTCTGGGTTCCGGGGCTGTGTCAGGTCTAGAGCATACATCTGCTCTTTCTCTGGCCTGCGGCCTCGATCCTGAAATCCTCGTCCTCGATCATGTCCTCGGCCGTCAAACTGTCGGGGAGGTGGGGCGCCCTGATGTGCTGGTGGTGGTGCTCGCCTCATAGGGCAGTTCCTCTTGATATGCCCCGGCTGATTGCACTGAAAGCATACCGGTGCCTGCTCTGCTGTCCTTGGCATCTCCAGCATCTGTAAAGGCTGGGGAGCCAATACCCCCTGACTTCTCTGCTCCTGCCCAAACTCCTGACGAGGTTGATCCCCGTTCCTTCTCTCCCCAATAACCTGGCCTCGAGGACGGTCTCTACGACCTCCAATCACTGTATCATCAGCCGGTATCTTCCGGCTCTTAACTGTAAGCTGATCCGCTTCCCTCTTCTTAGCCATCTCCAAAATCCTGGCCAGACTCCCCTCTGAGACGAAGAGGAGGGCCTGTCTCATATCGTCTTGCAGACCCTTATAAAACCTCCTGGCATAGCCAGCGTCGTCCAACTGGTAAGCGTCCGCATAGCGGGCCAGGTGAGTGAACTCCTGATAATACTCCACCACAGTCCTGTTCCCCTGCCCCAACCGCAGGAACCTATCCTCCAGGTCGTCCCTCGCCGACTGAGGTACAAAATGTCCCAGGAGTGCTGCTCTGAACTCCTCCCAAGTAATATCAGCGCAATCCATCCCCGCAAAGGTGGTGTCCAGCTGAGATTTCCACCACCTCTTTCCGTGTGACTCCAGGCAGGAGACTGCCAAAGCAACTGCCTCCTCAGTGGGGCATCGAATCCCTGCAAGCATATCGTAAATGGTATCCAACCATTCCTTCATACGTACTGCAGACTCCGTCCCCACGTAGGATGGAGGGGAAAGTCCCCGGAAGACAGTCATCCAATTGGCCCCGGGGTTTGGCTGTGGAGCCGGGGCTTGCTGAGCTCTGAAGGCCTCCAGAATGGCCGTCAGTGTTTGTCCCATCTCCGTCTCCTGGAACGGAGCTGGAGCCGGCGGAGGTGGGACCACATTCGGAGCCTGAGGTGTCCCCTGCTGTGATTTAGGGTTCGTCGCAGGCTACAAGGAAAAATTCCATTTGTTAGAGAGGGAATGAATGGAATTTAAGAAGGGGTAGGATGGACTTTCACATGTGATTTCCCTTATGGGCACACCACTGCTTCCGCTGCTAGTTTGTCCGCAAACTAAGCTCGCACGGGGGTGGCCCAAGGTTTTGTGGACTACTTCTCTTTCGATCGAGGTCTCGCTCTGATACCACTTGTAAGACCCCCCGCCCTTTTTTTCGAACACCGGGGTCTTAGCACAGAATTGCCGCTTTGCGGTGGCACCGACTCACGGGAAGGCCGCCACTACAAAACGTCAATTCTGCCGGACCTTTTCGATCACAAGAGAGAGAAGTAAGTATACATCAAATGTAAACAAGTCCACAGAAACATGTATGAATAGAAAATCACAACCTGTCCATCAATAGATAATAACAGAAAATAGAGGTACTGCAAAGATCAGTTTAGAAGAAATGTAAAGAAACGGGCTCGAGCCCGGTACATCAGAGTCCTCACTACAAATCACTCATCGCAGAAGCTATAAAAATACTAATCACTCACGGAGTTGGTCGCAGGTGCACCGGTGCTAGACTGGCCCACCTCCATGCGCACCGTACTCCGCTGGTGCTGGTTCCTGGACTGCTGGTCCCTGTCTCCCATCCAGAGCTCCTGTAATGTTGTGGTTCGAAAACCATTAGTCATAAAGACTAATCCCTATCATCCCCTACCCCCTCCCCCCACGGCTCCTAAACACCGAGCGGAGAGGAGGAAAGGGAAGCTACAAAGGTGGAGAATAATCAAGCAGATGACAATGGAGCTAGTCTAACAACTATCATTGTGTATAAACAGCTATTTAGAATAAAGTACATCTAGCAATTCTACGGTAGAGAGCAGTAAGGTAGACATGTGGTAAGTAGTATAACAAAAGAAGACAAGTAGAACAAGTAAGTAAATAAGTAAGTAAGTGAATAAGTAAGTAACCTTAACTTATATGAATGCTCATACAAACTTATTAGTTAAGGGGTCTTCTGCAAGGCTTCCATCGTATAAAACGTCTCATACCGATTTATACATTTGGGTGTCGGTTGTAAGCAAATATGAGTATAGTGATATGCTATGCCATGATCCATGCAAGTGCAACTCACGCACACGACTCTATGCGCACAGACCTTTAGTTCCCCCTATTCGGGCAGCTAGCTTCACTCCCAGGAACCTCCGTAGTGGCAAACGGAGATAGTGGGTCAGGCCCCCCACTCCTAAGCGGGTATCCACACTACCGGGCCTAGCCCTTCCGTACGCCCCTAGAAGAACACAACCTAGAGTATCCGTGTACTAGTGCTGGCTATATCCACCTGGCTTTCCTTGGCTAAGTGTCCCACACCGCCGAGTCAACGTACCGATGTCGGTGTGAACGACAATAAAATACAGAAGACCCACCACCTTATTCTGTATTCAAACCCTCGAGCCCTCGGCTCCCCTGACTGTCCCGTACGTGCATCTACCTTCAGAGCTACCGTCTGAATGGCAACCAAACCAACTTATTCTACCTCCCTAGCTACCGGGGTGTGAGAATGTGCAACCCTAGATATTCTAGTTGCTCTTTTAATTTATTATTCCTACGGTTTACGTTAGCCCATGATTGCCCAAGGCATACCCCGTGAAGGGTTCTCGAGGGCACTAGGAACTACGATGGGCTGAAGCCCAAAGCTCCCTTTCGCAAGGCACTTAATATTATTGGTTGATTCCCTTAACCCATTCCCCTATCATATTACAGTAGGCTAATCCTAAGGTGATTTTGACTCTTCCTCTCCTCGGGGAGGACGATCTTTTGTCGAACCCGAACACCACTTAACACTAGTCAATCTCACACCCTACCCATCCTGACGTCCAATAATGAACCTGATTTAACTCACCTTATCCAAACCAGCAAACTACCAAATTCCATCTCCCCAGGTTCTTTACCCACACTAGTTCAGCTTCTGCAGTTTTACTAAACGCAGACCATCCAAAGCTATATGAGGTATATAAGGGGAGGTACTCCAAATTGTCTTTCGAATCTCCTATAATATTTATTGGAGGTCTATCATGACATGGTTAGTCTAAATCCAGAAAATAGTAATTCCCCTATTTTATCAGGCATTTAATTAATTTTCTGTAAAGCTTCCAAGAGCTACAAATTGAACATAAAGTGCACTTTTCAGGTATGTATAAGGCTTCATAAAATCATGATAAATTTTAAACAATAATTTAACAGTAAAGCCAAGATATAACAATTTTCCAGTATTTTAGGGACTCTAATTTAATTTTGATAATAAATCTTATCTCCTTTCATTAATGAAGTAAGTGTAGTAGATAATCATCCAAAAATTCTTAATTAATCTTCTAGAGCATATACTGTCCTAAAAACAGCAGTGGCCAAATTTCATAATTCTTCAATGGGGATTGAGCTCTAAAATAAATAATTACCAAAATCCCAAAGAGCTATACTTGTGAAGCAAGTATTGTAAATATTTTTCTAAAAATCATGAATAAAATTATACAACTAGATATTGATATGAAAACATCATTGGCCAGGTTCCATAATTTTACAGTAAGTATTTTGCTCCAAATGATTTATTGATCATAATTGCCCTTTTTAAAACTTGTGGAGGAAGTACTAGATATAATCAGGTAAAATTTGTAATAAAATTTAGGGATATTTATTTAGTCATCAAACATCTTCTGACCAAGTTTCATCAGATTCAAATGAACAGAGTAATCAAAATACTTAAATCACCCCTTTGAGCAAATGGTTACTTAACAAATAAAGCACTTGAAATATAATCCATAAAATCCTAATAAAATTACAAGGGGTGCTTCACAGTCTAAAACTTACTTCACCCAAGTTTCACAACTTTTAACCAAGGTTTAGTGGCTGTGCTTTCATAATTGAGCTTCTACCCTAAAACTAGGGTTAAGGTTTTGAGGTGTCTACTTACCTTCAAATCCTCTAAGACTTCTACCAGAGAAATTAGGATTCACTACCTTCAACTCTACTGAGTTACAAGGTCACACAAGGGCATTTACCCATATGCCCTTCACAACACTCAAAATCCCTTCCTTGGGGTTTGAGTTTGAACCCTAGGGTAAATCAACCCTAAATCACACCATTTTCCTTAAGAGGGTGAAATTAGCCATGCCAAATCAGTGTACAAGATTTTAGCCTCTGTTGAGGTGATTTTACCACTCAAAACCCCAAGGGGGTGCTTGATCCTAAATAACCCTATAAGGGTCAACCTAGGGTTGGATAAAAACATATTCAAAACATCTCCAAATGAGATGACATTTTTACCAGGACCTTATGATAAACCCAGGTCCACTCACCAAAATTTGGGAGGATTTGGAAGTCATTGAGCCATCAAATTAATTTATTCTATGATTATTAAATTTTTCTAAAAACTATAGAAAAACATTCTCCAAAAATTCTCATTTTTGGACAGGCCCTAGGTATAGTTAGGATAGACTCCCTGCCCAAATTTCAGATCATTTGGGCAAAGGATGAAAGGTAGGCACATCTTTTAGTCTCTGCCTAGCTCTAGGTCTAGATCCCACCAAAAGAGGTGCCTTGGTCAAACAAGTTGACCAAATTGACCCAAATCAATTTTCAAATATAGCAGACCCATAGGGCTACAGATTTCATGTTGGTCACTTCTACATAAAAAGTCTCTAAGTACCTCATTAAATAGCATAAAAGAGAGCTTGATAAATCACTACATTTTAGATTTAAATATAATAATTTAGTATTATATGTTACTGTTCATCTTCTCAAAAAGCCAGAACCAGCAACCTAAAAATGCTTAAAACCTGTAGCTTTTCTAAAGCTACTTCCCGGCCACCCAGCCATCTCCCTGGCCGGCCACCACCACCATCTCTGTTGAGGTGAGAGCTACCGTCGGGCGACGGCACGGCCGCCGGAGAGGCGGTTTCCGGCGAACCCGACCACCATTTATTTTTGAAAAACCATGGAAAAGCTCACTCAATCTTGCTCCTTTGAGCTCGATATCTCTCCTAAATGATTCCTAAGATCTATACATAGAAGAAAAGGTAGAGGAGGACCTTGTTCGCGGGCTGGAGGCGTGCAGACCGTCGGGATGCCATTGGTACGGTGGTGGCGTCGCCGGAATCCTTCTTCAGCACAGCACAAGATCCAATCCGTCGGGTAAGGGTGGGAAACTTCATCTCTAAGCCTAAGGCGCCTTTTTAAAGGGAAGAAATGGGGAGCGGGCGGTTATAGGCTGTCCAGCCAATAATGCCTCTTCAAGAGCAGCTCGGCCATGGTGGAGGGGAGCTGAAACGGATCCAAAACAGCTAAGAGAAGGCTGGAAACTCCTCCTCTCCCCGAGAGGAGTTGAATCCAGCCATTTCCAGGGGAGAGGATGGGGCCGAGCCTTAAAAGCCATTAGTGGCCAGGCAAACTGTCGCTCGGCCATGGCTGGAAGGAGAGGAGTCGGCTGCCACGTGGCATTGACCAGTCCAAACACTAAATAGGGTTTAATTAAGTCTTAATAAGAGAAACGGCCCAATTAAGACATCCTGGCCCGCTTCCCAAAATGACCCGGTTCAACTGAACCAGCACCCAGCCAAATGAGATCGGCCAGAAAAAACCAAGTAAAATGGCGTTGAGTGACCTCTGCTAACTCAACGCCATCCATGCTACGACGTTGAGTGAGCTCAGCTCACTCAACGCCATCCCAGATACGGCATTGACTGAGCTAAGCTCACTCAACGCCGTCCAGATTATGGCATTGAGTGAGCTCTGCTCACTCAACGCCGTCACGATTATGGCGTCGAGTGAGCTCTGCTCACTCCACGCCGTCTAGATTATGGCGTTGAGTGAGCTTAGCTCACTCAACGCCGTTCCGATTATGGCGTTAAGTGAGCTCTGCTCACTCAACGCCGTCCAAATTATGGCATTGAGTGAGCTTAGCTCACTCAACGCCGTCCTGATTATGGCGTGGAGTGAGCTCTGCTCACTCAACGCCGGCCAGATTATGGCATTGAGTGAACTTAGCTCACTCAACGCCGTCCAGATTATGGCGTTGAGTGAGCTATGCTCACTCAACGCCGTCTAGCCTATGGCGTTGAGTGAGCTCTGCTCACTCAACGTCATTTAACTTATGGCGTTGAGTGAGCTCTGCTCACTCAACGCCGTCTTGGTTATGGCGTCAACGGCATTCCAAGGTCACGGGCGTGACGGGTCGGTCACGGGTGTGCCACGCCCTGTTGAAATTTCCGAGCCCGCCGATCGTCTTCCTGAGCTCGACGATCGTCGAAGGGGTCACGCCCAAGGTCACGGGCGTGACGGGTCAGTCACGGGCATGTCAGGCCCATGTTGAAATTTCTAAGCTCGACGATCGTCTTCCTGAGGTCGACGATCGTCGAAGGGGTCACGCCCAAGGTCACGGGCGTGACGGGTCGGTCACGGGCGTGACCACCCCTTGACTCGAATTCTTGGTCGATAAACTTCAATTCCTGGGCTTCCTGGGGTTTTGTCTTAACAAAACCACTTCTAGGGGTCTAGTTGGAAATGGGATGTTACAAATCCCAATAAACAAAACAAAGATTTCGTCCCCGAAATCAAGGTTAAAGCCTACGGGGCTCCTATCGGGGAGAGAGAGACTTGTAACATCCCATGAGAGTCGAAAGGTCTACATCTCTACGCCACGTTTGCTATGTACGGTTGAAGGTGATAGTCATCCCTAAGGCCAATTCGTCCAATTGACAAGGTATATAATCCAATAAACAAAAGATTAGCCCATATTCTTGAAATTTCAGTCCTATTGGTTTAAAACAGGAAAACAAATTGGTTGTTTGGAGGGGTTGTGAGATATATACCTGACTGAAAAAGTTCCGGATACTTTTGTCGCATCAAGTCCTGTGGCTCCCATGTATGCTCCTCGTGCCCATGGTTGTTCCACAGAACCTTGACTAACGGAACCTTCTTCCGTCGCAATACCCGCACTGCCGTGTCATCGATCCTGATAGGCTCCAAGTTGACTGACCGATCCGAGGCCACCGGGCCATCTGCCGAGGAAATCAGCTCCTCAGGGCGTAGCAGAGCCCTCCGTAGTGAGGAGACGTTGAAGACGTCATGCAATCCCGCTAACTCCGGCGGTAGCTCCAGTCTATAAGCCAAGGGGCCGATCCGCTCCAGGATCCTGTAAGGCCCCATATATCTCGGACTGAGCTTCTTCCGCCCGTGAACCCGCGAGACTCCGTGCATCGGCCGTATCTTCAAGAAAACTCGGTCTCCCACCTGGAACTCCACCTTAAGATGCCTCGCATCGTATTATTTGGCCTGTCTGCTCTGGGCTTCCAACATCCTGTCCCGGATCAATCTAATCTGAGCATCTATATCCCCCACAAACTCCGAGCCCAGTGCCCGCGGATCCTCATCCTGAACCCATGATAGTGGGGTCTTGCACCTCCTTCCATACAACGCCTCGTATGGATCCATGCCTATGCTGGACTGATGGGCGTTGTTGTACGAAAACTCGACCAGTGGCAGCAATCTCTCTCAAGGATCGCCACGGTCCAAAATACACAAGCGCAAAAGATCTTCTAGTGTACGGTTGGTGCGCTCCGTCTGCCCGTCGGTCTGAGGGTTAAAAGCTGTGCTGAATGTCAACCGAGAACCCAGATGGGCCTGGACTGACCTACACTCCCTGGATGTAAACCGCCCATCCCGATCTGAAACGATAGTCTTGGGTACCCCATGATAACGCACAAACTACTCAATGAACCTCTGTACTAATACATTAACCGGAGCGTCCTTCGCCACTGGAATGAATCGGGCCACCTTTGTTAGCCTGTCCACTATCACCCAGATCGAGTCATTTCCCGCACGGGATCGAGGTAGCCCATGTATGAAGTCCATGGATATATCCTCCGAGGCATAGGGCGCAGGCATCCTGCGACGCGCGAGCCAGAAGAGCAAGCGCTCAAGAAAGACGCACGTCAAAGTGCACGGACTCCTAAGCGGTGGCCTATCACCCAAGGAGAGCTCTCTCAACTCCCCAGTATTTATAACGAGGCGCGGCCTGTCGCCCTCGCTTTCTCTTTACAAGAGCGTTGTAACAGAGGCAGATAGTGGATTTTGGCTGGCACAGACCCGGCCACGTGGTTTTTCCCCTTTCCGGGGATTTCCACGTCAAATTGTGTGTGTACAATTTCTCTGTTTCTACTTTGACAGTGTGCGTACTCAATCGCCCGGGACTAAGACGGACCGATCTAGAACCGGTCTACCGAGGGCATTGAGCGAACCGTAGCAATAATCATACTGTATGTTTGAGAAAAGAAAAAAAATATTTTGTCTACACAGTAGACGTACTCAATTTCGGCGAACCATTTTATATTTGGTGTTCTTTATTTGTGTTGTTTTTTATTGTTCGTGCATATCGTTTTTCGTAACTGCTCTTTTAGCCGTTAGATTAACTATGGAGGATCTAGAAATTATGTGACTGGACCGATTTTTCATAGCACGACCTAACATTCTACCGAAAGAGCTACAAATTGCGAGCCCTCTGTGACTTCGGCTCTGTTTGGGACTTAAACTCCGACGGTGCTTCGGTGCGGTTGGAGCAAACAAAGGTGGCCCGATTCATGACAATGAAGGAGTCGTCGTGCCTCACGGTGATCCTCTTCGCCACACAGTCGATCTGGGCATGGTTCCAGCACAGTCAAGTCATGCCTAGGATAAGATCGTAATCTGGCATCTTCAGAATCATCGCTGGTGCCTCAAACGCTTTCCCGCAGATCTTCGCTTCCATATTGCAATGAGCAGGGGTCATTAGCTCTGATCCATCGGGTAGGCACACCCTCATCATCTTCCCGGTGAATGGCTCCACACCTACCAGTCCTTTTACGAAATCTTCCGACACAAATGAGTGTGAAGCACCGGTGTCGAAGAGCGTGTGAGCGGGCTTGCCGCTAATGAAGACTATGTCTGGGATAATTAAGTGTCTTAGTATTCTTGTTATAGTTGTCTTCTCTTAATTTCTAACAAGTTTATGTCTAAAAAAACTAGTTCATAAGAAGGAAACTTTAAAAGTACTATCATACCTGCGATAACCTGCTCTAGGTTTCGGGGCTGTGTCAAGTCTAGAGCATACATCTGCTCTTTCTCTGGCCTGCGGCCTCGATCCTGAAATCCTCGTCCTCGATCATGTCCTCGGCCGCCAAACTGTCGGGGAGGTGGGGCTCCCTGATGTGCTTGTGGTGGTGCTCGTCTCATAGGGCAGTTCCTCTTGATATGCCCCGGCTGATTGCACTGAAAGCATACCGGTGCCTGCTCTGCTGTCCTTGGCATCTCCAGCATCTATAAAGGCTGGGGAGCCAATACCCCCTGACTTCTCTGCTCCTGCCCAAACTCCTGACGAGGTTGATCCTCGTTCCTTCTCTCCCCAATAACCTGGCCTCGAGGACGGTCTCTACGACCTCCAATCATTGTATCATCAACCGGTCTCTTCTGGCTCTTAACTGTAAGCTGATCCGCTTCACTCTTCTTAGCCATCTCCAAAATCCTGGCCAGACTCCCCTCTGAGACGAAGAGGAGGGCCTGTCTCATGTCGTCTTGCAGACCCTTATAAAACCTCCTGGCATAGCCAGCGTCGTCCAACTGGTAAGCGTCTACATAGTGGGCCAGGTGAGTGAACTCCTGATAATACTCCACCACAGTCCTGTTCCCCTGCCTCAACCGCAGGAACCTATCCTCCAGGTCGTCCCTCACCGACTGAGGTACAAAATGTCCCAGGAGTGCTGCTCTGAACTCCTCCCAAGTAATATCACCGCAATCCATCCCTGCAAAGGTGGTGTCCAGCGGAGATTTCCACCAACTCTTTCCGTGTGACTCCAGGCAGGAGACTGCCAAAGCAACTGCCTCCTCAGTGGGGCATCGAATCCCTGCAAGCATCTCGTAAATGGTATCCAACCATTCCTCTGTACGTACTGCAGACTCCGTCCCCAGGTAGGATGGAGGGGAAAGTCCCCGGAAGACAGTCATCCAATTGGCCCCGGGGTTTGGCTGTGGAGCCGGGGCTTGCTGAGCTCTGAAGGCCTCCAGAATGGTCGTCAGTGTTTGTCCCATCTCCGTCTCCTGGAACGGAGCTGGAGCTGGCGGAGGTGGGACCACATTCGGAGCCTGAGGTGTCCTCTGCTGTGATGTAGGGTTCATCGCAGGCTACAAGGAAAAATTCCATTTGTTAAAGAGGGAATGAATGGAATTTAAGAAGGGTTAGGATGGACTTTCACATGTGATTTCCCTTATGGGCACACCACTGCTTCCACTGCTAGTTTGTCCGCAAACTAAGCTCGCACGGGGGTGGCCCAGGGTTTTGTGGACTACTTCTCTTCCGATCGAGGTCTCGCTCTGATACCACTTGTAAGAGCCACCCCCCCCCTTTTCTTTTTCGAACACCGGGGTCTTAGCCCAGAATTTCCGCTTTGCAGTGGCACCGACTCACGGGAAGGCCGCCACTACAAAACGCCAATTCTGCCGGACCTTTTCGATCACAAGAGAGAGAAGTAAGTATACATCAAATGTAAACAAGTCCACAGAAACATGTATGAATAGAAAATCACAACCAGTCCATCAAAAGATAATAACAGAAAATAGAGGTACTGCAAAGATCAATTTATAAGAAATATAAAGAAACGGGCTCAAGCCCGGTACATCAGAGTCCTCACTACAAATCACTCATCACGGAAGCTATAAAAATACTAATCACTCACGGAGCTGGTCGCAGGTGCACCGGTGCTAGACTGGCCCACGTCCATGCGCACCGTACTCCGTTGGTGTTGGTCCCTGGACTGCTGGTCCCTGTCTCCCATCCGGAGCTCCTGTAATGTTGTGGTTCGAAAACCATTAGTCATAAAGACTAATCCCTATCATCCCCTCCCCCTCCCCCCACGTCTCCTAAACACCGAGCGGAGGGGAGGAAAGGGAAGCTACAAAGGTGGAGAATAATCAAGAAGATGACAATGGAGCTAGTCTAACAATTATCATGGTGTATAAACAACTATCTAGAATAAAGTACATCTAGCAATTCTACGGTAGAGAGCAGTAAGGTAGACATGTGGTAAGTAGTATAACAAAAGAAGACAAGTAGAACAAGTAAGTAAATAAGTAAGTTAGTGAATAAGTAAGTAACCTTAACTTATATGAATGCTCATACAAACTTATAAGTTAAGGGGTCTTCTGCAAGGATCTAATCGTATAAAACGTCTCATACCACTTTATACGTTGGGGTGTCGGTTATATGCAAATATGAGTGTAGTGATATGTTATGCCATGATCCATGCAAGTGCAACTCACGCACACGACTCTATGCGAATAGACCTTTAGTTCCCCCTATTCGGGCAGCTAGCTTCACTCCCAGGAACCTCCGTAGTGGCAAACGGAGACAGTGGGTCGGGCACCCCACTCCTAGGCGGGTATCCATACTATCGGGCTTAGCCCTTCCGTACGCCCCTAGAAGAACACAACCTAGAGTATCCGCGTACTAGTGCTGGCTATATCCACCAGGCTTTCCTTGGCTAAGTGTCCCACACCGCCGAGTCAACGTACCGATGTCGGTGTGAACAACAATCAAATACCGAAGACCAACCACCTTATTCTGTTTTCAAACCCTCGAGCCCTCGGCTCCTCGGACTGTCCCGTCCGTGCATCTACCTTCAGAGCTACCGTCTGAATGGCAACCAAACCAACTTATTCTACCTCCCTAGCTACCGGGGTGTGAGAATGTGCAAACCTAGATATTCTAGTTGCTCTTTTAATTTATTATTCCTACGGTTTACGTTAGCCCAGGACTGCCCAAGGCATACCCCTTGAAGGGTTCTCAAGGGCACTAGGAACTACGATGGGCTGACCCCAAAGCTCCCTTTCGCAAGGCACTTAATATTATTGGTTGATTCCCTTAACCCATTCCCCTCTCATATTACAGTAGGCTAATCCTAGGGTGATTTTGACTCTTCCTCTCCTCGGGGAGGACGATCTTTCGTCGAACCCGAACACCACTTAACACTAGTCAATCTCACACCCTACCCATCCTGACGTCCAATAATGAACCTGATTTAACTCACCTTATCCAAACCAGCAAACTACCAAATTCCATCTCCCCAGGTTCATTACTCATACTAGTTCAGCTTCTGCAGTTTTACTAAACGCAGACCATCCTAAGTTATATGAGGTATATAAGGGGAGGTACTCCAAATTGTCTTACGAATCTCCTATAATATTTATTGGAGGTCTATCATAACATGGTTAGTCTAAATCCAGAAAATAGTAATTCCCATATTTTATCAAGCATTTAATTAATTTTCGGTAAAGCTTCCAAGAGCTACAAATTGAACATGAAGTGCACTTTACGGGTATGTATAAGGCTTCATAAAATCATGATAAATTCTAAACAACAATTTAACAGTAAAGCCAAGATATAACAATTTTTCCAGTATTTTAGGGACTCTAATTTAATTTTAATAATAAATCATATCTCCTTTAATTAATGAAGTAAGTGCAGTAGATAATCATCCAAAAATTCTTAATTAATCTTCTAGAGCATATACTGTCCTAAAAACATCAGTGGACAAATTTCATAATTCTTCAATGGGGATTGAACTCTAGAATAAATAATTACCAAAATCCCAAAGAGATATACTTGTGAAGCAAGTATTGTAAATATTCTTTTAAAAATCATTAATAAAATTATACAACTAAATATTAATATGAAAACATCATTGGCCAGGTTCCATAATTTTACAGTAAGTATTTTGCTCCAAATGATTTAATGATCATAATTGCCCTTTTTAAAACTTGTGGAGGAAGTACTAGATATAATCAGGTAAAATTTGTAATAAAATTTAGGGATATTTATTTAGTCATCAAACATCTTCTGACCAAGTTTCATCAGATTCAAATGAACAGAGTAATCAAAATACTTAAATCACCCCTTTGAGCAAATGGTTACTTAACAAATAAAGCATTTGAAATATAATCCATAAAATCCTAATAAAATTATCAGGGGTGCTTCACAGTCTAAAACTTACTCCACCCAAGTTTCACAACTTTTAACCAAGGTTTAGTGGCTGTGCTTTCATAATTGAGCTTCTACCCTAAAACTAGGGTTAAGGTTTTGAGGTGTCTACTTACCTCCAAATCCTCTAAGACTTCTACCAGAGAAATTAGGATTCACTACCTTCAACTCTACTTAGTTACAAGGTCACACAAGGGCATTTACCCCTATGCCCTTCACAACACTCAAAATCCCTTCCTTGGGGTTTGAGTTTGAACCCTAGGATAAATCAACCCTAAATCACACCATTTTCCTTAAGAGGGTGAAATTAGACATGCCAAATCAGTGTACAAGAATTTAGCCTCTGTTGAGGTGATTTTACCACTCAAAACCCCAAGGGGGTGCTTGATCCTAAATGACCCTATAAGGGTCAACCTAGGGTTGGATAAAAACCTATTCAAAACATCTCCAAATGAGATGAAATTTTTACCAGGACCTTATGATAAACCCAGGGTCCACTCACCAAAATTTTGAAGGGTTTGGAAGCCATTGAGCACAAATTAATTTATTCTAGGATTATTAAATTTTTCTAAAAACTATAGAAAAACATTCTCCAAAAATTCTCATTTTTGGACAGACCCTAGGTATAGTTAGGATAGACTCCCTGCCCAAATTTCAGATCATTTGGGAAAAGGATGAAAGGTGGGCACACCTTTTAGTCTCTGCCTAGCTCAAGGTCTAGATCCCACCAAAAGAGGTGCCCTGGTCAAACCAGTTGACCAAATTGACCCAAATCAATTTTCAAATATAGCATACCCATAGGGCTACAGATTTCATGTTGGTCACTTCTACATAAAAAGCCTCTAAGTACCTCATTAAATAGCATAAAAGAGAGCTTGATAAATCACTACATTTTAGATTTAAATATAATAATTTAGTATTATATGTTACTGTTCATCTTCTCAAAAAGCCCGAACCAGCAACCTAAAAATGCTTAAAACCTGTAGCTTTTCTAAAGCTACTTCCCGGCCACCCAGCCATCTCCCTGGCCGGCCACCACCACCACCACCACCTCTGTTGAGGTGAGGGCTACCATCGGGCGGCGGCACGGCCGCCGGAGAGGCGGTTTCCGGCGAACCCGACCACAATTTATTTTTGAAAAACCATGGAAAAGCTCACTCAATCTTGCTCCTTTGAGCTCGATATCTCTCCTAAATAATTCCTAAGATCTATCTATAGAAGAAGAGGTAGAAGCGGACCTTGTTCGTGGGCTGGAGGCGTGCAGACCGTCGGGATGCCATTGGTACGGTGGTGGCGTCGCCGGAATCCTTCTTCAGCACAGCACAAGCTCCAATCCGTCGGGTAAGGGTGGGAAACTTCATCTCTGAGCCTAAGGGGCCTTTTTAAAGGGAAGAAATGGGGAGCGGACGGTTATAGGCTGTCCAGCCATTAATGCCACTTCAAGAGCAGCTCGTCCATGGTGGAGGGGAGCTGAAACGGCTCCAAAACAGCTAAGAGAAGACTGGAAACTCCTCTCCCCGAGAGGAGTTGAATCCAGCCGTTTTCAGGGGAGAGGATGGGGTCGAGCCTTAAAAGCCATTAGTGGCCAGGCAAACCGTCGCTCGGCCATGGCTGGAAGGAGAGGAGTCGGCTGCCACGTGGCATTGACCGGTCCAATTCGCTAAATAGGGTTTAATTAAGTCTTAATAAGAGAAACGGCCCAATTAAGACATCCTGGCCCGCTTCCCGAAATGGCCCGGTTCAACTGAACCAGCACCCAGCCAAATGAGATCGGCCAGAAAAAACCAAGTAAAATGGCGTTGAGTGAGCTCTGCTCACTCAACGCCATCCATGCTATGACGTTGAGTGAGCTCAGCTCACTCAACGCCATCCCAGATACGGCGTTGAGTGAGCTCTGCTCACTCAACGCCATCAGAATGGCCTCCTAGACTATGGCGTTGAGTGAGCTCAGCTCACTCAACGTCATCCGGATTATGGCGTTGAGTGAGCTCTGCTCACTCAACGCCATCCATAAGACCCTTTTAAACGATGGCTTTGATTGAGCTGAGCTCACTCAACGCCGTCCAGATTATGGCGTTGAGTGAGCTCTCACTAAACGCTGTCCCGATTATGGCGTTGAGTGAGTACTCACTCAACGCCGTCCAAATTATGGCGTTGAGTGAGCTAAGCTCACTCAACGCCGTCGCGATTATGGCGTTGAGTGAGGTCTGCTCACTCAACGCCGTCCAAATTATGGTGTTGAGTGAGCTTAGCTCACTCAACGCCGTCCCGATTATGGCGTTGAGTGAGCTCTGCTCACTCAATGCCATCCTGATTATGGCGTTGAGTGAGCTTAGCTCACTCTACGCCGTCCAGATTATGGCGTTGAGTTAGCTCTGCTCATATAACGCCGTCTAGCCTTTGGCGTTGAGTGAGATCTGCTAACTCTATGCCATTTAACTCATAACGTTGAGTGAGCTCTGCTCACTCAACTCCGTCTTGGTTATGGCGTTGAGTGAGCTCTGCTTACTCAACGCCGTCTCGGTTATGGCGTCAACGCCATTCCAAGGTCACGGGCGTGACGGGTCAGTCACGGGCGTACCACGCCCTGTTGAAATTTCCAAGCCCGCCGATCATCTTCCTGAGCTCGACGATCGTCGAAGGGGTCACGCCCAAGGTCACGGGCGTGACGGGTCGGTCACGGGCGTGTCAGGCCCATGTTGAAATTTCTAAGCTTGACGATCGTCTTCCTGAGGTCGACGATCGTCGAAGGGGTCACGCCCTAGGTCACGGGCGTGACCACCCCTTGACTCGAAGTCTTGGGATATAAACTTCAATTCCTGGGCTTCCTGGGGTTTTGTTAAGACAAACCCACTTCTAGGGGTCTAGTTGGAAATGGAATGTTACAAATCCCAATAAACAAAACAAAGATTTCGTCCCCAAAATCAAGGTTAAGCCTACGGGGCTCCTATCGGGGAGAGAGAAACTTGTAACATCCCATGAGAGTCGAAAGGTCTACATCTCTACGTCACGTTTGCTATGGGCAGTTGAAGGTGATAGTCAACCCTAAGGCCAATTCGTCCAATTGACAAGGTATATACCCCAATAAACAAAAGATTAGCCCATATTCTTGAAATTTCAGTCCTATTGGTTTAAAACAGGAAAGCAAATTGGTTGTTCGGAGGGGTTGTGAGATATACCTTACTGAAAAAGTTCTGAATACTTTTGTCGCATCAAGTCCTGTGGCTCCCATGTATACTCCTCCTGCCCATGGTTGTTCCACAGAACCTTGACTAACGGAACCTTCTTCCGTCGCAATACCTGCATGATAGTTTTACTTTCAAGACTACCTAAACACCTAGAGGGGGGTGAATAGGTTCTAATGTTTGTTTTCACTTTATGCAGAAGAATATAACTACTGAATAAAATAAAATGCAGAATATACTTCAGCAAACACAGCACAGCAATCACAGATATTCACACATCACAGATTGCACACAGATTTATAGTGGTTCCCCAAGGTCTGGGTACATCCACTTTCCCCCTTCACCTATCTAGCAGTGTGCCAGATTCAGCCTAACTTCCTTCTTTAACTCAGATCCTCAGATCCTACAGCTCAGAACCTGGAAAGGTTCATACAACTCAGGCTAATCAGTCCTACCTCAGCCTTGACACAAGGCCTACAACTCAGAGAAATACCTTCTCCTACACTCAGGCATACACAGCCCTACCACTCAGAGATCAAATCTTCTACACTCAGCTTTTATAACATAGGCTTACAACTCAGATCTATATTAATAGATCCTACAAAATTTGAAAAGAGTTTTATTATATCTTGCCTTTGATGAGAGAGAAGGGACAAGACAGCACTTGATCAGCTGATGGATGAAATCAACTGAACCTTAGCTTTCTTCAAAGCTTCTTGAATTTGAACTTAGCTGAGTTGATTTACTGACAGCTTCTTGAGAAACCTGTGACAGCTTCCTCCTTGATCTTCAAATGGCTGGATCTCTCTCTATCCAATACCTTTGATAATACTTCAGAATTCTTGGACGAATTCTACTTAGACAGATCCTGAGAGGTTGTACCCTTCAGAATGTCTTCTTAGATCTTCTGATGAAGATCTTCTTCCGTGCCTTGCACTTTCTTGATTTGATTACTCAATCAGTTTCTATGTGTGTTGCTTCTTAATCAAAAATCAATTATCATTTTTTCTACTTCTGAATCTGTCTATTTATAGACCTTCTTCATGGTAACCGGCTGATCCGGTTTCTAACTAACTTTTGACAAGTCTGACAGCTTCAGTTAATCTGTTGTAACTCACAGCTGTCAAGTCTTCAAACAGATCTTGTGTCTTTGTCTTGGTCAGCAAAGTGTCCAGACTGTCTGTTAGTAAGTGTCGAGACCAACTGTCAATATGTGTCGACACAAGTAACTTTGGTGTCGACACAGCCTTTGATGATGTCGACATGTCTGCCTTTAAGTCGACTCAGCTTCTTCATACTGCATCCTGAGAATGAGTCGACACTGAGTATTTGTGTCGACTCAAACACTTCATCATTCTTCAGCAAATGACTTGGTCTAGACTTTGCAGTGTGTCGACACAAGTCCTGTGTGTCGACACAGTTGATGTAGATTCAGAACATAGTATGTGTCGACACTGCCTTTAGGTGTCGACACAACTATTGTCTACTCTGCCTATATGTGTCGACTCAGTCTTCTGGTGTCGACACATATGTAGTCGACCCTGCCTCAGTGTGTCGACACAGCCTTCTGGTGTCGACTCTGCCTCAGTGTGTCGACACAGCCTTCTGGTGTCGACTCTGCCTCAGTGTGTCGACACAGCTTCCCGCTGTCGACACAGATGTTGTCGACTCTTTTTCTCTGTGTCGACATAGCCTTCTTCAAGTGTCGACACAATTATTCTGAAGTGTCGACACAGCTTCTTCTGGTGCCGACACATGGACTTAGAATAATTTTCCTACTTTTTTAGTACATTCTTAACCTGCACATGTCAACTCAAAATTACATCAAATACACCTTGATGTATATCATTGAGCTAAGTTAGGCTTCTTCAAATCAGGTACACATTTTCCAATATACCCAACACCGCACTATCGTGTCATCGATCCTGATAGGCTCCAAGTTGACTGACCGATCCGATGCCACCGGGCCATCTGCCGAGGAAATCAGCTGCTCAGGGCGTAGCAGAGCCCTCCGTAGTGAGGAGACGTGGAAGACGTCATGCAATCCCGCTAACTCCGGCGGTAGCTCCAGTCTATAAGCAAAGGGGACGATCCGCTCCAGGATCCTGTAAGGCCCCATATATCTCGAACTGAGCTTCTTCCGCCCGCGAAGCCGCGAGACTCCGTACATCAGCCGTATCTTCAAGAAAACTCGGTCTCCCACCTGGAACTCCACCTTACGATGCCTCGCATCGTAGTATTTGGCCTGCCTTCTCTGGGCTTCCAACATCCTGTCCCGGATCAATCTAATCTGAGCATCTATATCCCCCACAAACTCCGAGCCCAGTGCCCGCGGATCCTCATCCTGAACCCATGATAGTGGGGTCCTGCACCTCCTTCCATACAACGCCTCGTATGGAGCCATGCCTATGCTGGACTGATGGGCATTGTTGTACGAAAACTCGACCAGTGGCAGCAATCTCTCCCAAGGATCGCCACGGTCCAAAATACACAGGCGCAAAAGATCTTCCATTGTACGGTTGGTGCGCTCCGTTTGCCCGTCGGTCTGAGGGTGAAAAGCTGTGCTGAATGTCAACCGAGAACCCATATGGGCCTGGACTGACCTCCACTCCCTGGATGTAAACCTCCCATCCCGATCCGAAACGATAGTCTTGGGTACCACATGATAACGCACAAACTGCTCAATGACATCCGTACTAATACATTAATCGGAGCATCCTTCGCCATTGGAATGAATCGGGCCACCTTTTTTAGCCTGTCCACTATCACCCAGATCGAGTCATTTCTCGCACGGGATCGAGGTAGCCCATGTATGAAGTCCATGGCTATATCCTCAAATTTCCACTCCGGCACCGGAAGTGGTTGCAGCAAGCCTGCCGGGTTCCTACACTCTGCCTTTACGAGTTGGCAGGCCTCGCAATGCGTCACAAAGTACGTAATGTCTTTCTTCATACCCGGCCAGTACATCGTCCTCTTCAAATCTTTTACCATCTTGGTGATCCCCAGGTGTACCGAATATCGGCTGCAGTGAGCTTCCGTCATAATGTCCTCCCGGATCTGGCCTCCTGCCGGTATGTAGACCCTGCCTCTTAAACACAAGAGCCTGCCCCTCAAAGAGTAATCTCCTGCCGTGCCTTCCTCCAAGGCCCTGAATATCGGCTCAGCTCTCGTATCCAGCTTCTGCCCATCTCTGATCCGGTCCCGAATATCATCGGTGGTAATTATGGATCCTAGGTACTCCATGTATAACTTTTGATCATCCTCGGACACTAGTGATATTTGCATCCTCAAATGACTTAGCCAACTCCAAGGCCATTAGCTGCGGGCCTACTCCTGATGTACTCTCTCTCCGGCTCAGAGCATCTGCGACCACGTTTGCCTTCCCGGGATGGTAGTGCATGGTGTACTGGTAGTCTGATAGAAACTCCACCCAGCGTCTTTGCCTGATGTTCAGCTCCTTTAGTGTTTCTACGTACCGCAGGTTCTTGTGATCTGAGAAGATATCGCAGTGAACTCCATAAAGGTAGTGTCGCCAGATCTTAAGAGCGAAAACTACAGCCCCCATCTCTAAGTCGTGCACGGGATAGTTCTGCTCATATTGCTTCAGCTGACGGGAGGCGTAAGCTATCACGTGCCCATTCTGCATCAGAACGGCACCCATCCCCTGATAGGAAGCATCTGTATACACCTGGAATCCTTCCTTCCTGACGGAAGAGCAAGGATGGGAGCCGAGGTGAGACGATCCTTCAGCTCCTGAAAAGCAGATTCGCATCGTGGTGTCCAAATGAAAGGGGACTCCTTCTTCGTCAGAGACGTAAGAGGGAGGGACTTCTGAGAGAACCCCTTTACGAACTTCCGGTAATAACCGGCAAGTCCCAAGAAACTTCGAACGTCCGATGCCGACTTTAGTGGTGGCCAATCTCGTACTGCCTGGACCTTCGCCGGATCCACTACCAGACCTGCTCTACTGATGACATGGCCCAAAAAGGCCACCTCCTTTAGCCAGAACTGGCACTTGCTGAACTTGGCATACAACCTATGCTCCCGCAGCTTCTCCAAGGTCAAGGCCAGATGCCTCGCGTGCTCCTCCTCCGTCCTTGAATAGATAAGGATGTCATCGATGAATACGATAACGAAGACATCCAGATACTCTTCGAACACCCGATTCATCAAGGTCATAAATGTGGCGGGTGCATTCGTGAGACCGAAAGGCATCACGGTGAACTCGTACAAACCATATCTGCTGCTGAAGGCCGTCTTCGGGATGTCCACCTCCCGAATGCGAAGCTGGTAGTACCCCGACCTCAGATCCATCTTTGAGAACCAATGGGCTCCCTCCAGCTGGTCAAATAACTCATCTATCATTGGCAAGGGATAAGTATTTCGGACCGTCAACCTGTTCAGGGCCCGGTAATCTATACACAGTCGAAGAGTCTCGTCCTTCTTCTTGACGAATAACACCGGAGCTCCCCATGGTGAAGAGTTAGGCCGAACGAACCCGCCATCCACTAAATCCTGAAGCTGGCTTCGAAATTCCACCAACTCCTTTGGGGTCATTCGGTATGGAGCTATGGATACCGGCTTAGCCCCCGGCACGAGCTGAATCTGAAAGTCCTTCTCTCGGTGCGGGGGTAGCCCTGGTAGCTTCTCCGGTAACACGTCGGTGAAGTCCCGTACTACTGGAATATCTGAAATGGAGTCCTTGGCCACGACCGCCTCAAAAAGGACCTGATAAACTTCTTCACCCTGCAGGTGGGACTTAACGGCCTGCACAGACGATAATAAGGTTCGGGGTGCTGGTATAATACCTTCGATGACAATGAAGGAGTCGTCGTGCCTCACGGTGATCCTCTTCGCCACACAGTCGATCTGGGCATGGTTCCAGCACAGCCAAGTCATGCCTAGGATAAGATCGTAATCTGGCATCTTCAGAATCGTCGTTGTTGCCTCAAACGCCTTCCCGCCGATCTTCGCTTCCATATTGCAATGAGCAGAGGTCATTAGCTCTGATCCATTGGGTAGGCGCACCCTCATCATCTTCCTGGTAAATGGCTCCACACTTGCCAGTCCTTATACGAAATCTTCCGACACAAATGAGTGCGAAGCACCGGTGTCGAAGAGCGTGTGAGCGGGCTTGCCGCTAATGAAGACTATGCCTGGGATAATTAAGTGTCTTAGTATTCTTGTTATAGTTGTCTTCTCTTAATTTCTAACTAGTTTATGTCTAGACAAACTAGTTCATAAGAAGGAAACTTTAAAAGTACTGTCATACCTGCGATAACCTGCTCTGGGTTTCGGGGCTGTGTCAGGTCTAGAGCATACATCTGCTCTTTCTCTGGCCTGCGGCCTCGATCCTGAAATCCTCGTCCTCGATCATGTCCTCGACCGCCAAACTGTCGGGGAGGTGGGGCGCCCTGATGTGATGGTGGTGGTGCTCGCCTCATAGGGCAATTCCTCTTGATATGCCCCGGTTGATTGCACTGAAAGCATACTGGTGCCTGCTCTGCTGTCCTTGGCATCTCCAGCATCTGTAAAGGCTGGGGAGCCAATACCCCCCTGACTTCTCTGTTCCTGCCCAAACTCCTAATGAGGTTGATCCCCGTTCCTTCTCTCCCCAATAACCTGGCCTCGAGGACGGTCTCTACGACCTCCAATCACTGTATCATTAGCCGGTCTCTTCCGGCTCTTAACTATAAGCTGATCCGCTTCCCTTTTCTTAGCCATCTCCAAAATCCTTGCCTCATGTCGTCTTGCAGACCCTTATAAAACCTCCTTGCATAGCCAGCGTCGTCCAACTGGTAAGCGTCTGCATAGCGGGCCAGGTGAGTGAACTCCTGATAATACTCCACCACAGTCCTGTTCCCCTGCCTCAACCACAGGAACCTATCCTCCAGGTCGTCCCTCACCGACTGAGGTACAAAATGTCCCAGGAGTGCTGCTCTGAACTCCTCCCAAGTAATATCACCGCAGTCCATCCCCGTAAAGGTGGTTTCCAGCGGAGATTACCACCACCTCTTTTCGTGTGACTCCAGGCAGGAGACTGCCAAAGCAACTGCCTCCTCAATGGGGCATCGAATCCCTGCAAGCGTCTCGTAAATGGTATCCAACCATTCCTCCATACGTACTGCAGACTCCGTCCCCAGGTAGGATGGAGGGGAAAGTCCCCGGAAGACAGTCATCCAATTGGCCCCGGGGTTTGGCTGTGGAGCCGGGGCTTGCTGAGCTCTGAAGGCCTCCAGAATGGCCGTCGGTGCTTGTCCCATCTCCGTCTCCTGGAACGGAGCTTGAGCTGGCGGAGGTGGGACCACATTCGGAGCCTGAGGTGTTCCCTGCTGTGATGTAGGGTTCGTCGCAGGCTACAAGGAAAAACTCCATTTGTTAGAGAGGGAATGAATGGAATTTAAGAAGGGGTAGGATGGACTTTCACATGTGATTTCCCTTATGGGCACACCACTGCTTCTGCTGCTAGTTTTTCCGCAAACTAAGCTCGCACGGGGGTGGCCCAAGGTTTTGTGGACTACTTCTATTCCGATCGAGGTCTCGCTCTGATACCACTTGTAAGAGCCCCCCCCCCCTTTTTTCTTTTTCGAACACCAGAGTCTTAGCCCAGAATTGCCGCTTTGCAGTGGCACCGACTCACGGGAAGGCCGCCACTACAAAACGCCAATTCTGCCGGACCTTTTCGATCACAAGAGAGAGAAGTAAGTATACATCAAATGTAAACAAGTCCACAGAAACATGTTTGAATAGAAAATCACAACCAGTCCATCAATAGATAATAACAGAAAATAGAGGTACTGCAAAGATCAATTTATAAGAAATGTAAAGAAACGGGCTCGAGTCCGGTACATCAGAGTCCTCACTACAAATCACTCATCGCGGAAGCTATAAAAATACTAATCACTCACGGAGCTGGTTGTAGGTGCACCGGTGCTAGACTGGCCTACCTCCATGCGCACCGTACTCCGTTAGTGCTGGTCCCTGGACTGTTGGTCCCTGTCTCCCATCCGGAGCTCCTGTAATGTTGTGGTTCGAAAACCATTAGTCATAAAGACTAATCTCTATCATCCCCTACCCCTCCCCCCACGTCTCCTAAATACCGAGCGGAGAGGAGGAAAGGGAAGCTACAAAGGTGGAGAACAATCAAGCAGATGACAATGGAGCTAGTCTAACAACTATCATTGTGTATAAACAACTATCTAGAATAAAGTACATCTAGCAATTCTATGGTAGAGAGCAGTAACGTAGACATGTGGTAAGTAGTATAACAAAAGAAGACAAGTAGAACAAGTAAGTAAATAAGTAAGTAAGTGAATAAGTAACCTTAACTTATATGAATGCTCATACAAACTTATAAGTTAAGGGGTCTTCTGCAAGGCTCCCATCGTATAAAACATCCCATACCGATTTATACGTTGGGGTGTCGGTTGTATGCAAATATGAGTGTAGTGATATGATATGTCATGATCCATGCAAGTGCAACTCACGCACACGACTCTATGCGCACCGACCTTTAGTTCCCCCTGTTCAGGCAGCTAGCTTCACTCCCAGGAACCTCCGTAGTGGCAAACGGAGACAGTGGGTCGGGCACCCCACTCCTAGGCGGGTATCCACACTACCGGGCCTAGCCCTTCCGTACGCCCCTAGAAGAACACAACCTAGAGTATCTGCGTACTAGTGCTGGCTATATCCACCAGGCTTTTCTTGGCTAAGTGTCCCACACCGCCGAGTCAACGTACCGATGTCGGTGTGAACGATAATCAAATACCGAAGACCCACCACCTTATTCTGTATTCAAACCCTCGAGCCCTCGGCTCCCCGGACTGTCCCGTCCGTGCATCTACCTTCAGAGCTACCGTCTGAATGGCAACCAAACCAACTTATTCTACCTCCCTAGCTACCAGGGTGTGAGAATGTGCAACCCTAGATATTCTAGTTGCTCTTTTAATTTATTATTCCTACGGTTTACGTTAGCCCAGGACTGCCCAAGGCATACCCCGTGAAGGATTCTCGAGGGCACTAGGAACTACGATGGGCTGAAGCCCAAAGCTCCCTTTCGCAAGGCACTTAATATTATTGGTTGATTCCCTTAACCCATTCCCCTCTCATATTACAGTAGGCTAATCCTAGGGTGATTTTGACTCTTCCTCTCCTCGGGGAGGACGATCTTTCGTCGAACCCGAACACCACTTAACACTAGTCAATCTCACACCCTACCCATCCTGACGTCCATTAATGAACCTGATTTAACTCACCTTATCCAAACCAGCAAACTACCAAATTCCATCTCCCCAGGTTCATTACCCATACTAGTTCAGCTTCTGCAGTTTTACTAAACGCGGACCATCCTAAGCTATATGAGGTATATAAAGGGAGGTACTTCAAATTGTCTTACGAATCTCCTATAATATTTATTGAAGGTCTATCATGACATGGTTAGTCTAAATCCAGAAAATAGTAATTCCCCTATTTTATCAGGCATTTAATTAATTTTCTGTAAAGCTTTCAAGAGCTACAAATTGAACATGAAGTGCACTTTACAGGTATGTATAAGCCTTCATAAAATCATGATAAATTCTAAACAACAATTTAACATTTAAGCCAAGATATAACAATTTTTCCAGTATTTTAGGGACTCAAATTTAATTTTGATAATAAATCCTATCTCCTTTCATTAATGAAGTAAGTGCAGTAGATAATAGTCCAAAAATTCTTAATTAATCTTCTAGAACATATACTGTCCTAAAAACATCAGTGGCCAAATTTCATAATTCTTCAATGGGGATTGAGCTCTAGAATAAATAATTACCAAAATCCCAAAGAGCTATACTTGTGAAACAAGTATTGTAAATATTCTTCTAAAAATCTTGAATAAAATTATACAACTAGATATTGATATGAAAACATCATTGGCCAGGTTCCATAATTTTTACAGTTAGAATTGTGCTCCGAATGAATTATTGATCATAATTGCCCTTTTTAAAACTTGTGGAGGAAGTACTAGATATAATCAGGTAAAATTTGTAATAAAATTTAGGGATATTTATTTAGTCATCAAACATCTTCTGACCAAGTTTCATCAGATTCAAATGAACAGAGTAATCAAAATACTTAAATCACCCCTTTGAGCAAATGGTTACTTGACAAATAAAGCACTTGAAATATAATCCATAAAATCCTAATAAAATTACCAGGGGTGCTTCACAGTCTAAAACTTACTCCACCCAAGTTTCACAACTTTTAACCAAGATTTAGTGGCTATGCTTTCATAATTGAGCTTCTACCCTAAAACTAGGGTTAAGGTTTTGACGTGTCTACTTACCTCCAAATCCTCTAAGACTTCTACCAGAGAAATTAGGATTCACTACCTTCAACTCTACCGAGTTACAAGGTCACACAAGGGCATTTACCCCTATGCCCTTCACAACACTCAAAATCCCTTCCTTGGGGTTTGAGTTTGAACCCTAGGTTAAATCAACCCTAAATCACACCATTTTCCTTAAGAGGGTGAAATTAGACATGCCAAATCACTGTACAAGATTTTAGCCTCTATTGAGGTGATTTGACCACTCAAAACCCCAAGGGGGTGCTTGATCCTAAATAGCCCTATAAGGGTCAACCTAGGGTTGGATAAAAACCTATTTAAAATATCTCCAAATGAGATGAAATTTTTACACCTTATGATAAACCCAGGGTTCACTCACCAAAATTTGGGAGGGTTTGGAAGTCATTGAGCCATCGAATTAATTTATTCTAGGATTATTAAATTTTTCTAAAAACTATAGAAAAACATTCTCCAAAAATTCTCATTTTTGGACAGGCCCTAGGTATAGTTAGGATAGACTCCCTGCCAAAATTTCAGATCATTTGGGCAAAGGATGAAAGGTGGGCACACCTTTTAGTCTCTGCCTAGCTCTAGGTCTATATCCCACCAAAAGAGGTGCCCTGGTCAAACCAGTCGACCAAATTGACCCAAATCAATTTTCAAATATAGCAGACCCATAGGGATACAGATTTCATGTTGGTCACTTCTACATAAAAAGCCTCTAAGTACCTCATTAAATAGCATAAAAGAGAGCTTGATAAATCACTACATTTTAGATTTAAATATAATAATTTAATATTATATGTTACTGTTCATCTTCTCAAAAAGCCCAAACCAGCAACCTAAAAAATGCTTAAAACCTATAGTTTTTCTAAAGCTACTTCCCGGCCACCCAGCCATCTCCCTGGCCGGCCACCACCACCACCACCTCTGTTGAGGTGAGGGCTACCGTCTGGCGGCGGCACGGCCGTCGGAGAGGCGGTTTCCAGCAAACTCGACCACCATTTATTTTTGAAAAATCATGGAAAAGCTTACTCAATCTTGCTCCTTTGAGCTCGATATCTCTCCTAAATGATTCCTAAGATCTATCCATAGAAGAAGAGGTAGAGGAGGACCTTGTTCGCGAGCTGGAGGCGTACATACCGTCGGGATGCCATTGGTACGGTGGTGGCATCGTCGGAATCCTTCTTCAGCACATCACAAGCTCCAATTCGTCGGGTAAGGGTGGGAAACTTCATCTTTGAGCCTAAGGGGCCTTTTTAAAGGGAAGAAATGGGGAGCGGGCGGTTATAGGCTGTCCAGCCATTAATGCCTCTTCAAGAGCAGCTCGGCCATGGTGGAGGGGAGCTGAAACGGCTCCAAAACAGCTAAGAGAAGGCTGGAAACTCCTCCTCTCCCCAAGAGGAGTTGAATCCAGTCGTTTTCAGGGGAGAGGATGGGGTCGAGCCTTAAAATCCATTAGTGGCCAGGCAAACCGTCGCTCGGCCATGGCTGGAAGGAGAGGAGTCGGCTGCCACGTGGCATTGACCGGTCCAATTCACTAAATAGGGTTTAATTAAGTCTTAATAAGAGAAACGGCCCAATTAAGACATCCTGGCCCGCTTCCCGAAATGGCCCGGTTCAACTGAACCAGCACCCAGCCAAATGAGATCGGCCAGAAAAAGGCCAGAAAAAACCAAGTAAAATGGCGTTGAGTGAGCTCTGCTCACTCAACGCCATCCATGCTATGGCGTTGAGTGAGCTCAGCTCACTCAACGCCATCCAAGATACGGCATTGAGTGAGCTCTGCTCACTCAACGCCATCAGAATGGCCTCCTAGACTATGGCGTTGAGTGAGCTCAGCTCACTCAACGCCATCCAGATTATGGCGTTGAGTGAGCTCTGCTCACTCAACGCCATCCATAAGACCCTTTTAAACGATGACGTTGATTGAGCTGAGCTCACTCAACGCCGTCCAGATTATGGCGTTGAGTGAGCTCTGCTCACTCAACGCCGTCCCGATTATGGCATTGAGTGAGCTCTGCTCACTCAACGCCGTCAAGATTATGGCGTTGAGTGAGCTAAGCTCACTCAATGCCGTCCCGATTATGGCGTTTAGTGAGCTCTGCTCACTCAACGCCGTCCAAATTATGGCGTTGAGTGAGCTTAGCTCACTCAACGCCGTCCCGATTATGGCGTTGAGTGAGCTTCTCTCACTCAACGTCGTCCGGATTATGGCGTTGAGTGAGCTTAGCTCACTCAACACCGTCCAGATTATGGCGTTGAGTTAGCTCTGCTCACTCAACGCCGTCTAGCCTATGGCGTTGAGTGAGCTCTGCTCACTCAACGCCATTTAACTCATAACGTTGAGTGAGCTCTGCTCACTCAACGCCGTCTTGGTTATGGCGTTGAGTGAGCTCTGCTCACTCAACGCCGTCTTGGTTATGGCGTCAACGCCATTCCAAGGTCACGGGCATGACGGGTCGGTCACGGGCGTGACGGGTCGGTCACGGGCGTGACGGGTCGGTCACGGGCATGACGGGTCGGTCACGGGCGTGACGGGTCGGTCACGGGCGTGCCATGCCCTGTTGAAATTTCCGAGCCCGCCGATCGTCTTCCTGAGCTCGACGATCGTCGAAGGGGTCACGCCCAAGGTCACAGGCGTGACGCGACGGTCACCGGCGTGTCAGGCCCATGTTGAAACTTCTAAGCTCGACGATCGTCTTCCTGAGGTCGACGATCGTCGAAGGAGTCACGCCCTAGGTCACGGGCGTGACCACCCCTGACTCGAAATCTTGGTCGATAAACTTCAATTCCTGGGCTTCCTGGGGTTTTGTTAAGACAAAACTACTTCTAGGGGTCTAATTGGAAATGGATGTTACAAATCCCAATAAACAAAACAAAGATTTCGTCCCCGAAATCAAGGTTAAGCCTACGGGGCTCCTATCGGGGAGAGGGAAACTTGTAACATCCCATGAGAGTCGAAAGGTCTACATCTCTACGCCACGTTTGCTATGTGCGGTTGAAGGTGATAGTCAACCCTAAGGCCAATTCGTCCAATTGACAAGGTATATATCCCAATAAACAAAAGATTAGCTCATATTCTTGAAATTTCAGTCCTATTGGTTTAAAACAGGAAAGCAAATTGGTTGTTCGGAGGGGTTGTGAGATATACCTGACTGAAAAAGTTCCGGATACTTTTGTCCCATCAAGTCCTGTGGCTCCCATGTATGCTCCTCCTGCCCATGGTTGTTCCACAGAACCTTGACTAACGGAACCTTCTTCCATCGCAAGACCCGCACTGCCGTGTCATCGATCCTAATAGGCTCCAAGTTGACTGACCGATCCGATACCATCGGGCCATCTGCCGAGGAAATAAGCTACTCAGGGCGTAGCAGAGCCCTGCGTAGTGAGGAGACGTGGAAGACGTCATGCAATCCCGCTAACTCCGGCGGTAGCTCCAGTCTATAAGCCAAGGGGCCGATCCGCTCCAGGATCCTGTAAGGCCCCATATATCTCGAACTGAGCTTCTTCCGCCCGCGAACCCGCGAGACTCCGTGCATCGGTCGTATCTTCAAGAAAACTCGGTCTCCCACCTGGAACTCCACCTGACGATGCCTCGCATCGTAGTATTTGGCCTGCCTGCTCTGGGCTTCCAACATCCTGTCCCGGATCAATCTAATCTGAGCATCTATATCCCCCACAAACTCCGAGCCTAGTGCCCGCGGATCCTCATCCTGAACCCATGATAGTGGGGTCCTGGACCTCCTTCCATACAACGCCTCGTATGGAGCCATGCCTATACTGTACTGATGAGCGTTGTTGTATGAAAACTCGACCAGTGGTAACAATCTCTCCCAAGGCTCGCCACGGTCCAAAATACACAGGCGCAAAAGATCTTCCATTGTACGGTTGGTGCGCTCCGTCTGCCCGTCGGTCTAAGGGTGAAAAGCTGTGCTGAATGTCAACCGAGAACCCAGATGGGCCTGGACTGACCTCCACTCCCTGGATGTAAACCGCCCATCCCGATCCGAAACGATAGTCTTGGGTAGCACATGATAACGCACAAACTACTCAATGAACCTCCGTACTAATACATTAACCGGAGCGTCCTTCACCACTGGAATGAATCGGGCCACCTTTGTTAGCCTGTCCACTATCACCCAGATCGAGCCATTTCCCGCACGGGATCGAGGTAGCCCATGTATGAAGTCCATGGCTATATCCTCAAATTTCCACTCCGGCACCGGAAGTGGCTGCAGCAAGCCTGCCGGGTTCCTACACTCTGCCTTTACGAGTTGGCAGGCCTCGCAATGCGTCACAAAGTACGTAATGTCTTTCTTCATACCCGGCCAGTACATCGTCCTCTTCAAATCTTTTACCATCTTGGTGATCCCCGGGTGTACCGAATATCGGCTGCAGTGAGCTTCCGTCATAATGTCCTCCCGGATCTGGCCTCCTGCCGTGACTTCCTCCAAGGCCCTGAATATCGGCTCAGCTCTCGTATCCAGCTTCTGCCCATCTCTGATCCGGTCCCGAATATCATCGGTGGTAATCATCGATCCTAGGTACTCCATGTATAACTTTGGATCATCCTCGGACACTATTGATATTTGCATCTCCTCAAATGACTTAGCCAACTCCAAGGCCATTAGCTGCGGGCCTACTCCTGATGTACTCGCTCTCCGGCTCAGAGCATCTAGCCTTGACAGAAGCTTGTCTCAATTGTTAAGAAGAAACTGCTGAGACTGCTAAGAAAGAACCGCTGAGACAAAGCCAGTGAAAATTCACAAGTCCAGAAGCGCTGAGAGCCAAGACAGATGGCATTTAGTGACTTAACATAACGCTTAATGAAGTTCTAGAATATTTTTTAAGTCCAGATGGTGATGACCACTACTGACGTCATTAAAGTCAAATTACATGAAGCCATTAAGGGAAAGTTATAGTAGCACTGAAAGCTGCTTTGTTCTTTTTTGAGGGAGGTGGCACTCACCAATCCTTGGCTGGGCCCACATTCAAATTGTGACGTTGATTCAAATCAACAGATATAAAAGAAAGAGAAGAAAATAAGATTAGGGTTAACGAAAACGAGAACGAAATCAGAAAACGAAAGAGATGCGGCTGGACTTCATCTTCTTCGACAAGCTTGAAAGCAAAGTCCAGCAATGAAAGCCAGAAGGCAAAGATAGCTGAAGCTTCTTCCAGGTCAGCAGGATTGTTCCTTGAAGAACATGTTGGCACATTCAATCTATCAGCAAGAGAAAATAGCTGTGTGAAGGGTTGTAAACCTTCAACAGCAGTTGCTGCCTTCAGTACAACAGAGAAATTGGTAGCCGTAGAAGAAGACTAATTCCTTCCACAACAAGTGGGATGGACTGATATCTGCTTAGTCTAGCAAGTTAGACTCAGAGATTTTTCTCTGAGTCAGTATTTCAATTTTATTGAATAATTGCCTGTAGGATTTAGGTTGCCTAAATCTGAGTTGTGGGGCACTTTGTGCCTGAGCTGTAGGTACTAATTAGTCACTGAGGTAGGTGCCCTGCTGGGGTACTATGGTAGGATCCAAGTGTGGATCTGAGAGTAGGGCTGTCCTCCCAGCCTGAGTAGTAGGCCTTAGTGATAAAGCTGAGGTAGGTGGCTGTTGAGTCACTGAACTGTATGTGACAAGTGTGTCACTGAGTGTAGGTCTTGGAGGAGACTGAGTGTAGGGCCTTTGGCCTGAGGTAGGTGACAAATCTGTCACTGAGCTCTAGGTGCCTAGAAGGGCACTGAGGTAGGTACCTGAAAAGGTACTGAGCTATAGGAGTGTTGCAGTACTCTGAGAGTAGGGCCTTGTGCCTGAAGTTGTAGGGCACTTTGTGCCTGAGCTGTAGGCCTTAGAGATAAGGCTGAGGTAGGTGGTTTGAGGACCACTGAGCTGTAGGAGCACTGCAGGGCTCTAAGGTTGGAACCCTTGTGGTTCTGAGGTAGGGCTCTGAAGAGAACCTCAGTGTAAGGCTGAGGGTCTGAGGTGTAAGCCCTGAGGAGCATTTTGGTGGAGTTTATGCCTTGTCTAACATAAGTTAGAAAGGTGGGAGATAAAGTGGATGTACCCAATTGGAGAACTACCATAAATACTTGTGTGATGTGTTGTGTTGTTTGTTCCTTCTTTTTATTGCAAGTACTAAGGAAAAGATCTAAATCACTTAGTTTATAAACAGCAAAAAGACTAAAGAAATTTCAAAGACCTATTCACCCCCCCCCCCCCCTCAAGGTGACTAGCTAACCTTGAAGTAATAACTTTCAGCAGGCCATTGAGAGAAACTCTTGAACCATAACAAGAGCCGCCAACTCCGTCCGACCAGGGTCCCACTGTAGGAGGGGGGTTCAAGCGGCAAAAAGAACCACACTAGAAGAGTCACGAGCCACATGACCATCCCCAGCCTGGCAAGACGGGAGGAGAATGCCAACGACGTTGAACTTAATCCTACTCGGGGGAGGCGACACCACTGAGGAGAAGACGATCGAGAAAGTCGGGTGGTGCCCCAGTTCTCCTGGAGAGGATAAGCCGTGGACCGAGATGAAGACTCCAAGATATGAGTCTCCAAGACCGTAGGAGGAGCATGTTCCTGACCATAAGTCTCAGCATTGTGTACCCGCCAACACTAATACACCGCATAACATAGAAGAGAAATGGGGGCAGCGTCCTTTCCGGCATGTGCAATCTTGTTCAGAAAGTCCGGGCAAGAGGACACGTGTGGTAATGAAAGACCCCACCGCTGAAGCGCACGACCAACCGCCTTCAAGCACGAGTAGTCGCCGAGAATATGGTATCGAGATTCCGGTACCGCACAACCCCATGGGCAATTAATATCCTCACCTAACCCCCGGCGGGATAACCAAGCCCGGGTGGGAACTGCATCCAAAGAATGGCGCCACTAGAATAGAACAGTCTCTCTTGGGGCCGCAATCGGAGAGTTTTTAGCCATCCAGTTTCAAGAGGGCAGTCAAGGAATAGAGCCGCATAGGCGTGACCAGCCACAGTCCGCTCTAAAAAGTGAGGAATAAGAGTGGGTGTATCACGACGGAGGCAGGCATCCACCAGAATTTAAGTGATCAAATGAACAAGCTCGACACCAAAGAGTTGACCAAGGAGAGCAATATTCCATGCCCCGTCTTCATCAAACAAATCAGCAACTACCAAATTTTCCAGCCCTAAGCAGATGATAAACGTCGGCCATCTGGAAGGAGCAATGTCTAAAAGCCAAGTCATGTCCAACACCAAGATGGAGGTGCTATTTGCAATACGCCAATGAAGGAGAGGGTCCAGATGGGCCATCCCCTCATGAATAAATCGAAGAGCCGACAAGCCTCCTCGCCGAAGCGCACCCCAAAAAAGACGGTCAGCATAATGGTGGTGAAAGACCCAGTGAAAGAAGAAAGTTGAAGGCTGAATAAGCTCCCAAGCATGTCTGGCACGGAGGGGACCTTGCCAATTGACCAGGCTATGCGAACCCAGCCCCCCATGGATGGTCGACGAGCAAACAGTGGCCCAGTCCACATAGTGCATGCCCCGGTGGAGCGGGTCCTTTTGCCATAGGAAGAATCGAGCAAGCTTATCAATATTCCACAAGATAGCCTGAGGAACATCCGTGTGGGATAACAAATACTGGGTCGACGACAACAGAGATGTAGCAATCAAGGTGACGCGGCCCACAAAAGACAGATGAAAGTTCCCCCATGCCCGAAGCTTGGACTGCACCTTCACCATCAGCTCCGAGAAATCATTTACCTAAAGATTTTGTATTGCGAGCTTTACCCCAAGATAAGTCAATTCTGGGGCCCGAGGGAAGCCCAACTGCTGAGAAAATCTGTTAGCCTTCCACGTCGGCGTTGCCTTGCTAAACACAACCATAGAAATGCTGGAGTTAATACACCTATCGGTTCAGAGACAGTAATCACGGAGGGTGGCCCGAATCAAGCTAACAGTGATCATAGAGGCCTCCAAAAAAGGAGTTTGTCATCCGCATAGAGGAGGTGGGAAACGCGTGGGTCGGCCAGGGCAAGCGCCACACCAAGAGACTGGTCCTGGAGCTGAAGAGCACGAGACAAAAGTTCCGAGCGCAAAATAAAAACATAATGGGACAGCGGGCATCCTTAGCGGAAGCCGCAAGTCGCCTCAATCCACGAGGTTTGCTGACCATTGGCAAGAAGCACAGATCGGGGGTGCATCACACACTGGAGAACCCAGTTGATGAACAGGGCGGGCAACCCAAAACGGTGGAGAACTTGATGAAGGGTTTCCCAAAACATCTTATCGTAGGCCTATGCTATGTCAATCTTAAGGGCCATGAATCCGAACCGAGCAGTAGAAACTTTAAATTTGTGCATAATCTCCTGGGCCAAGAAGCAATACTTAGAAATTGATCTACCTAGAACAAAATCGCCCTGCTCCATAAAGACCAAGGTGGGGAGGAGCGGGTGGAGCCGACACACAAGAACCTTAGCCACCACCTTGTAAATTGTCTGGCATAGGCTAGTAGGCCGAAATTTATCCGGGTGGGCCGCATTAGGGACCTTTGGAATAAGAACCAAGGACTCCTTCCAATGGGGGGCATAGAGTCAGATTGGAAAAACTCTTGGAGGGCACTACAAAACTCCACTTTGATAGTTAGCCAAAAAGAATGAAGAAAAGAGGCAGTCATACCATCACGGCCAGGGGACCGATTTGCCTTCAAGTCACGAACAACGGCCCAAATCTCCTCCGAGATCTTCGAGGCGAGGGAGAGAGCTTCAGCTGAAGGCATCGATTGGGATGGCAAGAGTTCCAGCAAGCTGTCCAAGGCCGGCGGGGAGCAAGTCCACTTGTTGGCAAAAAAAGTCATGAAGGCTTGCTCGATCCGGGCAGGATCTTCGGTGAGCTCATCATTCTCCAGGCTGAGTTGCTCAATTCTGTTGGAGCGTCGTCGGTTAGACACCAAGGAGTGAAAGTAGCACGTATTAGCGTCCCCCTCGTTGATCCAACGAGCTTTCGCCCCTTTATTTCCACCACATATGGAGATCCTCATGACACAATGACCAAGTATCTATGTGAAGAGCAATTTTTCGGTCCAAGGCTCATACGTCCGCAAAGTTTTTGCGCCTTGGCCAGTTGGCCCTGGACTTTGAGTTTCTCTCATGCTTGATTACTGACGGGTTCATTATTCCCCTTTTATTTTTTAGTTTTGATGTCAATCGTTCCTTCACGCGGTAGAAAAGCGCGACTTTTGGACTTAGATTTTGGAACGAAGCCCAGTTCCAAAAATCCCTCCATACGTCCAGGACCAATTGTAGCGGACTTTGCACTAGTTTAATGGGGCCTATAATGCGCTTTAAATCAATGCATGACAGGGCCCAATGGAGGATGAGGCAATTACGACAAGGGCTTGAGGTTGCCCGTAAGTGATTTTTAAAATTACTCTTCATTGAGAGTAGAAACAGTGTTACAACACGGAAAAAAAATTTGTCTGTCGAACCATTTTCTGTGTGCGCATGAGTCATTTTTTCTTTTGAATTACTTTTTTAACTCAAAGTTATACATTTTTACTAAAGAAATGACTGAATATAAATTATTATATTTTTATAATTCATTTAAGTATCCATTTGCTCATATTTTGAATAGTCCTCAAAAATTACAATTGTAAAATTTGTTACAACTGAAAAATTATAGTTGTAAGTTTTAAAAATTATAGTCGTAATTTTCAAATTTCCAATCAGAATTTTTCAATCAAAATCAATAATTACAATGCTTAAATTGACCATAAAAATACAATAATTTATATTTCTTAGTTTTTCGCCAAATTAATTTTTAGTTATCAAAAATATGTTTTAAATGAAAAAACAAATTATGCACACACTGAGTATAGTACATCCCACACATCAAAAACTTTCCCCACAGACACAAATATCTTGTGCACAATATCTGACGGGACCGTTAACCCTCATCATCATAGGTATTATTTCCAATTTTAGTGTATAATGGTAGTGCATTGTTATCTTTCAATATGATATATACACATACGAGTGACAGTGCACGGGGAGATCCTTCGTGCCATGCACGACAGTATAAGGCTCATGACTGCGGGCTTCTCCCGCCCCTCGGCAGGCGAATTAATTACTTAATTTAAAAAATCATTAAATATGGATAATGAATAATTATTATATATAATGAATAATATATAAAATTATTATATATAATGAATAATATATAAAAAATATTATAATATATATGTACCAATGTTTTGAATACCGGACCGGAGATGAAACCGGTCTTAGGAGAGGTTCATGGTTCAACCGGTTGGATCGGTTGAACCGGGATTGAACCATTTAGACAAAAGTTGCTAACATTATTTCATAATGTATGTGGTTGTGGTATGAACCATGATATTAATATACCAAAAAGAAAAACAACTAAGTGTTAATATAAACATATGATAAATAAGGTGTCACACATTGAATTAAAAAGTTAAAATGTGAACAAATAAACTTACAAAACATGTTCACTAAAGCATGTCTAGACTTAATAGTTTTTTAAAAAAACTCAAAAATAAAGTACTTCAGTCTTGTCAATCATATTATATCATCAATATCATAGCTAGTATATAATTCTCCTCCAAAAGCTTCACAGTTGACATCTTCAAGAGCATTCTGAGTAGACTCGTCTACAAAAATAAATTAAATTTAAATCAATTGCATTACATAGTTCATACTTCATACATATAATTAAAATAACATTGACACACATTTATCTAACAAATAGATAAACTTACCATTTGTTTGTTCATAATGTTAGTCACTCGGTTGAGTCTCTACAACAATTAGTATAGCATATTCCTCATAAATATCATTTTCCAACTGATTATAATTAAGTTCCAGAGTCGGCTCTTCCTCGACCACGCAAAAATTCATTGAATCAATACTAGTGTAATCAAGAGGATCATATTTCTTTTTCTTAAAATATACTCTAACAAAAGAATCATGTTACATGAGACAAACGATCAATTAAAAAACTCGAAGTACAACAAAATTGAAATTAGCAAATTAATGATTAAATGTTCATACATATCTATCATATTAAGATTGTAACGAACATAAACCAAATCATTGAGTCTTTGATGCTCAAGATGATTTCTTCGGTTTGTATGGATTTGTTCAAAGACACTCCAATTTCGTTTACAACCCGAGGACGAAGAGGTCTGACTAAGAATGCGAATAACCATTTTTTGTAGTTGAGGAGCACTTCAACCGAACATTCTTCACCATTCATCTTTGAAATGAGAAAAACAAAAGTTAAAATTTAAAAGTTAAAACTTAAATTAAAATGTGTTTTTGTATGTTAACTATAAACTCATAGTCTTATACTTACCTGGTTGCATCTCTTTTGACATTTTGATAGCGAGTGGCTTTTCAAAGCTTTCAGTCGGTCATGATATATTCTAACTTCATTCATCGCAATTGAAGCTTTATTGCAAATGTCTTTATTGTCAATAAGTTCAATTAAGCCTTGCATAACTTCAGGCTTATTAGAATAATTTGTTTGATCATACTAGAAAGCAGGGTTCAAAAAATATGCAGCAGAATGAATTCTTTGACGAAGCTGACGATCTCATCTATCTTTGATAATTGTGGTATATGGCTTGTGCAATCGCTTAACATTTTTGAATATCCTTTAATTGCTTTTCTAGCACGGTACATACCATCATAAACATATCAAATTGATGGTTTTTCATCGGAATCAACAATCCGCAATAATCTTATAAGTGGGCATGCAACCTTTGGCATTATCAAACACATATTCCAAAAGTTATTATCTAAAATAACTGCAATGACATCTTTTCATTTACTTAATTTTGCAAGCTTTGAGTTAGTATAATATTTGCTAGTCACTAAAGCTTGCAAATCATGTTTGTGCTCATATATACTCTTCAAAATAATAAATGTAGTTGCAAATCTTATTGCTCTTGGATGAACAATTTCTCTCCACACTTCTCTTTTTCTTAACCAAGATAAAAGAAAAAATATGATTGTAAATAAATACAGTAACTTTTGAAGCATTCTTTGTTATTTCAGTCATATGAGATAAGTTTCCAATATCCTTTAAAATCAAATTTAAGCAGTGAGCTGCACATGAAGACCAATAAATATTGTCATACTTCTGATGTATTAACTCTCCTGTTTTTTATAATTTGCAGCATTATCAGTAATGATGAAAGAGAAGGGATAGATCACACTAACTCTAGAGATGGGGTGAATAGAGTTTTAAAAACTTTTGATTAATTTTCATTGTGGATTAAAATAAGTGATAGCTATATATAGAATGGCAGAAAACAAAACACAAAAATCACAACACAGCAAAATAAAAAATAAAGCAATCCAGAAGACACAAGGATTTTATAGTAGTTCCCCTAAAACTTGAGTACATCCACTCTTCTACCACCCGGGTAGGAATCCACTACAGGTTTTTGATCAGGTACTCTGTCACCACAAGATCTATTTTCTAAGGGAGACCGTGGAACCCTTTGAGCTTTTGACCAGATGCCCAAAAACATAACCAAGTCTTTTGATTAGGAGACTTGATAACCAAATGATAAATTTTGAAGGGTGTTAAAAACCCTTTTACAGTGGTGAAAAAAAATAAAGATGATGTTCTTCTCTATCAACAATCTGAGAGAAGACTAGTGGATTGTGTTGTTGTCAAAGCTCCCCCTGAGAAGTAGAATTGTTCAGGAGAAAGAGAGATTTGCTCAAGGTGTAGGCCTTCAGACTGCTTGAAGATCTTCAGGAAACTTTCAGACAGATTTTGATGATTTTGTCTCTTGAAAATTCCTGAATTAAGAATGTATTCTTAACTGGCTTTTTTTGTGTGTTCTTATTTTCTGTGTGTATTACTGTTTTTCTTATTCTCTGTAATGTTATCTATTTTGAAGAAAAAGAGAACCTTATATATTACTTGCAGATTATAGCATTTGAATTTTGAATTCCTTATCCTTGATTGACTGTAGAAAATCTAGGAGTTGAACGGCTAGAATTTATATTAAATGAATTTCCTTAACTATCCTAGTAAATAAGTCAAGTAATAACTCTGTGAAAACCATAATTAATGATGTCATGGAACGGCTATACTCATTAGAATATTGAGCATTAATTACCAGAGCATTACATACATAATATAATATAATTTGAAAAACTTCTGCTTTAGTCGAGCTAAAACTGAGAGAAAATAGTCGAACTGAATCTGGGAGAATATAGTCGAACTTAACAAATTTCGTCGACCTGAGATCCAATATCGTCGAACTGAAGATAACAGACAAGAGGTAGAAAATTGTCAAACGGAGCTCCAAATTCGTCGAGCTGAGATAACACTTTGTCGAGCTGAGTTTCTGGTATAAGCTGACAAATCATCGATCTCAGCTGAACTTTCATCGAGCTCAACTCAGAGAAGAAACTCTGAGATCGACGATCGTCGAGCTGAGTTCAGCTATCGTCGAACGCTTTTTCTGACTCTTAGAAAACTGCTTTCTCGGGAGGTCTTCTGTCTCTAAGTCTTCTGAAGGTGAAAACCAATCACTCTAGGTTTGCTGACTTGACCTAGACCCTGATAAAGACTTATGACCCTAGACTATACAATGTGGGTCATCTGAGAGTCCTAATAATGAACCTAGCCCAAATCAACCCTAAACAAGCTGGGGTTCCAACAATCTCCCCTATTTGGGTGAGGTCACTATGAACAACAATAAAAGAAAAATCACAAAGTAAAAAAATAATATCTGGCAGAATTATAAAGTTTCAGCAGATATAAACAAGATTGCCTTGTGACATATTTACAACAAATAAAAGTTAAGTCCAAAAAAAGGAAAGAAAAAATGTTAAACTCTTTTGGATTTATCTTGATAAGTCCCAGTTCAAGATTTGGTGAAGATGATTTCTCTGTTGGGATCAATAGCTTGTTGCATTGACATCTTCATATCTTCTGCTCCAAGAATTGTCACTGAAGCAGCTCTAGGTACAACTGCTTCAAGACGCAAAGACATATATATATCAACATTAAAGAGATTTTGTACCTGATATTTTTCCAACTCTTTCTTCCTGTAAGAAGACATAGTAGTATATTGAGAAATATCTTGTCCTTCTTCTTTAGCTTTCCTGATTTGAGAAAGTCCTATAAATTCTTTGAACCTGGCCATCCTAGAATTAGGATCCATCTCTGGATCACACACTGGAGATAAAGGCCTTTCAGGACTGGATTTCTAAATATCTTGAGCTTTTTGCTGGCTACGTAGACTGTCAGATTGCTGCTGTTGCTATTGTTTTCTGCTAGACTGAGTGTGAGATCTAGAGGACATGTCTCTGCTGCTTTGATTTAATCTGGATTGATAGGAGTGAGAAGTAGATCTTTGACCTTGAGAAACATTTCCTGAGGATCCAGCTGCAGGAGGAGGAGGAGGACCTCTCCTGAATTTAGGTGGAGGAGAGTATCTCCTGCTCTTCTTCCTTGCTTTGATTTCATTCTTAGAATATCTCATCCAGTTAGGGGAGTCTGGAGTGAGATTTATGTTTTGCAGAATATAATGAGTATCAGCAGATGGATTTGGCTTTGGAGGAGCCTTCTTCTTTGCTTTTCTCTTCTTGGAACTGGTGTCCTCTGAATCATCAGAGTCTTCTTCATCATCATCATCGGAAGAATCATTTGTTGAATTATCATAGAGAGCATGAATTTGTTTCAGCATATCATCAGTGAGAATTAGATGAGACTGAGGCTGAACTTGAGTTGTTGGCTCTACAATTTCTGTAGCAACTTGATCCTGAATAGAATCACTTTCCTCTTCCATGTCTTGAAACATGATCTCATCAAGATCTAACATGGGGGACTCAACCCAGCCAAAGGTTGAAGGAGAGAAAGCTTTTTGCTTTGAAACAGGTATTGGCTCTATAACAATATCTGAAACTGAAAAAACTTATCATATGTTGTTCCAAAACTTCAGGACTGATTGAAGTTGAGTAACATACTATAGCTTTAGACAAATTTGGAACTGAATCAACAAAAGCTTAAAGATTGTTGGTGTGTACTGAATCAAAAGAATGTAATAAAGAAACTATATCAACTGTGGGATTTATGAAGAAATCACCAACAGTGTTTATTGTTGAATCTTCAAAACAATTCATCTCTGTATCTTCATCCAAAATCTCAATGATCTCTACTGGAATTTCTGCTTCTGGAACTGCTGTTGCTGGAGGAGCTAGAGCTGCTGCTGTTGGAGCTTCTTCCCAGAACATCTTCCCCTACCTGGTTTTAGAAGGCCCTGAACCCAGGCCCCCAGAAGAAGGGACAGAGGAGGAAGCAGCAAACTGAGTAGATAGAAGAGAGTTAGAAGCAGTTAGAGGGGCAACAACCTCATCTATTAGCTTCTTAAAAGAGGGAGTGATGAATTGAAGAAGGTCTTTAACAATGTCAGAGAAATTGAGATAGAGGGGTTCAGGATTAGATGGGGTATAGGTGGATTGGTGGCCACAATTGGAACAGACAGAGAATCCTTGAGGGAAGTTTATTTGTTGGAATTCTGGAAATATGGATGGAATGTTGGGTGGAAGATTGGATTGAGGGATGGTATCTGGAAGTTGATCCTGAAGGGGAGAATGTTGAGGAGATGGTTGAGGATATGGAGATGAAAGCAGATTGAAATTTGGTTGGGTAGACGTGGATGGAATGTCATCAAGGTGAGATGGAAGTGGAGATTGAGGAGGTGGAGATGGTGGTGTATTCTCATGGAAATGAATTGGAGATTGTGATTGAGATGGTGAGACTGGAGGAATGGAGGTAGAAGGTTGTTGAAGTGGAGTTGATGAAGGAAATATTGAATGAGGTGGTGATGGAGGATGAACAGGAGAGGGGGGAGCAGGAGCTTCTTCATGAGTTGGGGGAGTGGCTGAATCAGCCATGGTGTTCTCAGAAGCTAACCTGGAAGAGGAGGCCCTGGAGGGCATGGTGATTACCCTCTCCCATCTGCCAAATAGGGCAGAAGTAAGTCTTTTTGAGGCATTGATAAAAATGGTCTGGGAGACCAATAAATCTGGAGCCTTGGCTTGCAAAAAGATTCCTAGAATCCTTCCAAAACACACATTCTTCTTACTGATTTTCCTTTTTATCAAATCAAACAAAATTACTCCCTAATTTATTGATTTCTTATTAACCAATGCACACATCAGATGGAACTGGTGCCTGGTAATATGATCATGTACAAAATGTTTTCCTAACAATACTTTGTCAACTACATAAGCCAAAAATCTATATTCTGTAGATAAATTCTTCTTGAGGAGGTTGTTAGGGTTTCCTGCAGAATGACCTAACCTTTCTAGCATCTCATCAAATTTACTGCTAGATAAGTCTATTTCATCTTCTCCGTTAACAAAACCAAAAACTTCAGTTAAAATTTCTGGAGAAAGAGGAATCTGGTTACCAAAAATTGAACCAATAAGAACTGTAGTCTCTTGAATCTGTGTAGTGAAAACTCATTCCTTAATCTCTGTTACTGGTAGTTTGATTCTGGTTGTCATGAGAGATTGTAGATTTGAACTCTCGAATAGTTTCAGAATGTCTTGGAATATCTGATCGGAATGAGAGAATGATTCCAAGTCGATATCAAATCCTGCATCGAACTTCATGGTTGCGAGAAGTGCTAGAGAAATTGTCATTGCTCTGCAAAAACAACAAGAGATCAAGTGCAAGAGAACTGGAAAGCGCGGGATGAAGTTCGATGAAAACCCTATTATAAGTTTTCAGAAGATGAAACGGCGAACTCCGTCCAACGCAAAAGGACAACTCCAAACTCAGGTCGACGAAAAAATTCCATGAGGAAATAATAGCGTCGATCTCAGTTTGAAGAAGGGGAAAATAGTTCGTCGTTCTCAGGTCGACGAAATATTTTTTGAAGCAAGATCGTCAATCTCCGTTTGACTAAAATGACTTCATAAAAAGATTTCGTCGATCTCAGGTTGACGAAAATTCTCAAGAAGAGTTCACAAATCGTCGATCTCCGTTCGACGAAATGTGATCAATTCTTTGACCTTGGATAGAAATCAAATTAAACTTCTCCATTTATCATACCTAGATGATTCAAGAAGAATAGATGTTTCTTTTCATCCAAAGGTTTGGTGAAGATGTCTACTCTTTGTAAATCAGTAGAGATAAAGACAAGATTAATTTTCTTTTTGCCCGCACAATCTCTAATGAAATGATGCATAATTTCTATATGCTTGGTCCTACTATGATGCACTAGATTTTGTGCAATGGAAATTACAATGGTACTATCACAAAATATAGTTGAATTATTTAGATTGAAACCATAATCCATGAGTTGGTTTTGAATCCACAAAATTTGTGAACAACAACTACCACTACTATATATTCAGCTTCAACAGTTGAAGTTGACACAGATGTTTGTTTCTTGCAAAACCAAGACACAAGCCTATCACCAAGGAACTGATATGTTTCTGATATGTTTTTCCTGTTAACTCTATATTCAGCAAAGTCAGCATCTGAGAATCCAGTTAATTGAAATTCTGACTCAGTTGGATACCAGAGTCCTAGATTTGGGCAGCCCTTTATATATCTCAAAATTCTTTTTAGGAAAATAATGTGAGATTCTTTAGGGTTCACTTGTAACCTAGCACAAAGACATGTAGCAAATATTATATCTGGACTACTAGCTGTGAGATACAACAAAAACCCAACAATAGCCCTATATGTTTTCTGATCAACTGGCTTGCCCGTTCATCAGAATCAATCATAGCATTGGAAGTCATGAGTGTTTTCATAGCTGAGGCATCAGACATCCCAAATCTCTTAACTAGCTCCTTAGCATATTTAGATTGGGAGATGAAAATGTCATCAGGGGATTGCTTCACTTGAAGACAAGGAAGTATGAAAGTTCACCCATGCTACTCATTTCAAACTTGGAATGCATCAGGTCATAAAACCTTTTGCATAGTTTGGAATCAGTAGAGCCAAAAATGATGTCATCTACATATATTTGTACTAACAAAAATTTATCTTTATGATGCCTAATAAATAAAGTCATATCTACCATGCCCCTAGAGAACTTATGCTCTAAAAGAAAGTTAACTAAGGTCTCATACCAAGCTCTTAGAGCATTCTTTAAACCATAGAGAGATTTATGCAATTTGAAAACAAAAGAGGGATGATTTGGAGAGATAAAGCCTGGTGGTTGCTCCACATACACTTCCTCTTTGAGTTCACCATTAAGAAAGACACTCTTGATATCCATTTGATAGACTTTGAACTTCTTGTATGCTGCATAGGCAAAAAATATTCGGATAGCTTTCAGCCTTGCAACATGGGCAAAGGTCTGATCAAAATCAATTCGTTGCTCCTGAGAATAGTCTTGAACTACCAATCTTGCTTTGTTCCTTACTATAGCTCCTTAGGCATCCAATTTGTTCCTAAAAACCCATTTAGTTCCAATGACTGGGTAGTTTTTGGGTCTTGGAACTAAATCCCAAACTCTGCATCTCTCAAATTGATTGAGCTACTCTTGCATTGCAATAATCCAGTGAGCATTTTGCTCTGCATCTTTTATGGATTGAGCTTCAATCTGAGATATGAAGCAATCATGCATCAAATCTTGGTTGAGTTGATGTCTTGTTTGCACACCAAATGATATGTCTCCAATCACTTGAGATATGAGATGATCTCTAAGTGTGACAAGATCAGTAGGAGGAGTTGGTTCATCAACAGCTTGGGGAATTAATTCCTCTTGTGGAATTAGGTTAGCTGTTGTTGGTACCTTCTCACATAGAAGGGGTACCTGCAAAATATCTCTGGTAGAAGAATCCTTCTCCTTATAATACATGTTAGCCTCATCAAAGGATATATGTACAGATTCTTCCCTTTTTAAAATGATTTATTAAATACCCTATAAGCTTTGCTGACTTGGGAATATCCAAGAAAAATTCCCTCTGCAGCTTTGACTTCAAACTTTCTAAGATGTTTTTTGTTATTATTGTGAATGTAACATTTACAGCCAAAAGCTCTAAAATAATTTATTTTAGGTTGCTTCCCTTTGAGCAGTTCATAGGGAGTCTTGCCCTTAAGTTTATGCATTAAACTTCTATTCAGAACATAATTTGTTGTGCTTACAGCCTCTACCCAAAAGAATAGGGGAAAGTAAGCATCTACAAGCAATGTCCCTACAGATTCAATAAGAGTTCTATTTTTCTTTTCTGCTACCTCATTTTGTTGAGGAGTTTTAGGAGCAGAGAAGCAATGCATGATACCTTCCTTCTCATAGAATTCTTGTATAGGAAGAGATTCAAACTCAGTGTCATGATCACTTCTGATCAATGCAACTTAAGTAGAGTACTCAATCTTTATGCTCCTAAGAAAATCTGTAAGAACTTTAAAGTTATCTGACTTGTTTCTCAGGAAGAACATCTAAGTGAATCTAGAGAAGTCATCAACAATAACTAAAGTATAAGATTTCCCTCCCAAACTTTGTGCAACAATGGGTCCAAAAAGATCCATATGTAGTAAATATAAGATTCTGGGTGAATCACACTTATTAATTGATTTAAAACTATTTTTAGTTTGCTTGCTTAATTGACAAGCCCTGCAAAGACTTTCTTTCTTGTAAGGGTCAGAAGGCAATCCTCTAACAAGTTTGTCCCTAGATAGTTTAGCAATATTTTTTAAGTTTACATGTCCTAGTCTTTTATGTCATAATTCATTTGTATTACTAATCTGATTAAAAAAGCAAATCTCTGAACTAACTGACTTAAATTTTACTACATATATGTTTCCTTCCCTAAGTCCAGTTAAAACAACTTTGTTACTGTCAGAAGTAATAATAATATAAGATTTAGTAAATGATACCTGATAACCTTCATCACATAATTGGCTTATAGATATTAGGTTATGTTTGAGACCACTAACATAGGCTACCTTCTTGAAAGTAACAGCTCCATCTTTAACATTCCCAAAACCTTCTGTTTGGCCACAGTTGGAGTCTCCAAAAATCACCTTTGGTCCAAGCTTTGATTTGTAGTTTGTTAGATTTCCCTTGCTGTCTGTCATATGCTTTGAACATCCACTATCCAAGTACCACTATTGCTCTGTGGTAGGATAGTCCATCACCTGCAAGAGAATAGATTATGTGTTCTTGACCCAGGTAACCTTGAGTCTTTGATTCTTCTCAAATTTATAACTAGAAATGTAAGAATAATCAGGTTGGTCTTTATAACCTAAGGGGTGAAAACTTTTAGGTGGTATTATCCATTGAGTAAAGGGTTAACAAATTTTGGTTTCTGATATTTAGTTTGATAGAATTAAATTTTCTGTTTTCAAAATTTGAGGTCGACGAATTTAGTTGAGTTCGTCGATCTAAGGTCGATGAAAAGTATTTATATCGTCGATCTCGGTTCACAGAATGATAATACTCATGTTCTGCGTTCCACGATCGTTGATCTCTGTTCGGTGGTCTTTATAACCTAAGGGGTGAAAACTTTTAGGTGGTATTATCCATTGAGTAAAGGGTTAACAAATTTTGGTTTCTGATATTTAGTTTGATAGAATTAAATTTTCTGTTTTCAAAATTTGAGGTCGACGAATTTAGTTGAGTTCGTCGATCTAAGGTCGATGAAAAGTATTTATATCGTCGATCTCGGTTCACAGAATGATAATACTCATGTTCTGCGTTCCACGATCGTTGATCTCTGTTCGACGAAATATATTGATTTCGTCGAGCACCCATTGTTGAGTAATCATACCCAAATTCTTGGTTCAGAGTTCGTCGATCGTCGTTCAACGCAAAATACTGATTTTGTCGATCTGAGTTCGACGAATTTTGTTGAACATTATTTTTATGAGATTTTTTATATTTCTTTGATTTGTTCTTTTGTAAGATTTCAGTATTTTTATCTGTAAGTTGTAAAACTTCTTTTCCTTTTTCCTTAGCAGAGATGAATTTTATTGGGGTTGATAAAATATTTTTTTGAAGAATAGGTGCCTGACTAGATGAAGCTCATAAGCCTAATTTATCATTTAGCCTAGCATTTACTGTGCTGGTGATATCCATTAATTGTATACTTCTCCCATTTAGGGATTCTTCAAATTGTTTTGCTTCATTTAGTTTAGTTTTTAAAAAAATAACTTGTTCTGATGTTGATTCTAATTCGACTTTTAGTTTGATGTTTTCTGAAATCAAATTATCATATTCTATTTGTTTTTCTCTGAGAAGTTTTATTTCCTTCTCAGAATTAATTAGATCATTATACAAAAGTTTGAATTTTGTTTTAAAATATTCTGAAGTAAAATCAAAAGAAGTTATTACCTGGTCCTCTTCTGATTCTGATGCTGCTGAGAGGCTGCATGAAGCATCAATTGCCATTAGGAAGATTTATCTTGTTTTTGCCTCTTCTTCATCCTCACTGGAACTGGATGAAGTCTCTTCTTCTGACTCACTCCAAGTCTCAGCTACAAAGCCTTTTTCCTTCTTTTTCTTGTATTTGTTGGAAGTGAGCTTGCAGGAGTGTTTCTTGTATTCTTTTTCTTTTCTCTTTTCCTTCTTCTGAGCCTCTGGACATTCAGGAAGAATGTGTCCTGACTTCCTGCATCCATAACAGACAATTTACTTGGTAGGAGTCTTATCATACCTTGGTTTATCCTCCTTTCTTGTTGATCTTCTTCTGAAGTCCTTCTTTGCCATTTTATAGAATCTTTTAGCTAATAGTCTCATTAGCTCTTCATTGGCAGGTAGAGTTTCAGATTCTTCAGATGCCTTGAAGGCAATACTTTACTCCTTCCTTCCTGAGGTATGAGTCTTTTGTTCAGCAGCTTCCCTGGTCTTGATCAGCTGATCATAGGACTTGAACTTGCCTAACAAAGACTCGGTAGAAATCTCATTTATGCTTCTGGCCTCCTTGATTGGCCAGATCCTAGAATCTCATGTACTGGGGAAGCACATAAGGATTTTATCATTAATCTATGTTAATGAGATATTCTTATCTAAGTTCTTCAGCTCATTAATAATCAGGTTGAGTCTGTTGTACATATCTGCAACTGACTCTGATTCATCCTTTTTGAAATTTTCATACTGTGAGATGAGAAGGGATCTTCTATCTTTCCACTCATCAGCAGATCCTGCTATCATTTGGTTGAGGGAATCCCAAATGGTCTTTGCTGATGTGCATTTAGCTACCTTTTGAAATATATCATCAGACATGGTTTGAGCTAAGATGTTCATAGCTTTAGCATCTGCAACCTTTGCTTTCTTCTGTGCATTAGTCCACTCAGGTGGTGGAACTGCACTAGTGCTTATAGATGTTGTTGCAGAAGGAGTAGGGGGACCTGTCAAAATAGAATTGTAGATGTCTTCATCAATGAAATTCATATACAGCCTAATCATTGTCTTCGAAAGTGCAAACTTGTTAAGGTTGCACACTGGAGGTCTGGTGCTTGAATATTCTTTATTTTGTGCCATGATTTAGAAAGATAATAGAGTAAGTGGGATCTATCAAAGATCTTTTGGTTCAGGTGTTAGCCTGTGAAACAAAATAACTTTATCCTCTGATACCAATTGAAAGAGAAGGAATAGATCACACTAACTCTAGAGGGGGGGTGAATAGGGTTTTAAAAACTTTTGATTAATTTTTATTGCGGATTAAAATAAGGGATAACTATATATAGAAGGGCAAAAAACAAAACACAAAAATCACAGCACAGCAAAATAAAAAATAGAGCAATCCAGACGACACAAAAATTTTATAGCGGTTCCCCTAAAACTTGGGTACATCCACTCTTCTACCACTCTGGTAGGAATCCACTACAGGTTTTTGATCAGGTGCCCTGCCACTACAAGATCTATTTTCTAAGGGAGACCTTGCAACCCTTTGAGCTTTTGACCAGATGCCCAAAAACAAAACCAAGTCTTTTGATCAGGAGACTTGACAACCAAATGATAACTTTTGAAGGGAGTTAAAAACCCTTTTACAGTGGTGAAAGAAAATAAAGATGATGTTCTTCTTTGTCAACAATCTGAGAGAAGACTAGTGAATTGTGATGTTGTCAAAGCTCCCCCTGAGAAGTAGAATTGTTCAGGAGAAAGAGAGCTTTGCTCAGGGTGTAGGCCTTCAGACTGCTTGAAGATCTTCAGGAAACTTTCAGACATATGTTGATGATTTTGTCTCTTGAAAATTCCTGAAGTAAAAATGTATTTCTGACTGCCTTTTTTTTGTGTGTTCTTATTTTCTGTATGTATTACTGCTTTTCTTATTCTCTGTATTGTTATCTGTCTTGAAGAAGAAGAGAACCTTATATATTCCTTACAGATTATAGCATTTGAATTTTGAATTCTTTATCCTTGATTGACTGCAGAAAATCTGAGAGTTGAACGACTAAAATTTGTATTAAATAAATTTCCTCAACTGTGCCAATAAATAAGTCAAGTAATAACTCTGTGAAAACCATAATTAATGCTGTCATGGAACGACTATATTCATAAAAATATTGAGCATTAATTACCAGAGCATTATAGACATAATATAATATAATGTGAAAAACTTCTACTTTAGTCGAGCTGAAACTGAGAGAAAATAGTCGAACTGAATTTGGGAGAATATAGTCGAACTCAACAAATTTTGTCGACCTGAGATCCAATATCGTCAAACTGAAGATAGCAGACAAGAGGTAGAAAATCGTCGAACGGAGCTCCAAATTCGTCGAGCTGAGATAACATTTCGTCGAGCTGAGATAACATTTCGTCGAGCTGAGTTTCTGGTATAAACTGAACTTTCGTCGAGGTATACTCAGAGAAGAAACTCTGAGTTCGTCGATCTGAGATCGACGATCGTTGAGCTGAGTTCAGCTATCGTCAAATGCTTTTTCTGACTCTTAGAAAATTGCTTTCTCTAGAGGTCTTCTGTCTCTAAGTCTTCTGAAGGTAAAAACCAATCACTCTAGGTTTGCTGACTTGACCTAGACCCTGGTAAAAACTTATGACCCTAGACTATACAATGTGGATCATCTGAGAGTCCTAATAGTGAACCTAGCCCAAATCAACCCTAAACAAGATGGGGTTCCAACAAATGATTTGAACAATACTTGATGGGCCAATCCACTCAACCACTTCTGAAAATGACATACATAGAGTATTAACATATGTTGTAATATCAGATGCATCAAATGACTTATAAAATGAAACTCCACGAGATGAATAAGAAATTAATCAATGTTCTACTCCTCTTATCTGTCCAACCATCAGCCATCAATGTACACCAAGTTCCTTTTCAACAATATCTATACGAGTCTATAAGAAGTCTATATTCTTCCTTGCAATGCTCAATAGATTAGTTCTCATCATATGATATGAAGGCAGCTTATAACCAGGACCAATTGCAGTAATTGCATCAATAGCTTTTTGAGCAAAAACAAAATTTAATGCATTCATTGGTATGCAGCTATCAAAAAACCATCTAGATATACACATGTCAGCACGATGTGTTGTATCCTTTGAGGCCAAGACACTCTTTAAGGATGGTTGTGATCCTGTAGATGTTCTATGTGCGAAGTAATTTTCAAGTTGATGAAGTTTTCTTTTTCCCTTATCATATATACCTGATTGTTGTGACTTAGTAAAGGATGATGTTCTCTCATCACTAACAGTATCAACATATGGATTTACACTCCCTAAAGATTCTTGTGATTCTTGTTTATTTGTAATAATCTCCTTTAAATTCTCCAACATCTGATTTCTAATGTCATGAGACACTTTTTTGCAAGCCGCAATATTTTCCTTCACTTCAGCTAGATGTTGTTTCATTCTATTAATCCCGCCTCCCTTATAAATCAAGTCACAATGTAAACATCTATAGTGCTTTATTTTTTTCCCATCAGAATTTTGTATTAGAGTAAAATGATTCCAAGCGGGATCGTTTTTTCACGAACAGATAGCAAAGAAGTATTAGATGGCTCTGATGAAGCTTTCATTCTCTGATATCAATTGAGAAAAAAATGATAAAATGTAAACAATTCATCTACACATTCATTACAATATTTCAACAAAACAAATCAGTAATTTTCAAATAATCATTTTGCATCCCAACGATTGAACTTATAATGTATGATAGGGCACTCATATTTGTACTTATAAATTATAATGCATGATAGTTGATAGTTGATACCTGAACAAGCATGAGAGAAATATTTGATGACTATGAAGTTGCTGCTAAAAATTGCTGAATAATTTCAAGTGTGAGCACCTGCATTGAGGAACCAAAAATCATTATTAACAAAAGCATGATAGGGCGAGCGGCGAAATGCTATAAGTAAAAGCACATTGTATTAGATATGAAATGCTAGCAAGTAAAACAATGCTAGATTTGAAATCACTGGTGAATTGCATGATAGGGCACCAGTGAAATGCTATAAGTAAAACTTTTGGGGGACTTAAGGGAGGAGACACCTTCCTAGAGTTTGGATGAGTTGCATAATAGCATCCAATGCATAAGTTCCATTCTTAAAAAAAACATCAAAAACAAATACATAAGATTGGATCACCATGTGTATCCCAATTAGGATTGTATTTAATTGTAGATTAAAACTGAAGTTGCAAAATAATCATTCTTTCAGCTTGAGCCAAGCAACCACACAGAAAATTAGATCAAATAATTTTAATCAAATTTTGAGTTGAGCTAGTTGGAAAAATACCCATTAGGGTTTAGGGTATGCCAATAACCATTTCCAGCATGAGACTATACCATTAACCGACTAATATCAAACAAAAATCAATGTATAGGTATAACATTACAAGCATAAAGAATATAAGAACATCATTGGAACCCTAAACACATAAAAAAAGTAAAAAACTATAACATTACAAACATGAGACTATAACAACACTGTATAAAAATTAAAAATACTAGCAAGATTCATGACTGCTGTGAAAGATTGATAGAGAGATCGGACTGCTGCATTCCTAATGGTAGAGAGATCGGAGATCAGAGAAATACCCAAAGAAAGATTGATCCACTTCGTTCCAAGAAGATTTTGGGTTTCCGTCGCCGCCGCGATGCCGCCGCGATGCCGCTTGCCGCCGCGATGCCGCTTGCCGCCGCGATGCCGCTTGCCGCCGCGATGCCGCTTGCCGCCGCGATGCCGCTTGCCGCCGCGATGCCGCCGTGATGCAGCGATGCCGGAATGTGGCTTGCCGCAGCGATGCCGTCGAAGTCGCTTTTCGTTCCCGGCGTGAGGAAGAGGAAGATCGGGATCAGCCGTCGGGGTGAGAAGTGAGAACGGAGAAAAAAGTGAGAGTAAAAGAAAGTCTTAAACCTAAATCTAAACAGAATCTGAACCGCCATATTATAAATGGACGGTGAAAAGGGCACCAAATTTTGAACCGTCCGGTATCTGGGAACCAGCTCGGTTCCGGTTAACCGGTCCAACCGTTCTGTTAATTGGTTCTGGGCCGGTTTTTGACGAACACGGTTTAAGAACCTGATCGGACCGCTGGGGGAACCAGTCGACTGTATTTGAACTCAAACACATGTTTCTTTGACTGTTTGGGTTGACCTTTACTTCTTCCCCTTTAGATCATGGGATCGAAACCTGACAGTGTTTATATAAAATAAATTAATTTTTAATTGCTATTTGAATGAGTGGGTTTTCAAAACCCGCCTCGGTCTACGGTCAGCCCGCCCGGGTTTGCGGAAGAGGCGGTCTGCTTAGTTGGACCGGCCCGGTGTTCGGTTAGCGGATCGCCCAGTCCATTTTTAAAAAGCCAGCGCAACTATTAGTCTCACATCGCCAAACAGACACTGTTTCTTACTGTATATAAGTAATCTACATATTATATTTCTTGTTGGCTTCTGCCGTCACGACATGATAGGCTTCGTGTTATTTGTTATGCTTGGTTTCTCTTCATATGGTGGGTCTGATTTCCAACGGCATTGTATGAGTTCAATATCTGTTCCGCTGTCTGACGGTCCAATAGAAAAATTTATCAAACGTAATAAAAAATGGACGGTCAAGATTGACTTGGAGGTCCACCGAGCAATCGCAATGACCGATGATACTTTTTTCTATATGTAGTATAGATACACAAACACACACGCACGAGTGACAGTGCACGGGGGCCCCCGTGCCCCGCGCGATAGAACCCGGCCCGCGGCAGGCTTCGCCCGCCCGTGACGCACAGTACCCACCCCCCGTGCCCTGCGCGACAATACCGGCCCGCGGAGGGCTTCACCAGCCCCAGACTTTTCTTAAAATTAAAAAAATATTATGTTTCTTAAAATTAAAAACAATTTATTTTATTTTAGTAATATGTTTTTAATATTCCCAACTATATATATAATTTTAAAATTATATTATATATATTTAAAATTATTTATTATTATATATTATTATTTTTATTTGAATTAACAAAAAATTAAAAAAAAACCAAAACAGAGGCCTAGCAGCTTCGGGTCCGCCGCCAGCGGCTTGTCCCCCCCCCCCCCCCCCGGCAAGCTCGTCGGTCTCCGACGAACCCGCCGGTGGCAACCCGAAGGTGCTCCGACAGGACCACCGCCGGCAGTGGCCCTGACCGTGAGTAGTCAATATGGTTGTTTGGTGTAACAGTGAGACCCTCCAAAATAATCACAACCGTTCATTCTTTCCGCAGATCATGCGTGAGTCGCAAGAACAGTATTTTAAAAAAATTGCAACTGTTCATGATTTTGGTCTTTGATGGGCTCCACCTTAATTTATAAGAAAAAGGAGACCCCCATGATCCCCATGAATGGAGATCATGGGCGGGCCCCCCTAACCCCCATGATCTCTCATGGAGATCATGGGAGTGGGCCCCCTCTCTCCCCACCATTAGGGGAAGGAACCGCCCCCGACGGTTCCCCTCCGGCCATGGCCGGACGGCCACGATCGTGGCCGGTCGCGGCCATGGCCGGCCGCGGCCATGGCCGGCCGCGGCCGTGGCCGGCCTCGGCCATGGCCATGGCCCGGCCGTGGCCGGCCTCGGCCATGGCCGGCCATGGCCGACCCCGGCCATGGCCCCGACCATGGCCGGCCGCCGCCGTGGCCATGGCCGGCAGTGGCCATGGCCGCCCCGGCCATGGCCGGCCGTGGCCATGGCCGCCCCGGCCGTGGCCGCCCCGGCCAGGGCCGGCCGTGGCCATGGCCGCCCCGGCCATGGCCGGCCGTGGCCATGGCCGGCCGTGGCCATGGCCGCCCCGGCCATGGCCGGCCGTGGCCATGGCCGCCCCGGCCATGGACGGCCGTGGCCGCGGCCGGCCGTGACCTTGGCCGCCGCCGGCCTCCCTCGCCGGCCGTCCGGCTGCCGCCGCCGTCATGACGGCCCGCCATCGTGGGAAGACCTCCCTGCCGTCCGATCGAGGGAGAGGCCCCACCAGCCGTCCGATCGGGACAAAACCACCCACTAACCCACTAGGTTAGTGGGGGGGCCCGCCATAACTTCCCCCTGGAGCCTATAAAAGGACCCCAGGGGCTCCTCATTTCCTAACTTTCTCCTCCTACGCTTCTTCTTCTTCTTCTTCCTCAGGTGGGAGCTTTCCCGTTCTTCTCCGCCGGCGGCCACCCCTCGTCGCCAACCACCAGCGGCCGCCTCTCGCCGCCAACCACCGGCCGCCGCCCGAGGCCTCCAACGGCCCCCAGTGGCTATCAGCTCCTGCCAACAGCTACCAGAACCTATCATCGGCTATTTGCACCCCACCAGAGCTCAGTTACCAAGGAAACACTCCAAGGACCGAGAAAGACGCACAAAGGAAGCAGTGACAACCTCTGGACACGCGTCGCCTCTGAGCACACGCAACTGAAGCATCCCGCGCATTCCACCATCCAAGTCCCGTTGGCGAGGCAGTCTATTGCCCACCGACGAGCGCATATACTCTCTCTCTCCTCAAGGTTGTAACGGGAGCGGCCTGTCGCCCCGATTTCCCCCGTCAAATTGTAACCTCCAGCAATCTAGTGGATTTTGATCGGCACCGACCCGGTCACGTGGTTTTTCACCCGGTTGAAGGGTTTTCCACGTTAAAACCTCCTGTGTCCGTCCCCCATTTTTCAATTGACTGTGTGCGCGCTCGACCGCTCCGCGAGCTAAGGCGGTCCAAGAATATCCGGTCCGACCGGAGCATCGAGTTAGTCCGCAACAGTTTGGCGCCGTCTGTGGGAAACATTCCCAATATCCTTCGCGGAGCAAGTTCATCACAATGGCAAAGAGGAGCACCCGCACCGCAGAAGGATCCGCACTTGGCGGACACACTGAGCCTGCACGATCTCACTCTCTGGTAGACGTACCACTGACCGCTGAAGCAGCGCTCGCCCCTATCGCCGCTCTGGAGGGGCGTGTCCGCCAAATGGAGGAGCAGCAGACAGAAATGCTCACACTGCTTCGGAACTTGGGAGCGCCTCCAGCTCCGCCCAGGTCACCTCCGCCAGCTAACCATCCTCCACTATTTAATCCACCAAGGAACCAGGAAGACCCTGTAGAGCAGGAAGGACCCGAAGATCATTTAGATGCCGCCAGTTCGGCTCATCCCCATCTAGGAAGAGCAAGGGCAGATCGCCCCCACGATCCAGTTAACGATGCTCCCATCCACCCTCTACTAACTCGTCAAGAGATCAGGGAGGCCGTGGCTGAAGAATGCCGCCAAGCCGTAAGAAGAGATTTCCACCCTCAGCGAACGCTTTATCAAGGCTCCCCCTTGACCCAGCAGATCCTCGATCATCCAATTCCACCCGGGTTCAAACTCCCAAGCGTCGAAACATTCGACGGAACTGACGATCCACTCGAGCATGTCAATCATTTCACCACCATCATGAGGATCTTCCATGCCACCGATCAATTGTTATGTCAAGTATTCCCAACTACTCTCAAAGGGCAAGCTCGAACATGGTTCCACTCTTTAAGGCCCGGTACCATTGCTAGTTTTGCCGAGCTAACCAGACAATTCTCCGACCAATTCATCGCTAATCGAAAGATTGTCCGTGATCCATCTCATCTCTCTGGAATCCGCCAGAACGAAGGGGAAACCCTCAAAGAATTCTTTCGACGTTTCACTGCAGAAGCTCGCCAGATCCCGGGCGTCGACCCCGAACTCCTACGTGGAGTATTCCTGGGGGGTCTTCGCCCCAGCGGCTTTTATTCGGCACTCATGAGAGAGACCGTACCCAACTACCCGGATCTGGTGCACAGAATTGAGGCACAGATAGCCGCAGACGAAGCTATTGAAGCTCATAGGCGACAGTTCGATGGGGTACAGAAAAGGCAAAGAGATAAAGAGTCGGCTCCTCAACGGCAGGAAGGAAGATTCCATGAGGAACGTCGAGCCGGACAACGCAGGCGTGACTCACAGAGAGATCCCCCTAGGGACTATACCCCTCTCAACACTTCTCGCACCAACGTTTTGTATGCCATTCAGAATGAACCAGCATTACAGCGACCAAGGCAACCACCTCCTAATCCTAAGAACGATCAATCAAAGTATTGTGAATATCATCGGACAACCGGGCATACCACTGAAGAATGTGCTCGCCTAAAGGAGGAAATCGAGCGTTTAGTCCGTTTAGGACTGCTCGGTAGATTTCTACAAGGAAGGGTCCAAGAGCAGCAAGACCCGCCTAGGCGACCCAGGGACCATCAGAATGCCCCGCCAGCGCCCGAAGGAGGAAGGCAAGCAGTAGGAAACATTGAGACTATTGCCGGGTCACCTATTCTAACCTCACAGATACTGTCAGTCCACTCTGTAAAGGAAGCCCATGAAGATAAAAGAAGAAAGCAGGACACCACCATATCATTTGGGGATGAAGACCTTATCAACGTCCGAATCCCGCATCAAGACCCGCTCGTAATTAGCGCCGGAATCGGAAATCCCTGCTATAACGTTAAGCGAATCCTCGTCGATAATGGCAGTTCAGTCGACGTCCTTTTTTCCACCACTTTGCAGAGTATGAATATATCTCAGCAGCAGCTAACTCCAGCCGCAGGACCAATATATGGTTTCGACAACCATCAGGTCCAAGTCATCGGAACAGTCACTCTACCAGTCACGTTGGGAGAATTCCCAAGACAGATTACGCATGAAGCTCAATTCGTGGTTGTAGATTCAAACTCAGCATACAACGCTATATTCGGAAGGCCAGTTCAGACTACCTTCAAGGCCATCCCATCTATCCCCCATCTAGCAATGAAGTTCCCTACTCCTGGAGGAATTGGAGTAGTACGCGGAAACCAGGAAGCCGTAAGGAGTTGTTATTCCAAGCAAGCACAGCCCACCGAGCCTACCACGCTAAACATCGATGACTTCGACCTCAGAGATGAAGCAGTTCTGCAGCGGGGGGCACCCTCTGTAAGACCCCAACCTCGGAGATGATCGCGGGGCGATCAAACGGCACTTTTGGAGGTCTGAACAGGGGCACACGGCCAGGCACACGGCCGTGTGCCTACCCGTGTTCAGTGTTCTATTGTGTTTTGTGCTGTCTCGAGTCAGAGAAGTACACGGCCTGAGACACACGGCCGTGTCTCAAGCCGTGTGTGGGGCACACGGCCTCGAACACGGCCGTGTTCGAAGCCGTGTTCTGGAAGCCCGACGATCGTCCTGAAGCTCCAGGTAACACGGCCCGTGGCACACGGCCGTGTCAGGAGCCGTGTCGATCGGCGAATGAGCTACACGGCCAGACACACGGCCGTGTGTCAAGCCGTGTTCGGCCCAGTTTTTGGGATTTTGGATCTAATCTCGGCCGTTCGTTCCCTTGGATCTGGATCCGACGGTGGGGGATGCTCCTGGGGGGTTATTAGCCGGGATTAGGGTTTTGAATCCTCATTTTTCTTTGGTCCACTCTCTCTCTAAGTGTTTAGAGAGAAGGGAGAGCAAGAGGAAGGAGGAGCCCAAGATCCGGCCGCCGGAGGAGCTCCGGAGCCCCGATTCGCGTTCCGAGTCCGGATCCTCGAAGGCAAGGGCGAGGCGAAGCTTTCCATCCGACTACATTTTCATGGCGCCGCGGAAATCTTCGAGGGTAACGATCCTCTTCATAGGGCATGTGTAGTCGCCCTTCTTTCTATGCATGGGGAAAGCCCCCTCTCGCGAGTGAGCGTTGAGGCGCGGAATCCCTCCGGGTAGATATGTAAAGTCCCCGTTGTTAGAGCCCAGAATCGGAGTACGGGTGTAGGCATTGTGTGTGAAGCCTATTCGGGTTTAACCCGGATCGGTGATGTTTGCATTGCATGGCCGGAGAAGACTCCGCGCCGGTGAATTTAGTTTTCCGAAAATTCTACGCGGTAGATTGCATACAGGGATCCTTGGGGGTTAACCTCGAGGCGCACCCGGAAAGCTTGGGCGGAATCGCATTGCCGCCACGATGTTGCCTTGGAGGGCAAATCGGTACATAACGGGGTTATGTGTGTGTTTTGATCGATTGTGGGAATGAGGAGAAACTTGGCCCGCACCGATGGTTAAATGGTCGTGGTGAAGTGAGCAACGGGCGGGTGGAACTCTACCCATTCCAAGTGGTCTCGGTAGAAGCGACCTAAAGTACTTGGGACTTCCCGGGGGGCTGGAAACGGGCCTAGGCTTCGGCTGAAAGGGCTAAATGCTCACGAGTGTTGCCATCCGAGGGATGGTGGTGGAATCGCGGTGTCGGACTGGGTCCGGACCGGGTTCACCGATTAGTGCCCTGAGAGCACGGAGTGTGCGGCCGTGCGTGCCGACACTTGTGGCGAATAGAATACCTTATAGAATTGCTATGGTAGTTTTATATGCAGGGAAGGAGCACCGCCGTCCCGAGAAACGGGACGGGGTCGTTATAATTTGGTCAGCTTTGCTGACCGTTGCCCTTTTGAATTGCCACCTCTTGGGTGGATTGCTTTCTACAGGTGCTGCTGCGGAGCCAAGCGGCAAATAGCGGGCTAAAGCCCAAGTTGCAGCGCCAGCCCTCGAAGGCTTATTTATTAGCTTTTTCATATTCATGTATGGCCGACCTGCGTGCCGATGTATGAAAGACGCTATCTTGTTAAGCGAACACTTTTGTAAGGCCTTAAGGCCGTGAACTCTTTTGTGTATGTACTCATTCCTGGGTTGTAGTGGACATTCATGCTCTGTGGCAGGGTTCTTATCTTTTTGCAACTTAATTAAATTACTTCCGCTAGGTGTTGTGTAGGACGCTCTGATTGGTTGTGTGGTTTCAACGCGTAACCAACCGGTCTGTCCGCAGTATATGGCGTCGGGCCCCGGCCGGACCTACTGCTATATGCTATGTGACGGATAGGGGTGTTACAAATTGGTATCAGACTTCTGGTTTCGGTCAAGCTTAAATGAATTCGTGGACGAATTCAATTTAAGGGGTGGTGAGCACATTATGTGCGTCATCGTTATAACATGAAAAGAACCCATGAATGTCCACTTAGGAATGAAAATACACATGATTGAGGAACCTGCGTGTTCCTATAATTGCTGTTTGCAGTAATGTTTGGTCGCTTATCGGTGTTTTTGCACGAATATAGGTGACCAGAAGTGGTGCTGGGCCGTCTGAACGGCCAGGTTCTGAGGCGAGCAGTGCGCCAAGCGATACGCCTGCAACACCTTTGTCTGCCGAGACCATTAGGCTGGTGGCGGAAGCGGTCATGGCAATGATTAATGCGCAGCCTGCAAGGCAGGTGCAGCAGCCTGCTCCTGCTGTGGAGCAAGTACCGGTTCAGACGGCAGAGCGAAGGAGGGTTGAGCAAGTTGTGTTGGAGCCAGAGTTGCCGCGGAGAGCAACTGAAAGACAACTGAAGCACGTGATGGGCTTTCACCCACCGGTATTCACGGGGGCAGAAACCCCGACCCAAGCAGAGGATTGGCTCTCAAGGGTCAACAGGGTGATGACTGCGACGGAAACTGAAGAGTGGCAGAAGACCACTATAGCGACGTTCCTTTTGGATGGGGACGCAAGGCTGTGGTGGGAGGGCTTAGAGCTGCATCAGTTGAGGGGAAGGCCATTGGCCGAAGTCCCGATGGAGGAGTTTGCGAGACTATTTATGGCTCGATACCTCCCCTCGGCGCAGAGGATTGCGCTAGAGAGCGAATTCCAGAAGTTGGTGCAGGGTGATAGCACCGTTGATGAATACCTCCACGAGTTTACTCGGTTAGGGAGATATGCCGGCGCTACCTTCGCAGACGAGGAGCGCAAGACGAGCCGCTTTTATGAAGGGCTAAGGGATGATTTGAGGTTGCTGCTGTCGGGCCCCAAGACGCAGGGTTTCATGACCCTGGTCAGTTCGGCCCGGTCCTTGGAGAAGGATATGAGAAACGTGCAAGCGAAGAAGGAGAGGGAATCTGGTGGCAAGAGATCAGAGTTCAAGGCGCCGACTACGTCGAAGTCGGGCTACCGCAGATTCTCCAAGAAGTCTAGGGCGTCGGGTCCAGCTCCTTCTACAGGTGCCTCGGGGGCAACTACCAATCGAACCCCGGGCGCTTGCTTCACGTGTGGAAAGCCGGGGCACTTTGCCCGTGACTGCTGGAGTGGACGCTCAAAGTCCGAAAGGAAACAGGGAGCTACCTACGAGGAAAAGGGCAAAGCGGTGGAGTCGACCGCGTCCCACTATGCTCCGACTCAGCCTAGAGTCTACAACTTGGGCCAGCAGGAGGCCATCAAGCAAGCGGATGTGGTGACAGGTATGAGTTAATTTATGCAAGTTGACTTGAGAATACTATTACCTATTGCTTGTTAAGCTAATGTCTTTTGCTTAGGCTTTGTGTTGATTAGCGATAGTCCGGCACGAGCACTATTCGACACTGGTGCTTCACATTCTTTCTTGTCCGAACAGTTTATATCGCGCATCGGAGTCCCTTCTTCGATGACAAAGGACAAGCTAGATGTGTTGCTACCAAATGGGTGCTCGATGCGTGCGGACAGAGTGTGCGCCGTGAAGGTTCACATTGGGAGCCAAGAGTTCGATTTGCTAGCGTCATTGCTGCCGCTAGTAGAGTTCGATGTTATCTTTGGAATGGATTGGCTGTCAGAGCAGAAGGCTTGGATCGATTGCGACCGTAAGGAGGTCAAGCTGGGTGTAGGGCGGGAGACTACTTTCGAGGGGCTTAAGGGGTCGAGCAAGACACTAATGTCTGCTCTTCAGGTGGTGAAGGCGGTTCGTGCTGGTGCAGAGCTGTTCTTTGCGATAGTGGGGGCTGTGGAGCCAAAGTCCCAGTTGGATAGCATCCCCGTGGTTTGCGAATACCCCGATGTGTTCCCGGATAGCCTTCCCGGAGCCCCACCGCAGCGAGAGATTGATTTCACGATCGAGCTCGTGCCGGGTGCCAAACCCGTGTCACGTGCTCCTTATAGATTGGCGCCAAAGGAGATGGCGGAGTTGAAGGTTCAGTTGGAGGAACTGATGGAGCAAGGTTATGTGCGTCCAAGTTCGTCGCCTTGGAGCGCACCGGTCCTCTTCGTTAAAAAGAAGGACGGTAGTATGCGACTGTGCATCGACTACAGAGAATTGAACAAGTTGACGGAAAAGAATAAGTACCCGATCCCGAGGATTGATGATCTCTTTGATCAATTAGTCGGATCATCTGTATACTCCAAGTTGGACTTGAAGTCGGGGTACTATCAGCTGAGGATCAGGGAATGTGATATCCCAAAGACGGCGTTCAGTACGAGGTATGGGCATTTCGAGTTCACGGTCATGCCGTTTGGACTGACGAATGCGCCATCGGTGTTTATGGATCTGATGAACAGGACGTTCAGAGATTTCCTGGATCGCTTTGTGATCGTCTTTATTGACGATATTTTGGTATACTCGCAGTGCGAAGAAGACCACTTCAAGCATTTGCATTTGGTGTTGGAGACTCTGAGGAGGAATGAGCTTTACGCAAAGTTCTCCAAGTGCGAGTTCTGGCTACCTTCGGTAGCGTTCCTTGGTCATATAGTGAGTGGGGAAGGTATAGCGGTGGATCCGGCGAAGATTGTTGCGATACGGGAGTGGCCTGCGTTATCTTCTGTCGCGGAAGTCCGTAGTTTTCTCGGGCTTGCCAGATATTACAGGCGCTTCGTAGAGAACTTCTCGCGGGTAGCGTTACCTCTCACGAAGTTGACAAGGAAGGATCAGAAATTCTTGTAGACGCAAGAGTGCGTGCAAGCTTTTGAGGAGCTGAAGAGGCGGTTGACCACGGCGCCAGTGCTTAGTTCGCCGAGTGGGACCGAGGGCTTTGAGGTGTATAGCGATGCTTCGGGTAGTGGCTTGGGCTGCGTGTTGTTGCAGCATGGAAGTGTGATCGCGTATGGATCGCGTCAGCTGAAAGTGCATGAAAGGAATTATCCGGTGCACGACTTGGAGTTGGCGGCCGTGATTTTTGCACTCAAGTTGTGGAGGCACTACCTATACGGCGTAAGAGTCGATATATACACCGATCACAAGAGCCTAAAATACTTGTTGGATCAAAAGGACCTTAATATGAGGCAGAGGAGGTGGATGGAGTTCCTGGGGGACTACACCTTCAAGATACATTATGTACCCGGGAAGGGCAACGCAGTTGCGGATGCGCTGAGCCGCAGGGCTCCCGCCCGAGCCAACTGGTTGTCGGTGTATGATGAGCGGCTAGTGCGGGAGTTGGAGGAGCTTGAGATCTGTTGCGTGGACAAGCAGACGAGCGCCAAAGCAATGTTAAACTGGACAGAGGTGCAGTACGACCTGGCTGACCGGGTTCGGCGGGCATTGGAGTTGGATGATTCCATGAAGGAGCTTTTGGAAGCCGCTTTGGATGGGTCAAATTCCCAGTTCTCGGTAGAAGACGGGTTATTAAGGAAGGATCATCGTTTGTGCGTCCCAAGTGGGGGTAACCTCCGGGCGGAGTTGATGTACGAGGCTCATCATACCAAGTACTCAATCCACCCAGGGAGCACGAAGATGTATCGCGATCTCAAGAAGTTGTTTTGGTGGCCGGGGCTTAAGAAAGATGTGGCGTTGTACGTGGCTAAATGCCAAACGTGCGCCTTGGTGAAGGCGGAGTGCCAAAAGCCAGGAGGATTTCTGAAATCCTTGCCTATACCGGAGTGGAAATTCGACGACATATCCATGGACTTTGTGCACGGGTTGCCAAGGTCACAGAAGGGGAACGACGCCATCTGGGTGATCGTAGATCGGCTAACTAAGGTGTCGCATTTCATTCCGCATAGGAAGGATGATCCAGTCGAGAAATTGGCAAAGTTGTACGTTGACAATATTGTTAGGCTGCATGGAGTGCCCCGTAGCATTGTGAGTGATCGCGATGGGCGGTTCACGTCAAATGATTGGAGGTTGGTGCAGCAGATGTTGGGAACAAAGTTAAAGTTCAGCACAGCTTTCCATCCGCAGACGGATGGGCAGACCGAGAGGGTCAATAGAACGATGGAGGACATGCTCCGCATGTGTGTTCTAGACTTCGGGAAGCATTGGGAAGACCACCTTTATTTGGTGGAGTTCGCGTACAACAACAACTACCAAGCGAGCATACAAATGGCGCCCTTCGAGGCCCTGTATGGTAGGAAGTGTCGCACGCCGTTATCATGGCTTGAAACGGGTGAGGCAAGGTTGTACAAGAAGCAGGAGGTGGAGAGTGCTACCTCGTTAGTGCGGATCATTCGGGAGCGTTTGTTGATCGCTCAGGACCGGCAAGCGAAGTATTACAATGCCAAGCACCGGAACGTGGAGTTCGCGGTAGGCGATTGGGTATACCTGAAAGTGAAGCCGTTCAAGGGGGTTTCGCGGGTGAGACGCTTGAAGAAGCTGAGCCCAAGGTACCTTGGACCTTTTGAGGTCCTGGAGCGAGTCGGCGAAGCTGCATACCGTTTGAAGCTATCAGTGGAGTTGAGTGGATTACATGATGTGTTCCACATTTCTGTGTTGCGGAAGGCGGTGCAAGAGCCTTCGCAGGTGATCGCGGCTGATCAAGTACCGGTTGAGGAAGGGTTGACAACGAAAGTCAAGCCCATATCTATTGAGGATTTCGAAGTCAAGCGGCTTCGGAACAAAGAAATCAGAATGGTGAAGGTCCGTTGGGATAACTGCGGGCGCGAGGAGCTCTCTTGGGAGCGAGAGCAGACAATGCGCGAGGAGTACCCCGAGTTGTTCCCCTCAGGTACTCGTTATGTTTTTGTTTTGTGTAGTCTCTGTTCTTAATTTCGGGACGAAATTCTCTTAAGGGGGAGGGAGTTGTAAGACCCCAACCTCGGAGATGATCGCGGGGCGATCAAACGGCACTTTTGGAGGTCTGAACAGGGGCACACGGCCAGGCACACGGCCGTGTGCCTACCCATGTTCAGTGTTCTATTGTGTTTTGTGCTGTCTCGAGTCAGAGAAGTACACGGCCTGAGACACACGGCCGTGTCTCAAGCCGTGTGTGGGGCACACGGCCTCGAACACGGCCGTGTTCGAAGCCGTGTTCTGGAAGCCCGACGATCGTCCTGAAGCTCCAGGTAACACGGCCCGTGGCACACGGCCGTGTCAGGAGCCGTGTCGATCGGCGAATGAGCTACACGGCCAGACACACGGCCGTGTGTCAAGCCGTGTTCGGCCCAGTTTTTGGGATTTTGGATCTAATCTCGGCCGTCCGTTCCCTTGGATCTGGATCCGACGGTGGGGGCTGCTCCTGGGGGGTTATTAGCCGGGATTAGGGTTTTGAATCCTCATTTTTCTTTGGTCCACTCTCTCTCTAAGTGTTTAGAGAGAAGGGAGAGCAAGAGGAAGGAGGAGCCCAAGATCCGGCCGCCGGAGGAGCTCCGGAGCCCCGATTCGCGTTCCGAGTCCGGATCCTCGAAGGCAAGGGCGAGGCGAAGCTTTCCATCCGACTACATTTTCATGGCGCCGCGGAAATCTTCGAGAGTAACGATCCTCTTCATAGGGCATGTGTAGTCGCCCTTCTTTCTATGCATGGGGAAAGCCCCCTCTCGCGAGTGAGCGTTGAGGCGCGGAATCCCTCCGGGTAGATATGTAAAGTCCCCGTTGTTAGAGCCCGGAATCGGAGTACGGGTGTAGGCATTGTGTGTGAAGCCTATTCAGGTTTAACCCGGATCGGTGATGTTTGCATTGCATGGCCGGAGAAGACTCCGCGCCGGTGAATTTAGTTTTCCGAAAATTCTACGCGGTAGATTGCATACAGGGATCCTTGGGGGTTAACCTCGAGGCGCACCCGGAAAGCTTGGGCGGAATCGCATTGCCGCCACGATGTTGTCTTGGAGGGCAAATCGGTACATAACGGGGTTATGTGCGTGTTTTGATCGATTGTGGGAATGAGGAGAAACTTGGCCCGCACCGATGGCTAAATGGTCGTGGTGAAGTGAGCAACGGGCGGGTGGAACTCTACCCATTCCAAGTGGTCTCGGTAGAAGCGACCTAAAGTACATGGGACTTCCCGGGGGGCTGGAAACGGGCCTAGGCTTCGGATGAAAGGGCTAAATGCTCACGAGTGTTGCCATCCGAGGGATGGTGGTGGAATCGCGGTGTCGGACTGGGTCCGGACCGGGTTCACCGATTAGTGCCCTGAGAGCACGGAGTGTGCGGCCGTGCGTGCCGACACTTGTGGCGAATAGAATACCTTATAGAATTGCTATGGTAGTTTTATATGCAGGGAAGGAGCACCGCCGTCCCGAGAAACGGGACGGGGTCGTTATAATTTGGTCAGCTTTGCTGACCGTTGCCCTTTTGAATTGCCACCTCTTGGGTGGATTGCTTTTTACAGGTGCTGCTGCGGAGCCAAGCGGCAAATAGCGGGCTAAAGCCCAAGTTGCAGCGCCAGCCCTCGAAGGCTTATTTATTAGCTTTTTCATATTCATGTATGGCCGGCCTGCGTGCCGATGTATGAAAGACGCTATCTTGTTAAGCGAACACTTTTGTAAGGCCTTAAGGCCGTGAACTCTTTTGTGTATGTACTCATTCCTGGGTTGTAGTGGACATTCATGCTCTGTGGCAGGGTTCTTATCTTTTTGCAACTTAATTAAATTACTTCTGCTAGGTGTTGTGTAGGACGCTCTGATTGGTTGTGTGGTTTCAACGCGTAACCAACCGGTCTGTCCGCAGTATATGGCGTCGGGCCCCGGTCGGACCTACTGCTATATGCTATGTGACGGATAGGGGTGTTACACCCTCCGAAGGTCTAATTGAAGTCCCCCTCTCTTTGACAAAGCCGGATCGCACCGTCCAGCTTGGATCCCTCTTATAGGAGCACGAGAGGGAAGAATTAGCAGCCTACCTCCGCAAGAATAAGGATATCTTTGCCTGGTCCCCAGAAGATATGCCTGGGATCGACCCTCAGGTCATCCGCCACTCCCTCAACATCAACCCTGCATGTAAGCCCGTCATTCAAAAGAAGAGGAATTTCGCCCCTGAGAGGCTCCAAGCAATAGAAGAAGAGGTTGAAAAACTCCTGCGCGCGCAATTCATTCGAGAAGTTGGCTACCCTGCTTGGGTAGCTAACGTTGTCCTAGTAAAGAAATCCTCAGTAAAGTGGAGAATGTGCGTGGATTATACAAATCTCAACCAGGCTTGCCCTAAGGACAGCTTTCCACTTCCCAGGATCGATCAACTAGTTGACTCAACCGCCGGACATCAACTGCTTAGCTTCATGGACGCCTACTCTGGATACAACCAGATTCGAATGGATCCGACCGACGAGGAGCACACGGCTTTCCGTACCGACAAAGGAATTTATTGCTACAAGGTAATGCCATTCGGACTTAAAAATGCAGGAGCCACCTACCAGCGGCTCATGAACAAGATCTTTAAACAACTCATCGGCAGATCCATGGAAGTATATGTAGACGATATGCTGGTTAAGAGCATTCGCCGAGAAGACCATTTAGAAGACCTAGAAAAATGTTTCAGGATCCTCAGACAATATGGAATGAAGCTCAACCCAAGCAAGTGCGCCTTCGGTGTCACTTCCGGAAAATTTTTGGGGTTCATGGTTACCCAGCGAGGAATAGAGGCCAACCCTGAGAAAATTAAGGCTCTCGAAGAAATGTCTCCACCCAGGTCGCTTAAAGATGTACAACGGCTGAACGGAAGAATCACAGCGCTATCCCGATTCCTAGCTCGATCAGGGGACAAGTACCTCCCTTTCTTCAAAATTCTCCGAGGAGCACGAAGCTCAGGGTTTCAATGGACCGATGAGTGTCAATCAGCCTTTGAATCCCTAAAGCAGTACCTGGCCTCTCCTCCACTTCTATCCAAGCCAGCTCCCGGAGAAATTCTCTTTTTATATCTTGCCATCACACCAGCAGCCCTAAGTTCAGTCCTAGTAAAAGACGAAGGGGGAATTCAACGCCCCATCTACTACCTGAGCAAAATCCTTTCTGATACCGAAACCCGCTACCCAGCTGCAGACAAAACAGCCTTAGCACTTGTCTTTTCCGCAAGAAAACTCCGTCCCTACTTCCAGGCACACACTATTAAGGTCCTAACCGAGCTACCACTCCGGGCCATTCTTCAAAAACCCGAAGCATCCGGTCGATTGGTTAAGTGGGCTGTCGAATTGAGTGAGTTCGATATCCACTTCCTCCCGTGCCCCGTCATCAAGTCTCAGGTTTTGGCCGACTTCATTGTAGAGAACACTCTACCGACGGAAACAGAATTTGCACCCACGGAAGCCGGACAAACATGGACGTTATACGTAGACGGGGCCTCAGGGGCTGAAGGTGCTGGGGCAGGCCTGCTCCTCATTAATCCAGAACTCGTTACTCTAGAATATGGACTCCGACTAAAATTCCCTGCCACAAACAATGCAGCAGAATACGAAGCCCTCATCGCGGGACTCGGGCTCGCCATCAGCTGCCAGGTCAAGCAGCTGATCATTTACTCTGACTCACAACTTGTTGTCTCGCAGGTAGAAGGAGAATTTGAAGCCAAGAATGAACAGCTATCCCAATACCTGAAACTCGTCAAGTCCCTTCTCATCCAAATCCCACAAATCCAAATTATACATATCCCTCGAGAACAAAATAACAAGGCAGATGCCCTGTCAAAGCTGGCCACTTCTTCAACGCAATACCAAACAAGAAGGCGCCAAGTTGAAGAAATAGTCTTCCCCAGTATTCACGGCCCGTGGGAAGTAGCAGAAGTCAATAAAGCAGAGGAATCATGGACAGCCCCGCTAATCGCCCATCTGAAGGGCCAACTGTCACCGGAAGATCAAAAGGAGGCTCGTCGCCTGAGAATGAGAGCGGCAGCATTCACTCTGATAGACGGGGAGCTATACAAACGGTCCTTTGCAGGACCCTACCTGAAGTGCCTATCAGGAGAAGATGCCGAGTACACGCTCCGCGAAGTTCACCAAGGAATATGCGGCGAACATCTCGGGGGAAAAGCCCTGGCCAGGAAAATCCTACGGCAAGGATTTTACTGGCCAACCATGAAGAAGGAAGCGACAGAATTCGTTCAGAAGTGCAAGAGCTGTCAAGTACACGCTAACATTCCCCGGCAGCCCCTGGTAGCCCTCACGTCGATACAAGGATCCTGGCCGTTCGCACAATGGGGGATAGACCTCCTTGGACCTTTGCCATTAGCTTCCGGTCAAAGGAAATTCATCATTATGGCAATCGATTATTTTTCCAAGTGGATCGAAGCAGAACCACTGGCCAAGATAACCGAAGAGAATGCCAAACAGTTCGTCTGGAAGAACATCGTATGTCGCTTCGGCATACCAGCAATCATTATCACAGACAACGGCACTCAATTCACTGGAAAGTCCTTCACCAAGTTATGTGAAGACTTAAAGATAGCATTGCGACACACAGCAGTATCACATCCCCAATCCAATGGGCAAATTGAAGTAACCAACCGTACTATCTTAAAGGGACTAAAAACACGACTAGAAGATGCTGGGGGGCAATGGGTGGACGCTCTTCCTAATGTGCTATGGGCATATCGCACCACAGAGAGAACGCCTACCGGAGAAACTCCTTATAATCTCTGTTATGGAACGGAGGCTATTATACCCGTCGACATTGGCGTCCCTAGTCCTCGGACATCCGACTTCGATCCTCAGATAAACAACGAGGCGCTCCGAGACAACCTTGACCTGATCTTCGAAGTACGAGAAGAAGCCGCTCTTCGCGCCGCCGCCTACCAACAACGCACAGCCCGCTATTACAACCGCCGGGTAAAGGCCCGCTCAATCAACATCGGAGACCTAGTCCTTCGCACCTTGGAAGCTGCCGGGAAGGGAACACAAGGCGACAAGCTATCTCCAACATGGGAAGGACCATTCGTTGTCACCGCTATGGTGAAGCCAGGCACATACAAGCTACGAAATGCCGAAGGAAAGATTCTCCCACGCACCTGGAACGCACAAAATCTACGCCGCTTTTACCAGTGACACATTACGACTCTTTTATGCCGTCATTTTCAATTCGAGACTAGGTGACCTATATAAGTCACAAACCTGATCTCATGCAAATACTTTGAATCACGCTTATTATTCAAAGAATTACCTTTTATTTTCTGCAAACACTGTATGTTCTAACGAAATTCAAAAGCCGTGGGCCTGTCCCACGCGACACCGTGGGGGCCTGCCCCCCTCACGAAGAAGCCGCGAGCCTGTCTCGCACGAAAAGCCGTGGGCCTGTCCCACGCGACACCGTGGGGGCCTGCCCCCCTCACGAAGAAGCCGCGAGCCTGTCTCGCGCGAAAAGCCGTGGGCCTGTCCCACGCGACACCGTGGGGGCCTGCCCCCCTCACGAAGAAGCCGCGGGCCTGTCTCGCGCGAAAAGCCGTGGGCCTGTCCCACGCAACACCGTGGGGGCCTGCCCCCCTCACGAAGAAGCCGCGAGCCTGTCTCGCGCGAAAAGTCGTGGGCCTGTCCCACGCGACACCATGGGGGCCTGCCCCCCTCACGAAGAAGCCGCGAGCCTGTCTCGCGCGAAAGGCCATGGACCTGTTCCACGCAACACCGTGAGGACTTGACCCCCTCACAAAGAAGCCCACATACAAACTAGGCCACGAGCCAGGCCCACACACTATCTCATGTCAAAATACAAGTACACCATGACAAAGATCAACCCCCACAAGCAACCATCTCGTGGCAAAATACATCTATGCAAAACGCAGGACAACGACATACAAGTAAGGCTATCATAACAAACAACGAATGGGAGCCCTAACAGCGACAATCTCAAAAGCTATAATAGAAACAAATGACTACAAATAAACAACGAGGCAGACAAAAGCAGATAAACACTACAGCTACTCATCATCAGCATCTGAGCTAAAACGCTCATCATCTGAAACGTCCGCGAAGCTGAAACTGGAAGTATCACACCCAAGATGCTTCCCTATGAAGCGAAAAGCCTTCGAAACACCACGACGAAGTGCTAACTGGCGCATGTCATCCATCTGAGGCTCTACTTCCTTGGACCAAATTTCATCACGAACCTCCTCCGCGATCAGGCTACGATCCCGCATATAGTCCAAGGACTCCAGGTACTCCGCAAGGCCTGCGGCCTTCAATTCTGATGTACGGTCATCCGAAGATAACGTCTCTACCTGCGCCCTCGTCGCACAAAGCTGGGTCTCAAGGCCTGCAACCTCATCTCGCGCCGCATGCAATTGAGTCTCCAAGCCAGATATTTCCTCCCTCGCATGTTTCAACATCTGGGCAGTCCTCTCCACCACGGCTTTCTCCACGTCCAAGGAAGCACGCACGTCTTCTATCTCAGACTTCAACTCTGACCCAACTCGATGATACTGTGTGATGTCCCGGTCATGTTCTTCCTTGAGAGAAGAAAGTGAACCCATCGACAGTCGAAGCTTCTCCTGCAAAGCAAGATAGCCATCCTTCAGGCTCACGTAATGATCATTCCAGGTGACCGCTATCTGCGCCTGAGTCTCGATCTGCAAAAGGAAAACACGCAATTAGCCGCCTTCAAACAAAAAATAGAAGGAGGAAGAAACAATAAGGCACCAACGTACCGCATCACTCATCGCCTTCAAAGAGGAAGACATCCGAGGAACTGCTGCGCTAGCAAGCGCCCGTGGAGTCGGGGAAATAGGTAACTGCGTCTCTGGGACTGAATCATCAGAGGCTACCACCACAACATCAACATCACTATCGGGGGCCATGACCGCTTTTCTCTTGCGGCCTCCTCCCTGAGAAGACAACACCGCCCGTCCTGTGCCAACAGAAATACCACATCCCAACAATCGCTTCTCTTCGACAAATGCATATATGTTGAAGAGACGGTTAGCCAATTCACGAGGCTCGGAAAATCCCAACACTGGAGAGAAGTCTCGCTCCCTCCCTTTCACACGGCGACAACGGTCGGGAAGTGCATTCCACACCTCAGGAAGACCCCAAGAGTTCTTCACATATCCGAACAAAGTGTTACCGTGACGACGATCTTTGCGAGACTCAAACTCCAGCCAAACCTTGTTGCTGCGCACCTCGATCCGCTCACCACCATCAAAGCGCACGTCGCACCAATCACGGAACTGGTCTAAAGAGAGGGAGCCCCCATGCTCACGAAAAAAAGCAATCAAGCCCATGATACGAGTAACCCCGGTAGGGGCAAACTGGGAAATAGGAACTCCGCAAAACTTCAGAATCTCCACCACCTCGTCGCAGGGAGGAAGACGGAAACCAGATCTGAGCGACACTTCGCAGACAGTCAGCCAACCAAGGGGAGGATTTTGAACCCGCTCCTCGGGACGCGGGATCCTCACCTCCAAGTCTGAAGGAAGCCCGAACTTTGTTCTCCAAATACCAACACCGTCTTCAGTCAAGGAGGAGCGTAGACGCATTGGTCCAGCAGAGCGCTTCGGTACCTGCTCACCGCAAAAAATTAGTCATGTCAAAATAGTAAAAATCACGCGCACAACCCTCTCCATGGCCGCGCACGGCCTGCAAGCACGCGACCATGGCATACACGCAGCCTCGCCAAGTCCGGCCTGCAAGCACGCGGCCATGGCGTACACGCAGCCTCGCCAAGTCCGGCCAGCAAGCACGCGGCCTGTGCGCGCACGCGGCGCGCGCGCGCGGCCTGCGCGCGCGACCTGCGCGTGCGCGGCCTGCGCGCAAGGCCTACGCGCGCAGCCTGCGCGCGGCATGCGCGCGCGCGGCCTGCGCGCGCAAGGCCTGCGCGCGCGGCCTGCGCGCGCGCGGCCCGCGCGCAAGGCCCGCGCGCAAGGTCCACCTACGCGCGCGCACGCGGCCTGCGCGCGCGCGGCCTGCGCGCGGCCTGCGCGCGCGCGGCCTGCGCGCGCGCGGCCTGCGCGCGCGCGGCCTGCGCGCGCGCGGCCAGCGCGCGCGCGGCCTGCGCGCAAGGCCAGCGCGCAAGGCCCGCGCGCGTGGCCTGCGCGCGCAGCCTGCATGCACGCGGCCGGCGCACGCGCGACCTGCGCCCGCGCGGCCTGCGCGCTCGGTCCCTCTCCCGCAACGGTGGCACACCACCAACTCCTACGCCTTGCCGGCCCCCGCGCGAGCCAGTCCGGCATCCGCTTTCCAAACTAACACGAACCAGCATACCTTGGAGCCGCTCACCATCACCGTCATCCCGGATTCCACGCCGGCAATCACCACCGCAACCAGAGTTAAAAATCTCTCCACGTGCTCGCTTCCCTCCCAACTGAAAGAGATTTGGGGGGCAATTGATGGGCTCCACCTTAATTTATAAGAAAAAGGAGACCCCCATGATCCCCATGAATGGAGATCATGGGCGGGCCCCCCTAACCCCCATGATCTCTCATGGAGATCATGGGAGTGGGCCCCCTCTCTCCCCACCATTAGGGGAAGGAACCGCCCCCGGCGGTTCCCCTCCGGCCATGGCCGGCCGGCCACGATCGTGGCCGGTCGCAGCCATGGCCGGCCGCGGCCATGGCCGGCCGCGGCCATGGCCGGCCGCGGCCATGGCTATGGCCCGGCCGCGGCCATGGCCATGGCCCAGTCGTGGCCGGCCTCGGCCATGGCCGGTCGCCGCCATGGCCGGCCCCGACCATGGCCGGCCGCCGCCGTGGCCATGGCCGGCAGTGGCCATGGCCGCCCCGGCCATGGCCGCCCCGGCCATGGCCGCCCCGGCCATGGCCGCCCCGGCCATGGCCGCCCCGGCCATGGCCGCCCCGGCCATGGCCGCCCCGGCCATGGCCACCCGGCCATGGCCGGCCGTGGCCATGGCCGCCCCGGCCATGGCCGCCCCGGCCATGGCCGGCCGTGGCCATGGCCGCCCCGGCCATGGCCGGCCGTGGCCATGGCCGCCCCGGCCATGGACGGCCGTGGCCGCGGCCAGCCGTGACCTTGGCCGCCGCCGGCCTCCCTCGCCGGCCGCCCGGCTGCCGCCGCCGTCATGACGGCCCGCCATCGTGGGAAGACCTCCCCGCCGTCCGATCGAGGGAGAGGCCCCACCAGCCGTCTGATCGGGACAAAACCACCCACTAACCCACTAGGTTAGTGGGGGGGCCCGCCATAACTTCCCCCTGGAGCCTATAAAAGGACCCCAGGGGCTCCTCATTTCCTAACTTTCTCCTCCTACGCTTCTTCTTCTTCTTCTTCCTCAGGTGGGAGCTTTCCCGTTCTTCTCCGCCGACGGCCACCCCTCGTCGCCAACCACCAGCGGCCGCCTCTCGCCGCCAACCACCGGCCGCCGCCCGAGGCCTCCAACGGCCCCCAGTGGCTATCAGCTCCTGCCAACAGCTACCAGAACCTATCATCGGCTATTTGCACCCCACCAGAGCTCAGTTACCAAGGAAACACTCCAAGGACCGAGAAAGACGCACAAAGGAAGCAGTGACAACCTCTGGACACGCGTCGCCTCTGAGCGCACGCAACTGAAGCATCCCGCGCATTCCACCATCCAAGTCCCGTTGGCGAGGCAGTCTGTTGCCCACCGACAAGCGCATATACTCTCTCTCTCCTCAATGTTGTAACGGGAGCGGCCTGTTGCCCCGATTTCCCCCGTCAAATTGTAACCTCCAGCAATCTAGTGGATTTTGATCGGCACCGACCCGGTCACGTGGTTTTTACCCGGTTGAAGGGTTTTCCACGTTAAAACCTCCTGTGTCCGTCCCCCATTTTTCAATTGACTGTGTGCGCGCTCGACCGCTCCGCGAGCTAAGGCAGTCCAAGAATATCCGGTCCGACCGGAGCATCGAGTTAGTCCGCAACAGTCTCCACGGCCGCCGGCTTCGACCGCCCCCGGCGAGCGACCCCGGTTTTTATTAATCATGTAATTTTTTAAATTATTTTAAAGTTTAAATTTTATATTTATATTTTTTGTTAAATAAGTTTTAATTAAATACTGTATTTATTAAATTATTAAAATTAATATATTATATATAATATATTTATTATTTATTATTTTATAATAATAAAAAGTAAAAAAATCTAAAACAGAAGCTTGATTGCATCTCCTGATCCTGCAGCATGTACATGCTTCTTCAATTCCGTCGGCGGCGGCTTGCCCGGCCTTCACGGGCGGATTCGTCGGACTCCGGCGAACCCGCTAGGTATAACAATTTAAAAAATCTTCTCCCGATCCCGCCGCTTATACATGTAACTTCAACGCCGATGTCGGCGGCTTGCGCGACCCCCTACGGCGGGTTCGCCGGACTCCGGCGAACCCGCCGGAGGGGGTCGGGCAAGTCGGCGGCGGTGTTGAAGATGCATGTTTAGGCAGCTGGATCGGGAGAGACATATCTGGCAAACTCCTATTTCAGATTTCAGCTTTTTGATGATTTTCGCTGTTGGCAGACCCTCTTCTATTGAAGTCAATGACTGAAATTATTTGGGGAACCTCATGTTACACTGTGCATTCACAACATAATTGGTTTTCTGCACAAAACCAATTCCTGCTGATATTGATTTTCTGACAAAAGCTAATTCTAGAAAGCCAATTCCTACGCACCGAACAGACCCTTATATGTTTTTGAACTAATGCTTTATATTTGGGTCAAACATGTGTTTTTTGCAAATGAGCTGTAATTAAGTCTGTAAATGGTTTGGTTTGGTTTTCGCCTAAAATCGAACCGAATAACCCCGGTTTTTACACACCCCAAATCTAAATTGAACTGAAACTGATCGATTTGGTTCGGTTTTTAAACATCGATTTGATTTCTGACATACTAAATTATAAATGCAAGCAAAATTTACAAATACTATTTGTATTTATGTAGCATATGATTTTTTTCCTTTCAAAAGTTTGATCATTATTTTCATGAACCACCGTTATTTTGACATCTAGATTGCAATAAAGATCAAAGAAAGATCAAATGTAGCAGTAGCATGCATGTTATTCTTGCATTGCAACACACACATATATAAGATTAGTTTCAATTTTTTGTGCACACCCCTAACTTTAATTCTATTTGTAATTTAATTTGATTATTATAATGTGGCTCAAAGAATCAAGAAGCCTGTCTGCAGCGAAGTCTAAATGTCATGTCATGCAATTGCAAGTCAGAACAAGTATCTGCAAGTATTGGACATAATTAGACACAAGTAGAAGGCACCTTCCGGATCTGCAAGAGAAATATTGGAAGTTGACGCGGAATGGGATGCAGAGCGGGTAGGGGAGGTTGCGGTGGTTTAGGGGGCAGTTGGAGGAAGGACTTGCAGGCGGGAGGAAGGAATGACTTTGATACCTTTGATATGATCCAAACTAATCTCAAGCCGAAATACATACAATGGAACGTAATATTGATAGGAAGGATTACAACTTGGAATAATTAGAGTTACAAGATAGTTGATCTCACGTAAGAGAAGCCCTGAACGGATCGATCTTCCGGTGAGGGGAGGGCTTCCTGTCCGGCCGCTAAGAACACATCAACAACACACCAATACATTAGACATACCATAATAAAACCTAACATCAACTATATATAGAGAAACATATATGTAATATTACAAAACTACCCCTTAATATAAAATAAGAGTGCATCTATCGTTAGAAAGATTTTGTTCTTGTTGGGGATGAACCCCATTTTATAGGTAAAGGGTCATATAGCCACCCCCATGATCTCCACTAAAATTAGTGGGATCATGAGTTTGACCGTGAGCGTGATCACCGCGCCCGATCCCTAGCGCGCCGATTCCACTACTCATGATGGGGAAATCGCCACGCCTCACCGGCGGCGGGCGGGCGGCCTCCTCCCCGGACGCCACCCCCCGCCCCCGTTCATGCGGCCAAGGAGGGCGGCCGCTTGGGCCGCCCCCTCCTTGGCCGCCCAAACGGTCAAAGGGGCGACCTCCCGGGCCGCCCCCTTGCTCGGCCGCTGGAGCGGCCAAGGGTGCGGCCGACCGGGCCGCCCCCTCCTTGGCCGTCGGTGGCCAAAGGGGTCAGCCGCCCCCTCGCCCGGCCGCCCGTGCGGCCAAGAGGGGCGGCCAACCAGGCTGCCCACCACCTTGGCTGTCGGCGCCTCGGCGGCCAAGGGGGCAGCCGCCCCGACAGCCCCCTCGCTCAGCCACCCGTGCGGTCGAGAAGGGGCGACCAACCGGGCCGCCCTCCGCCTCGGCCGATGGTGGACAAAGGGGCGGCCGCCCCAGCCGCCCCCTCGCCTTGGCCACCGGTGGCCAAAGGGGCGGTCGGCTGCCCCCTCCCTCGGCTGCCGACGCGCGGCCAAAGGGAGCGACCACCTCTCCCCGGCCGTCGTCGGCAGCCCTCCCTAGCCGGCGAACTTGGCGGCAAGTTCGTCGGCCGCCCATGGAGGCCCGCTCCCGCCATCCGATCAAGGGGGAGTGCACTCGACCGTTCGATCCACGCGTAACCACCCACTAACCACCAGGTTAGTGGGGGGGAATTTAATGAATATTTTATTATTTATTCATGGCGGTCTCCAAATAGCGGAATACGCGTATCAAAAACTATAGTAAAAGGAGTCTCATGCCGAGTGTCTTCTAATTCGTCGAGTATCCTTAGTAGATTTCTCAGGCCGAGTGTCTTCTAATTCGTCGAGTATCCTTAGTAGATTATTCACGGCGGTCTCCAAATAGTGGAATACGCTTGTTGAAACCGGAAAACCGGTCTCTTGTGGAGTTCACCCTTGGGGAAGGGGTGGCCGCGCACCTACTTCACTCCTGCAAGAAAATGACAAAGAAAAGAGAAGAAACAAGGACTAGACCAAGGGCCCGGCGTGGAGGTCCCACCACGCACCCGGAAGATCTTAGAGCGCTTCCCCTCCTTAGCCAAATGTCGGGCTAAGGTACCCCAGAAAGCGCTAGTAGGCCGGAGAATTAGTAAGCATGCCTTCTGAGGTACCCCTTGGGTCCTATTTATAGGAAAAGATGGCCTGCCAATATACAACCTTCACTGTTTTCGAGGACTGCAAGCAGACCAAAAAGGGGCAACATAGTAAAAGTATGTCATGGCCGAGATGCGAGCTGGACTTGAGGGGGCACTCGCTCGGCAGGGGGCCCGACTCGCCTCGCCCTGGGGCCTAGGCGGGCACGTACTCGGCGGACTGCGCTCGACTATCGCGAGCTCGGCTTGACTACCGCCGAGCTCGGACTCGGCACGGCGATCGCCGAGCTCGGACTCGGCACGGCGATCGCCGAGCTCCAACAGAAACTGAGCTCGGCACGGGGATCGTCGAGCTTGGCTCGACTACCGTCGAGCTTGGCTCGACTACCGTCGAGCCCTGTTCCCGCACCCGAGCTCGGTCTCGGCATGCCGGGCTTCGTTCGGCCATCGTCGAGCTTGGCTCGACTATTGCCGAGCTCGGGCTCGGCATGCTGGGTCCACATTGGTCTGAGCCGGCCGGTTCAACTCCTGTCGACCACTCGCGGGATACGGAGTTGTACATAATCCCCGCTCTTTGCGAGGTTGGGACAAGCTCTGAAAGAAACATCCAACCCCATAGGATCCGGCGAGTGCGACAGGGGCAAAAAGGAATCTTCTGGTAGGCCCCACAGGTAGCTATATATATGTACCCCTGCGCATCTGGCTGACCTTTGCCCTTCCCCAAATTCTGTCAAGATGCCGCTCCCCAAGGAAGTTTTAGAGCGACTCGCACGTTACCGCGAGGAGATCGCTGCTCAGGCCGCGGGGCTGACCAACCTTGAGGCCCCTGCTCGCCGTTTTGCCGATTTTGGCTCGGCCAAGCGGGCGAAGCCCTTTCCCCCGGGGGCCGAACCCATTCTGGCCGACTTTACTGCCGCCTTGGGGAACGGGGCCGGTTCCTCCAACCAGCCGGTTCTTGGTTCTTCCACTAAAAATCTCGTGGAACTGTCTTCCGACCGGGAGAACAGCGGCGAAGCATCCACTCCTCGGGCCAAAAGTATTCCTATCAGCTCGCCACGGCAGGATCCCGAGGTCAAGGAGCCGGGCTCGCGAGAACTGGCGTCGCCGAGTCACCTCCCTTCCCGGCAACCCTCCCCTGGATCCCTGGTCGCGGGGAGAGGCGCCGAGATTATCCCTGTTCCCGGCTACCAACTTGCTCCTCAAGAACTGCTGGGGCGTGGCAAGGACCTGCGCCACTTCTCTCCTCGCGCCAACCCAGAGGAGCCAGGCTCGCGCGGTAAGTTTCCGGCATTGCTCTTCTGTTCCGTGGATATTTGCTTTTCTGACCGTCTTTCAGTTCTTCACCCAGAATTTCCCGGGCGGACGGAGGACGGCGAGTCCGTGGATCGACCTCCTTACTCGCCCCTCCCTTCTCCAAGCGCCCTGGACGCCTTCCTGGACTCCGAGGTGGGCAGCCCTGAACGCGCAAGACGGGAGCGGAAGGTTCTCAAGAAGCTGGTGCGCGAGCTCCACGACCTGCGGAAGGACAACAACAGGCTGCAGTGGGAGTGCTCGCGTCTCGCGGACGGTGCTGGAGTCAGCCTGGGGTTCGAGGAGGCGTCCTCCCTGGTGCTGATGGATGAAATTGACGAGAACCTGCGGGTGATAAATAGGAACATGGGGCGACTTCGCGAACTTCATGCGCGGCGGCCTGCGACGGCGGGCCGGCGAGACCGGGGAGAATGAAACGGCTCCTCTGTCAGCCGGCCGGTACTCGCCCTCGCCCTCGCATGGTCCTCGCGCCCTTATTTATATATATATTTTTTTCTTTTATTTGCTCTGAATGATCTGCTTGTAATAACTTGGAACAACTTTTCAACCACTTTGTATATGTAGATGCTTTTTCAATATTTTGGTGAGTCTTTTCGAATTCCCCCTTCGGGGGTCTGGCCGGCTCGCAGGACTTGCGAGGAGAGGGTGGCGAGGTGGCGTGGCGAGACCGGACCGATCGGCCGACTCGCCCTCCCTCTCGCCCTTCTTTACCTTCTTCTATAAATAGACCTTCTCACCTACCCCCGAGGCACGCTTTTATTGCTTTCGAATCCTTGCTTCGTCTCTGTCTTCCCGAGCTCGCGATTTTCCTTTCCTCTGCGACCATGGTCAAGACCAATCCTGACGCGGACGGTCGATCTAAGTGCGCCCAACACTTCGTTGATCATTGCTTTTTCGAGGGGCACATTACAGAGGAGGAGCTCGTCGAGTTCACGGCGGCGTTCGTCCCCCCCGGCTTCCAGGCTCGCAGGCCCGCCGAGCATGAAGCCATCAATTCCTTCCCGGAGGGTGAGCTCGCCTTCCCCATCTCGCACTTCGAGGTGGGACTGCGCCTCCCCCTCTGGCCGGAAATCCGCCAGATCCTGAAGTACTACGGCGCGGTGCCCGCGCAGTTGAATTCCAACGCCATTGCTATGATGGTGGCGTTCGCCTGTTTCCTCCGCCGGGAGCGAATTGAGTTCAACCTCGCGGTGTTCCGTAAGTTGTTCTCTTACAAGGCTACCCCCGACGGGGTCGCCTACTTCGGTGGGTCCTTCATCAAGGTTCGCGAGCTAGCGAACAAGAATCACAATTGGATGACCCGGCTCGTCTTCATTAAGGGCGAGCTCGGCAACATCCCCTTTCGCCCCCTGCAGAAGAGCGAGGACATATATCGTCCTCCTTCCCTGTCTGGTAGCGACGCCGACCTCCACAAGTTTTTTCTTCATAAGGACTTCGAGGTCGCCTTCCTCCGCCGCGGCCTTGATTCGCTTCAGCCCGTTCTCCCCGGCGAAGGTATATCTCGCTCAGCCCTCTCGCGAACTTTATCAAGGTGGATCTCATATAATTTTTCCCTCTCTCTTTTTTTTTGACTAAGTCTTTCTCTGCAGGGGAACGGGTTCTGCCGGAGCATCCGCCGTTCGCCGACTCGGGGATATTCTCAGATCCTCTAGAGCTGGCCCGGGCGGCGGCACTGGCTTGTCGCGAGGAGCAAGCGCGAGGCCAACTCCCCGGCAGGAGGCGCTTGGAGTCCGGGGGGTCAAGCTCGCGCCACGAGCCTTCGCTCCCCAAGAAGAAGAGGGCGAAGGTGGTCTCGCGCGGACGGCTGCACCTTCCTCCGTCGCCTACCAAGTTCATGAGCTCGCCGGAGGCTCTGTCCGACGAGCCGCCCTTGAGTCCGTTGAAAGAAGCCTCCTCCCCCCGAAAGGGGAAGAAGAAGAGCGGGCCGTCCTCCGATTCCACCAGGGAGGACACCCTCCGCGAGCCCAGTCTGCCGAAGGATCACCCCAACTTCAGCAAGGGGTGCAAGAGCAAAGATGCGGCTGGCAAGCCCATCTTGAAGTGGGACGAGGGGGCTCACCGAGTTTCCGTTTCTACTCGCGCCCCCTCCTGGGGAGCCCGCCGGCCGCCTACCGCCCACGCCTTCGCCTTCGGCTTCGGCCTCTACAGCCGCGACAGCGCCGAATCGTACAAGAAACTTACCCCCAGCCAGCTCGGCTACGAGGGGTTGCAGGCCCACCTGCGGGCCTTCGAGCTCCATCACATGATGGTCCGCCGCGGCTTCCAGCTCAGCAATGCCCTGCTGACTGCCGAGCAGGAGCGCGACCTGGCGAAGGAGAGCGCGGCTGACGCGGCTCGGCCTCGCCGATGCTCTACTCGCGAAGTCCGCCGGTGGCTTGGTAATCACTGGGTGCCTCTATTCACCTTGCTTAGGATTATTCCTGCGCGTGTTCTGAATTTCTAACCCTACAGGACGCCGAAGCCGCTGACGCGATGCGAGGCGAGATGGCTCAGTTGCAGGCTCAGCTCGCTGAGCGGGAAGCCCAGCTTGCCGAGCAGAAGATATACTCCCACGAGCAGGAGGCTGTCGCCGCCCGGCTGGGGGTGGAGGTGGAGGAATTGAAAGAGAAGAACAAGGGGCTCCTGGGAGAGGTCCTCCGCCAAGCCGACGCTCTCCTTCCTCCGGACGCCAGCGAGCCGGCCTTCCCCTTCAAGAGGCCCCGGGTGTTTGGCGAGTCTGATGTCGCGGAGCGGCTGCGAGTCAACTCCGTCGAGGCTGCCGAGTGTCTTCTACAAGCCATGAGGGGGACGGGGATTTTGGCGGAAGGCTGCGAGGAGGTCACCGTCCGGAGCTCCTGCCAACCCTGTTCCCGCCCAGCCCGCTCAGCGAGAAGGAAGATAGCTTCGATTCGCTCTTTGCGGGGGTGGGGGAGAAGGACGCTCGGCTTGGTGGCGAGGAGGACCGCCACTCGAGGGGGGAGGGTGAGAGCTAACTTTTGTTTTCTTCTCTTTTTTTGTATCCTGCCGAGGCGGGCCTTGTACACTTGTAATGATGAATCAAAGACATTTTGCACAATTTTACTATCTTCTTTTTAAACTCACTTGCGATATTATACCCGCGTGCTCGGTAGAGCGGCCTCGCCCGTAGAATGTATTGAGTTAGGACCAGCCCCCGCGATGCTCGCGGCGGATCCCTAGGACACGTGCTCGCGCCATATCCTACTCGCGCCACGCCTTTCCCCGCCATGTCTCACCTCAGTTTTTCGACAATTCAGACAAGTGAAAATATGTTTGGGTCAAGATGTTGCCGGCATCCGCCTTAGACATCAGGGCGTGTCTTTCGCCGAGTTAACTGGAGCGAGGCTAGGCTCGCTGGAGAGAAAAGGGGGGGTAGGATATTCCGAGCTCGTCGTCTTGACTGGCGAGCTCGCACCCTGGTGTCTTCCTCGGGCCAACTCCCAGTCTCAACTCCAGGGTCGTAGCGACGTCCGTCGAGACTCGGCCGTGCCAGCTAGGTGGGGGCCTGGCAGGGGAGCGACGAGACCTAACCCCAGAGCGAGAAGACTTAGAAACTTTTGCCTCTCCCGGGTGCTACCACCGGGCCAGTCAGCTAGGTGAGAGCCTGAGGGCGGGTGTTGAACATCCTCCGGGCTCAGCCCCAGGGTCATAGCGATGTCCATCGAGACTCGGCCGTGCCAGCTAGGTGGGAGCCTGGCATGGGAGTGACGAGACCTAACCCCAGAGCGAGAAGACTTAGAAACTTTTGCCTCTCCCGGGTGCTACCACCGGGCCAGTCAGCTAGGTGAGAGCCTGAGGGCGGGTGTTGAACATCCTCCGGGCTCAGCCCCAGGGTCATAGCGATGTCCATCGAGACTCGGCCGTGCCAGCTAGGTGGGAGCCTGGCAGGGGAGTGACGAGACCTAACCCCAGAGCAAGAAGACTTAGAAACTTTTGCCTCTCCCGGGTGCTACCACCGGGCCAGTCAGCTAGGTGAGAGCCTGAGGGCGGGTGTTGAACATCCTCCGGGCTCAGCCCCAGGGTCATAGCGATGTCCATCGAGACTCGGCCGTGCCAGCTAGGTGGGAGCCTGGCAGGGGAGTGACGAGACCTAACCCCAGAGCAAGAAGACTTAGAAACTTTTGCCTCTCCCGGGTGCTACCACCGGGCCAGTCAGCTAGGTGAGAGCCTGAGGGCGGGTGTTGAACATCCTCCGGGCTCAGCCCCAGGGTCATAGCGATGTCCATCGAGACTCGGCCGTGCCAGCTAGGTGGGAGCCTGGCAGGGGAGTGACGAGACCTAACCCCAGAGCGAGAAGACTTAGAAACTTTTGCCTCTCCCGGGTGCTACCACCGGGCCAGTCAGCTAGGTGAGAGCCTGAGGGCGGGTGTTGAACATCCTCCGGGCTCAGCCCCAGGGTCATAGCGATGTCCATCGAGACTCGGCCGTGCCAGTTAGGTGGGAGCCTGGCAGGGGAGTGACGAGACCTAACCCCAGAGCGAGAAGACTTAGAAACTTTTGCCTCTCCCGGGTGCTACCATCGGGCCAGTCAGCTAGGTGAGAGCCTGAGGGCGGGTGTTGAACATCCTCCACTTACGGGAGGCCTCGATCCCGGCCCCTCCGTGGATCGCTCCGATCCTTCCTCGGGTGCCCACATCAACCCGGTCTTCACACCGATCCCCCTCCTCCCGAGGCCGGATCTCCTCTATCCGAACTTCGTGATGGTCTTGTTGTTTCTGTTCCCTTCTCCCTCTCATCTCGAGGAACTCCGGACACGTGGATGTGAGGTGCCCCTCTTCCTGATGAAAGTCACAATAGGGCAGGTCCACCCTGACCTCCCTCCTTCTCCTCGGCTGTCCTCTTCTTCTCCCCCTCATGGCAATTGCCATTGCCTCCTCCTGGTCGGGGAGAGGGGGTCTCTGACCCTGCCTACCCCCCGGGGGATTGTACTGCCCTCGGCCGCCTTGGCGGTTATCTCCTCCCTGATAACCTCTTCGTGGTGCCTGGTCTTGCCACTCGGGCCTCCATCCCAAACGGTGGGTCTGCTCCGGATGCACCCACCTGGGTTGCGGCTGTTGCTGCGGCTGCTCCCTTTGCCGGGGTTTAGCCCTCCTCTCCTCCTGAATTCGGCCACCCCTTGGCCTCTCCTCCTCCACGGCCCACTTGGCCAACCTTCGCGCAAACTCTGGATGTGCTGCCTCCATATCGGCCTCCCTGGCCGCTCTCTCCAGGAGTGCTTCGAAAGACACTAGAGGTGATCTCTTCAGTTCCATCGCGAAGAACCCGGATTGGAGACCCAGGGTGAAGGCCATCATCATGGTGTGCCCTGGCATCTCCTGAACTTGGGACAGTTCCTCTTGGAACCTGTCCAGATAGCTTCCCAGGGTCTCTCCCACCCTCTGCTTGATGCGGAACAAAGACTCCGCCTCCTTCTTCCTCTTCTTAGAAGTGGTGAATCTCAGCATGAAACCCCGTCGCAGATCCTCAAAGCAGTAGATGGACCCGGTCGGGAGTTGGTGGAACCACTCTCTCGCCTTTTCTCTGAGGGTGATGGCGAAGAGTCGGCACTTGAAGCCGTCCGACATCTGTCGAATAGAGACCATGTCCTCGAACCACTGGATGTGGTGGACCGGGTCTCCTCTCCCGGAGTAGTAAGTCATCTCTGGCTCGCGAAACCCCTCGGGAACTGGGGCTGAAGAAACGAACTCGCTGAAGGGGCTCCCCCCTTCAGCCGGGCGAGACGGGAACTCCCTCCCTGCAGTCTCGCCGAAGTGGTACTCGGCGGCCGAGCCGGGGAACAGAACTCGCCCCTGGAACTCGCGCTCGCCTCTCTCGGCGGGTTCCTTCCCTGGTCGCCTGAGCGGCGCGTCGTCGCCGAGTGCGGGAGCGGCGACCACCGGAACTGCCGGTGTCGCACTCTCAGCTCGCATGCCGAGGGCGGTCCTGACGAGCCCGAGGATCTCCTCCCTAAGCTCCGCCGGCACACTCGCCGCTGGGGGTGGGGGAGGGGGTGGCGAGTTGCCCCTGCCTGATCCTTGTCCTTCTTCTCCAGTCATCGAGCCTGCAGAAGGTTTTCTCTGCTAACCACTGTCCACGCTCACCGCACCAAAATGTTGAAACCGGAAAACCGGTCTCTTGTGGAGTTCACCCTTGGGGAAGGGGTGGCCGCGCACCTACTTCACTCCTACAAGAAAATGACAAAGAAAAGAGAAGAAACAAGGACTAGACCAAGGGCCCGGCGTGGAGGTCCCACCACGCACCCGGAAGATCTTAGAGCGCTTCCCCTCCTTAGCCAAATGCCGGGCTAAGGTACCCCAGAAAGCGCTAGTAGGCCGGAGAATTAGTAAGCATGCCTTCTGAGGTACCCCTTGGGTCCTATTTATAGGAAAAGATGGCCTGCCAATATACAACCTTCACTGTTTTCGAGGACTGCAAGCAGACCAAAAAGGGGCAACATAGTAAAAGTATGCCATGGCCGAGATGCGAGCTGGACCTGAGGGGGCACTCGCTCGGCAGGGGGCCCGACTCGCCTCGCCCTGGGGCCTAGGCGGGCACGTACTCGGCGGACTGCGCTCGACTATCGCGAGCTCGACTTGACTACCGCCGAGCTCGGACTCGGCACGGCGATCGCCGAGCTCGGACTCGGCACGGCGATCGCCGAGCTCCAACAGAAACTGAGCTCGGCACGGGGATCGTCGAGCTTGGCTCGACTACCGTCGAGCCCTGTTCCCGCACCCGAGCTCGGTCTCGGCATGCCGGGCTTCGTTCGGCCATCGTCGAGCTTGGCTCGACTATTGCCGAGCTCGGGCTTGGCATGCTGGGTCCACATTGGTCTGAGCCGGCCGGTTCAACTCCTGTCGACCACTCGCGGGATACGGGGTTGTACAACGCTAATTCTATTCGTCGAGTATCATTCAATTCATCGAGTGAAGTGTTGGCATCGAGTGCGTTGAGTGATTTAGTGTGTTCGCCGAGTGTCTTCTAATTCGTCGAGTATTCTCGACGAATCAGTGTATATTTAGAATTATTTCGTCAAGCAACCTTCATATTCGACGAGTAATTCCGACGATCCGTGTAAACTTGGAAGTTTTTCGACGAGTGGTCTTCCTATTCGTCGAGTTTACCTTAGTAGATTTTTCTTTTGGGTTTTCTTTCGTTATCAGTATTCCTTTGGAAGTTTATTTGTGGTCTTTGGTTGACAGTGGATAAAGGACCATCACCTCAGTACCGGTTCGTGAATCATTACGGCTGGTGAGTGTTTTCTGTTTTTCTCTTCTTATGGACTGTTGGGTTGTATTGGACAATGTGGCCACCATCACAATGTCTTTTTGAGATTGTTTGGTCTGATAGTTTGTGTTGGACAAGTGGCCACCGCCTCAGTACCGGGTTTCTTTTACCTGTGTTAATGATTCACGCATTTAATTGGTCAGTTTTTTCTTATATATATACATATGTTTATAAGCATACTCTTGCTGATGTTAAAAAAACTTAGCTCTTTGTCGCACTTGGTGCAATTTTTACATAATTAACCTCTTGAATTCTTCATTTGCTTACTCGGTTTTGACTCTGGTGCTGTGGTTTGACAGTTTTTCTGTCCTGGGTTGGTAACCCTTGAACTTCTCTTAACTATTTACTTTGGTCTTTATTGCCACTTGTTTATTTCTTGCTGAGGCATTCTTTCTTTTGAAGGCCTCAGACTCGGAGCAGTAGCGGTCTGAGCAGCTAGAGTTGGTGGTTCTTGGCATGAGCTTAGTAGCTGTGGTTTTCTTCCCTCACCTTCGTGAGGTAGTTTTGTTGTTCTTGTTTTAGTTCAGACATATATTTTGTTATGTGGGTTCGTGTCAGGTTGTTGACGCCCACAGTGAATTGTTGTAGATGATAAACTATTTGCTAGCTACTATGTTAATTTCTTGCTGTTTGTCGTATTTACTTGCTCTCTGGGATGGTTTTATGTTAGGATTGCATGTTAGTTACTTTCCACTCAGACCGAGTGTCTTCTAATTCGTCGAGTATCCTATTTGGATAGCCGCGTAACCACCGTAACCACCTCCCAGAGCCTATAAAAGGAGTCTAAGGCTTCCTCATTTCTCATCTTTTCTGATCTTTTCTCTTCGGAGTCTTCTTCCTCAGGTCGGAGCTCTGCTCATTTCCTCCTACGAGCCACCTCCGAGTCACCTTCTAGCCACCTTCGAGCCACACGCGAGCCACAAGAGGGTCAAGTCACAACCACCCAGCAAAGCTAAATCGTCCAAGTCCCAAGCGGCTTCAGCAACTACAAGACCAAGTGTTCCGTCTCTCATCCAGAATCAGCAAGTCGCTATCTGAAGACCACCGGCACAAAGCGCAATCTGTAACAACTCCCGGCGCGACGGCATGTCGTCCGCTGCGTGCAAAGTGCTCTCTCTCACCCCATAATTGTAATGAGAGGTGACCTGTCACCCTCAACTTCACAAATCAGCTGTAACCCCCAAGAAATAGTGGATTTTGGCCGGCACAGAACTAGTCACGTGGTTTTTTACCCAGTTGAGGGGTTTTTCCATGTTAAAACTGTTTGTGTACAATCATCCTACTCTTTTGGTTGTGTGCGCGCTCGACCGTCCCGAAAACTAAGACAGTACAAGAATTCCGGCCCGACCGGAACGTCGAGTTAGTCCGCAACAGTTCTCATTCCATATGAAGTGATTGGTGAGAAGAGAAATCTACACAAAGGATAGATGCTTGTAAAAGTCCTTTATGTGGCTAAATGTGCGGCTCTTCATGAAAGGGGGAACCTTTGCAAGAGGTCAAAATGGATTAGCGGGCCAAGGCCTGTATTTGTCTGCAGTTAGACAACAATTTGATCTATCATGTGTTTATAGAGACTTCTTACGACACAAGAAAGAAGTTGTAAACTGTGATCGGAAGTTGATAGACATAAATCTCACCTCTTTCATTGTCTAGTAAAGCTCAAGTATACAGAGGGTGCTTCGGGGGCAAAGCACCTCATTGAAACAGTGTATTATCGTGTTATTGGCTTGCCGTAGAACGTCGATGGCATTGACGGAGAGGTGACCGGAGGTGGAGATGTTGGTGGAGATGCAGGAATACTATGTTGTTGTAACCGAGATTGCCTAAATAGGGTGAGAGAGAGAGAAGGAGACTCGAATATCATAACTTAGAACAAGAAAATTGTAATGCTCAATTTTTCACTTGTCATGCAAAAAAGAGTGTTTTATGCTCGGAATAAGATGAGAATAATGGTTAGCAGGTTATGGGACAGTCGGCGAGCAAAATCCGTAGTTTTTCAGGTTACACGCCGTGTAATGACCTTTTTTGTCGTACATCGGATTTTAGTCACGCACAACCTTTAGAGGTCAAAGCACAGATGACACGGCAACACAACCGTGTCGAAAGCCGTGTGCATTTTTTCTCATCATACATTAATTATTAGTACTCGGCGTATGTCGATTTCAACATTTATGTCGACAGGATTTGACGACACACCTGTGTCCCAAGGTCGTGTACCGAGACACGTATTTCAATGATGTGCAAACCGAAGGCCGTCTCATCCAGAATGTGTGGGCCTTCCTCTTCCTAGGTGTTTGACCAAATTGGGAAGTCTTATGCTCAATGCACCCAAATTGACTATGATGGTGTAGGTAGTGCAGGAGAAGAAGTAACACTCATTCTAGCTCGTGCACTATCATGGTTCAACATGTATTCAACTTGGAGGCATTGTCAGGTTAGGCTCCGTTTGGGAGGGCTTATTTTCACCGGTCAAGCAGTCACAACCGCATGAACCGGAGCTTAATTAAGGTCCGGTTCATGCGGTTGTGACCGCTTGACCGGTGAAAATAAGCCCTCCCAAACGGAGCCTTAGTCTCCATCATTTCACATTTTATGCATAGTGGAAGAGTATAAGTAGAGGAAGTCAGTAAACATGCATATAATAAATCAAAATTCAATCGGCAAGTCACATAGTATCAACTGGAAGTAAACTGTAGAGCAAGAAAATGCATGAGCATCAAGGCCTCATAAAACAAAGTACACGCAGTAGAGTCAAGTCTCATCTGATGGCCTATAAGCAGGACTATAAATTGGGAGGAATAATAAATAAATAAATAAATAACTAGAGTCACACATCTCTAATAATATTGCACGCAATGGTAATATCCTTGTAGAGTACATTTAACAGCTCATCATACTGCATCTCCTGTAGAAGTGAAAGTAACAAGTTAGTTTAAAAAGACTGTCTCTCCCCTCCCCCTGAAGCCCTTGCGGGCCGGAATCAATTGTTGAAATGCAGTAAGGCTGCGTTTGGTGTGGCTTATCGCGACTTATTTGCTCCGGTGAGGTTGGACAAAAATGTCATTGTCATCCCAAAATTTTATATCTCAAACTAGTTTTCTTTTTGTAACATTTGTCATACCAAACATACATTCTATGACAATGATGTTTTTGTCCAACCTCACTGGGGTAAATAAGTTGTGGTAAGCTGCGCCAAACGCAGCCTACGTGTCAGTACCACAAAATGTATATAATAGTATGGGCAATGATAAGTAGTAATAAGCTATGCACGATAATCAAATAGCTTGAGTAACATGCAATAATATAAATATATATTCAAAGAGCTCAACCATATCAATACCCACTTATAACAAACACTCACACAACTCCTGTATGTTTAAGTTGTAAGATGAAGCTATATTATGCACTAAAGTTACAAAGCATTACCCTTTGTGTTACAATGCAGTTCATTCATGATCTTTTTCATATATTTCAGTATTCAGGATGCTACAAGAAGACTTTTAACATGACAACTAGGAGTAAATTTCCATAACATCTCATCCATCAAATCGAGCTCGTTCTCAAGCTTTAATGGGGTTTTAGCAGTTTAATACTTGGTTCCTTAATTTCTCTTTAGAACAACTCATGCCGTGTTGCCTAAGACAAGACTCTTTTGAGCAACAAACCCATGTCGTTCTCAATGATGACACAAATGATGGTTATGTTGTCGGGGGTCATTGCTTGCATAAAGACGAAACCAACTAGCCCAGTGTGTACTAACAGATCTTGGAGGCTAGATGATTGGATTTGAGGCAAAGGTGCATTGTAGTTGTGGACAATCGAGGGTGACTGATGAGACTATAGGATGGGGATCATGTTGGTTGGGAGTGGTGGCTCCAACATGGTAACAATCGCCGAAAGTAATGGCTCAAGAGTGGTTGACTAACGTATTTGGTGTCGTAATGGTTAGACAGATTGTGCGGGCTGCAAGAGCTGTTGAGTTGTCTTCATGGGTTGGTGTAGCGGCGTTAACGCCTTGTCGTGGTGCAAGTCCATCAATTATGTCAGAGAGTGCAACAAGGGTGGCCCGGTGTCGTGCTTCAGTTTCTTACTGTTGTAGTTCAACGACAACTTGAGTTGTTATGGAAGTGCACATCAATTTCATAAGCTTACTCATTTGGTATGTGGACTCCCCTATGTTGATAATGGTACGAAGCATTGTTTTTGGAGCATGATAAGAGGATCGGGTTACTGGACGACTCTGATACCAAATTGTTACATGCTCCACATAGAACATCAATGGCGTCGTCGAAGAGGTAACCAAAGGTGGACATGATGGTGGAGATGCGAGGATACTATGGAGTCGGAACTACAACTGCTTAAGTGGAGTGTGCCCAAGAGAAAAAGAGCTACCAAGATCTCAAGATTTGGGGCAAGAGAATAAACTGCAATTCATGCATACTTCATTCGTCCTCTAGGTGGTACTTAAATAAGATCGCAAAACTTAATTGTCAACACACATATTAATGTCAAGCATTAAATGACCCAACTAAAGACAGACATACTAATGATAAATAATAATTGATTCAACAACCAACACCACATTAATTGGCTCAAATAACAACGAACATATTAACAACATGCATTAATTGACTCAACAACCAATACCAAAATGACTCATATTAATTAAATTAAGCACAAAGACTTGTAAGATGATAACTAGGCCCGAAGGCTCGTAACAGATCAATCAGTTGGTTTACATGAAGATGGTATTCGATGATAGACTTATAGAAGAAAAGGAGTATAAAAATTAACTAGATATATCACCCGTCAAAAATGAAAGAAAATATATTGGGTTATATAAAGGTATAAGACTTCAAAATGCGAGATATTTTTTAGGGCATCGGACAGACTTCAATCATGAGCTCCACTTAAGCGTGCTCAAGTGAGAATAAGCCAAAATAAACAATGCATCACATATAATGATCTGAATAATTACAATTACGGTAATTTTATTACATCCCTAAACGAGATAAGCTCAAATTAATCATGGGGGGGGGGGGCTATGAACGAAAAGAGAAAAATGATCATTGAATAAACAAAAGGCTCGAAGCCAAACCTAATTCTATAATATCAAAATAATACATTTTTCCATGAACATGATACAACAACACGTAAGTGATGAAAAAAATTTACTCCTCTCTCAATCATGGTGAATTCCATCTCGTATACCTAAAATATTGGTAGGCGGTTAAGTCTTTCGACCGATTTCTAAGTAACACGTTAAACGAAAAAAACACATTATATCAAGCAAGAATTGAACATGATTTCCTGAGCAATAAAGATAGATAAATATCAATGTGGAAATAAAAAGCATGTAAAACAAGAGGTAATTTATCAATATGACACCAAAATCATTTTATCATAATAACTTAATTAAATATATTTATATGTTAGATCTTAGGACATCAGCTCATATCCCAACTATGAATTGCCCTTTTAGCTATTGGACCAAAATTTTGCAACCTAAATAAGATTATGGGAGCATACAAGTTTATAAAGCCCAAGGAAATTTTGTATTTTTTCCCGCAATTGTTATCCATCATCCTCAAACCTTAGATACTCCTGATGGAAATCTGACCCAGGCACCCAAATATGGGATGCCAATTAAATTCAAACCTCAATTAACATTTCACATTTAGGCTCTATTTGGGACGGTAGTGGCGGTGGGAAAAAAACTTTCCTCGGTGCCACCGCTATTTTGGAGGCGTAAGTTTCCCAATGACGGGAAAAGTGTGTCAAAAAAGTACTTTTAGGACTTTTTGGAAAGCAATTAACACTCCCACTTACATAAAAGCCAAAAGTACTTTCAACGTTTTTATGTGTCTTTTCTCATAGGTCAGCATCCCCCTTCTCTTCATATTGCTTTTCCTACAAATGTTGTTTTGGCAGCTCTAATCTTAACATTGATTTCTCACCACTACTTTTTCCACTGCCACAATTGTCCCAAACAGAGCTTTATTCATAGGAAGAGGCGAGATTGTCTTGGATCCATGGTAGTGCCCGATGTGGAAGGAAAAGCAATGAATATAAGATGATGAACTAGTTCTAGGATATCAAGTGACACATAGTTTAGGATATATTTTTCCTATTTGATCATTATCGAAAGCAATCAACTTGATCCCCTCATCACCAGATTCATTGTGTGTTTTGTTGGGAAAATCCCTTGTAAATTTAAAGAAATAAAGATAAGGAAGCAAAAAATCAAATATGTTATAAAGCTAGGTGTTACTGTCATAGTGCTCAAAAAATTAAGAGAAAAATTCTGTAAACACTAACTAAAGACATCCTTGAAGATGGACAAAGCTAAAGAAACAACTTTTCAAAGAAAGCTCTTCTGTCTACGATTGTTGACCCGCGGTCATTGACTGGTGATCGAATCGCTCAACGATTGTTGATCTCAAGGATAGCTCAATGACTAGCGATCGTTGACCGCCGGCCATTGTTCGGCGACTAAGAAGCTCACAGATCTCAGTCTTATGAAGCAAGTTCAATGATCAACGATCGTGGACCACCGACTGTTGATCGATGACCGTCTCGCTCACTCTTGGAGATCTGAAGAAGGCTGCTCAATGATCAGCGATCTTTGACTGATGATCTCAAGCATCGGTCAACGATCATCGATCGGTGACCACAGATCAATTCGACGGCTGATCACAGTTCGTTGAACGCATACTACTTCCAGGAAGAGTCTCCCTCATTGATTGTTGATCGACCCGATGAGCGATTGTTGATCGAACTTAAAGAAATCTCTCAAGTCAAAACAGAATTGTTGCTCTCCCAGAATGGAAGGCGTTAGTCATTTTTTCGCGCATGTCTTATTGGAACTTGTAAAACAAAAGTGATAGAGATATAAAAAAACTCTCTTCATTTAGTGGATGACATAGCTTTTAGTCAGCAGAGCTCTTCTCCGGTTGCTCCAGAAAGAACTCGCACAACCGAGAAAAATAAAAACTCTCAGAGCATATCTCCCACCTCAATCCTCTACTATAAACTGAATCTCCTTCTGAGATTCAACAAGTCTCCTTTGTAGAAACACCTCTTGCTTGAGCTAAGCATTCACATTTTAATATTCTCTCTGTAAAGGTTATCAGACTCTCCCTTCAAAAGAGTCACTTGGGTTCATGGACCTCCAGTGGAAAAGATTCAACTGGGTTCTTGGATCTCCAGTGAAAAAGATCTTCTGGGATGGAGCCTCCAAAAGGAAAAGACTTGTCGTCATGGTCGAGAGACGGTGGAAGCCCACACATTCTGGATGAGAGGATGTACCCATCTTATTGGGGAACCTCTATAAAATCACTTTGTCATTGGGATGTTTATTCTCTCTTATTTTCTTACATTCTATAATTATCTGCTTTATTTATCTTCTTATCTAATCTTACCTCATAGCAAAGAGACAAAGGGAGAAATACTGACAAAAGTTTCAAAATACCACATAAATGGTCATCATCTCTATTCCCCCCCCCCCCACACACACACACAATAAAAGTATTCAAGTATGTCATTCCACATTTTCAATTGATATTAGAGATACGTTCACCTTGAAGGGTTAAAATGTTGGTGAATCAAGATTCTGACCTTGAATACTACTCTAGCTATCTGTCTACTTTCTAATGACTTCTCAAAATATTATGACCTCCTATGTACAACCTAGAAAAGTTTTTCATATGAAAGTCTAGGATCATATCATATATGATTCTATTGACGAAGAAATATATGAGTCTTATCATTTCAAGTCCTTACATCCCTTTGAAAGTTACCATCACATATGATGGAGAAGTTCGTAAGCCAAGAGAAGAAAAATAAGAAGATGAGGTCTTACAACAAGGTCATGAACATCCTTGTCAGCACATTGTCTGATGACCTATACCAGGTCTTACTAGAAGTCCATGAGCATCCTTGTCAGCACATTGTCTGATGACCTATACCTGATTATCTAAGAAGCACCAATACGGGTACGAGTACCGGGTACGATACGTGCCTGGAATGGCGGTACGACAAAATTTAAAAAACAAGGATATGAGTACGGCATGATACGTGATAACAAATATATATATATATATATATATATATATATATATATCACAAGTGCAATAAATAGTTCTCAAAACATCGAAACATCAAACAAATAATAACTTGAAGTACAAGTCCACAAATCAATGCTAACATGAAGTTTTCAAACAATAATTATTCGTAAATATTACAAAATTTAACATCTTATATATTTAATCAAAAGAGATAAAATTAAACTTAAGTATACTCATCAGTCTTTTTTTCTTCTTCAATGTTGGAGATCAACTTCATTGTTGGAGATAAACATCTTGAATCTCTTGTTAGTCTAGAGACAAATTAGTCGTTTTGTTAATAACTTGCGTTATATCAACACGTTCAACACACAACTTGTGTCAGAAGCAAACTCGGTACATATACACAACTTAATTGGACGTACCAACGCTTCCAAGCATAGAACCAGCTTTTGTTTACTCAAGAAAAACAGACTTCTATCACAAAATGCAAAATGATGTGCTAAGTCCAAGTGTGTCCACATAGGTGTATACGTCGAGTATCGCATATACACCGGTACCGGATACGTATCCGGTACGGGTACGCTGCCTTCGGGAAAGTATCCGTACTTCATAGCTGATTATTATCAATTGTGTCTCTGCCAAAGAAATATGGGATGCCCTCAGTATCATGACTGAAGGGAGTGGAGATGTGAGGTACAAGAAAGTTGGCCTAATAATTAAATATGAACACTTCAAGATAAAGACTGAAGAAATAGTCGTGAAATGGTATAAGAGGTATACCACCATTATCAATGGTCTAAAGATCTATGGAAGAGAAATCTCTGATGAAGAGCAAAATGATAAGCTCTTCAAGAGTCTCGCCAAGCAATACATTCCCTACTCCTGGGCCATCAAGGAGACCAGAAAGCTAAGGGAAATAATCCCTTAAGCTTTGTATGGAAGGTTACAGTATTTTGAGTTGGCCACCTCTCAAACTAAGAGTGATCAAGAGCCAGCCACCCTCCAGAAGCAAACTCCAGATAAGACAGTATCCCTTGCTCCCATTGAATCTAGACAGGCTCTCTCCTCCTTCACCGAAGAAGAGCCCAACTTCTTGGAAAGGAGGTTGTGCACCTAAAAGAAGAAGAAGAATGCTCCTTATAAACACAAGAAAAGGAGGAACGATAGAAGCTCAAAGAACAACGGGTGTGAGCCTAAGCCAACTGATGAAATAGTGTGCTATTATTGTAGAAAGAGTGGGCATATCTCCACTGACTATCATAAGAAGCTAAAGGATCAACAAAGAACCGAAGGCAAAGAAGAAGAGAAAAGGAGGAAACCCCTCAAGAAGGAGAAGGAGATGATTGCTCAAAGTTGGAGTGAATCATCCTCCTCATCCAAAGGAAGCTCAGATTCTGAAGGAGATGAAGAATTTGAAGTTAAGTGTCTTATGCCACATGAGCCGGAAAAGGTCTCCATTTTTGAAGAGGTACACAATTTAAATTCTTTAGACTTCGGCTCTCTTGGTTTTAAAAACATCTTCAATAATCTCTACAAAAGAACATTTTGTTTGAAAGGAAAATAGATTTCGGATACGAGTAGGGGATATGATACAGATCGGTGGAACACTAATGATCTATTTAAGGCACTAGTTTCCAGGATATACATTGATTTTAGAGTGATTGGGCTCTTCTTGCCCACTAATAGGTTCCTGGTCAGTATATTTGGGGCAGAATTTAAAAGAGAAACATACACACGCTATGAAGTATCGGTTCCCAGAGGCCGAAAGTTAGCAAGGTCGCTGTTCCTTTGGACACCACACTTCCCTCGAAAGGCATAAAAGTGGTGGTGAAAAAGTTGTAGGACCTCCCAGAGAAGTCGACCACCCTGAAAGATCTGGATCCCTTCCGCCATCAGATCCTATTAGAAGAGGCAAGTCGGCAGAAATCGACCGAAAAGTCGGTAGAGCTGGGGGAGTCGGAGGATGAGACCGGCGATAATGATGATGACGACCAGGAGGATGCTGACAACGAGTTTGATGCGGAGATGGAGAGGCTGAAAGCGGATTCCATGTCTGCTAAGGTTGCTATTACGCCATCGTCCGTTGGCACACACTTCGTTAGGGAAGAGGAGAGGAGAAGACGAACTGAAAGAGAAGGTATTTCCAGAGAGCAACCTGACTGCAGATATTTACTGAAAACAACTTGCTACAGTATTTTGGTTAGGAATTAAGAAAGAAAGATCTAACCCTCTTCATTTTCAGAGAACGCCTCAGCAATCGCGGCCCTTCAAAAAGGAATCGAGGACGCCAACGCGTGCATAGCCCGCCTGGAGGAGGGGATTGAGGTGCTGAAGCAGAACGCCGAATGCGACGCCATGTTGGGGCTCCGGTCCGAGCCTCACGCCATGGTGCAGGGCTCGGCCCCTCCAGAGGACATCGACCAGAAGTACGCGCAGAAGGTTAGAGAGGACATCCGCGCCATCCACGCCCTGATCGCCAAGTTGAACAAGTATCATGTGGGCCCATCTAGCGTGCTCGCCGAGATTATTGACAACTTGGCGTTCGTGGGCGTGAAACGGGTGTCCGGCGAGGATGTTTCCAAGGAGTGAGGGGAGAGAAAAAATTTATGTTTGTAATAATTTTTTGAACAATGTGCATGCGCGCGAACACTAGCAGGTGGACACTATGTGTTCACCGTATTCTGTGTGCGGAATGCTTTTATTATTATTTTTGCGGTGTGTTGATAGCTTAAAACTTGCTTGTCAATGGGCGATCGCACCACACCATTCTCTTTGCAGGATAGAAAACAATGATATGGAGTACGTGGTCGTTGCGAGCAGGTCCTGCGGACAATGAGTGTCTGCGATGTTTCGCGTTTCGAGGAATACAAAGAGATCCTCATAAATAGTCCTGCAAATCCCACTTTCTCGGCACTTACCTTCGATCACTATGGAGAATGCACGAGCTCCCCCAGTTGGGTCCACCCGCGCTGATTCCGCTGTGGCATTCATGCTGCACGAGCCTCCTACAATTAAGCTTCCTGACGAGGAGTTTGTCAATCACATCTCACAAATCCACGTATCCCCTAAAAGATATATTGCGTGACTTCCTAACCCTGGCAAACACCTTCATTCGGTGTTTTCCGACGAGATGGTCCTCCCCTTCGAACATTTCGACGCGGGGTGGACCTTCCCCATCTTCCTGGAGATGGTGGAAATGCTCAATCACTACGGCTTAATCCCTGCACAACTCACCCCAAACTCCATCGCGGTGATGACCGCTTTCTTTGTCTTTCTGCGGCTTCAGAGAGTCCGCTTTAGCCTGACCATGTTCTGGCTGCTATTTTATGTCTGCTCTCTCTCCCTCAAAGGGGCAGTTATACATCGGATCAAACAAGCTGCGAGTCTTGAACCTCGCGAACAAAGTTCACGAGTGGAAATCGAGGTTCTCCATATTCAAGGCGGACTTCGTAGGGTTGAGCACCTACCCCCACCCGCGGATGGAGGACGACTTCCAGAGTCTACCGATCGAGGGGGTGGAGAAAAGCATCGTGGAGTTCTTCGAGAAGACTCCCTTGGACGTCGCATACTACACCCCGCCTTGGAGAGGTGGCCGAGATGGATACCGCATAATGTAAGTTTTTTATTTATAAAAATCGTCATACCTGCGGGCTCTAACTTTCCTTTTTATATTCGTTCTGCGGCGGCGGAGAGACCCTATGAGACACCGGGCGAGGTCTTGACCGCCACGGAAAAGAGGAAAGTCGCCGCCCTAAGGAGTTCCATGCCTCAGCGGGAGTCGACACCCTCCCGCAGGGGTCGCGCGAGCTCCCCTACCAAATGAAACCAGAGGTCAGTACGAACTCCTCCGGTTCGCATGCGAGACCCTTTCCCCGATGGCAATCTCTTGAAGGACAGCCTCGGCGGCCCACTGATGCTCCAGGATGAGGGCGTGGTCACGCTGAGCACGAGTCTTCCGGTATGGAGAGAAAGCAGGAAACGACCACGCATGCCCTGGTGGTTTCCTCTGCGGTCATTGGTGAAGAGGAGGTCGCTGAGAATTGAGATGAGGAGCATCCCCCAAGACCAGCTGTCACAGAGGGCGACCACGGCCTCTTCGAGAGCGTTGTCGTATAACACTACCTGCTAGAGGACTCTGTGGGATACGCTGCACGCCTTGCGGCAGTCCCAGGAGGAAGTTGACTGCCTGCAAAATCAATTAAAGTTAATCCAGAAGAAATTTTAAACAGCGAGACCGCATACCTTGAGCGTGATTGCTTAATCGATCCTCTTTTCTTTAGGCGAGCTTGTCCGCGGAGAATCCTATATTTGTGCGGGAGATACTGAAGGCGGGAAAGGTTTCCAGGAAGATCACCTTGGAGCGTGCGCAAGATCTGGACCTCTTCAAACCTGAGTTCGCGAATATTCAGTGTGAAGAACTGTTCCCAGAGGACGCGGAGCTCGAAGCTGCAGAGTCCCCTCCACGGACATCTATGTCCCACGGGTACACTCCCTCGGAGAGCTCGGGAAAGAGACATTGATCTGCTAGTCCCTCCAGCGACTCAGAAGATGTTTAGTCAGTAGATACCTTTTATTTTTCTTTAGAGCGTGCACTCACATGCTATTTTTGTAAAGAACACTTATGATTATTCTTGATCAGCAATTTATTCGCGGCCATAATTACCGTGCACTGTTTCTTGGCACGTTGTTTCTTTGGTTACCCACTCCTTGTTGATAGCCCACACCGACACACGATATATTTTTTGCGTTCGCGCGTTCGGGGGTAACTGAGTGTGTGCGCAGCCTGCGAGTATTCGGAGTGTTCGCCCGGACAGACTTTGGAAATTGCATCGACTATGTCCGTTGTCAGAGGTTAAGGTCGTCGTTTTGGGCACAAAGTATTCGCAGGGCTCTCGTCCGCTCGCAACATTTGAAGAATGTCAGAGGGGAATAAACGCCTGTTGCTCGGATCTCGTCCTCGGAAAGGAGACCAGTAACAATAACAACGCATCAATCAATGTGCGGCTGATCAACACATCCGGACCTGCCACTTATGCCACTCAAGAGTATCTCCTGAGAGCAATTATCGCGGTCTTATGGTGGGGGAAGTGACCTATACTAGCAGGAAGGTCGGAGGCTCGATGTCTGCCTCCTGCTCAGAATGTCTGGATTTGTTTGAGGGGGTCCATGCAAGCTCTGGGACTCACCAGACTAAAGGCCGCGTACGTCGCGTGTGCCTGCTAAGATGTTCCCTTGTATGACATCGTGTTAAGAGTTTTCCATAGAATGGGAAACTTTTGATTTTGGAAAATCGGGTCCGTCTTGGGAGGAAAGTAATGCATCTTAACTTAGGAGTAGAATCTTTTTAGGTCGGTGTCACTCCAAGTGTTGGATAGCTCCTCATGTTCATGTGACTGCAACCGGTAGGCCCCGTTCTTAAGCACCTCCTTGATGACGAAAGGTCCTTCCCAATTAGGCTTGAGTTTTCCTACCGAGGCCGCTCTCCCTACTTTATCCGAACATTCTTGTCAAAAAATCTGCCCATCCTTCGCTTCGCCTCAGCCCGTCAAATTACTGATTGGTCCTGGAGTTCTTCGATCTAGTCGAGACTGCACCTCTATTATTCGTTGTTGACCTCCATCCAATCGTGGTTGCCCTGCCTAGCTAATAGCACATGAGGGCTATCTATGTCAAACTCTACTGGAATAAGAGCCTCAGACCCGTGTGATAACTTGAAGGGAGTTTCTCCAATTGCTGAAGGAGTCGTTCGGAGGGTCCACAGAACTGTTGGCAATTGCTCCGCCCAATTACCGTGAGCATTTTCCACCTTCTTAAGCAAGTTTGAGATCTGTTTGTTGGTTGCCTCTACCTGACCGTTGCTTCGTGGGTGATATACAACTGAGAATCGGTGCTCCGTTCCTATTTGGTCACAGAAGTTGGCCAATTCTTCACTTGCGAACTAAGAGTCGTTGTCGGTCACAAAGGTGGCTGGAAATCCATATCGGCAGACAATCTCAGCCCAGATGAAGTTTTTCACTACTTGAGTGGTAGTTTGGGCGAGCACTTTAGCTTCTACCCACTTGTTGAAGTAGTCGATCATAACTATGATGAAGCGACGCTGCCCACTTGCCATCGAGAATAGGCCAATCAGGTCCATTCCCCAGACGACGAAAGGCCAGGGAACTGAAATAGTCTTGAGTTGCTGAGCCGGCTGGACCTGAAGAGGGGCAAACTTCTGGCATTTCACACACTTGGCAAAATCTACGCAATCTTTCCTGATTGTTGGCCAAAATATCATTGACGGGGGATCCTATTTTCAAGGGTCCTGGCTCCTGAGTGGTTGTCGCACTCTCCCAAATGTACTTCTTGCAGGATTCGAGGGACATCTTCTTCCGTGACACATCTTACCATGGGTGATAGCAGAGCTTTCCAATAGAGGACACCAGATACTAGGGCATAGTGAGTCGCCTTCATCTTGAACGTCCTCTTATTGCTTTCTGAAGGGTGAACCTTCCCCATCGTGAAGTAATGAACGAAAAAATCTATCCATGATGGACGTTGGTCTATTTCCATGACATCCACCTCCTCTATCGCAGGGCGAAACAACTTTGTAGGAGTCCCTCCGGCTGGACTCCTGTACTTGGCTAATTTGCCAGCTTCCGCATTTTCCTCCCTTGGAATATGGTGCATGCTGAATGTGCGTAAACGTCCCATGCACTGCTTAACAAGGGCCAGATACCGTTGCAGGAGTGGTTTCTTTGTCTCAAAAACTCCATTGATTTGTGATGTCATGACTAAAGAGTTTGTTCACACTTCTAGATCTTCGACGTCCATCTCTCGAGCCAAGTTTAATCCCGCTATCAAAGCCTCGTACTCAGTCTGGTTGTTGGTCACATAAAAATGAAACTTTACGGCCTGCTCAATCCAGATTCCGCAGAGGCTGACTAAGACAATCCCTACTACTGATTTCAAACCGGAGGCACCGTCCACAAACATCTTCCAACAAAATGGACATGTAGCTCCTTCCCTGGTGTCGCCGCCGCCTGTGAAGTCAACGAAAAAGTCAGTCAAGACTTGTGCCTTGACGGAGGCCCTCGAGATGTATGTGATGTTGAATTTGCTGAGTTCAATGGCCTACTTTACCAACTGCCCCGAATGATCTAGTCTTTCCAAGACTGCCCTTAGGGGATAATCGGTCAACCCTCGGATTGAATGAGCCTGGAAGTATGGTCGAAGCATCCGTGCTAAAATAATCAGGGCTAATGCCAGCCTTTCTAGAATTGGATAGCGGGTTTCTGCACTTTTTAATACATGGCTAACATAGTGCGCGTGGAATTGCTTCTTGCCTTCTTCTCGCACCAAAACCGAACTGATGGCATCTTTTCTGACTCCTAAGTACAACAATAAGTCCTCTAATGGGCAGGGATTTTGAATAAGAGGAGTTGTGGTCAACTGACGCTTTAGCTCTTCAAAGGCCTGATCGTATTCTTCGGTTCACTCAAACTTCTTTTTTCCTCGGAGAGCTTTGAAGAAAGATGCGCACTTATCTCCTGACCGCGAGATAAAACGGCTGAGCTAAGCCACCCTTCCTGCCAACTGTTGAACTTCCTTAAGACTTTTCGAGGGTTTCATTTCTAAGATAGCCCTCACCTTGTCTGGATTGAGCTCCAGACCCTGGGGGGTGAGTAGATGCCCAAGGAATTTCCCCCTGCATGCTCCAAAAATGCATTTCGCGGGATTGAGCCTCATGTTGAACCTGCGAAGCATGTCGAACGTCTCTGTTGGATCCCTCAGATGATCGTGAATATTATGACTTTTGATGAGATCATCCACGTAGACTTCAAGGTTGCGGCCCTTCTGAACATTGAAAACATAATTCATTATCCTCTGTTACATGGCGCCAACATTCTTTAATCTGAATAGCATGACTCGATAACAATAGTATCCCTCGTCTGTGATGAACGCGGCATGAGGAACATCGGGCTCGTGCATTCTTATCTAATGATATCCATAGAAGGCATCCAAAAAGCTCATTACCGAAAACCCAACCGCAGAGTCCACTAATGAGTCGATCCGGGGTAGCGGATAGCAGTCCTCGTGGCACGGCTTGTTGAGGCGCGTGAAGTCAACGCACATTCTTCAATTTCCGTTGGGTTTCCGTACCATCACTACGTCGGAAATCCAGTTTGGATATTGTACTTCCAGAACAAACTCTGCCCCCAACAACATAGCCACTTCTTCGCGGATGGCTAGGAAGCATCGGTACGGGTACGGGTGCCGGATACGATACGTACCTGGTACGCCGATACGACAAAATTTTAAAAACAAGGATACGAGTACGTCATGATACGTTATAACAAATACAATATATATTTATATATCACAAGTGTAATAAATAGTTCTCAAAACATCGAATCATTAAACATAAATCATAACTTGAAGTACAAGTTCACAAATCAATGCAACATAATATGAAGTTTTTAAACATTAAGCATTCATAAATATTACAAAATTTAACATCTTATATATTTAATCAAAAGAGAAAATTAAACTTAAGTTACTTATCAGTTTTTTCTTCTTCTTCATTGTTGGAGATCAACACCTTCAATCTCTGGTTTAGTCTAAAGACAAGTTAGCCGTTTTGTTAATAACTTGGGTTGAATCAACACGTTCAATACACGTACTTGTAACACAAAGGTACCGATACCAAAAACATACTTAGTACAAATACAAAACTTAATTGGACGTACCAACGCTTCTTAGCATAGAGCCAACATTTGTTTACTCTAGAAAAACAGACTCATATCACAGTATGCAGAATGATGTGCTAAGTCCAAGTGTGTCCACATAGGTGTATCCATCGAGTATCGGGTACGCACCGATACCGGATACGTATCCGATACAGGTATGCTGCCTTGGGGGAAGTATTCGTGCTTCATATGCGGATGGGACCAGCGAGAGTAGTAGCTATTATTCGCTTCTTTTGCTTTACTGGCTTGAAATTTGGATCGATGTTGAGACGATAACATGCGACCTCTGGACTGATGTCAAGCATGTCAGAGGCTGACCATGCGAAGACATCGAGGTTGATGAGCAAATGAACGAGGAGTGCTTTACTCTTTTCTTCTAACTCGGCATTGACAGAAAAGGTCCTGCTTCCATCTCCCCCTTGGACGGGTACTTATTGGACCTCCTGCGCAGGCTCGAGACGTACCCATCTTTCGCGAGCTACAAACCGGAGTTGGGCGTCTGCGCCTATCTCGCAATCATCCGCGAGCGTCCGCTCGCAAGGAGGAGGTCGACAACATCCCTCTTGAAGGTCCCCTGCGGTCTTTGTTTACCCCGCGCGGGCACCGGGAGACTTCACCGACTGGTTGAATCTGAAGGTCGCGGGGCGAGCATTACCGCTATTGACGGAAAGGGTAATTTCTCCAATCACTTGGTTCCATGCTCACCACACCAAATTCGGTTGGAGATAAAAAATGTCACAAACTCTCTGCGCGCTATCCCTGGGTAGGGTAGTCGGCAGAGGAAAGTGTGGTTCGCAAACGATCGGTTACTGACCCTTCAGACTAAAAAAAAGTGTCGCTGGCAGCGACGAACACCAGATTTGACCCGCCACTATGAATGTCTTCCTTGCAATGGGCCTCTTAATTAATTGAAAAAGAGGATTACAAGAGCATTCGAGCAAACGTAAAGAGAAAAAGAAAGCATGAAAAGACTTAGTGTCTGCACCAGCGACTAGGCTAGTTCTGGGCAAAGTCTGTGTGTCCCCTCCAAGCACCCCCGATCCCTCTTTTAGACGTGAGGGTAGGCTGCGTGGACGGTTCACAAACCGATGAGCTTTTAATGCCTTATTAATTGTGACGTTAAATGCGCATTCGCCCAAAGTACATGAAGAGTCGAGCGGTGAAGACTAAAGAAGAGACCGCACGAAATCGCGCGGCACTGCCTGAACTGGATCGAAAAAGAAGAGTCTGCGCGGGCTTGGTTATAGATTCCGCACGTACTCCAGACTGGAGCCTCCATACTGTATTCTGAGAAGCCGCCTGAAGGTCGCCCGCTGACCGTCCGCGCCGAATACTGTCATGCTCCCAGGCGGTGTCCGCGAATACTCTGGAGTGTTTGCCCAAGAGACCAGCAAGCACTGAGAACAGTTGCTTGGCAAGTAATCCTAGCTTCTTCTGGATGCTCTCCTCCATCGTCGCAGGATTTGAGTTAACAATTATTACATACCATATGATAGCTCCTGGTAATGTCATGGTCTTCAGTAGTCATCTTTAATGATTAATCATCTTTTAATTCATTTCCTGCATCGTATAAATATTAATGTCCTACTTATCACTTCAATCAAAAATCATTCGAAGCATATAAAATAATGACATTGAAGCAACAACATATAATCTTTAGACAACAGAAGAAAAGGAAAGTATCCTCACTTCTACTTTATGAATCAAAAAATCAAATACAATTTGCAAATCAACAAATTAAATCATAAATCATGGAAATCAAAGAATCATATGCTTGCATTATTACTTGCACACACAAAAATAAGCTACATACTTTTAAATAATTCTTTTATGTAGCTAGGGAAAATAATCATAAGCCACTTATCACTAAGATTAATGTTTTAACCAAGAAAGGGGATCCTTAATAGCTCTCCTCCTCCAAAGATCTATTTATGGTATGTAGACAGTCTCTAGAAGGTTGTTTGCATGTAGATAGTCTCTAGAAGGTCGTCATTGGGAAATACATTTTTGACATCCAACTGATATAAGGGTCACTGGCGATGCACCGCTAAGGAGATTAGGACACAAACAGTATTTTTAACTTGACGACCGGTGTGAATGTCTCATCATAATTGAGGCCTTGTGATTGAGTAAAATCCCAAGCCACAAGACGAACCTTTAGGCGTTTAACTGTCTCCTCTGGAGCATGTTTGATCAAAAAAACTCACATCTCACACAAGTCTGTCCTTGAGGAAGAGGAACAAGATCACAAGTCTGATTAGCCCATAGGATAGTCATTTCTTCATCCATGGTCGTTCACCAGCCCGGATGATGGAGAGCCTCCTGCAGAGTGTTAGGTATAGAAATAGAAGATAGACAAAGCGCAAATTTGAGAAGAGACGGGGAGAGGCGATGTAAAGATACATAATTCGCCAAGGAATGAGTCGTAGAGGTCGATGTCCGATCGGCAAGACCCGAGATATTACTGGTAGAAGGTAACTGTTATAGGGCATCAGATTTGAGAGGGCGGAGGATGTATACACGAAGAGGTGGTTTGGGATGTACTGGAGTCGGGATTGGAAGAAGTGGTGGAAGTCGAGACATAACAGGGATCGTAGGACGTGGTAGAAGAGGAGGTGTAGGAGGAGCGGGGGGGGGGGGAAGTGAAAAGGTTGGTCCACGAGAAAAGTTTGTAGAAACAACAATTTGGCGCTATTTGGGAGAGTAACACGCATACCCTTTCTGAGTACGTGAGTATACAACGAACATATATTTTGTAGCTCGAGGAGCAAGTGTGTATATGGAAGGACCAAGATTATGAACATAACTGGTACATCCAAAAATGTGAGATGTGACAGAGAAGGGAGGCAAGGAAGGAAAAAGAAGACTAAAAGGAGTCGCAAGGTTAAGAAGGGAGGAGGGCATCCGATTGATAAGATGACATGCATTAGAAACCGCAAAGTTCCAGTAAAGTGTGGACACCTGCATTTGAAACATTATAGATCATGCGACGTCAAGAAGGTGACGATTTTTCTGCTCGGCCACGCCATTTTGTTGAGCTGTATAAGCACATGAAGTCTGATGGATAATCTCAAACTCATTATAATGATTTGAAAAAACATGGCCTGTATACTCACACACATTGTCGGTGCGAAATATTTTTAGAGTCCGGGAAAGCTGAGTACGAGTCTCAGTAATGAAGGCAAGGAATATAGAGATGATTTCAACATGATCACGCAGTAAATACAACCAGGTAATGCGCGAGTAATCAGTAATAAGTATAACAAGGTAACGATAATAAAAATACTAAATGTTTTATAGGGTCCCCAAATATCAGAGTGTATTAAAGCAAAGGGAGTATCACTCTGAGTACAATTAGGTTGAAAAGACGAACGATGAGATTTGCCAAAAATACATGATTCACAAGTAAAATCCTTGAGGGGGATATTGGAAAGAGCTTTCTTAAGAATCTGAAGGGGAGCATGCCCAAGACGTCGATGTCAATCAATAGTAGTGACAGACGAGAGAACCGTGGGTGGAATATCCAAAACATATAGCCCATTAGACAGTCGCCCCTTACCAATGATATTTTGGGTTCGTCGATCCAACACAGCAAAAGAAGAGGGAGAGAAAGTTATACAACAATCAAAGTCCTGAGTAAGGAGGCTCTCAGACATAATGTTAAAAGGCGATCCCGGAATATGAAGGACCGAGCATAGAGAGAGGGTTGGAGTAAGGGCAGATCAGCAACGCCAGAAAATGGGGTGATGTCACCATTGGCCACGGTGATAAACTTGGGATGTGTAGATTGTAAATATTGAGGCGGTTTTTGTGGAGCAATATGGCGTGTGACAGCTGAGTCCACAATCCAGTTGAAACTATGGGAAAGACAAGAGATACCTTCATTAAAGATTGACGCAACAAAGTCAGAGGGGCGACTGATCATGCCTTGGAGATGCTGGAGCTGGGTGCACAAAACATCAATTTCGTTACGGGCATTATTTTAAATGTCCTCCGACATGTCCGACATGTCTCCCGACATGTCATTTTAAGGGCAAAACGATATGTTTTTCTAAAAAAATAGATTATGTTCTTTTGTAACATATAGGTCGACATGTCCAATTTTTTTCGATATATCGACCGACAACACTTTTAAATATATCATCCGCTATTTTATTTTATGTTATATTAGCAGACTGGCAACATATGTTTAAATCACATATATAAATATTATATTATGTATGTATAAATTGATTTGACTTAGTGTTTTGATTTTTTAAAGTTTTATTCTTACAATTAATTTTATATAATTGTTTGAAAATTTTATGTTTCATAATATAAAATATATGAATACATTTAATATATTTATTAATATAATGTTTACATGTTTTGAATATAAATTTATAAGTTTGAAAAACTTATAATTAATCAAGAATTTTTAAATTTTAATCTTATTTATTTGCAATAAATTTATTGTTATCAAATAAAATTATTGTATACTACTAAACATATTTTATAATGTATCATTTTTTATTTGTTACTAATATTATTTTTTAGATACTATTCAATTTTATTTTTCTATTTTTATAACATGTAATTATAGTTGGTATACATAAAAATAAAAAAATTCTTTATAAGGCATGGGAATCCGATATTTTAAAATATTCTTGATATGTCTCCGATTTCCGACATCCGATATTTAAAAACTTAATCTGATATGTCGCCGACATCCGATATTTATAACATTAGTTACGGGTGGTGGAGGTTGGATCAACAACAATGGTAGCATTGTGTTGTGCGGGCATACCATGCTTGTGATATCAGGTGGCCTCAAGGTGACCATCCCGGACACAATAAGAACACTTAAGAAGAGGTCTTCTATTACGTCCCTGACCCCGAGAAGTGGTGCGACCGCCACGAGCCGAAGGAGTTAGAGGGGAGGTGAAAGGCTGTTGTAGGAGAGCCGGAGAGAAAGTGACAGGAGCATCCGGTGGCGGTGTAACATTCAAGAGCATGGAACATAGAGGGAATTGTAGAGGAAGAGAGAATTTGGGCTAGGATGTTGTGAAGATGAGGGGAAACACGGGCCATCATCATGATGATCCCGACCACTTTTTTTGTGCATGTTGTGCTGCAAGATCTTTCGTGGGAGGTTGATGTTGTATTCATGCCTCAACAAGAGTATTTGATCCCGCAACAAAGGAGGTTAGGTCACCTGCTGCTCCGGGGTCAAGTGTTTGAAGATCTGTGATGATGTTGAACAGGTGATGGAAGCTGTCTTTACCAAAATAGAGGGAGTGGGGTTCCTCCCGCGTGATCATGGTCGTCTCATGACACATAGTCATTCGATATGGTTCATTGTCCACAGAGTTGAGGATCCATGATTGGACCCGACCGTCATCACGTAGCCATTACTCGGTCGGGGTGGTAGGAGTTGCCTTTGTCAGATGATGGAGGAGGCTTTTGGTCTGCAGGACTTGATGAATAGAGTGCACCCACTCAACGAAGTTCTTCTTCCCACTAAGAGAAATAGTGGTGATCCGAAGTTTAACATGAATTTCAACAAGAAGGGGGGTAGCAACACGGGCGAGAAGGGAGGGAGTCTCAGTCAAATCCATGACAAGAAGAAGCGGCTAGAAAAGATTGCGGCCAGGCGATCACAACTGGAGGCAAGGATATCAACAATTGTGGATAGGATAGTCACGATAGCCTGGAGATCAACAGTTGCGGCTGTGGGCGGGCTGCAGCGGCAAGCTGGAGAAGAACAGGTGGTCATGTTGCAAGCAGGAGAAGATGTTGCGGATAAGCGGCAAGAGAACAGACCCTGCGGGCATCGACTGACGAGCAGTCGATCAATCGGCAAGCTGGAGAAGAAAGAGCTGACGGTAGGACTACTGCAAGCACAAAGGCTCGCAGGAAGGGCCTTTGTTAGCCGGAGTAGCGATCAGTTAAAAATCTTGTGAACAAGAGAGCTCTGGGAAGAAGCCGTGCGAGCTCGGCGAGAAGATACGCGCGGGAAAGCAGATGTGCGAGCTCTGTGAACAGAGGCGGCGAGATCAGCTCAGGGAAAAACCGCAGTGACCAGACAATGAGCAGAGGAGTAGAAGATGTCGAACAGGCGATGCGGGAAGAGGACGCTGCGAGGAGAGAAGTCAAGCGAATAGACGACCTGCGGAAGCTTAGAGACCAGATCAAAATGCGGTAAGAGAGGCAGACCGTAGAGGTCGGCACGGGAGGGGTCCAGAGTATGAGAGGAAAATGACTATAAAAAGGAGAGAGGGAGGAAAATGGGGATAGCTGGGAGAGGGAAAAACTGCGGTTAAAAATGTTTAACCGCCCGCAGAAGGGATAGAATGCTACAGTTAAAAGGATTAACCGCCCAAAGACGAGGATAGTGAGCAAGACCACGACTTAAAAAAAATAAGAGTGACGCTCTGATACTATGTAGACAAGCACATAAGGGAGACAAATGAATAGTATTTTTATTAATTTCTTAATTTCCTTCATATCAAAATACATGTATTTGTACACTTAAATAAGAAGAGAGAGAGAGGAGAGGAATCTCATCCTAAGATGTGAGACTAAACTTAAACAAGATGGGCCCATAACCTGGTCCTTAATTTGTGCCTTTATATTTTTGCCTACAACAATAAGAAAGGGCAGCCCGATGCCAAAGCATCCGAGCGCAACGAGAGTCCGGGGAAGGGTCCCACCATAAGGGTGAAATGTAGGCAAACCTTACGCTACATTTTTTTCAAGAGCCTGCTTCCATGACTCAAACCCATGACATATGTTGAATGTTTTAAGGTGAAAACGTGTGTGTGTGTGTATATATATATATATATAATATTGTTGTTGGAGGGAAGTTGACGCATGCTTTGATATGAAATTCGAGAAGTCCGTGCATGCTTTGACTGAGAATGGAGATGTCGACGCATGTTCCTACATGCATATCGACGCATGCTCCTACTTGCATATTGACGCACTTTGACTGGAGAAAGGAAGCCGACGCATCCTCATCTTCCATCGGCGCCTCATCTACATATATAAATATTTTTCTCTAATGTTTTGGAGCCCAAATATTTTCCCAACGGTGAATTGCCATCGCCGTAAGTTGTTCCTGAGAAGAGTTTCTAGAGAGAGAAATCTTCTCTCCTCACTTCGCCGTCGTGTGACCTCCGTTTTCAGAGATTGTTGATTCTACAGTGTAGCTCTCGTCGAGGAGTTCACTATTGTGTGATTTTTGAAGTGACGTTTTGCTCACACGAGATCGTAGAAGGCGAGGAAGATTTCAAAGGTGTTGTCTGTTCTGTGTTTTTTTTTTGATTCCTTGTTCTTATTTTTTGTGGACTCTAGATAGAATCATACAATCGTGTATGTCTAGGTGTATGTCTGGATAATTGTTGTTTGGTGTAACAAACTTATTTTCTTGATCTTAAACATTCCTGCTAGTTTTCTTTGGTGATTTTCTTCTGGTGGTCTGTGTACATCCTGGGCATTGGATTTTTAACATGGTACAGAGCTTCAAATGTTTTAGCGATGATTGCTAAGCTCCTTTGGTGAAGAAGATCGGTATATCGAAATGGACGGTGCAGGTGGATATACGAGGGGACAGACACAGACAAATTACAAGAAATGGAAGTCGTGTATGGTGAGTTATATGATGGGAGAAGATTTATGGGAGGTTGTTGGCGGCAATGAACAGGAGGAAGTTGTTGCAACCAAAGACAACGGTTCGACAGTGAGAGCATGGAAGAAAACAAATGCAAAGGTTGAATTCACGCTCAAACGGGCAATATCTCCAAACTTGTTTGATCAAATCATCGATGCAGATCGGCTTCGGCGATTTGGGCGTCAATAGATGGACTGTTCAACAAGAAAATTTTTGCAAGGTTACAGTTCTTGAAGAATGAGTTGGTGAAGGCAAATCAAGGAGAGATGTCAATTTCAGCTTTTTTCTTAAAGATAAAGAAATGCGCTGAGATATCAGCATTGGATCTGTGGATGAGCCGATCTCGGAGGCCAAGATTAAGTGGCATATTATTCGCGGGTTACGGCAGGAGTATGTGTCTTAAACTACTTCGGTGTAAGGATGAGTTACTCAGCCATCCTTATTGAAGTTGGAGAATTTATTGGCTTCGCAGGAAAGTTTGTCAATCAAATGTCAGGCTGCTCAATTTTAGGAGGAGAGAGTGAGGTCTTATTCTCAAGAAGAAGAATTGAGACAGAAGAAAGAAGAAGAACATGGGGAATTTCCCCTCTAGCTCATCACAGGGAGATGGAGGAAAGTTTCCTCCAAAGTTTGATGGAGGGCAGAAGGGTCCCAAATGTTACATGTGCAATAAACCAGATCACTTTAAGAGAGATTGCAAGGTGAATCTCAAGCCGAGGCACGTAGCAGAGAAAGGAGAGGGATCCAAAGATGAAGAGCAGTGGGGAATTTCTTTTTGGCAGAGATGACGAAGACGTCGGTGGATGTCTAGGCCTCCATTAATTTTCAAGAGGATTGGATTGTTGATTTTGAGTGCGGTCATCACCTCACGGGCTAGGAAGCACCAGTATGGGTATAGGTACCGGGTACGATACGTACCCGATACGGCGGTACGCCAAAATTTAAAAAACAAGGATACGGGTATGACATGATACGTTATAACAAATATAATTTATATAAATTACAAATGCAATAAATAGTTCTCAAAACATCAAACATAAATCATAACTTAAAGTACAAGTCCACAAATCAATGTTAAATAACATGAAGTTTTCAAACATTAAGCATTCATAAATATTATAAAATTTAATATCTTATATGTTTAACCAAAAGAGATAAAATTAAACTTAAGTCTACACATCAGTATTTTTTTTCTTCTTCATTGTTGGAGATCAACATCTTCAACCTCCGGTTAGTCTAGAGACAAGTTAGCCGTTCTGTTAATAACTTGTGTCATTTCAACACGTGCAATACACGTACTTGTAACAAAAGCATACCAGTACCAGAAACATATTCGGTACAGATACACTACTTAATTGAACGTACCAACACTTCCTAGCATAGAACCAACTTTTGTTTACTCTAGAAAAAGAGACTCTTATCACAATAGGTAAAATGACGTGCTAAGTCCAAGTGTGTCCACAAAGGTGTATCCGTCGAGTATCGGGTACGTAGAGATACCGGATACGTATCTGGTACGGGTACGCTGCCTTCGGGGAAGTATTCGTGCTTCATAACTCACAGGCGATGAATCAATGTTTTCCTCCCTTCAGGTCTACAAGAGAAATGATGTTATTATGACAGCAGATGATTCGGTGCATGCGGTGGAGAAGGAGGGGACAGTTACCTTGGGCAGTAATGAAAGTGCACTCAAGTTGAAGAGTATTTATCCTGTGTCGGAGATGAAAAAAAACCTATTCTCGGTGACCAATGCAGTGGATGCATGATATCATGTTCTTTTTGTGCCTAAAGAGGTAAAGTTTTTGCAGAACTTCTTTTTTGTGAAGGCGGACATCACTCACACCGTGCGGCATGTGAAGGATTTGTTTGTGCAATCTACAAACTCTTATGTGAACAAGATGAAGATAAATGACAGTGCAGTTATTTGACATGAGAAGTAGGATCATGTGGGAATGGATAAATTGAAGGTTATGGTGGCAAGAGGCCTTGCGAAAGGTTAGCCCAGCTTATCCTCTTTTGGCGATGGTCATGTTTGTGAATGGTGTCAATTTGGGAAAGTACATCGTCTCTTATTTGACAGGTCTCTTTAACGGAGCAAGATGTCATTGGAGTGTATTCATGGTGACATGATGAGACTGTGCGCCACACCCACATATTCAGGAAATCGGTAAATGCTTATGCTCGTGGATGACTTCTCTCGATATACGTAGGTGTACTTCGTGAAGGAGAAGTTGAAGGTTTTTGGAAAATTTATAGAGTTCAAGGAGAGGGTAGGAGTGCTGAAATTAGGGATTGAAAAGCTGAGAATGGACAACATAGAAGAGTTTACTTCTAATGAGTTCTTTACTTTTTACAGGAAGCATGATATCAGGCGGGAGTTATCTTTTCCTCACACTTCACAACAAAATGGAGTGGCAGAAAGGAAGATTCGGCACTTGGCAGAAACGTGCAAGTGTTGGTTGCATGTGAATGGCATACCCAAAGCTTTTTGGGCGGAGGGAATGGCTTGCACGACGTATGTCATCAACAGGTTGCCGCAAAGTTCGATTAAGCTGAAGTCTCTACACGAGATGATGTTTGGAGAGAAATTGGGTGAGAAACACTTGCGAGTGTTTAGAGCTACTTTCTTTGTGCATGTTTTGAATGCTCTCAAAACCAAATTGAATGTGAAGCCACGAAAGTGCATATTCATTGGCTATGAAGAGCGGAAGAAGGGGTGGAAATGCATGGATTCACAGACGTACTGGTTCATTGTTTCTCGTGATGTAGTGTTTGATGAGCTGATTTCATATTAGAGAGTTTCTACTATTGCTTTGGAGGAGAGTGCAGGAGGAAGAAGAGAAAGGAATGAGTGATGGGAGAGTGGCTGAAAACTCCTTGGTGGAGTTGTCTTTGTCTCCAGGTGCTCATAATTCATCGAGCTCTAGTTCAGGTGCTTTGAGTTCTGGAAGCAGGGGGAGCCTCCAATTTATTCTGACGGGGGAACTGATGGTGATGATGTTATTGGAACGCTGGAGAGTGGTCCGATTTTGCGGAGGTCAAAGAGGAATATCGTCCCATCGGCTTCCTCAAAACGAAGCTATGACAACTCGACGTGAAGAACGCCTTTTTACGGCGAGATTAACAATGATATTTTCATGGAGCAACCACCACGGTACGTGTCTAAGTCACATCGGAGCATGTATGTAAGCTGAAGAAGGCCCTTTATGGCTTGAAGCAGGCGTCTCAAGCTTGGTTTGGGAAGATAGCGGAGTACTTGTTGTTCTGCGGATGGATTCTGACTCGAGTTTGTTCTTGAAGAAGAATGGCAGACTTCATGTGCTCGTACTGTTATATGTTGATGACATGATCGTGGCAGGAAATGACGACGAAGAGGCGGCAATGCTTAGGGCAAAGCTATCAATCTGATTTGAAATGAAGAATTTGGGGGAGCTATACCATTTCCTTGATATTGAAGTTGAGAGGAAGAAGAACAAGGTGTTGATTTCTCAGAAGGCCTATGCGGAGCGGATTGTGGAGAGATTCGACATGGCGGCTGGGAAGCATTGTTTCCCACTTGAAGTTGGAGTGAAACTTCGTCGGGATGAAGGATCTTGCCAGATCCTAAGCCGTTTCGGGCTCTGATGGGGAGTTTGATCTGTCTGACAATTATACGGTCGGATATCTCGTTGGCAATTGGCTGAGTGAGTCGTTATATGTAAGAGCCTAGGAAGCCCCATCTGGAGGCAGCGAAAGGGATTTTGAAATATGTTAAGTCAACCTCAGACGTGGGGTTGTTGTTTGGAAGAGACACCGACCTCAGTTTATATGGATTCACGGATGCTGACTAAGACAAAGATGTTGACAATCGGAAGTTGACGTTGAGGTCGTCTTCATGTATGATTCAGCGGCGATCTCGTGGTGTAGTAAGAAGTTGTACTCGTTGTCCATCTCCACCACTGAGGCGGAGTACAAGGTGTCATCCTTGACGGCTCAGGAATGCATTTGGTTGCGTAGGTTGGTGGAGGATGTTTATGAAAAGGTCTGCAGTACTACTTTGCTCCACGAAGACAATGAAAGTGCGATGAAACTTGTTACATATCCAGTTTATCACGTGCAGACAAAACACAACTAGATCGAGCACCACTTTATTCGGGAGAAAGTACCTGGTGGCATCTCTTGTTGTGGAGTATGTTCGGAATCAAGACAATGTCGTCAGAATCTTCACGAAGTCTCTGCCTAAGGGGTTGCTTGAGCGCATTCGCAGGTTACTTGGACTTCGATCTCGTTTTCACCTTAAGGGGGAGTGTTGAATGTTTTAATATGAAAACGTGTGTATATATACATATATACAGACGCGTGATTTGATATGGAATTGGAGAAGTTCACGCAAGCTTTGATTATGAATGGAGATGTCGACGCATACTCCTACATGCATATCGACGCATGTTCCTACTTGCATATCGACGCACTTTAACTGAAGAAAGGAAATCGACTCATCCTCCTCTTCCCTCGATGCATCATCCGCATATATAAATATGTTTTTAAATGTTTCGTAGCTCTAGCCTGAAATATTTTCCCTCTAATGAATTGCCATCGCCGCAAGGTGTTCCTGAGAAGAGTTTCTAGAGAGAGAAATCTCCTCTCTTCATTTAACTGTCGTGTGACATCTGTTTCCAAAGATTGTTGATTCTACGGTGTATTCCTCGTCGAGGAGTTCACTGTTGTGTGATTCTTGAAGTGTCGTTTTGCTCTCACGAGGTTCGTAGAAGGCAAGAAAGGTTTCAGAGGTGTTGTCTGTTCTGTGTTTTTTTTGAATTTCCTATTCTTATTTTTGTGAACTCTAGACAGAATCATACAATCGTATATGTCTCGGTGTATGTCTGGATAATTGTTGTGTGGTGTAGCAAATTTATTTTCTTGATCTTAAGCATTCTTGAAAGTTTTTTTTTTGGTGATTTTCTTCTACTGGTTTGTGCACATCCTAGGCATTGGGTTTTTCACAACATCAAGGTCACACGGCAACCACTAAACCAGTACGCCAAGATCCCCTTTTTTATAGTACATATGGCATGGAAAAAGTGTCTTCTTATGATTTGTGGGTAAAAAACTTGTATAAATAACAACTTAAAAATAAGAAGAAGGCTGAGAATTTTCCCCAAATGTCTACATTCACGCTTCTTTTCATAATTTTTCTTATTATACCTCTAATTTTCTTTTCTTCAAGAACCTCATTTTTCTTTTCAATTGGTCCTCTCTTTGAGCATAAGTTTTTGGGTCCAACACCTAGGAAATCGTGATCTTACCAAGTTTTGCATATCCACCTCTTCAAGATCAAAGTATTCTCCATCAAAATAATCAATTTGAGATAAATAACAATAATCTCTCGGGGATATAAAAAAATTCATGTTCTAGGCTTCTAGCACAACCATTTGAGAGATAAACGTGCAAACATAAGAACATCTCCTAAGCTTAAGTGTTGCGGCAGGAAATAGGAACAATTAAAACCTTTACAAAAAATCATGCTTGAAGATTCAAATTTAAAGCAAAAGAAGGGGATCGGTGCCGGAAGAATCGTGGCGGGTCGGAGTAAAAGATCATGACCCTAAATCCGCTGAAAAATACTGGGGTGAAGACGCTCACAGATGAAATCAAAGTTATTGTCAGCGGATTTAAAAAATAATAGTGGATTTGAATTCCTCTAGTCGAGGCAACGATATTTGACTACTTATACATCAAAAAACGAATCTGATAAGATGGAGGTCTTCAAAGTTTTTTTTATGAGAGGAAGGCTCCGTTTGGCACGGTGGCGGCGGTCATGAACATGAGGGTTAAATTTTCATTCGTTAACGCCCACTTAAAGAACTTCATCCACTTTTTTGTTCAAAGGAATGTTGTTTGTTAGGTGATCCTTAACGATATCTGTTGTTTCTTCTTGAGTCATCCACTGCCCAGTCCCATTTGGGAAACCATGTGGACCCATCAGCGGCCCGTAGTTTTCTCCCCCATCCGTCATAGCTCCACTGACCCATGTTCTACCTTTCGTGCCCATCATCTCTCCGCCCCTTTTGCCTCCCCCCTGTTGAAATTCTTGGATCCGCCCCTGAATGTGCGGCCTTTATAATTATGGACTCAGGAGTTCAAATGTGCCTCCTCAGGAAGATCAAGTGTGATAATGAGAGAGATCAATAAGGTAACCTGGGTTCTCCCAAATACTGGGGCCATATATATATGATACACACTTTCACTGAAACTACAACAGGATTCTCCCAAATACAACAACTTTCACAGAAAAACTACAGGCAGTTGTATAAAAGGGTTAAAAGAAAACGATGATCCAATTAGGAAGGCATTTGAGAAAACTAGCGCGGATTCATAAATACCTCCGGGCGAGGTTTCAATCCGCGATAAATCCCCTTCCTTAGTAACCTCATATCTGTCCCTCTCATCGACAAATCGATCGGCCGCCTCGGTCATTGCGGCGGTATTCTCGGCGCCAGAACGCCTCCGACGGCCGTGACTCCGAGCCCTCCTCAGCTGCTTCTTTTTCTGATAGATTTGTGAGTAGTAATCGGATTCCTCTTCGACCCTGTGAAGCTCCATGTCAAGAGCGAACTGGAGGAACTGAGAGAGGGATTGGCGGTGCAAGTAGTAGGAGCAGAAGGAGGCGACGGAGGCGCCGACGAGGGCAGCAATGGCCATGTGGAGAGCGTAGGCGTCCATCCCTCCGTAGGCGGCTCTGACGAAATAGAGGTAGTTATTTCGGTATTTATAGAGGGGGTGTAGTTCCTCTTATGGTTACGGGGCATATTTGGGAAATATTCTCCTTATATTTATAATTTATATATTTATAATATTAAGAAGAAAAAGTTGTCATTTGCCAAACATTCAAAAATGTCAATTTTGTCCTCATTTTTATATTTTAATGACTTTGTATATTATTGTGGGTCACCCGGTTTTTCTCCGGTCCGGAAAATCGGACAGGCTTAGCTCGGAACTGGGTTGGGCGCGCAAACAGGCAATGAAAAATAACAGTGAATGACAAAAGAATTTTTTTGACGTGAAAAACCCGAAAAGGGTGAAAAATCACGTGATAGGATCAGTGTATGGTCAAAATCCACTATTTTGTTGGAGTTTACAAGAGCTGGGACAATTTCTCAGAAGATGACAGACCACGACATCGATATTTTAAGCAAAAATATCATTTTTGAAAATATCACCCGATATATCTGTTTAACCTGATATATCGAGCGATATTTTGCAACTCATATATCGTCGAGAGCAGTAAAAATATTGTTTTCATTTTTTGAAAATACCAAACATTGGTTAAGGTGATGTAGTGTGACCTTAAGGTAACGGGTTCGAGTCCTGGAAGCAGCCTCTTGCAAAAATGCAGTGTAAGGCTTGCCTACATTTTAACCTTGTGGTGGGATCCTTCCCTAGACCCTCGATGTGTGGGGATGCTTTGTGCATTGGGCTTCCTTTCGTGTATCTCTCTAAGTTTAGTGCCGACTATTTTTTCATCTCACTCTTATTTGGTGGTCTTTATCTCCTTTATTGCAGTCGACAACTCTTTCTTCTGTAATTTATAAATATACACTATGTGTATATATATTTACTGTGTAATTTATAAACATACATTATGTATACAATTATACATATGTATAAAAATTATGTATATATATGAATAAATTTCTTTAAAAATTAAAATCCAATATTGTAAAATATCTCTGATATATCCCCCGCATTGACATACGACATTTTAAACTCAAACTGACATGAACCCAACATCCGACATCTGCAACCTTGACAAGTACAAAGTATGAAAATAGTGAAACAGAAACTAAGTCCTTGGAGCCTGGATGGAAGCGCTTCAGTTGGGAAAATCGTTAAGATCTCGGAGCCTTGATGGAAACTCTCCTGCTGAGTTGGAGCTTTGATAGGAGCACTTATGTGTAGAAAAATGTTGTGCCCTGGAAATCTTGAGATGCCTTCGCACTAGAGAGGGAGTGGAGCGAATTCCGAGCGAAGAAATGATCTAAGTCACATGTTCTCGCTGGAAAATCTCAGAGTTATCTCTAGCATCTAGAGTTGTTTGTCTTCAAATGAAGGTCTAAGGACCTTTATAGTTTTCTAGAAGGATATGCTGATAATTGTGTCGGGCAGATTTTGTGCTGGTGAATGCCGCCGCTCCATTCCGGTCACCTGGATCAACAATTTTACCGAAATGACAAAAGTACCCTCGAGCGATTCAAGCGGCCCGGGTAAGTTGTCGGGGCGGATTTTGTGATATGCGCTTGTGCCTATGGGGTGTGTCGTGCCCGCTTTGATGTGTCGTGCTTGTGCATGCGTGCGCTTCTGCTTGCACGGTCGCTTGGGTACCTTGGACTGACTTAGAATTTCCTAAGAGGAACCACATCAAATGCCCCCAAATTTTCACAAGTCATGATCCGCGAAGCGATGAGCGAGAAAATTTCTAACCCTAGCCCCCTTTTTGCCTTGAGATCGTGTTTCCTGCTTGCTTGTGGTGCTTCATAGGGGAGTTGTATCACTGCAGAAGTGTGTTGCTTCTCTCGTTCTTCTTTGTACGAGTATGATGTTGTGCGTTACCTTGAGTGGTTGCCTCGGGCGTTGGGTTGGTGGCAGATTCTTAGCATGGAGGGTCATTCTGCCCCCTTATCATAGCATTGTGAGAGGACTTAGAGATCTGCTTCATTGGAAGTGGTGAAGAACATTTGTTCATTTGTGCTTTAGGAGGACTGGGGTCCGTCTGAATGGAGGTGACAAAGAATCTTTGTTCGTTCACGCCATAAGAGAATCGGGGTCCGTCCGGGTGAAGGTGACGAAGAATCTTTGCTCGTCCGCGTCTTAGGAGGACTGATGTAACACTCCAATTTTCCCAATAAAAGTAAACAACAAAATTTTGGTGGTTAACTGCTTGCGTCGGCATTGAATCAACGTTGGGTCGAGTACAACTCGACGTTGCATCGAGTGTTCTGAACACGTCGCGTGGAACTTAGCAAACCCGGCCCGGCGCAGCGCCGGGCGAACCCGGCGCTACGACGTTATATCGAGTGCAACTCGACGTTTTGCCGAGTTCGTCGAAGTGAACACGATGTTTCTTTTGATTAGGCGGTTGCGGGTAAAGATCGCCGCTCTATGAACAGTGTGGACGAAAGATGATTCACAAATTATGGATCATGGCCGTCCGATTCTTTATCCTTTATTATTAAAGGATCTGACAGCAAGTTCGATTCCTTATCTTGCCATTTCAAGGCTTTGTAGATGTTGGAAGAGAAAGGAAGAGGAAGAAGGAGAATGGCTTTTATCATTAACAGAGCTCCAAAGCTCCGATTTGCAAGTCATTTTCCAATCCACGGAGTACAGTCCATTGTGATCCTTTTCAATGGGCTAGATTTTGGGTCCATGATGCCAAAACGATCGTCAAGTGTAACGACTTTCCTTCTTAATACTAGGACATGCTAGTATTGTTATTATGTCATGATTGCATGGAAGTTTCCATTAATTAGTGGAAGATGAGTCTTCCAATAGGTTGATATGAATTATCCTTGATTGAAATTGCATATAGAGTCTGGATTATTGTACGGACATATGCATGCTGTGTGAAGCCCATCTGCGTCAAGTTGACCCGAATTGGTGATGTTTAATTTTGCATGTCGGAGAAGACTCTGTGGAAAATTGTATGTTGTTTCGGTTTCTAGGTGTTGTTGGGTGCTACGGGGAGTATTAGAAGTTGACTCTAGGAAATACCCAAGATTGTGACATACTTGTTGTTTTGTTGATGTCGCCCAACGATAGTGGTTATCGCCGACGATAGCTCTCTTGGTCAAAACTAGTGAGCTTTGTTGTTGTGTGTAAAACCTGGGTCTTGGGGACTGGGTGCATAACATCAGAAGCTAAAAGGCCCGTTTGTGCCAAGCTTGGTGACCTTGTGTGTCGATCGTGAGAGTTAACGTTGGTTATTGTGTTAACGGGACAAGGTTAAGTTGTGAAAGTCTTTGATTTCAAGGTAGCAAGCAACCTAGGAGGTGAATAGGTCAGCTTAGGTCTTTTGAGAGTCTTTTTAAATCACTTAATTGTTTCTTTAAGTTTTCAGCTTCTAGTGATCTAGAGCTTGTCCTTAGCACCTGTAATTAAGAAAATAAAAGAAAACACAGAAAAGCACGCATGTATTTTATAGTGGTTCCCCAAAATTATGGGTACATCCACTCTCCTCCCACCTTGCTAACTTCATGTTAGTCAAGGCACTTCTCCAAACAAATGCTCCAAGGAGATTACACCTCAGATCCTTCAGGATCTCTTAATCTCCTCCAAGACTTACACCTCAGCCACAAAGGCCTACACTCAGTGATACAAGTATCACCTACCTCAGGCACTTAAGCCCTACCACTAAGGCTATGGAGGATAGCCCTACCTCAGAGCAAGCTTGCTCCTACAGCTCAAAGAGTACACTCTCCTACAGTTCAGGCAATACTGCCATACTTTTCAGTAAGTAACACTCACCTCCCTCGGAGAGATACACTCTCCTACAGCTCAGGCAAATTTGCCCTACCTTAGACCCAAAGGTCCTACAACTCAGATCCAGAAGGATCCTACAAAGAGAAATAGTTTAATTAACTTTGACATAGAGAAATTTCTCTGTGTCAACCACTTGAACAGAAAACTTTCTGCTCCTACTCTCTTCACAGTAGGGAAAGGATTTGTTTGAAGAACTCAGAAGAAAACTTCTGAACTTGCTGCTGAAGGCTAAAGATCTTTTGATCTTGAGTCTTCAAACATCCCACTGAACCTGCCAAAAGATGAAGGTTCTTCTTTCTTCAGAACAGATTCTAAATCTACTGTGGTAGTTGGATACTTGCACAGCTAACAGAACTTTTCTTGCTGGAGAGCTTCAAGATTTTTCACTTGCAGAAATGGCGAAGACAATAAAGATGGTTGCTCTCCTTTTTGAATAATGTATGCCCTAAAAGTTCAGTTTGTCTTGGCCCTATCTCTTCCTTTTTGTTGTTCGCTGATCAATGGTTCTTAGAAATCGGCGGGCCCCACCTGCAACTTCCAGCTGCGCCTTGCTTTAACGGAAGAAGACATACAGTAGCTTCACGGCAAGTTTTGTCGTGTAGTGTAGCTTCCCCGTGACTAATTTGACCTTAGTTGACTTTGTCGATTTTGCTGACGTCAGCACCTATGGGCTTAGCCAAAATCGAGCATCAGAGAATAGACATTGAGTGAGTAAGCATCACTCAACGCCAAAACACTTATACAGATTCATTGTCTCTTGGCGTTGAGTGAGTAACCTTCACTCAACGCCAAACTACTTAGAATATAAATCTGATTCTAATCGTTGAGTGATTCCGCTCCACTCAATGCCAATCTTGTTTTATCAACTTTCAGCTGTTTGACGTTGAGTGAGTAAGCATTACTCAACGCCAAACCCCTTAGACAAAATTCTGTCTTCATTAGGCATTGATAACGTTGAGTTAGTAACCTCCACTCAACGCTTTTTGTCTTAACCAATTTTCTGCTTATTCAGCAACATAAGCGTTGAGAGCGTTGAGTGAACATGCCTCACTCAACGCTTTCTGCCTTAACCAATTTTCTGCTTATTCAGTAGCATGAGGTTGAGTGAGTTGACTTCACTCAACGCCTGTGGACTTGACCATTTTCTCAGCTTGCCACTGCCTTGGCTTTGACTGTATAGGCTTCACTCAGTGCTATAAGCCATCTAGCGTTGAGTGACTGATCTTCACTCAATGCATGTGGACTTAGACAGTTTTCTGTCATCCCATACCATAGGTAAGTGTTTACCTAACATAGTCACTTAGGCTACCTGACCTATCATAGTCATCTACAAACATGTGTATGCCATTGATAATTTTGACTTCACTCAAATCTAGGATATTGTGGGCAATGGACCCAACAATCCTCCCATATTTGAGGAAGTCAAAAACTCTTAAAGCAAAGACAATGACATACACAGAACCATGTAGCACAAGGCATAATAAAAGAAAACTAAATACTTGAGAAGTGATCTATAGTTACCACACTTCCCTGCTTGCAGAATACATTACTGCATCTGTCATCAGCTTTCCCTGAATTGTTGTTGTCTTGCTTTTCTGATATCTGATCATCTTATCCTCTCCCCCTTTTTGACTAAAGAAAATAGCAGGAAGGATGCACTTGATAAACTGATCATGTTATCACCTGCTCCCCCTCAATTAGGCAACATTGCTTGACTTACTCCTCCTCAATATGAGAATCTTCATTTCTTTAAAGGACTATTTTATCTGCATAAAGCCAAATAGTTTGCAACTAGAGGTGAGGAGAAACTGAAGCTATACTATGTTTAACATACCGAACTCAAATTTGAAGGTGTTAAACTTGGCTTCATCTAGTGGCTTAGTGAAGATATCAGCCACTTACTTGTCTGTTGGGACAAACTCAAGAGTGATGTCTTCATATTCCACATGCTCCCTAATGAAATGGTATCTAATCTCTATGTGTTTAGTCCTGCTATGGGAGACAGGATTCCTAGCAATAGAGATTACACTAGTAGAATCACAGAATAAAAGAGTTCTACTTATCTGGAGATTGTAGTCTTGAAGCTGGTGCTGGATCCACAGCAACTGAGCACAACAACTTCCTGCTGAAATATACTCTGACTCTGCAGTTGATATTGTCACACTGGTTTATTTCTTGCTGCTCCAAGATACCAGTCTCCCTCCTAAGAACTGACAGGTATCATATGTGCTCTTCCTATCCTCTTTGCAGCTTGCAAAATCTGCATCTGAATAGCCAGTTAGTTCAAACTCCCCATTCCTAGGGTACCAAAGGCCAAGATCTGGGGTGTCATTAACATACCTCAAGATTCTCTTAGTTGCAGAGTAGTGAGATTCTTTAGTGCAAGCCTGATACCTAGCACAAACACATATAACATACATGATGTCTGGCCTACTTGCAGTCAAATATAGAAGGGAGACAATTATCCATCTATACAAAGTTTCATCAGCAGGTTTCCCTGCTTCATCTTTGCCTACAGGCTGACCCTATGGGAGTTCTCATGGTGGAGGAATTATCCATGCTAAATTTCTTGATTAACTCCCTAGTGAATTTAGACTAGGATATGGACAAGCTATCATCAGTCTCTCTTACTTGGAGGTCCAAGAAGAAATTAAGTTCACCCATACTGCTCATCTCAAACTTCCCCTGCATGAGTTTAACAAACTTTTTGCAGAGGTTGTCATCACTAGATCGAAAGATGATGTCATCTACATAGATCTGGACTAGGATGATCTTACCCTTAGATTCCCTTAGGAATATGGTCTTGTATATTTTCCCCCTTGAGAATTTGTTCTCAATGAGGAAACTAGACAATGTCTCATACCATGCTTTAGGGGCTTACTTCAGCCCATATAAAGCTTTCCTAAGTCTATAAATAAAATCAAGTGAGCTAGGAACTACAAAACCTGGAGGCTGCTCAACATAGACTTCTTCTTTTAAGTCACCATTTAGAAAGGCTGACTTCACATCCATTTGGTAGACCTTGAATCCCTTGTGTACTACATATACAAGGAATAACCTGATGGCATCCAATCTTTCTACAGGGGTAAAGGTTTGATCAAAATCAATCCCTTCTTCTTGCATGTACCCCTTAACTACTAGTCTGGTCTTGTTCTTAATTACAATTCCATTTTCATCAAGCTTGTTTCTGTAGATCCACTTAACTCCAATGACATTATGGCCATGAGGTCTGGGAACCAGCTTTCATACCCTGCACCTCTTGATAGCTCCAATCCAATGCTGGTCTATATTGGTCTCTTCAAACTTCTTGGGCTCCACTTGGGATAGAAAGCTTGAATACATGGTTGTGTTCTGACTTCTGCTCCTTGTCGTTACTCCATGATTTGCCTCACCAATGATCTGGTGTGCTGGATGATCTCTCATATGTCTGACTGCAGGTGGCAGTCTTCTTTCAGCAATAGGGACATCTTTTTGTTGATTTTCATCCTCTCCTAGTGTGCCAGGTAGATCTTCTAGAGAATCCACATCATCTTGGATGACTGGTGATGCTTCCTTGATAGTAAGCTTGTCCATCATCTGTTCTGTACCTGCAGTACTATAAGAGGAACTATGCAGTCCATTCTTAATCATGGTAGACTTATCAAAGACTATGTGAACTGATTCTTCTACAACTTGGCTTTTCAAGTTGTAGATCCTATAGGCTTTACTATGGTTGTTGTACCCAACAAATATTCTATCATAGGATTTGGCAGAAAACTTAATCACATAGGACTTACCATTGTGAAGCACAAAGCATTTACTACCAAAGATTCTGAGATAGCCCAGATTTGGTTTTCTGCCCTTCAAGATCTCATAGAAAGTCTTCTTGTGGCCTTTGGTGATAGAGTCAACTATCCTATTTTGCTGGGGTGTTCTAGGAGAGGAGAATTCTTAATGAATCTCATGCTCTTCACAGAACTTTGTCATGCTATCAGACTGGAATTCTGTCTCATGGTCACTTCTGATTTTGACCACAGAACAGCCAAGCTCATTCTGAATTTGCTTGACAAACCTCAAGAAGACATCAAGGGTTTCATCCTTCTTCTTAAGAAAGAACACCCAAGTAAACTTGGAATAGTCATCAACTACCACAAGGGTGTATACTTTCCTACCAAGACTCTGAATTGGTATTGGACCAAATAGGTCCAAGGGCAAGAGATATAATCACTTCACAGAGTCTTTGGTCCCAATACCCTTGAAGGAGACTTTTGTCTACTTACCCTTTTGGCGAGCAGAACAAATGCCCTCCTTAGAGCACTTCATATTAGGGTCATTCCTAACTAGCCCTTGACTGAAGAGCTTGCCAATAGACTTGTAATTCAAATGGGCTAGTCTCTTGTGCCACTGGATATAGTAGGAGACTTTCTCATTTGCCACCAAACAGATAGGAGAATCTGTCTAGAAAAAGAAAGTTCAGGCAATAAATATTTCCACTCTTAGTGTCTGTCAAGATGACCTCTTGGTCACATGACCTCCTAATTAGGCACTCATCCTTGTGGAAGACAATTACATAGCCAAGATCAGAAAGATGGCTTATGCCTATAAGGTTGTGATGCAACCCTTCAATATAAGCCACCTTTGTGATGGTGACTATGTCATTGGTGATCTTACCATACCCTCTGGTTACACCTCTATCTGAACCTACAAAGATGACTTTAGGTCCATCTTTTACTTGAGTAAACTCCTTCAAGTTGCTCCTTATTCTAGTCATGTGTCTGGAACAACCACTGTCCAAGTACCATATGGGGGTATGGTACCTTGAACTATCCTGCAATATACAAATTACTTAACCTTAGGACCCCAATATATTTTGGGTCCTAGGTGCATGTTAGCATGAAACTGAACATGTCCACTAGCAGAATTTCTGACTAGTGTACTGACCCTAGCTCTAGACACATTGGGATTGTGCCAGCAGTCAACTACAAAGTGCCCTATCTTACCACAGCACCAACACTCATGTATGTTATATCTTCTTTTCTGTGAAGGCCCTATAGCTTGATGAGCTATAACCTTGATAGGAGGAAGATGTGCTGCAGCCTTTTTCTGATTTCTTTCAGCCAGAATTTGACTGAAGGTAAGTCTTATAGCTGGCTAAATTATTCTGCCCTGAGTGCCAGCAGTAACTAGCTTTTTTTCAAAAAGCATGCTTCTGATGGATTCAGATATGCCCAGATCAGCCTGATTCTTAAACTTGCCCTTAGTCAGAACCTTTGCTGTCAGATTCTGAGTCGTGGCTGTAACAACATTCTTGAGAGTTGGTGCAGAAGCACCAAAGACAAATGGTCTAGATTGGGCCATTTGAAATTTCTCATTGGCAGCCTTGACTGCACACACCCTGCCAAAACTTTCATTATGACAATGAACATCTTTATTCACTCCAGATGAACAACCCCTCTCCGAGTGACCATAAGAACTTTCTTGGTCATACCTATTAGAAGGTATCAAAACTTTTCTGAAAAGAATGGGAGGCTTAGAAGCAATAGGTTGAGGTGGAACTGGAGCTTTATCCTTTCTTTTGGAAGGAGCAACTCTTGTGCTTCCCTTGAATCCCAACCCCTTCTTGCCCTTTTGAGAGGAGAAAGAGTCTATTAAGGGGAGGACAGTGCTTGGCTTAGAATAGCTAGCCACTATTCTTTTCTCCTTCTCAAGCTTATCTTCAAGCTCCCTTATGAGACAGTTCTTGTGCTTGATGGAGGCAACCTGAATGTCCAAGAGGGATTTCAGTTGGCTAATTTCCCTAGCTTTCGGGTCCAATAGATTTGTTGTTATAGTTTGCTGGGCAACTGCAAGCTTAAGAGAAGATATCTCTTTAACTTGCTTCTTAGATAACTTCTTGACCTTCTTGAAGGCATTCAGAGGTTCTCTATACTTGTCAATCATTTGATTGACATCTCCTTCAGATCCAGAATCTTCTTCACCATAGGGTGAAGAGGCTTCTGAGCAAGGACTAGTCTCAAACTTAGACAGATAAGGAGAGTTAGGTGGTAGATGTACCTTGCTCTGACCAGGCTGATCCTGGTTGCTTTCCTCATCAGTCATTTCCATTAGCCCTTTGTAGCTGTGGACATCTTCATCCACCTCTGACTCACTATTTTACAGTGTTAGAGGGGCCCTGATTCCAATCCTCCCTGGAGGATTGACTTCTCCTACTACAATAGCTTCATCTGTAGTAACAGCAACAATTAGCCCAATATAAGCTTCCTCTTCTTCAAACTCAGAAGATGATGAGTCTGTCCAATTCTTTTCCTTCTTGGACATGAAGGACTTTTCCTTCTTTCCTTTATGTTGGTGCTGCTTCTTCTCCTCAGTATCCTTCCTCTTCTTTAGGCATTTAGCTATCACATTCCCAAGCTTGCTGCAGCAGTAGTAAATTACTTTAGAGGAGTTATATTTATTATGTTTAGAACCATACCTGTCAGTCTTGTGATGGGTGGAATTGGAAGGTCTTTTCTTCCAATGCTTCTTCTTCATTAACCTCTGGAGTTGTCTGGAAAAGGCTGCAAAATCTTCATCAGACATGTTGTTGTATGATGCCTTTGAGTCAGAGCTGTCTGACTCAGCTGGTCTCTTTGGTGGAGAAGGAATCCTTTCCTTGCCTTTCCTTGAGCTTTCAGCTTTGAAGGCCAAAGACTTTTCTTTGGCCAGTGATTTGTTGGAGGCATCCTCCTCCTTCCTAGCAGCCAGCTGCATCTCATAGGAGAGCAGCTTCCCAAACAATATTTGGGGAGGAGTGTCAACAAGCTTGGCTATCTATTTTATGGCACAGATCTTAGTATCCCAGTCTCTAGTGAGAGATCTGAGAAACTTGTCATTAATTTAATAATTATTGAAGACTCTTCCATAGGTCTTCAACTCATTTATGATCCTAAAGAATCTTTCATAATAGGTAGTTATGTTCTCCTTCAGGATTTTCCTAAAAGCCTCATACTCTTGGTTGAGCAGAGACTTCCTATCATCTTTTACCTCATTAGTACCCTCCATGTAGACTACAAGGGTGTCCCACATCTCCTTGGAGGTCTGGCAGTGAACCAAGTTCAGGAAGGTTGAGTCATCTACAATACTGGCTATGATGTTCTGTGCTCTCTTATCCAGGCCAGCTAGTATGACCTTATCTTTGGTCATTTCAGAGAGTATCTTTGGTGTCTGGATGTTGGCATCCAGAACAGAGACCTTCATGGGAATGACAGGTACCTCCCTAACAGTTGTAAAAATTCTTGGATCATAGGCTTCCATGAATAGCCTCACCCTCTCCTTCCATATTCCAAACTGCTCCTTTCTGTAGATGGGGAGTTTCATTGAGCTACGCTCTCTCTGGCTCTCTCCTGATCCCATGACCACTTAGCAGCAGCTACCTTAGAGGATCACTCAGATTGTTAAATCCTTTTTGAGCAACCTTCCTCTGATACCACTTGAAAGTCTTTGATTTCAAGGTAGCTAGCAACCTAGGGGTGAATAGGTCTGCTTAGGTCTTTTGAGAGTCTTTTTAAATCACTTGATTGTTTTTTAAGTTATTAGCTTCTAGTGATCTAGAGCTTATCCTTAGCACCTGTAATTAAGAAAACAAAAACAAACACAGAAAAACACACAAGTATTTTATAGTGGTTCCCTAAAATTATGGGTACATCCACTCTCCTCCCACCTTACTAACTTCTTATTAGTCAAGGCACTTCTCCAAACAAATGCTACAAGGAGCTTACACCTCAGATCCCTCAGGATTTCTCAGTCTCCTCCAAGACTTACACCTCAGCCACAAAGGCCTACACTCAGTGATACAAGTATCACCTACCTCAGGCACTTAAGCCCTACCACTCAAGCTATGAAGGATAGCCCTACCTCAGAGCAAGCTTGCTCCTACAGTTCAGAGAGATACACTCTCCTATAGTTCAGGCAATACTGCCCTACTTCTCAGTGAGTAACACTCACCTACCTCAGAGAGATACACTCTCCTATAGCTCAGGAAAATTTTCCCTACCTCAGACCCAAAGGTTCTACAGCTCAGATCCAGAAGGATCCTACAAAGAGAAATAGTTTAATTAACTTTGACACAGAGAAATTTCTGTGTCAACCACTTGAATAAAAAACTTTCTGCTCCTACTCTCCTCACAACAGGTAAAGGATTTGCTGGAGGAACTCAGAAGAAAACTTCTGAACTTGCTGCTGAAGGTTAAAGATCTTTTGATCTTGAGTCTTCAAACAACCCACTAAACCTGCAAAAAGATGAAGGTTCTTCTTTCTTGAGAACATATTCTGAATCTGTTATGGCAGTTGGAGACTTGTACAGCTAACAGAACTTTTCTTGCTGGAGAGCTTCAAGCTTTTTCACTTGTAGCAATGACGAAGACGATGAAGACGTCTGCTTTCCTTTTTGAATAATGTATGCCCTAAAAGTTCAGTTTGTCTTGGCCCTATCTCTTCCTTTTTGTAGTTCGTCGATCAACGACTCTTAGAGATCGGTGGGCCCCACCTGCAGCTTCCAGCTGCGCCTTGCTTTAATGGAAGAAGTCGTATAGTAGCTTCACGACAAGTTTTGTCGTATAGTGTAGCTTCCCTGTGGCTGATTTGACCTTTGTTGACTTTGTCGATTTTTCTGACGTCAGCACCTGTGGACTTAGCCAAAATCGAGCATCAGAGAATAAGAGTTGAGTGAGTAAGCATCACCCAATGCCAAAACACTTAGATAGATTCACTGTCTCTTGGCGTTGAGTGAGTAACCTTCACTCAACTCCAAACTACTTAGAATATAAATATGATTCTAGGAGTTGAGTGATTCCTCTCCACTCAACGCCAATCTTGTTTTATCAGCTTTCAGCTATTTAGCATTGAGTGAGTAAGCATTACTCAACGCCAAACCCTTTAGACAAAATTTTGTCTTCACTAGGCATTGACAGCATTGAGTCAGTAACCTCCACTCAACGTTTTTTGGCTTAACCATTTTTCTGCTTATTCAACAATATAAGTGTTGAGAGCGTTGAGTGAACATGCCTCACTCAATGCTTTCTGCCTTAGCCAATTTTCTGCTTATTCAGTAGCATGGCGTTGAGTGAGTTGACTTCACTCAATGCCTGTGGACTTGGCCATTTTCTCAGCTTGCCACTGTCTTGGCTTTGACTGTATAGGCTTCACTCAGCGCTATAAGCCATCTGGCGTTGAGTGACTGATCTTCACTCAACGCCTGTGGACTTAGACAGTTTTCTGTCATCCCACACCATAGGTAAGTGTTTACCTGACATAGCCACTTAGGCTGCCTGACCTATCATAGTCATCTACAAATATGTGTATGTCATTAATAATATTAACTTCACTCAAATCCAGGATATTGTGGGCAATGGACCCAACAAGTCGTACCCACATCGTGACAGTGTGATTCTGATATTTGAGCATGATCAAAGCTAGTCTGAACCTTTCCCATACTAGTGGTGAAGAGATCGCACCTCGGTGCACCAATTGATTTTAGGACAAGCTCGGGTAGCGTGAAGATGTGATGACTGACAGTCACTCAAATGAACCGTTTAAGTGATTGCAACTTAGGAAGGATGTGGGACTCGAGGAGTACACCAAAAGTGTGTCATGAGAGCATAAAATGTATGGTCATGCGTGTCATCGTTTGTTGTGATTGTGCAATTATATGTTGCTTCTGCTTGCTTGTATGGAAGGATTACCACCGCCCCGGGAATGGGGCGGGGTTGTTAACTGTGGTCAGCTAAAGCTGGCCGATTTTTATTTTGTTATGTCTTGGTGAAATGTACTTTTGCAAGTGCTGGCGAGCCGAGCGGGAATTAGCGGGTTGAAGTCCTTTTGCTTTTATGGCCCTCGAAGGCCCAAGTATTGTGTTTACTGTTTCATGTATTGTCGGCCTGCGTTCCGATGTATGGAAACCATGTGATTGTGTAAATACTTTAAACAATAGTTTGTAAGGCCTTAAGGCCAAAACATTTGTGTATGTATTTCATTCATGGTTATATATAGTGGACATTCCTGTTTATGAGTTCATATTATTCAACTGCTTCCACTAGTGTTAGGCTCTATGATAGGTTACATGGATGTTTGGTTTCATTTCGTAACTTCATATTCTGTTTGTTTAACGTGGCGTGGGGCCCCGAATTGACCTATTGTTATATTTTTCATGATGAGCAGGGTGTTAAATTTGATATCAACTTCTGGTGTTGATCCCTTCTTGTTCGAATTCATGGTCGAATTCTTTTAAGGGGTGGTAAGCACGTGTGTGTTTCGCCATTAAAAAAAATCTAAATAACCCGTGAATATCCACTTAGAAATGAAAAATACACATGTTTGCGGAACTTGAGTGTTCATATAATTGTTGTTTGTAATATTATTAGTCACTTAATTGCGTGTTTCACGATTATAGGTGACTAGGAGTGATGTGGTGTAGTCTCAACCCCAACACTCTTCAAAAAGTAGTACAGCAGCTGATGTGCCTATACCTCCTCCTTTTGTGGAGACTATTCGATTGGTTGCTGAAGCTGTCTTTGCAATGATTGATGCGCAACCAGGAAGGTTAGAACAACCGCCTACTCATGTGATGGCCTATGAGCCAGTGGCTATGAGGCAAGTGGTTGAAGAGCATATAACGCCAAGATGAGTGTCAAATAAGCAACTGAAGTACTTTTTGAGCTTCAATCCTCCTACTTTTGTAGAACAGGATCCTTAAATCAAGCCAGAGATTGGAACTCTAGGATAAATAGAACCTTGATGGAAATGGAGACGGAGGAATGACAGAAGGTCACCTTAGCTACTTTCATGTTGGATGGAGAGGCGTGACTTTGGTGGGATGAGTTAGAGTTGCATCAGGTTGCAGGCAGGAAACTGACTGGGGTATCGATGGAGGAGTTTTTTTGAGATTATTTCTGGTAAGGTATCTCCCGTGTGCACAATGTATTGCAGTGGAGAACTAGTTCCAAAGGTTGACCGGTATCAGCGGCCCTAGCCAAACGGGCAGGGTGTAAAGTGTTTGATGCCTTCGAGTATTCCTCAGAGATTTCTTCTGAGCGATTTTCAGAATGGAGACTATAGGTGGAGGTGGTTGATTGATGAGTGTTGTGTAAGACCCCCCCCCCCCCACAACCTTTGCCCGAGTCTGGCTGGAGGGGATCTTACTAGCCCAAGGTGTCCACGCAGTGCTCTTCAAGGGGTGTCAACCCACACTATTAAGCACTAGTTAGTTGTCTTGCTCTGCTTGAATAACAACATTCACATCACATCACAGAGTTTAGCAGTAGCATTAACAGGAAGCCACAACAAATATATATAATGATATATATTTAAAAGTAAGTGCAAAAAGGTCGTAGCCACTATTTATACATGAGCCCATAGGCTATAAAAGTACTATAACTAATAACTCCTTTCTCTCTCAATTCTGCTCGGTACTCAGGTCTCGAAACTTTGGAGATGACATGGGTGCCTCTGCTCGGATAGTCCTATCAGTTGGAGGATTGTCCTGCAGCGGCTGGTCTCTACGGTGCTTCATTTCTTGTGAATGGTTATTAAAATAACCGTTAGTCATAGAGCTAAGTGGAATCAAATCTCCTCCTAGGATCCATATCCCGGGGACGAGTGCACACACCCCACAAAAGTAGATAGCCGAAGCAAGAGAAAGTTAGTATAACAGTTCATATATAAGCTAGGAGCAATCATAAAAAGAGGTTCAACATGGTATAACTTGGATAATAACAGCAATATGCGTCAGTTATAATTTAAGCTCCACTAGCACAGTAGTACAATAGGTATTTACAACCTATGCAAACATTGCAGGCATTCACAGCTGGGAACACACCGCAGTAATTCTCAACCGCACACAATATCCTATGTCGACATAATATGGACCGCTTCTTTTTAAGCAGGGTAGCGAGCCCCGCGGGCCTCTCCGATGTGGCCCTCAGTGACAGTGGCCAGTCCTGCCACTTCTGGGGATGGTCGTACTGCACAGCCCAGGCCCCAACATACAACCCCGTGTACTCTTGGATGTGAGCGACATCCGACAATTCAACATTTTGGCCGACCAGTGGAGGAAACCTAACGAGGAAAAACATAGCGGTCAGTCACCCATAGTACTCGTCTCCCTGTCGCCTTGAGTCATCAAACTTATCGCACCGGTACGATCGGTCTGCGGAAGTGACTGGCCCGCCACAATTCACCGCAAGCAATTTACAAGCAATCAAATTAATCAATTTTGCTAGCACGCACCGGGTCTATCGCGGCCTGCCTACTATGCTTTAAATAATTCGGGCAAGCGACATTCAACTCAACTTTCGATAAGGAGCATGAGAGCACTTTATTTGGGGCTAACCCGGGAGAAATACCTCAACTCACGTTATCCCTAAATAAGGCACAACCTAACAGAAGACTGCTTGTCAGAGCAGGACCCGTGCTTAAAATGATAAATTGCAGAAATAAAATTGCGGTAATAAAAGTTGCTGAGAATATAAGCTGTTGAATTGAAATGTTGTAATGAAATAGGATGTTGGAACTGCGGTTCGGAATCACCCTGGTGTTGCGGTACTATTCGAGGCAGAAGGATGTGTTTCCTGCGGGCCTAACTGGTTGCCCCGTGGATCCGCCCGAGGACCATTGATATAAAGAATAGTTGCGCCGTCTTCTATCAGACCGTTCTTTTGGTCGAGTTGGTAGCGCTAGGTCCTCTCAATTGGTATCAGAGGGAGGTTGCGGGTTCAAAACCCCGGGGTCGTTTCCGGGGGGGGGGGGGGGGATTGTTGGAACTGCGGTTCGGAATCGCCCCGGTGCTGCGGTACTATTCGAGGTAGAAGGACGTGTTCCCTGCGGGCCTAATTGGCTGCCCCGTGGATCCGCCCGAGGACCATTGATATAAAGAATATTTGTGACGTCTTCTATCAGACCGGTCTTTTGGTCGAGTTGGTAGCGCTAGGTCCTCTTATAGGAGCAGTACGAAACTGGAGTAGTACTGAACTGAAAGTAAGTACTGAAAATAACTTGACCAGTACGGGACTGGAGTACTAAAAGGAAGTACTAAACTGAAACAAATAAAGGAACTGGACTGGTATGATACTGGAATAAAACATAAAGAAAATAGTTAGTAGTCCAATCACTCCATTCAGGAGGCTTCAGTTCTATATCTGTTCTCAGGAGGCATGTTCAGTTCCATCTCTGTTTTTAGGAGGCTTCTTTAGGTTTCACCCATTATTAAGGTCTGATAATAGTTCAGTTGCACCCTTTAAATTATGGCTTAATCGGACTTGGAGGATTTATTAGGAGTTACATCTTTATTATTCTTCGAGAATAATTAGCAGTTCAATTGCTTGTACCCTCATTTTCCGAGTCTACTTAAGTTATCCGAGTCTTTAAAAAGAAAACGAGGCGCTCAGCGATTTCACAAAACTTCCGAACCCTCGGAGCTTGAGTACTTGCCTCGATCACTCTCGTCGATAAAACAATTGAAGTTATCATTTAAAGAGGGTGGTTGTGCTCTTCAATTTTCATTTTTAAGAAAAATTAAACGTAACAGTTTCTCAGCACGACCCTAGACTCTGACACAATGGGAAAATTTTCAATTTTTTATTCTCAGGTCCCCAAATTTTAATGCAACTTTTAAGAATGCCTAAAAAGAGCCCAGTAAATTTTTCAAAATTTTCCGAGCAATTTTGGGGCTCTAAATTGGCCAAATAATCTTTTTTTAGGCTTAAAAAAATACCAAATGAACTCTAAAAATTCCCAAAAATTTTGTGTAGGGTGCTCTCATCAAGGGGAACAAGTTTCATGTTCAGTACTTTTCCCTAAGAGCCTATATTTTATATAAAAAAATGTTCAAAAATTCGGCTTAAAATTGGTATGCATATAGCAGATCAATCTTGATCCTGCGACTGATATTGGGCCAGACCAGGGAAAGGAGTCTTCTGATCCTACAGCGGATCAGAGGCGGATCCGCTATGGGGCTGCAGCAAATTATGCAACGCATAATTTTATGCAACTGCTACCGTCTGAACATCATCATCAGATCGGACGGCAGGTGTGAGTCACCGGCGGTGCAGAAGATAAAGCTTCTGCCACCGCCAGCCGGCAACCCAGAGGCATCGACGCCGCCTCCAGTCAACTCGTCGGAGGTCGGCGAACACCTGGGCGGTGGTCCAGTGTGATGGCGCCGACGGATCTGACCCGCCAATGTTTAAAGATCTCTGTCGCCCCCACCACCAACATAACGAAGGCTCTATTGACGATGGTCGCCGCAATTATTGCTGCTACAACCTCCGCTCGCGGCCCCATGCATTTACTTGACGTTACGATGCATTTTGACACATTTAACGTCCTTTTTATATCTTATTTTATGCAATTTTTTAGTCAAAACTGAATTTCCTGCACTAGTTAAACATTTACATGTTTTGGTTTATTTTTTCAATGGCTAGGATGGAGTCAATGTGTTATGTGGTTGAGATCTATTGTAAGAGGACTATATATATATCCTCAGTTGGAGAAATGAATTATTATTGAAGAACCCTAAACAAAAAAAACTGTTTGCTGCTTGGAGAGTTTGGCCAAACCCGACATCCCGCCGCCCCCTTTCCCTGCGCTCATCGCCTACAACCCGCCGATGGCCGCTCCTCCGCCGAGAAAAAGCTCCTTTGGTGTGACTCCATAGAAGTCTTGGTGTGTGTATCCTCTCGGTGTGATTCCGGTGGAACCATGGTGGAAAGATTCTCCACAACTTGTATCAAGCTCTTATGGGTAACGATTTCTTCCTCCGCTCCTTGTGTGTTCATCTCATTCAGATTTTTGGTGGACAAGGCCGGGTGTTGCCTCTGAAATCCTTGCAGGTTCTTGGGTTTTAATTGTCAAGCTTTAGTTATTGTGTCCTTTAAGACTTTGATGATCTCGAGGATTGGGTAATCCTTCGTCATTTCTTGTTTATTTGGGAAAAATTCCGACCCCTTTCCGAATCGCCGTTTTGGTTGGAATCTTCTCTCTTGTGTAGCTTGTGCATGTGTTGCGAACAAAGTTGTTATATTACGTGGCTAAATCCTCAAACGCATAACGTTGATCGAAAAGGAGTTGAGTGAAGCGTCTCCTAAAAGCATCACGATCGCGTCGACACATAGGCCTGAATCACGGTGGCCTACCGTCGGCGGTCACCGCCAGAAGATGCTAAACTGAGAGCAGGGTGGCAGATGGCTCTGCTCCCAGTAACACCGGGCCACCCCACCTCTCTGGCGACTATCCCGGCCACAGAACCACCCCCGGCCGACTCGCTGGGGGTAGCGCTGCTCTCCGGTGGTTCTCCTATGACCTGGCGCCGCCGGTCACTGCCGCAGAAAAACACGGAGAAAAACTCTATTTTTCGGGTGCCGCCGGAGCGGCGAATCCGGCGGCACCTCGGCCTTCCACCATCGGGGAAGGTTGTCCCTAGTAGTTTAGACCTTCCCTAGTGCCACCACTAGTGCTGGGCAAGGCTAATCACCTGCGGCCAGTACCCGACCTGGAGCTTGGCTCGGGTGGTGTCGGCGGCACTCCGGTCGCCAGGAGGCGCATGCAAGACGTCGAAAAGTTTTGGAAGGAGAAGGTGAAGAGCTTCCACCTATGGTTGGGGGGATTGGGATGGCCCCGACCGAGATGCTATTAAGGTGGCGGAGGAGTAGGGGCTCGGGTTTGGATTTCCCGGCAAACAGGGTTCCGGCCAGGTAAGACAAGCTCGTTTTGAGCTGGTGGGGGAAAGGGCTGAGGTGTCATGGCCTTATATAGGCTTGGGGAGGGTGGCCACCCCTCCCCTCCCCTATGTGGGATTATTCCCAAGAGAGGAGGGGCTCCTCTCCTCTACTTACCCTAGCCAGGTGGCAACCATCAAGGGGGTCTACCAGGTGGCAGCAATCAGGGGGGAAGAAGTTTGGTGGGCTTGGGCTTGGAGTGAGAAAGGGGAAGGGGAAAGAAGGTGGTGGGCTTTCCCTTAGGCCCATTTCTCATTAAGCCTGCTGGATTGGTGGCCTATGGAGTGAGGGGGTAGGGCCTTAACCATTAGTGAAGAGGAAGTGTGCACTTCTCTCGAAAAAAATTCCATAAAATGGATTTTTAGGGGGGTTTGACCATATTCAACCCAAGGGTGGGTCCCCCTTACTGGTCAAAGTAGGTTCAAGTCATCAGGAGTCGGGTCAAAGTTGGGGTGTCGTGTGGTAATTTGTGTGCGCACACTTTTAGGTGCATAACTGTGCTTGATTTGACCACGGGTTGACCACCTGTCACTGAAATTGACTAGGACAAACACATTTGACTTTGTATTGACCATACGAGTCCAATGCCACTGATCGGGGTCGAATCGGTATTCGTTTGCTAATTATTCAAAATCTGTGCGTCGCAGCGCGCTAAAATGGTCAAAGAGCTGATATTCATCGTTAGACTTTAAATTTCTACGCAATGAGTTATAATGCGTTCATATGGATTATACGAAGCCATAGGAACTGACAGAACTCAAATCGGAGTTCTCTATGTCATTATCCAAAAATTCCATTTTTGTGACGTTTTACGAGAAATGTCCATACCCACTATATGACCTCGAAGTTTATCGGAACGAATTCCAATGTGTTCGTATTGGTTATACGAAGCTATAGAAATGACAGAACTCGAATCAAAGTTCTCTAGCTTTATATACCATGTTGGGTCTTGTTTCCACAATGACCTTAATTTGAATTTGAAGAAGTCCTCCTAAAACTAAGGGGAATTACAGTTGTATTTGATTTTGTGTTTGAGTTATGTATGCAGGTTTTTATTGCCAAGTGTAGACCAATGTCAGTCTATAATGGGTCACCAAACACAGGACCATACAATGTAATCCCTCATTGTGTGATCCAAAGTGTTGGCCCATGTATAGCCTCTCTATTGGGATACACTTCCTACATGCACTTGGATTGGTGGACTGAAGTATTGAAGTTTATTTTCTCAGAAGAAATTTTTCTAAGTCCACATACTCGAGTAGCCTTCTTCATATACTCGAGTAAGTGACTTAGTACTCGAGTAGATCCTCAGACATACTCGTGTGACTCTGTATACTCGTGTAGATAAGTTTATACTCAAGTAAATAGTTAGTCACTCGAGTAAGTCATATATTATACTCGAGTAGATCCTTCTGTTCTTAGATCCAAAAATTTTCTCTAAGTCCACATACTCGAGTACCTCCTTTTACACTCGAGTAAGTGAGTCTGCACTCGAGTATGTTGGGTTACATACTCGAGTAGACTGTATTATACTCGAGTAGACGATAACTTGCACTCGAGTAGTTGGTTAGTTACTCGAGTAAATGTTCTGTTCATACTCGAGTAGATCTGTGCTTCTCATCTCAGAAAAATTCTAAGTCTACATACTCGAGTAGTTCCCTATATACTCGAGTAAGTGACTCTGTACCCGAGTAGTTTTCTCAACATACTCGAGTAGTTCTTTTTCCCCAAGGTACTCGAGTAGCTTAACCCTTACTCGAGTAGATCAACTCTATACCCGAGTAGCTCACCTATATACTCGAGTAGGTTGATTCTGCCTTCAGAAAGAATTTTTCTAAGTTCTGATTTTTCGGGCTAATTCAAATCCTCTATTTTGATTGGTCCACGTGTACTTGTTTAAGTATTGACCGTTACAGAAGTCCTATAAATAAGTCTTGTCAAGTCGACAAACCCTAAGAAGAAAAATAAGTTTCTGAATCTAATTTTATCGCCGACATCGGAAAGCCGACAAGTTCACACCGACAAAACACTGTTCATCTTCTTCGTCGCCGGTCTTCTCCGATACAGAGATTCAGCTAAGAAGTTTCAGAAGATCAAGCTATTCTCTTACGACAGATCCAGTTCTTGATCCCGCTGATTCTAGTTTTCAGATCCAAGAGATTTCACCTCTGCCTTCCTCGATCTATTTTCTGCTGATCCCTAAAAGCTGAAGAAGGAAGAAAGATTTGAAGATCCAGATCTGAACGGTTCTGTTTGTATATTTCTTTATACAACCTTTCATTCTTGTAGGAGTCTTGACTCCGAGTCCTGTAGGAGTTTTTCTCCGAGTACTGTAGATCCGGTTTGGATCGAGTGGTAGGAAGGTTTTCTTCCGAGTGTAGATCCGTTGGGATCGAGATTTGTAGGAACGTTGTTCCGAGTTATAGGATCGTTTTGATCCGAGATAGTGGAGTAGCTAAGTCTAGTGGTTTACTAGATTGTTGAGGTGAAAGTGGATGTACCCAAGATTGGGGAACCACTATAAATCCTGTGTTCTCTGTGTGATTGCTTGATCTGTGCTGTGTTAATTTTTTTTTATTCCGCAAAATTACGCAGACCTCACCTATTCACCCCCCTCTAGGTGATTTAGGTTGACAACTCAGTCCTCTCAATTGGTATCAGAGGGCCCATAACCCACAGGTCGGAGGTTGATCTTTAAAAGGTTAACACCTTGATCTGATCCCTCCTAGTTATCTTTCTGAGTTAATCAAGCATGGACAGAGCCAAGGATTTTTCTAAGCTCCCAGTGTGCAATAAGGCAAACTTTCCCATGTGGAAAGAGAGAATAAAACTTTACATGGAAGCTGTTGACCCCCGCTTATTCATGATAGTGGAGGAAGGCACTTATATCCCTATGATTGCCTCCACTAGTGATCCTATAAAGGAGGTGCCAAAGAAGTTGATGGATCTTGATAAGAATGAGATTGCACTTGTCTCCTTAGACAAGAAAGCCAAGAACATCATCGCAAGTGCAGTCAATGATTCTATGTTGCAAAACCTCATTCACTGCCAATCTGCCAAGGAAATGTGGAGATCTCTAATTATCTTGATGGAAGGTACAGAAGAAGTAAGGGATGATAGAAGATCCCTTCTAAATCAGAAGTATGAAGCCTTCAAGCAAGGACCAAAGGAAGCTATTGCTGACACATATGAAAATTTCTTCAAGATTGTCAATGGATTGAGGAACTACGGCAGAGTGTTCACAGATGGTGAACTAAACGACAAGTTCCTAAGATCCTTGACAAAGGATTGGGACAACAAGATATGTGTCATCAGAGAGTTTGGAAGGTTAGCAGAAACTGACCCTCAGAACCTCTTCGGAAAGCTTATGTCATATGAGCTTCAAATCAATAATAGAAAAGCTGAAGAAGAGGGCAACAGCTCCTCATTCCAAGATAAGCCAGTTGCACTAAGGGCAGATAGCTCAAGAAAGGCCAAAGCTGCTTCCACTCAAGGAGACTATGAAGAAGAAGAGTCCGAGCCAAGCACCTCAGGCTCAGATTCATCAGATGAAGAGTTTCATCTTCTCTCCCGATAATTCAAGAAGTTTCTTAGCAATAAGAAACAAATGAGAGAAAATGATTCCTCGTCCAGAAGATCACGTCCTGATGGTGATCGTCACAGCAGACATGATAGGTATAAATCTAAACCGAACAAACATGTTTCATCTAACGTTGTTTGTTATTCCTGTAGTAAGCCAGGGCATATAAGCACTGAGTGCCCTCTGAAGAAGAAAGAAGGAAGAGGCATAGAAAAGAATTCCCCTCAAGGGAAAAGGAAGAAAGAAAGAAGCTTCATTGCCAAAAAGCCAAAGACCCTCAGTGACTCTGACTCATCTGAGTCAAGTGCGGATGAAGAAGCCTACTTCGGGCTTATGGCTTTTTCTGACCAAGAGGACAAAGACAACGGTAACTCCTCATATACTGGGAAGGTAAATTCTCACACACCTCTTTCTGCCTCAGATTCTGACTCAAATGGTCATGATGGCTATTCTTCTGGGGAGGATGATTTTGAATTGGTAAATCAGTATCAAGTCTTATTGACTGCATTTGACAAATGCCGGAAGGTACTCAAATCGCAATCAAAAGAGATTTCATCCCTCAAAGAGGTGGAATCAAATCTGAGGGAGGAGATTGACCAATTAACCCCTCTCAGAGATGAAGTTCAATCCTTGAAGGAGGAAATTAAAGACTTCACTGAATTAGTAAATCATAAGGAATCCCTCCTGGATGAACTGGAAGCAAAGCTAGTCATTGAACGAAAGCTGATTGAAACTCTCACCTCGCCTACAACTTTGCTTCCAATCTCTAATGGAGAAGCTTCCTTCGTGAAAAATAGCAGTTTAGGACATAAATCTGCCAAGGGTAAATGCAAGGCTTTCCCAAGCCAAACCGTTGCCTTACTGAAATATGATCCTTACAATCATGGGCCAAATAAGAAGAAGACACAAAAAGCTAAAACTGGTGTAACAAAGGCCAAGGAGACAAGGAAGCCATGTACTTGTTGCAATCATGAGGCTTCCACCTCCAAGTCAGTTTCTCTTGCTAGACCCCCCATCCATAAGGTAAAGCAAGAGAACAAGAGAAGGTACAACAGGTTTAATTGTTGGTGTTGTGGCAAGGTTGGTCACTTCGCCATAGATTGCTGGTTTAATCCCAGATATGTTTTAACTCCTCAAGTTGATAATGTGAGAAAGACCACTCATAATGTTAACTCTCATAGGGGGAGGATACTAACAAGATACCTAGGACCCAATCTTATTTGGGCTCCTAAGGGATTCTAATCTTGTGGATGCAGGTATGTCCATGGGCCAACAAAATCCTTATCTGGCAAATGGACAAGAAGAAGTTCCAGAAAAATTCTTGGAACTAGATGATTAAAGTACCTCTGTTGAAAAGCATGATGTGTTTAGAAATTGAAGAAGAATTCCTTATGCATTGATTTAGGGAGAGTTTCTAGTGTCCCCTATTTAAAAAAATCAGAAAGGGGGAGAGCAAAAGGAAATGGAATTTAGAGATGATAAAGGAAGAGAAATTTTGCAAATCCAAATGAACATTTCAGAAAGGGGGAGAAATGCAAAACAATTCTAGTACAGAAATGGGGAGATTGTTGGATAATTATAGTAAAGAAATGTAAGACAATGCATCCTCTTTCATGTCATTTTGTTTTAATATCTCTAGCAATTCAACTTAGTAGATGGTGTTCTGACTTCTTCAAATAGGAGGAGATTGTTGGGTCTTGTTTCCACAATGACCTTAATTTGAATTTGAAGAAGTCCTCCTAAAACTAAGGTGAATTGCAGTTGTATTTGATTTTGTGTTTGAGTTATGTATGCAGGTTTTTATTGCCAAGTGTAGACCAATGTCAGTCTATAATGGGTCACCAAACACAGGACCATACAATGTAATCCCTCATTGTGTGATCCAAAGTGTTGGCCCATGTATAGCCTCTCTATTGGGATACACTTCGTACATGCACTTGGATTGGTGGACTGAAGTATTGAAGTTTATTTTCTCAGAAGAAATTTTTCTAAGTCCACATACTCGAGTAGCCTTCTTCATATACTCGAGTAAGTGACTTAGTACTCGAGTAGATCCTCAGACATACTCGTGTGACTCTGTATACTCGTATAGATAAGTTTATACTCGAGTAGATAGTTAGTCACTCGAGTAAGTCATATATTATACTCGAGTAGATCCTTCTGTTCTTAGATCCAAAAATTTTCTCTAAGTCCACATACTCGAGTACCTCCTTTTACACTCGAGTAAGTGAGTCTGCACTCGAGTATGTTGGGTTACATACTCGAGTAGACTGTATTATACTCGAGTAGATGATAACTTGCACTCGAGTAGTTGGTTAGTTACTCGAGTAAATGTTCTGTTCATACTCGAGTAGATCTGTGCTTCTCATCTCAGAAAAATTCTAAGTCTACATACTCGAGTAGTTCCCTATATACTCGAGTAAGTGACTTTGTACCCGAGTAGTTTTCTCAACATACTCGAGTAGTTCTTTTTCCCCAAGGTACTCGAGTAGCTCAACCCTTACTCGAGTAGATCAACTCTATACCCGAGTAGCTCACCTATATACTCGAGTAGGTTGATTCTGCCTTCAGAAAGAATTTTTCTAAGTTCTGATTTTTCGGGCTAATTCAAATCCTCTATTTTGATTGGTCCATGTGTACTTGTTTAAGTATTGACCGTTACAGAAGTCCTATAAATAAGTCTTGTCAAGTCGACAAACCCTAAGAAGAAAAATAAGTTTCTGAATCTAATTTTATCGCCGACATCGGAAAGCCGACAAGTTCACGCCGACAAAACACTGTTCATCTTCTTCGTCGCCGGTCTTCTCCGATACAGAGATTCAGCTAAGAAGTTTCAGAAGATCAAGCTATTCTCTTACGACAGATCCAGTTCTTGATCCCGCTGATTCTAGTTTTCAGATCCAAGAGATTTCTCCTCTGCCTTCCTCGATCTATTTTCTGCTGATCCCTAAAAGCTGAAGAAGGAAGAAAGATTTGAAGATCCAGATCTGAATGGTTCTGTTTGTATATTTCTTTATACAACCTTTAATTCTTGTAGGAGTCTTGACTCCGAGTCCTGTAGGAGTTTTTCTCCGAGTACTGTAGATCCGGTTTGGATCGAGTGGTAGGAAGGTTTTCTTCCGAGTGTAGATCCGTTGGGATCGAGATTTGTAGGAACATTGTTCCGAGTTATAGGATCGTTTTGATCCGAGATAGTGGAGTAGCCAAGTCTAGTGGTTTACTAGATTGGTGAGGTGAAAGTGGATGTACCCAAGGTTGGGGAACCACTATAAATCCTGTGTTCTCTGTGTGATTGCTTGATCTGTGCTGTGTTAATTTTTTTTTATTCCGCAAAATTACGTAGACCTCACCTATTCACCCCCCTCTAGGTGATTTAGGTTGACAACTCAGTCCTCTCATACCCTATCTAGGGTTACCTCCCACCCAGGTGTGGGCCGTGGGTAGAGGTTCAGGTCAGTTTTATTGGGACCACTAGGGTTCTGGTGGCCCAATAAAAGTCAGGATGTTACAATCCAATAAAAATAAAAGGATTTTCATCCCCAAAAATTTGATTAAAGTAGGGGAAAAAGTAATATACCTGGGGGAAGTGTTCCGGTTGCTTTTCTCGGACGAGTGCTTTTGGTTCCCAAGTATACTCATCTCATCTGTGGTTTGACCATAATATCTTGACCATCAAAATGGTCTTATTACACAGAATTCTTCACTTTATGATCTACTATTCTGACTGGTTCAAGCTGGATGGATCTATCAGACTGTAGTTGCACTGGCGGTGTAGTTAGATGTTGTTCTGGTTGTCGGAGGACTCACCTCAAAGATGAGACATGGAATACATCATGGAGATTTCCCAATTTCGAGGGCAAGGCTAATCGATAGGCAACACGGGCAACACGCTCTATCACCCGATAGGGGACCAAGTAGTGGGGATCTAGCTTATTTTGCTTCCTCAATCGGGAGACACCATGCATGGGCTTGATTGTCAAAAATATCATTTCCCCCACGCTAAACTCCACATATCAGTACCGTGCATCATAATATTTGGCTTGTCGGCTCTGTGCTTCCCACATTCGCTACTAAATTAGCCATATCGATGTCGTAGTATCATCAATATAAACCACTCCTAAGGCTTTCGGGTCCTCATCTTGAGCCCAAGTCAACGAAGTTCGATAATGCCTCCCATACAATGCCTCATATGAGGCCATCTTGATGCTGGACTGGTAGCTATTATTTTATGAAAACTCAACTAGAGGCAGCAGTTGTTCCCACGACTCACTGTGCTCTACTGTGCATAGTCGAAGTAGATCCTCCATCGTCTGGTTTGTCCTTTTTGGCTATCCATCTATCTGTGGGTGGAAGACGGCGCTGAAAGCCAATTTGGTCCCCAAGTATGCTTGCACCCGCCTCCACTCCTTGGATGTGAAACATCCATCACGATCCGACACAATGGACTTCGTCAATCCGTTGAACCAGACTACTTGCTCTATGAGTAATCTGGCCAGAATGTCAACTCCGTCACCCTGTCGGTTTGGAATGAACCGTGCTACCTTGGTGAGTCGATCCACGACAATCCATATAGTATCGTTTCCAGCACGGGATCGAGGTAAGCCGTGAACAAGGTCCATGGAAATATCCTCAAATTTCCACTCTGGTATCGACAGGGGCTGCAGTAGACCTCCTGGGTTGCGGCACTCAGCTTTAACCTTTTGGCAAGTCTAACACTAAGCCATGAAGTTGGTGACATCTCTTTTCATTCCGGGCCAGTAAATGGTCCTACGCAGATCATAATGCATTTTAACCACACCATGATGAATAGAATACCTTGATTGGTGCGCTTCTCGAAGGATTTCATCCCGAATTCCTCTGGCGGAGGGGATAAAAATGTGGTTCCTGAACTACAAGATTCCATCGTACAGGTGGTACTCCTACTGTGCTCCATCTTGTAGGGACTGGATGATTGGGGCCACTTCCGAATCGACCTTCTAGGCCTCTCATGTTCGATCCCGGATGTCGTACTGTATCTCTATCAAGTATAACTTGGTCTTGTACTCTTTAGATCCCTACAAGCAACAAGAGTAATCTCCAAGTTTATCAACGACTGAAACCATTCTCTCGGAATCTGCTCCATCCAACTCCCAGCTATCGAGGGCTGTCATCTCAAAGCGTCAGCAACTTTATTAGCCTTCCCGGGGTAGTACTGGAGAGCGAAATCATAATCACACAAAAATTCCAGCCATCGGCATTGCCAAAGATTCCACTCTTTTTGAGTAAAAATATATTTGAGGCTCTAATGGTCGGAGAAGATCTTGCACCTTACTCCGTACAAGTAATGTCTCCAGATTTTGAGGGCAAAAATAATGCCGTCCAACTCTAGATCGTGGGTTGCATAATTCAGCTCATGCAACTTTAGTTGGCGTGATGCGTAAGCCACTATCTTACCATATTGCATTAGGACAACTCATAATCCTTTCAGGAATGCATTTGTATAAATCTAGAATCCTTCAATTCCTGATGGGATCGTAAGGATCGGGGTAGAAGTTAGTTGTTTCTTTAATTCTACGAATACAACCTCATATTCTGGCGTCCACCGAAATGCAACATCCTTTCTAGTAAGTGTTGAGAGGGGTAATGCAATCTTGGAAAAGCCTTCTATAAATTTTATGTAGTAACCGAAAAGACCAAGGAAACTTCGAATATCTGTTGCCGCCTTGAGCGGCGGCCAGTTTTGAACCGCTTGGATTTTGGCTTGATCTACCGCCACACTATTCTTATTGATTGTATGGCCCAAAAATCTGACCTCCTCCAACCAGAATTCGCATTTGCTGAATTTGGCGAAGAGAGAATGTTCTCGAAGTTTAAGTAACACCATATGCAGATATCTAGAATGTTCTGCCTTGGTCATTGAGTAGATCAAAATGTCATCGATAAAGACGATTACAAAGTGATCTAGGAAGGGTTCAAATACCCTACTCATTAGAGCCATAAAGGCAGAGGGGGCGTTAGTGAGCCCAAAAGGCATTACCATAAATTTGTATAGTCCATAGCGAGAGCTAAAGGCAGTTTTGGGGATATCTTCCTCCCGGACCTAAAGCTGATAATAGCCGGATCTTAGCTCCATCTTGGAGAACACGGATGCACCTTTAGTTGGTCGAACAACTCGTCAATCCTTGGAAGTGGATACATATTCTGTATGGTAAGCTTGTTTATTTCCCTATAATCTATGCATAGTTGTAGTGTCATGTCCTTCTTTTTCACGAACAGTACAGGGGCTCCCAAGGGCGAGGAACTTGGGCGGACAAATCTAGCATCTGTCAATTCCTGGAGCTAGATCTTCAACTCAGCCAATTCCTTGGGGGCCATCTGATAGGTTGCTCGGGACACTGGTCGAGCTCCGAACACAAGCTCGATCTAAAAAATCTCATACCACTAGGACTTTGGCGAGCACTTGAACCTTAGTCTATATTTCGAAGTAGATAAGAAACACTTCATCTTTCTACCGGACTGACCTCACAGTCTGAGCAGAGGTCAAAATGATGCGAGAGATGGAGGGTATACCTGCCAGCATAATGACCTGTCCGTCTGGATTCTGGAGCTTGACCTCTCGAGTTGAACAGTTGATTTGGGCCTTATGCTTGGTCAGTCAGTCCATTCCCAATATGAGATTAAACCCGGTTATTGCCAGGATTGTCGCGTAAATCTCAAATTCCACGCCCCTTAACACTGCCTAGAATGAACATTTCTCCATAGACGTCATATCCGACCAGTCTGGCAGACAAACCCGTATAGACAATCCAGAAGAGCGGACGATGTTTTCCTTAGTTGCAATAAAGTCTTGGGATACAAAAGAGTGTGTCGCTCCAGCATTAAAAAAAGTTTTTGCGGGATGTCCTACCAAGAGTAGTCCTGAAGAAGTAAGGAGTATACATATATCAAAACATATACTCGATGTAGACATATATATGCATAAGGTCTAATACATAGGTACTAATATCGGACGTATCTCTAACATCTAAGATATATACCTATCACTACATCAGGGGTTGGTCCATGCTGAAGGTCTAATGCGTAGGCCTCCAAGGGAGCTTCTTGGCCCTGCTAACCTCTCCTACCGGCTCTACCTCTGTGGCCTCTCTGGACATGTCCTCGCACTGCCTGCCCTCTTTGAACTGCTCCTAATCGTGGCCTTCCTGCCGCCTACGGGCAGAAATCTCTCATGTGTCCCAGTTGCTGGCACAGAAAGCAGTTCCCCGCGAAGAGAACGTCTCGTCGAGCTACTGGCATTAGTTGTGGTACTAGAGCTTGCCTGGGCTCCTGCTGCGGTGCTAAGGGTGCTGGTGGGCGCCTATAATGTTGTCTTCACTATCTCTGTCTGCGGTATCTCTACTGTTGGTGGGGAGCAACTCCTCTATCTCGTCCCTGACCTCTGGGGACCTCAAACTGTCCTCGGCGCTGCTGAGCCACCATCCTCAGGTCTAACTCTAACGTCGCGGCGTGATTTGCTATGGTGTGGAAGATGGACTGAGAGATCATAATCAAGACCTGTCTCAGGTCATTCCTCAAGCCTCGGTAGAAGCGAGCAGCTCTATCTCTACCAATGGCTGCTAGGTTCCCAGCAAAACGTGCCATGTGGATGAACTCTCTCTCGTAGTCTGGCACCATCTGGTCATGCTGATGAATATGTAGAAACGTCTCCTGCAATACAGCTCGGTCAGCGTCCGAGATGAAGTTCTCCAGGTAAGCTTCTTAAAAACTCCCCCACACATGATAGTGCTCAATGACCGTCCTCTAAACATCGAGCGGCTGGCCGCTCTCCACCAGTCTCTAGCATATCCCTCTAACAAGGTCACCACCAGTGACACTACAGCTACGGTCGGGAACATCATTCCTACAAATAACTCTTCTACACGTTCAACCCACTCTTCTGCCTGTATGGCAGTCTCCGTGCCTCTGAAGGTGGGAGGCCTTACCCTCGAAAAGTTGTCAGGAGGTTAGTGGGTATTAATAGTTGTTGCGGTGGCTGTGCCAAGGCTGTCTGAAAGGTCGCCAGGATAGCTGTCAATGTTTGCCCCAAGTCAGTGTCGGCAAATGGAATAGCTGCATGAGTAATTGGGTCTGGAGGTGGGGTGGCGGGAACATATCCTATGGAGTAGGATCTCCCATTACTAGACTCTGGTATCTGGAGAAGTAATAGGAAACAAGTGTTAGTGTTTGCAAAAGTAGAGGAAATTTGCAGGAACTGACAAAGCGGAAATAAAGGTGAGTGGGTGTGTTATCGTACAGTCTAAAATCCCTAAGATTCTACACTAGGGTCTACCAGGCTTCCGCTGCATGGTTCATCCCGAACCAAAGGACAAAGCGTGGGACAGAGGGATCCTGAGACTGCTCCACAAGGACAATCGTGATCGCTCTGATCCATTTGTAAGACCCCCCAACCTTTGCCGGGGTCGGGCCGGAGGGGATCTTACTAGCCCAAGGCGTCCACCTAGTGCTCTTCAAGGGGTGTCAACCCACACTATTAAACACTATTTAGCTGCCTTGCTCGACTTAAATCACAACATTCACATCACATCATAGAGTTTAGCAGTAGCATTAACAAGAATCCATTCTCTCTCAACTCTGCTTGCTAGTACTTACGTCTTGAAACTCTGGAGATGACAAGGGTGTCTTTGCTCAGGTAGTCCTATCAGTTGGTGGATCGTCCTGCAGCAGCTACTCTCTACGGTGCTCCATCTCCTATGAATAGTTATTAAAATAACCGTTAGTCACACAGCTAAGTGGAATCAAATCTCCTCCCCGGATCCATATCCTGGGGACGAGTGCATGCACCCCATAAAAGTAGATAGCCGAAGCAAGAGAGAGTTAGTACAATATTTTATATATAAGCTAGGAGCAATTATAAAAAGAGGTGCAACATGGTATAACTGGGATAACATCAGCAATATACGTCAATTACAATTTAAGCTCCACTAGCACAGTAGTACAATAGGTATTTACAAACTATGCAAACATTGCAGGCATTCACAACCGCGCACACACCATATGCATTCACAGCCGCGCACAATACCCTATATCGACATAATATTGACCGCTTCTTTTCAAGCAGGGTAGAGAGCCCTGCGGGCCTCACTGATGTAGCCGTCGGTGACAGTGGCCAGTCCTGCCACTTCTGGGGGTGGTCATACCACACAGCCCAGGTCCCAATGTACAACCCCATGTAATCTTGGATGTGAGCGCGACATCCAGCGATTCAACATTTTGGCCGATAAGTGGAGGAAACCTAACGGGGAAAACATAGCGACCGGTCACCCGTGGTACCCGTCTCCCTATTGCCTTGAGTCGTCAAACTTCTCGCACCGGTGCGATCGGTCTACGGAAGTGACTGACCCACCACAATTCATCGCAAGCAATTTACAAGCAATCAAAATAATCAATTTTGCTATCCCGCACCGGGTCTGTGGCGGCCTGCCCTACTATTCTTTCAGTAATTCGGGCAATCAGCATTCAACTCAACTTTTGACAAGGAGCATGGGAGCACATTATTTAGGGCTAACCCAGAGAAATACCTCAACTCCCATTATCCCCAACTAAGACTCAACCTAACAAAAGATTGGTTGTTATAGCAGGAACCGTGCTTAAAATGGTAAATTGTAAGAATAAAAGTGTGGTAAAAATAGTTGCTGAGAATATAAGTTGCAGAAATTAAAATACTGTAATGAAATAGAACCAGTACGAAACTGGAGTAGTATTGAACTGAAAATAAGTGCTGAAAGGAACTTTACCAGTACGAGACTGGAGTACTGAAAGGAAGTACTAAACTAAAATAAATAAAGGAACTGGACCAATATGAAACTGGAATAAAACATAAAGAAAATGGTTAGTAGTCCAATCACTCCATTTAGGAGGCTTTAGTTCTATCTCCGTTCTCAGGAGGCATGTTCAGTTCCATCTCCATTTTTAGTAGGCTTCTTTAGGTTTCACTCATTATTAAGGTCCGATAATAATTCAGTTGCGCCCTTTAAATTATGGCTTAATCTGACTTGGAGGATTTATTAAGAATTACATCTTTATTATTCGTCGAGAATAATTAGCAGTTCAATTGATCGTACCCTAATTTACTGAGCCTACTTAAGTTACCCGAAAGTCTTTAAAAAGAAAACGAGGAGCTCGGCGGTTTCACAAAACTTCGGAACCCTCGGAGCTTGGGTACTTGCCTTGATCACTCTCGTTGATAAAACAATTGAAGTTATCATTTAAAGAGGGTGGTCGCGCGCTCCAATTTTCATTTTTGAGAAAAATTGAACGTACCATTTTCTGAGCGCTACCCTAGACTCCGACAAATGGAAAAAACTTCACTTTTTTATTCCCAGGTCCCCAAATTTTAATGCAATTTTTAAGAAAGAATAAAAAGAGCCTAGTAAAATTTTTCGAGCAATTTTGGGCCTCTAAATTGGTCAAATATTTTTTATTTAGGTTTTCAAAAATACCAAATGAACTCCAAAAATTCCCAAAAATTTTGTGTAGGTTGCCCTCATCAAGGGGAACAACTTTTATGTTAAGCACTTTTCCCTAAGAGTCTATATTTTATATAAAAAAATGTTCAAATATTCGGCTTAAAATTGGTCTGCATATTGCAGATCAATCTTGATCATGCGGCTGATATTGGGCCAGACCAGGGAAAGGAGTCTTCTGACCCCACAACAGATCAGAGGCAGATCCGCTGTGGGGCTGCGAAAAATTATGCAACACATAATTTTATGCAGTTGCTGTCGTCCGATCATCACCATCAGATCGGACGACAGTTGTGAGTCGCCGGCGGTGCAGAAGATAAAGATTCTGCCACCGATGTCCAGCAACCCAGAGGCATCAACGCCGCCTATGGTCAACTCGTCGGAGCCCGGTGAACACCTGGGTGGTGGTCCGGTGGCCTGTCGTCGGCGGTCACCGCCGGAAGACGCGAAATCGAGAGCAGGGTGGCGGATGGCTCTGCTCCCAGTGCCACCAAGCCAACCCGCCTCTCTGGCGACTATCCCGGCCATGAAACCACCCCCGGTCGATGCACTGGGGGTTGCGTTGTTCTCTGGTGGTGCTCCGACGGCCTAGCACCACCGGTCGCCGCCATAGAAAAACAGAGAGAAAAACTCTGTTTTTCGGGTGCCGTTGAAGCGGCGAATTCCGGCGGAACCTCGGCCTTCCACCGCCAGGGAAGGTTGTCCCTAGTCGTTTAGCCCTTCCCTAGTGCCACCACCGGTACTGGGCAAGGCTAATCATCTACAACCACCACCCGACCTGGAGCTTGGCTCGGGTGGTGCTGGTAGTGCTCCAGCCGCCGGGAGGCGCATGCAAGACATCAAAAAGTTTAGGAAGGAGGAGGTGAAGAGCTTCCACCTATGTTTAAGAGGTTTGGGATAGCCTCGGGCGAGATGCCATTAAGGTGGTGGAGGAGGAGGGGCTCGGGTTTGGATTTCCCAGTGAACTAGGGTCCCGGCCAGGTAGGGGAAGCTCGTTCTGAGCTGGTGGGGGAACGACTGAGAAGTCATGGCCTTATATAGGCTTGGGGAGGGTGGCCACCCCTCCCCTCCCCGATGTGGGATTATTCCCTAGAGAGGAGCAGCTCCTCTCCACTACTTACCCTAGCCAGGTGGCAGCCATCAAGGGGGGTCTACTAGGTGGCAGCAATCAAGGGAGGGGGAAAGAAGTTTTGTGGGATTGGGCTTGGAGTGAGAAAGGGGAAGGGGAAAGAAGGTGGTGGGCTTCCCCTAGACCAATTTCCCATTAAGCTTACTAGATTGGTGGCCCAAGGAGTGACGGGGTAGGGCCTTAACCATTAGTGAAGAGGAAGTGTGCACTTCTCTTGAAAATAATTCCAAAAAATGGATTTTTAGGGGGTTTGACCAAAGTCAACCCTAGGGTGGGTCCCCCTTGCAGGTCAAAATTCAAAGTAGGTTCAAGTCATCGGGAGTCGGGTCAAAGTTGGGGTGTCGTGTCGTAATTTGTGTGTGCACGCTTTTCGGTTCATAAGTGTGCTTGATTTGACCACCCGTCACTAAAATTGAATGGGACAAATACGGTTGACTTCATATTGACCATGCGAGTCCAATGCCTCTAATTGGGGTCGAATTAGAGTTCATTTGCTAATTATTCAAAATCTGCGCGCCGTAGCGTGCTAAAACGGTCAAAGAGCTGATATTCGTCGTTAGACTTTGAATTTCGACGCAACGAGTTCTAATGCGTTTGTATGGATTATACGAAGCCATAGGAACAGAGAGAACTCAAATCAAAGTTCTCTAGGTCATTATCCAAAAATCCCGTTTTCGTGACGTTTTACGAGAAATGGTCATACCTACCATATGACCTCGGAGTTTATTGAAACAAATTCCAATGCATTTGTATTGGTTATACGAAGCTATAGGAACTCACAGAACTCAAATCGGAGTTCTCTAGCTCTATATACCCAATCTATGGTTACCTCCCACCCGGGTGTGGGCCGTGGGTAGAGGTTCGAGTCACTTTTATTGGGCCCACTTGGGTTCTGGTGCCCAATAAAAGTCGGGATGTTACATGTTGGAGGCACTAAGGTAGCTTGGGTTGTCCCCAGATTTCTAAGGAGTGCAAGAACTTCGGCCTGTTGTTCTTCTATGCGGGTAATTCTTCCAACGAGTACGTTGTCTAGCGCAACAAAGGTCTCTTCCTATCGGGGTGCGTTAATTAAAGAATGGGAGGACCAGACATTATCAAGTCCTTATTTAGCAGATCCCAGGGTAGTGTGACTAATTATCCTTACCATTACCGTCCGTCACGAGTATTGTTGGGTGGTGGATACTATCTTCAGAATCTTTGGGGAACTCCTTTCACAAATGACGCCAAATTGTTGCGGCCAACTCAACGCTTCTGGTTGACTGGACTAAACTAGGCCTCTCTAGCTCGTAGAGTAGTCGAGCGTGCACACAGTCACAGAGTAAGTACAGAAGTGCACAAGACGATTTTAACATGAAAAATATAACGCCCCAAAATAGTCCACCTAGGGTATGTGAGTGCTGGTTGAGGCAACAGGTGACCCTAGTTCCCTAGTCAAAGAGGTCAAGGCTTCTGTAGTTGTATGCATCGTATAAGTTTGGAGTACACTCCGATATCGTTGTGTGTGTCGTGTACATTTAGAGTACATAACGATATCATCGTGTGCATTGTGTATGTTTAGAGTACATGGTGATATCGTCATGTACGTTTAGAGTACACAATGATATCGTCGTGTTTAGTGAAATATCACTGTGTGTGAACCAGAGCATTGTTTTCTAAGTACTGTGAACTGGTTTTGTAAATAGGCATTTTCTAAGCATCCAATTTTCTTGGGACTTGATCCAATGACCTATATTTCATGTACGTGAACCTTAAATAGGATAGAGGAGTTCTCCCCTTAGGTTTTTTCCAAGATCTGTATCCTGACGACCCTTGAGCGAGGGCGTGAGCGGAAGAGGGAGAAGACCTAGATCTATCATTTTTAGAGCTTCAGGGTTTCGTTTGTCGATCTAAGAACGGATCTGTGGAGAGGACTTGAAGGCGAACACATTCAACTGTGCTATCTCAAGCTTCCATGGCAAAGAAGAGGCATCGTAAGGTAACGACATCTCTCCTTCTGGTCTTAGGATGTGTGCATGATATCTTTTCTTCATGCCTTTATTTTCTGCAATTTCATGGCACCTGATCTCTCAAATGAGAGGGGTTTGGGTCGACTAAGTTCAAGAAGAACTACCGGGTCGAGTAAGTCCGTCCCCGACATATTTTGCATTAGAGACCTGCTTCGCTGGTGGATTTGGCATTGTGGGTGAAGCCGAAAGTGCGACCGATGGTCCGATTCAGTGATGTTGTTTGACGTGCATTTTAGGGAATTGTCTAGAAATCCATTTGCGAAAAAACGCCATTGTGATGCCCTTATATTTTCGTACATGAACGAACGTTGTCTAGGGCAGAAAAATGTAAGTGATGGATTGTGATGTACATTTGTATGTGAGGGCATAACTTTGTCTTTGTGGTCAGCTGACTAACCCATGATGTTGTGATTCATATGTAGGGAGCATCCCGACAAGACAAGTCCCCTCTTATGAAAATTGGCGAGTACGTCTATGCTTTTGGATAGGCCCGATGGTGTTGTGATCCATGTGTGGGTGAGGTCTAAGCGAGAGTCCTTAGCATCAGTTATGCTTGGCTTGGTGATTTGGCGAGAAAGGTGGAGTTGATGGACAAGCCCTATGGTGTTGTGATCCATGTGCGGGTGGGGTCTCAGCGGGAGTTCTCTGTCTTGGGCTTGAATGGCTTTGGGGAAATGAGAGTACCCATGTGATTGATGTGACATGATGGTGTGTGATGATATGTTAGAATCATATACATTATAGGGTACCTTGAGTGAAACCCATGTTTGCACACATGCTGCATTGTAGGCCTATTCTATTTAAATGCTCAACAAAGAAACATGTTTGATGTTTATGATACCCATCGCTGTTGTTTCTATGTTATTTTATGTTTTAATACATAAGCATATGAAGTGCTGACCTGCAGGGTAATAGAGTGTCTTGGGGTCTGCTAGGGATGGCCGGGAGGAGGGATGTTTGTTACACTGTTTAGGTTAGCCTTACCTGACCCGTGTTACATCAAATTTTTTCAGGGCAAGGATCGCAAGCTGGAGCTAGTTCGTCGTCAAAAAGGGTTAAAGCCTCACAGAGTGTACCTCCTTGTGTTTTTGTAGTACGTTTTGTTTATTTTACATTATTTTCGGCTTGCATGACAAGGTAGCATAGGAATGTTGTACTCTTGACTTGATGATGTGTGGTATGTTGATTTGTACATTTTAATGTTGTAAGGCCATAAGGCTATCTGGACTCTTCTGGTAGTGTAGACAGCTTCTGGTTTCTAGTTAGCATTTCTATTATATTATATTCTGAGTTATGAGATAAGTAGTATTCTATATCATTTTATAATACCAAAGTTGTGGCGTCTATATGATATGGGGCCCCGACTAGACTCATATTATATGGACATCGTAGGGGAGGTGTCACAATTTGTTATCGGAGGGAGGTTGAGGTTCAAATATCGATTTAGCGTAATCGAATCCTGTAAAGAAGTTGTCCACATAGTAGTGCTTTGCTGGACCATAAGTGTCCATATATTCAGGTTTTGTGACTAGATCTTGATTCGTTTGTTACCATGCTTATGCTAAGGTGGAAGCAACCATACGGGACATCGAGGCCACAAGAGGATCCTATGGCGAGCAGTGCTGCTACTCTGAGTCCCATGGGCATGGGTGTGTCCCTGGCTGATTTTTTCGTATGCTAGTAGAGGCAATGGTGGCAGCCCAAGTTATGGCGGCGCCAAAAGTTATGGCACCTGTTGCTCAGGAAACGACTCTTATTACCTTGGGTATGACATATGTCACGCCTTGAGGAAGGGGCCAGACAGGCAGATTCGTTAGTTTAGAGAGCAATTGTTGGGCGGGGAGATCGTCAGATGAAGCACTTTTTGAGTTTCCATCCTCAAACATTCAAGGGAGTTGGCACACCGACTGATGCTGAGGATTAGTTGGCGAGGATTCAGGAACTCTTGAAAGCGGCAGAGACCCCCAGAGGACAATAAGTCCTAGTTTACGACCTTCATGTTAGAGGGTGACACAAAGTTATGGTGGGTGAGCCATTGTGGCTGTCAGTTTCCTTGGCACACCCCATCCATGGATGATTTTGCGAGCTCCTTTCTAAGGTATTATATCCCCTCTTCGACTAGGTTGGCACTTCAGAGGCAGTTTCTACACTTGGTGCAGCGAGACAGGACGGTGGATGAGTACTTTCAGGAGTTTACTTGATTGGGACGATATACAGGGATGACCATGGTGGATGATGAGGAGAGGGATAACCTCTTCTATCATGGGTTGAGGGAGAACCTGAGGCAACCGCTCATAGCCCTAAGAATGCAAGATTCAAATGAGTTGGTCGAAGCTACTAGGATCTTGGATAGTGATATGGATCAGACTCAGCGTTGTAAGGGTCTTGCGACAAAGCAGGGAGAAGGCAAGCTTTCTTAGTCTCAATTGAAGCCATAAGGGAGTAAGTGGAAGAAGAAGTATCATCCCTTCAGGTTAGGAGAGAAGAGCGACGCTACGTTGAGAGAATTCTGTTTTATTGGGCCACTGATGTGCTTCAAGTGTGGCAAGTTGAGCCACATAGCTCAGAATTATACCGAGGACGGTGTTGATCCTGAGCCTAAGTAGGAGCAATCAGTGTGTTCCAATCCTAATTATGTAGAGAAGTGGAAGGAGGCAGAGTCAAGTGCTTCACGTTTCCCTCAAGTACAGCCAAGCGCTTACAGCCTTGGGCAGCAAGAAGCGATTTCTCGGCCCGATGTGGTGACACATACGAAAAGCTTAAGTTCGTTCGCTAGCTTAAAATTGGTTGTGACTTTTTTTGCAAGCATGTTAGGCTTTGTATTGGTTTCTGAATACCCTGCTGGAGTGCTTTTTGATACGGGAGCGTCACACTCTTTTCTCACAGAAAGCTTTATCCAGAGAATTGATGGTGAGCCCTTCGAGGAGAATGTGGAGCTTAGTGTGTGCATGTCAAATGGATCTTTCATGACTACTAGGAATAAATGGTGCGTTGGTTTGAGTATAGGCAAAGTTGACTTCATGGTGGTGACGGCAATCCTACCACTTATTGTGTTTGATGTGATCTAAGGGATGGATTGGCTTGTAGAGAAGCAGGCTATTATTTACTGCCTATTAAAAGTAGTGACCATGAGGAGTGTAGGGAAAGAAGAGGTCAGGTTTGAGGGCCTTAGTAGTGCAACCTACTCCCTAATTTCGGCCATGCAGTTGGTGCGTATAGTGAATTAGGTTGGTGTAGCATTTGTAGCTCTGTTGGAGGTCCCCCCCCCCCACAAAGTGGGCAATTAGAGAGGTGATCGTGGTGGCAGAGTTTGAGGACGTGTTTCCCAAGGAACTTCCAGGAGCACCTCCTCAACATGAGATCGACTTCACGATTTAACTAGTGTCAGGAGCAAGGTCGGTGTCTCATCCTCTTTTTAGGATGGAAGCGAAGGAGTCGATTGATATCAAAGTCCAGTTGTAATAATTGTTAGACCAAGGGTACATTAGGCCAATCTCTTCGTCATAGAGTGCGACGATGCTTTTGTGAAGAAGAAAGATGGTAATATGTGGTTGTTCATAGACTATCATGAACTGAATAAGCCGACCGTCAAGAATAAGTACCCAATTTCACGAATTAATGATTTGTTCAACCAGTTGGTAAGGTCGGTGGTGTACTCCAAGTTGGACTTGAAGCCAAAGTATTACCAGTTGCGTACTCGAAAGGAGGACATTCCCAAGACAACATTTGGGATGAGGTATGGTCAATTCGAGTTCTCCATGATGTTGTTCAGTTTGATAAATGCACTATCAATCTTCATAGATTTGATGAAGTGGATGTTTCGATAGTACTTGGATTCATTTGTGGTGGTGTTCATTGACGATATCCTAGTGTACTCAAAGTCAAAGGAGGAGCATGAGACTCACTTGAGAGTGGTCTTGCAGATTTTGAGAGAAACCAACTTTATGTTATGTTCTTGAAGTGCGAGTTCTGGTTAGAGAAAGTGACATTTTGGGCCATGTGATTAGTGATGATGAGGTGGCAGTGGATCTGACGATGGTTGAAGCCATTAGAGATTGGCCTATTCTGAGAACCGTGACGAAGGTCAGGAGTTTCTTTGGACTAGTCGGGTACTACATAAGGTTTTTGGAGAACTTCTCACAGATAGCATTGCCACTCACTTCTCTTACTCGCAAGGATTAGAATTTTGAATAAACATCAGAGTGTGCACTAGCATTCGAGATCTTGAAGGAAAGATTAATGTCTGCTCCAGTCCTAAGTTTTCTCAGTGGGACTGGGGGATTTCAGATTATTAATGATGCATCAGGTTGCGGGTTGGATTTCGTGCTAGTACAACATGACAACATAATAACTTATGGGTCTAGACAGCTGAAGCCTCATGAGACAAATTACCTCGTCCATGATTTGGAGTTAGAGGCTGTGATTTTTTGCTTTGAAGATGTTGCGGCATTACGTGTATGGCGTAAGGGTGGAGTGTTGGAGCATGCATTCCGCATTTCTTGGTTTGAGAATAACAAATACCATGATATATTTGATCTAGACTTTTGTGTTTTTATAGTGTGCAAGTTGTACATGTTGAATAGGGAGACAAGAACTGGGTCATGAACGTGAATCAAGGGCATGTACACTTTAGAAAAATAAAAAAATGAGTTTTGATTACTGAATATTAAAACGACCATAACATTTAATCTGAGAAAAGTTACGGAACATGCCACCCATTCCGAAATGAGAATGAAAACATTTACAATTTGGAAAAGGTTCTGACAGCAAAAGTGAAAAGGAGATATCGCTAGGCGATAGCGATATCGCCGGTGATAGCTCCAAGATCGTCCACGATCTCCATCTTCTCTCACGACCATTGCTGCGTGGGACACATGACAGTTTGAGGAGAGATTGCTTGAGATAGCTACCTATCGTCAGGTGATAGCAATTTTTCTATAAAAGGCTGGACTTTGGGAAATTTCTTTTACACACCTTCTGAAGCCTTCATTTTCTACATCTTCTCAGAGCTTTCATCTCCCAAATTGATAACTCCCTTGTGCAAACACAAAGATTGAAAGAGGACTTTGGTGAAGGAGGGTTATAACGCACATTCTACATGAAGGTCGAACACATCAAAAATGCTAACTTCTACATCACCTTCGTCTTTACCTTCAGAAATCCTCAGGGAGTTTTCTCTTACATTTTTCGTTATCTTGTAATCACTTTTTTGTAACGGGAGTGGAGAAATCGTTCGGGGAGAACGTCGGATTCTGAGGAAGGATTCAGTAAGAAATTCGCCTTGTTTGTGACGACTAGGTCTTTGTACGACTTAGGGGGAATTCGCCGCCTTGTGTGCATTGACTAGGTCAAGGTTAGATCTAGAGAGAGACTTGAGGCCTTATATGAGGTAAGACTATAGCCAGTCGGTCCTTGGGAGGACCGGTGAAGCATCAAAAATGATTTTTATATTTACCTTGATTTCAAGCGTCATTGAATTCAAACAATTTTGTATTCAATTTCTAATGAAATAAAATTATTTTTCTTTTTGTCATATTATTTTGATTTTATTTTCATGTTATAAAATGTTTTGAAATATATTCTTAAAAAGCAATAACGCAAAATATATTGCAAGAATCATTTTTATTAGAAATAAACGCTTGAATTCAATATTCGTGAACTAGCGCCCAATGGTAAATACTTAACGCCAGTGATAGTGAAGAAATATTGAATTCTGTCATTTTCTAAAGTTAACCTTCAATACAATATTTTTTAAGATATTAAATATATTTTTTTATAAAATATTCTGAAATTTCACTAATTAACTCTGATATTTTTATTTAAGCATTAAATTTCATAAAGCTCTTATTCACAACCCCCTCTTATCAGAGGCAGGTTATTCCAAAATGGTTTTACAATAAGGAATAATAGTGCTTCGTGATCTCGCTTCCACTAGAGGCGGTAATTTTTTGTTTAATGAAAAATCTTTATCCCCGTCTTTTTTTATGGGTGAAAATTATAAAGGGTAGAAAATTCTAATGAAAAAAAATTCTTAAATCCTTAAATATTGAAGTTTGAAATATTACTATTAGAAAGCCCTCAAGTGATCTAAATTGAAATGAAATGATTTTAAATACAAAATCATAAATAGCTTATTTTGTGCAGTAGAGCAAACATTTTCAAACTTATTTATACGTTTCCCACTGCTAATGAAATTTTGAAATTTTTGAAGATAATTATGATTCGCCATTCATAGAAACAGAACAAGTATAAGACATGGAGGATAGGCATGCTTGCATAAGTATTCAAGAAAGCTCCTCCATTGAAGAATTCGTTAAGTACACGTCAATTGGAATGGAAGAAGAGAACACATCATACAAAAGAGAAGATGAAATCTCATCTATAAAAGTGGAATGTCATGAAGATGTCAAAGACTTTAAGTTCAAATCTTGCCTCATCCGATAGTAATGTAAGAAAATCTAAATCTTCTTTTTTTGTAACAAATTCTATTTCTACATTTCGTATGCTTGAAATTGTTAAACGTAAAATTTTAAAGTTGAAAAATAATAATTCAAAATTATGTTTAGAAAATAAAACTTTAAAAATAAACGCTAAAGTAGAATCTCATATTTATGTGTCTTGTTTTTCTTCTTGCTCTTTAGTTGAAAATGATACATTTTGTTTTGATTGTAATTCTTTTAAAGAAAACTCAAGGTTTATAAAAAAGAGCTTTTAATTTCAAAAGAACGTAATGAAAAATTGATAAATGAAAATAGTGTTATGTCACATAAACTAGAATCTTTAAAATCACTTATGAAATTTTTTTCAAATAATTTTGAATCTCTAATTTTGAGTTTATCTTCAAAATTGTGTAAGGATTATACTAGTGTTTCAAATCTTATACATCATACAACTAGTAGAATGTTAAATCATAAAATATGTTTAATTCTAAAAATGGGAGTGAAACTCATCACATGCTAGTGAATGTAATTCCAAAATAAAATGATCATTCTCATTTACAAAATAAATCCTCTCCCAACATAAAATTGAATGAACACAAATTTCCAAATAAATCAATATCTTAAAAGTCTTTATGCTAAGCAACATAATTCTAACTTGAAAAACAATGTCAACATTTTTAAATCATCAACGCATTATTTTTCAAACAAATATCATCATATAAAGACTTTAAATAATCAATATGGAAATTTTAGTCATGAAAATGAAAGTAAACCAATATAGGAATGGAAGCTCAAAACTAAAAATGAAACATTAACTCCTCTTGAAAGGGTTTATTCATCACCTTCTCCTCATAAAACATCACACTATATTAGGGTATCCAATGGAACCATCACTCTCGGTCCGCTTTGGATACTTAAATCTGTTATTCATTAGTTTCTAATCAAATGCGTGAAGTAGAAATGAATCAAAATAAAATATACAAAACTCTACTCTATGATGTACTTAATATCTGTTTTGTTTTTGTTTTTTTTTGAATTTTTCTTTAAGCCAACAAGTATCATGGTCACTTTATATATTTTGCGACATGACTTACATACATTAAGCTTAAATTCTCTAATAAATCAAATTGAATGAATAATAAGTCATATTATTTACAAGTGGCCTTTCTATCTAATTTTCTAGCTTCTGTACTGATGGGGTTCTCATAAGCCGCTTCAATCGAACCCATCAAACCGCGCGCGACCACCCGAGGCACAACCGTCATCGTCGTCGTCGCCGAGCACCGCATTGCAATCGCCCAAGTCAGGCGATGTCTTCGTTGTCTGGCCCTCTGCCGGCATGCAGAGGGTCGGCGTTCTCGCCATCCAGATCGGGAGACAAATCTACCGCCCGGCTCTGGCCGGCCCTCCACCTGAAGGAGGGGCCGCCCTAAATCGGGCAGCCACCCAGGCCACCTGATTAGGGCTACCTCTTCCCTGCCCAGGTCGGGAGACACAATACCGCCCGACCCTGGTTTTCTCCTGGTCAGGGAGCAGGGCTGCCTGATTTAAGCAGCCGCCTCCTTGCCCAGGTCGGGCGACATAATGTCGCCTGACCCTTGTCGGCTCCCAGCCGGAGAGTAGGGCTGCCCAAATCGGGAGGCCCTTTGGTTGCATGATTTGGTCCCTGCCCAGGTCGGGCGGTATAATACAGCCCGATCTTGGTCAGGCTCCCTGCATGAGAGTAGGGCCGCCCCAAATCGGGTGGCCCTTTGGCCGCCCGGGGCGGCCTCCGTGCTGCCCAAGATGAGCACCATTTTCACCGCTCGGCCCCGGTCGGGAGGCCCTTTCCTGCCAGCCGCCAGCCTCTTCGGGCCTCCCCTCCTCTCGTGGGAGGGGCGGTTATTTTTCTGATGGAGGCGATTATTTTCCGGCCGGAGCAGTTTCATCATTTGCATAAATATGGAAATCTGTGTGCCCCATTCAGACAATTATATTGGTCCGGCCAGTGGTTATTAGGAGAAATTACCCGATTGCCCCTCATAAAATCTATAAATAGGCCCCTCTCCCTCTCATTTTCATCTTTTGCTAGGCCGTGAAATCCTCCAGCGATTTTCTCTCTCCACCGCTTCTCTTCCTTGTGCACCTCTTCCTTGCACGCTAGCGTGCACACCTCTTCCTTACGAGCTCCCGCACACGCCTCTTCCCTGCATGCTCCCGCACGCTTCTTTCGTGCATGCTCCAATGTATGCCCCTTCCATGAGCACTCCTGCGTGTGCCTCTTTCATACGCACTCTCGTGAGTGCCTCTTCCATGCGCACTTTCGTACGCACTCTACTCTAACAAGCATCCCACACGCTCTCCTCTAGCAAGCGCCCTGCGCGCCTTCCTCCAGCAAATGCCTTATGCGTTCACGTCTAGCAAGCGCCCTGCACACTCTCCTCCAGCAAGCGCCACATGCGCTCTCATCCAAGTGCGCCTCTGCACTCCCCGCAGTCAAGACCATCCTAGCACGCCTCCACGCGCTCCACCATCAAGACTGTCCAAGCGCACCTCTGCGTGCTCCGCCTCCAAGACCGTCCAAGAGGGCCTCGACGCGCTCTATCATCAAGACCATCAAAATGCGCCTCTGCGCGCTCTGCTTTCAAGACCGTCCAAGCGCGCCTCTGCGCGCTCTACTGTCAAGACCGTCCAAGCATGCCTCGCTGTCAAGACCATCCAAGTGCGCCTCCGCACAACCCATCGTCTAGACCATTCCAAGCACGCCTTCGCATGCTCTACCAGGACCACAAAGCCTCCTTAGTGTCAACAGACCAAGCCCACCAGAGCGCCCAAAGTTCGTGTACCCCGCACCGCTAGCAGTTTGCAAGAGCGACATCAGAGCCCGCCAAAGACTGCTCAACTGCAGTCCGACGTACAGAACACCCAACTTTCCCAGGACCCTCGACTCAACAGCAATCTCGTCGGGTGGCGCCAAGTCAACCCTTCCAGATTCATCCAAGTGCGGCGGGAGGCAAGCCTTAGAAACCAGGATAAGCATAAAAAGTCATCCCTACTTTCGAACATTGATAAAGGACTCCAATGCATGGCCAATACATTGATGACCACAACTCACAAATAAATACTTAGCTTTGGGAGTGGTGGCTTGTCACCCTCTGAGTCATTCCCATTCTCTCTCTCCATAATTATAACGAGAGGCGGCCTATTGCCCTCGAGTTCTTTAAGAAAGCTTTGTACAACAACAAGCAAATAGTGGAGGTTTGGTCGGCACAGATCCGGCCACATGGATTTTCACCCAGTTGATGGGTTTTCCACGTTAAAAAATTCTTTTTCCAGCATTTTTACTTAATGTCACTGCTGGTACACTCGATTGCTCCAGGGCTAAGGCGATCCAATTTAGTTCAGTCTATCAGAGCATTGAGCGATCCCTAACAGTTTGGCGTCGTATGTTAGAACACGGTTCCCAACATTCATAGAAGACAGTACCCTCAGCACAGCGGTACTTGTGAATAGAAAGCATGGCAAGAATTATCGTCCGCACAACCGAAAGAATGCTCCCTGGAGGGCATATTGATCCAGTTCTTCTTCCCTTGCTCGAAAACATGCCTGAAGCAGCACTCCCAAGCACAGATATTCAAGGCTATGGATCCCATCCTGACGGAGGACCTAAAGCTCAGTATCACTGTAACCTCCCTGAAGTAGCAGGCCTTGATAGGAGGATCACACGTGAATAACTTCGTGGCATAATTGATGAAGAGTGCGAACAAGCCAGATAGCGTGCCGCTTCGACCCCCCTCCCTCTCCATTGTCATTTGCCATTTGCACATGAGATCTCAACACATCCAATCCTATCAGGTTTCAAGATCCCAAAGATCGAGATGTACGATAGAACGGGAGATCCGTCAGAGCATGTCAGACACTTCGCAATCCTGATGCAACTATACAACGCCCCAGATCCCCTACTATGCCAAGCATTCCCGATGACTCTGAAGGGACAAGCTCGCACGTAGTGTCTTTCATTGAAGGATGGAGAAATCAAGAATTTCAAAGAGTTTGCTCAATAATTCACGGACCAGTTCATCGTCAGCCGACAGATAGTCAAAGACCCTTCCCACTTGTCTGGGATCCGTCAAAACGAAGGGGAAACCCTTAAAGACTTCTTTTGTTGTTTCGCCATGAAGGCGCGAAACATCCCTAGGGTAAACCCGGAGCTCCTTCGAGGGTTTCTTATCGGAGTGCTCTGCCCCGACGGCTTTCACTCCGTACTAATACGGAAGACTATTCCCAGCTATACCGAACTCGTTCGTCGAATCGATGCCCAGATTATAGCTGATGATGTAGTGGAAGCACACCGCCAATAGTTCGAAATGGACTCCAAAAGACAATGAAAATAGAAGTCAACACCACTACTGAAGAATGACTGATGTCGCAACAATTCTCGGCGAGTCGGGGGGAATCACCACCAACAAGCTTTCACTGCCATCAATACTTCGCGAGCAGAAGTGTTGTTCACCATACACAGTCATCCCTCTCTTCAGAGGCAAAGGGCTCTCGCTCCAAACTCTGGGGACTAGTCTAAATACTACAACTACCACCAGGGATATAGGCATAGGACGGAAGATTGTTCGCGACTGAAGCTAGAGATTGAAAGACTCATCAGCTAGAGATTTCTTGAAGAATTTTGTAGTACAAGGGCCCCTAAACTAGATAGGCCTGAATGAAACCAACAGGGGGGCAATCCCTAACAAGGTCGTTCCAATGAAAGGCTCATCGGTTGAATGTCCAAGAAGCTCGCTAAAGTTATCTTATATTTTCAGTGCTTATATACACAAACAAATAATGTTTTCAATATAATTTGATGGTGCACTACTCTTCTTACAGAGTGTTCAGATCTCCGCAAAGGAGACTCTTACATTTACTTTACAGAGTGTATGGATCTCCGCAAATGAGACTCCAGTCTTTATTTTGCAGAGTGTTCGGATCTCCGCAAAGGAGACTCCGGGCTTTACTTTACAGAGTGTTTGGATCTCCACAAAGAAGACTCTGACCTTTACTTTAAATAGTGTTAGGATCTCCGCAAAGGAGACTTCGACCTTTACATTAAAGAGTGTTCGGATCTCTGTAAAGGAGACTCCGACCTTTACTTTACAGAGTGTTTGGATCTCCGCAAAGGATACTCCAGCCTTTACTTTATAGAGTGTTCGGATCTCGACAAAGGAGACTCTAACCTTTACTTTATAGAATGTTCGGATCTCCACAAAAGAGACTCTGACCTTTACTTTACAGAGTGTTCAGATCTCTTCAAAGGAGATTCCGGCCTTTACTTTACAGAGTGTTCAGATTCCCCAAAATGAGCCTTCGGCCTCTTCGGTTCGAAGGTCAGCCGTTCACCATCTCTCCGGGACCACATCACTGCGACCTCCCACTGCCGACGATCGAAGCTCCACCCTTCTCTCCGTAGTAGGTCGCTATATCGTAAGGGATTTCCCCCCACACACTCGCTAATGGTTCGAAGGTCTGCCCTTCACCGTCTCTCCGAGATCACGTCCCTGCGGCCTCTCACTGCCGACGATCGAAGGTCTGCCCTTATCTCCGTTGTAGGTCGCGGAACCGCCAGGGCCTTCCCCCCTCCCGATCACTTAGGTTTGAAGGTCAGCCCTTCATTAACATACATTCAGCGATATCCCCTAGACTAGTGAACCTGACCTTGCACTATTCGGCTAGAAGCATTTGTCCTTCACCCTGGTAGTAGACCGCGGAACCATCTGGGTCTCGTACTTCAACATTCAATCTCAAAGGAGTACTACAAAGTTGCCCAAATATAACGGAGCCAACAAATCTCACAAGAGAAGTACAAAATAACAAAGAGTCAAGCCCTGACCCTAAACTCTAAAGGAATGTGCCAGGGAATCACAAAAGGCAAAGCGAGAAACAAAAGCATAATGCCAACAACGAACTGCAAAGAGAAGAGGGAGCTCGCAAGCTAACATACAACAAAAGTACAAGAACGCCACCAAGGCAACAAGTATACAAGACAGTACTAGATACAACGAAATAAGGAGCATGCTCCTCCTCAGCAACGTCAAGCTTGGCGTACTCATACTTAGAAAGGGTCGTCAAAACCAGGATACACAACAACACGCTCATGCTTACAGAATACCATCCGCCCTTCACCCAGGTAGTGGTCTAGATGTCATCTGGACCTCGCCCACCTACCGCTATTGTCTAAGAAGCAAAATAGGTTTGCTTACATAGAGCGATGGTTCCAACACTACTAGAGCTCGACCATCACTGCGAGCAAGTGCTCAAAGCTAGAATAGTAAACAAACAATCAAGCAATGCTTACAAAGCATCCAAGGAACCACAAACATAGTGCAAAATCACTACATAATGCGGATGTACAAATGAGCAAGGGCAGATCAATACCTCATCCACATCAACATCAGAGCCCCTAACTCATCCTTGGAAGGATCTCCAGTTCCAGATTTGGCTATATTGCAACGACGCTTCTGCACCTCCATATGGATCTTCACCCTCAATCTTGCAGGTATCTCATATCATTTCGCAAACACTACACCTTACACGCACATTGCACAATATGCATTGCGTGCACATCACGCACATCGCGCCTTGCGCGCACATAGCACACATCACGCACATTTTATCATGTACAAAAAGCCCATACCTGAAAAGCATGTTCGGGCCCGACTCGGGACAAGGCCGGGCTTGGGTGCCTTATCAGGCCCCCTTATCTGGTTGCCCAGGCCGGGCCAGGCAAACTCGGGCACCGGGCCTAGCCTGGGCCCGACACTAGGCTAGGCGGAAAATCCCACTTAATAGGCAGGATTTCCTTTATTCCCGTCGAGTAGGCGGGATTAATTAAAGGAAATCCCGCCTATTAGGCAGGATTTCCTTTAATCACGCCTAATAGGCGGGATTAGGGATTAAAATTCCGCATAATCCAGGCGGGATAAAAATCCCGCCTATTTAGGCGTGATTTTAATCCCGCCTGTTGGGTGATCAGGCCGGCCCGGGCTGACCTGTAGGGTCTTATCGGAACCCCACTTTGAGAGGGAGCCCGAGCCCGGCCCAGCTCGGCTCAAGTTGAGTTCGGGCTGAGCCCGGTTGGTAAATAGCCCTGACCCGACTGTCCCGACCCAATCCCAGCCCGGTTGAGCTTTTTGGACATGACTACGCACATTGCACCTTGCACACATGGCGCACACCCCGCTCTGCACACACGTTATGCAAACTTCACTACTATACACGCATAACACCCTCCGCACATTGAGCATCACACACTTCATGCACACTACACTGATAGTGCATACCTCACAAACACCGCTTCTGGCGCACGTGGCGCCTCGTGCATATCTTACCCCCAAAACACTCATCCATAAGCACACACCACCACGAGAGAGAATTTCACTTGATGGATGATTCACCTTCTGCACCTCTGCCACACTAGTCACCTCCACCATGATCACAAATTATCACGTGCACGACCTAGGGAAAAGTCTCCGCCCTCCATTTTCTTCAGCTCTGAGATGAGGGGACTTGGGGGGCAAATGATGGGGTTCCTATAAGCTGGTTCAACCAAACCCATCAAACCGTGTGCAACCACCCGAGGCACAATCGTCGTGCCAACCGCCATAGTCATCGTCGCCAAGCACCGCACTGCAAACGCCCAAGTTGAGCGGTGTCTTTGTCGTCCAAGCCTCCACTGGCGTGCGGAGGGTCAGCATCCTTGCCATCCAGATTGGGAGGCAAATCTGCCGCCCAGCGCTAGCTGGCCCTCCGCCTAAAGGAAGGGCCACCCCAAATCGAGCGACCACCCTGGCCGCCCGATTAGGGCAGCCTCCTCCCTGCCCAGGTCTAACGTCATAATGTCGCCCGGGCTTTCTTCTGGCTAGGGAGCAGGGACGCCCAAATCGGGCAGCCTAGGGGCCGCCTGATTTGGGCGGCCGCCTCCCTGCTCAGGTCAGGCGGTATAGTGTTGCCCGACCCTTATCGTCTCCCCGCCGGAGAGCAGGGCCTCCTTGGCTGCCTGATTTGGGCAACCACCTCCTTACCCAGGTTGGGCAGTATAATACTGTTAGATCCTGGTCAGGTTAATTCCCTTCCTGAGTGCAAGGCCATCCTAAATCGGGCGGCCTTTTGGCCGCCCGATTGGGGAGGCCTCCGTACTGTCCAAGACTGGCGACGTTTTCGCCGCTCGGCCCTTCCTTTCTGGCTGTTAGCCTCGCCGAGCAGCCCCTCCCCTCGCGGGAGGGGGAGCTATTTTTCTAGCGGAGGCGGTTATTTTCCGGCCGGGGCGGTTTTGTCATTTGCATAAATATGGCAATTTGTGTGCCCCATTTCAAATGATTATATTGGTCCGGCCGGTGTTTATTGGGAGAAATTATCGGATCGCCCATCCTTAAATCTATAAATAGAACCCCTCCCTCTCATTTTCATCTTTTCTTGGGCCTGGAAATCCTCCTGTGATTTTCTCTCTCCATCGCTTCTCTTCCTTGCATTCTTCCGTGCACGCCTCTTCCTTGTACGCTCATGTGCACACCTCTTTCTTGTGAGCTCCCGCACACGCCTCTTCCTTGTGCGCTCCAACACGCTTCTTTTGAACATGCTCCCGTGTGTGCCCCTTTTGTGTGGGCTCCCGCGTGCGCCTCTTCCGTGCGCGCTCCTGCGCACGCCTCTTTCGTACGCGCTCCTGCGCGTGCTCTCCTCCAGCAGGTGCCTCGTGCGCTCTCCTCCAGCAAGTGCCCCGCGCGCCCTCCTCCAGCAAGTGCCTCGCGCACTCTCCTCCATTAAGCGCCCCGCGTGCTCTCCTCCAGCAAGAGCCCCGTGCGCTCTTAGCCAAACGCGCCTCCGCATACCCCGCCGTTAAGACCATCCAAGTGCGCCTTTGCATGCTCTGCCGTCAAGAACGTCCAAGCGCGCCTCCACGCGGTCCGCCGTCAAGACCATCCAAGCGCGTGCTCCGCCGTCAAGACCATACAAACACGCCTTCACGCGCTCTGTCGTCAAGACCGTCCAAGAGTGCCTCCGCATGCTCTACCGTCAAGACTATCCAAGCGTGCCTCTGCGCGCCTCACCATCAAGTCCATCCAAGCATGCCTCTGTGCACCCCGCTGTCAAGACCATTCCAAACGTGCATCTACAAGCTTTAACAGGACCACCTAGCCTCCTAAGTGTCAGCAGACTAAGCCCGCCAGTGCGCCCAAAGTTTATGTGCCTCGCACTGCTAGCAGATTACAAGAGCGACTTCAGAGCCCACCAAGGACTGCTCAACTGCAGTCCAACATACAGAACACTCAGCATTCCCAGCACCCTCGACTCAACAGCAATCTCGTCGGGTGACGACAAGTCAGCCATTCTAGATTTATCGCGGTGCGATGGGAGACAAGACCCAGACACCAGGACGAGCGTAGTAAGTCGTCCCTACTTCCAGGCATCGACAAAGGACTCCAAAGCATGGCCAGTATATCACTGACTACATCTCACAAATAAATACTTAGCTCTGGGAGTGGTGGCATGTCACCCTCCGAGCCCTTCTCATTCTCTCTCTCCACAATTGTAACTAGAGGTGGCTTGTCGCCCTCGAGTTCTTCAAGAAAGCTATGTACAACAACAAGCAAATAGTGGAGGTTTGGTCGGCATAGATACGACCACGTGGTTTTTCACCCAGTTGACGAGTTTTTCACGTTAAAAATTCTTTTTCCAGTATTTCTACTTACTGTGACTACTGGTACGCTCGATCGCTCCCGGGCTAAGGCGGCCCAATTTAGTCCGGTCTATCGGAGTGTTGAGCGATCTCTAACATGTACTTATTAAATCTATTATCTATAGTTGTCTTATATTTAAATATAAATTGAATACTGAATTTCTATGCGATATTATCAAGATTAATAAAACTATTATAAAAATGGATTTAAATGGGCTATTAAGAAGACTTAAGCTAAAATATTGAATGCATCTCACTTTTGTCTTAAACTTAGAATCAATCATATTAAAAAATTTCAAAAAGTAATGATTTAATTCTTGGTCTATGAAAAATCAAAACTCAATGTTAAATACATACACACCAAATTATATATATTGAACTTTATCATATTATAGAATCTATATGTTTTCGATGAAGCAAAAGAATTTTTATTTCAATTATAGTTATATTTTCAAAACATTATAAAGTATTGTAAAATCAATTATTAATTCAATTAAAATGAATATTATTGATTTCAAAATTATTTTTTGTTTTAGCGCATGGTCATTATATGAATGCATTATATTTTATTTTTGCATGTATCGCATATTATTTAGATACTAGAATCAACTTTGTACCAATAAGAACAAGTCAAATAGAATCATCACTTCATTCTAGGTTTATAGATTAAAACTTTATTTGAGAATACATGCAACATTATCATTTATTTATTCTATGTCATAACATTGAATTCAAACTCATCATTCTAGCATTATCATCTAATTAATATTATTATCCTGGCTAGTTATCTTATATTGTCATGATGAATTAAATTAAGAATAAAAAATAATTGATATTTGAAATTCATGATAACTATGTGAAGTTTAAATCTACTATAATTCTAAACATCAAATAAACTCATAGTTTATGAATTCGTACTTTGGCTTAAACGTTTAGTATGTCCAAGATCATTTACCCATGTCATGTGTCTCACTATAGTTAGGGCGTATAATTGTGTGCATTAGAGAACTAACCTCTAAATCATGTCTTGTCCTTAATCAGAAAGGGTTCCAGTGGAGCCTTGTGAGGCACTGGGGGGAAATAGTGCTAGGTTGAGCGTTGTCTTTTGTATGCACATTGGATCACCCTAACCTACGACATGTGTGCATCTTCTCATGACTATCTGTCATATAGTACAGGGCTAGTGTGTAGATATATAATTGGGTGATATTAATCTTAGACATACTTATCTCATATTTATTGCATTAACATTATTTTCCACTTTATAATTATTTATATCATGCATATTTTTGATCACACATGCTATCATGTGTTTTTCTGACTATCAAACATTTGGGCTATCATGATTTTTGAAAAACACAAGTATTTTGAAAAATCACCTATTTTGACACCTTAGGCCAAAAATCTTTTATCCGCAACTTTTTCATTATTATTCAAAAAAATTTGCTGTACTTAGTATCACTTATCTTAGAAAACTTGAATCAAGAAAAATTAGTACAAAAAATTATCAAAAACCATGTTTTCTAAGAAAAATATCGAATTTTTGTTGCTATCACCGAGCGTTAGTACTAGCGCTGGCAATAGCAAAATCAAATTTTTTCCATTTTCCTGGCATAGAAAATCATATTCTGATAGGCTCGTTAAAGACTTCTATGTTTTCTAGAAAATTAAATTTTTTGTATACAAAAATCAAATACAAAATTACAAAACATTTTTCAAAGAACAAAATTATGTTTTCTTATATGTGTGTTTATTGTTTTGTATTTTTATAAAAAATAAAAATTTATAAAAATAGTTTGTTATTCATTGTCAATGTTAAGGATGATTAATTATATTAATTAAAGATTGAATATAATGTTTAATTTAATTTTCAAGTTTCCAAAAACATTATTTTATTTATGAGCCTTGAATATTATCTTGTTATGTGCAATGAAATTGATTGCAGAAAACCATGTGTAGGATTATTTAACATAACTCTAAGTATAAGCAGTGGCAGAACTAGGATTTTTGGTCAGCTCGGGCACAACTATTCAAATTAGAATTAGTTGTTGAAAATATTGCATAAATTTTTTTATTATTATTGCAAGTTACATTAACGCAAGTTAAATTAACACAAATTACATTAACGCAAGTTACATTAATGCAAGATCAACGAGCTACTATTGCTAAACTAGTGGCAAGAAATTCAAATATGATAAATCAACGAGCTACTATTGCTAAACAATTGTTGAGAACTGAGATTGGATCTATAAATGGAAGTTCAAATATGAAAATCTATTTATAAAGCAGAAAATTAACTTGAAATCTATTTATAAAGTATAACATTTATAGATGGATTGAACAAACTAAATTCAAGTGAATCTATTTATAAATCATGAGCAAATTGCATAAAATAAAAAAGAAAATATATGTTCTTCATTTGCAAATATGAAATCTATTTAGACACACAGTGCTTGACAATTTACTGATTTGAGGAATTTTAGAATAGTCCAGTCAGAACAGTTGGAATAATTGCAAAATTGGACAGAACTCAGAAGATATGGGAACCTCTAATTTATGTATCCTCTAATTTATGCATAAAAAATCATATATGCAAAAGGATGATGCAATGCAATGATGCTTCACATCTTCAGTGTGTAGATTTAAGAAATCAGAACTCATAGAAATGAAGATTTGCTCACTTATACTCACATATGCATTTTATGATCATTGTATAGATTTATTATTCGTGTTATAATGTATTAATTACCACTAATATTAATATAATACATTAGCTCCTCAGCAAAAGACAAATAAAAAACACAAAACCTGCACTGAGAATTCATTTCCGACACCAAAAAAACTATCTCGATGCAGATCAAAAGCTTTAATCGACAAAAGAAGCATGAGATTTCAAATCATTAGGCCCCTTTCTTAGTTTGGCCATAGGCGGAGAAAGAAGGAAACAAAAAATTGCTGAAGAAAATAAAAGACAACCGTAAGAAAAATTGAGAAAGAAAGATTTGAAGGGGTGACGAGTGAGGGGCAAACTTGAAGCGAAAATGGGGAAGGAAGAGGTCATCACCTTCTCCATTATCATTAAAAAAAGGGTTGGAAGAGGCCATCACTTTCTCCATTGCCATTGAAAAGAGGGCTGGAAGAGGCAATCACCTTCTTCATTGTCATTGAAAACAGTGCTGGAAGATGAAAATGAGGCCACCGTAAGCTAAGGAAGGGGGATTGACGGAAATGAAAAGGCCATTGTTCACGCTGGAAATTGAAAATTTAGGTCGTGGCTGTATTTTGCAATTTACACGCTCGGGAACTTGCCCGATTGTGTCTCTGCATGAGTCCGCCTGTGGTAATGTTTTATGTTTATTAATAATTTTACACACTCACTTTTTTTGATAATGTACATGTGTTTTTAATCTTATACTTGAATGATTGTGTAGTGTAATAATATAATAATTAAAATGCATAACTAGATTACCTACACTACATTGAAAGTTATTTCAATTATTTGTTTCTCATGTACTTATTCATTAGAGAAATGTGGTTTTAAAAAAAATAATATTATTTGCAAAATAAGTGAATTCAGAGTCCTTGGTCACAAGCCTAAACAGAAAATAATAAATGATAAAGAAAACTCCACCAAATACTACTCACCATCCTGATAAGTCTTAATAAGCATTATGAGGTTGATCATCTTGGAAAAAGGATCGTAAAGTGTTTTGTAGCAAACAAAATATTCACCACTTCTCTTTATACACCGAATCAAAAAATAAAATAAAAAGTTAAAAAGAATTAAAGTGATCCTCAAGCACTACTTCGCTCATTGATAATTCTTAATAAGCGTTGTGTGTATGAAGCATCTTGGTAGTTGTAATTTTTTTTGTATGTGCATTGAAATACTGTGGAAGTAATTTTTATGTATTTTAATGTTGTGTTATTTCATATTATCGTGTGTTTTGATTAATTCACTTGTATACTTTGTCAAAACACTATTTTGTATACATCATTATCATTCATAAAACTTCTACTCATGAGAATTGGATCCTTATGCATATCTACATAATTCTCTACAAACTTAAGTAAATGCACTAGATGACTAAGCATGACAATTCCAATGTTTATTTTTACTTGAAATGCAAATTAATTTACATTGTAGTTCATATCTTTTTTTGATATTTTGAAATCATGCTTGCAAAATTTCAATATAATCATATCTCTTGGATTTTTTTGAAAACATCTTCATATCAGGCTAAAATTCTTTATCCTTTATATGAACTTATTTATTAATAAATATTTATTTTTAAGAATGTTTATTATATTTTATATACTTGCCACTTGTGCTTAATCATGATTAATTATTTTCTCAACATATGGTATCTTAAAATAAGAATGCTTACTTTATCATTTTAGATATGCCGCTTACTATTTTATGCTCCATAATGTTTTTTTTACAAGTAGTATTTAACAAGCATCATATTTTCTTCTCTATATAGAACACATTAATTCTTATTGCATACACTCATATACTACCTTTTTTTGATACTATCAAAAAGGGAGAATAAATTGCATAAATTCAAAAATTTAGGGGGAGTATATTAAAATTTCATAGAAAACATCTATGTAGGGGTCGGGGAGTAACCAGGGATGTGCATACTTTATTTTTTGGTCGATATTGAAATCCTTCACTAAGTGAACTCAAGTAAATCTCACACATATACACTCAGCCCTACCCACTTTTTATAATAACAAAAGGGGGAGAACTAAACGAGAAATCTAGTGAACTATATATTTTATTTAGGAGTAAAATATATATGGAACACTTATGTAGGGGGAGCATTTATGAAGAGTATGCATTTATGATTTAAATCTATCATGTTATAAACCTATTTTTCATGCTTATCTTTTACCCCACTTACCTATAAACACAAATGTTCATAAACTCACTAATTTCTCATGTAGATATTTGTTATTATCAAAATGGGGAGATTGTTGGAGCATGTGTTTCACATCTCTTGATTTGATAATAACAGATATCATGATGTATTTGATCTAGTATTTTGAGTTTTTATAGTGTGTAAGTTGTACAGGTTAAAAGAGGAGATAAGCCCTCAGTCATGAGCATAACCCAAGGGCATATACACTTTTAAAAACTAAAAAGACGAGTTTTGATTGCTGGATATTAAAATAGCCATAACTTTCAATCCAGAAAGAGTTATGAAATGTGTCACCCCATTCCAGAATGAGAACAAAGTCATCTACAGTTTGGAAAAGGTTCGGACGACAAAAGTGAAGAGGAGATATTGTAAGACGATAGCGATATTGCCGGTAATAGCGAAAATGACGGCGCATACTATATGGAGGTATAGTCATACGATAGTGCTATCTCCGCACGGTAGCCCCACAATTGTCCACAATCTCCATCATCACTACACGACCATCGTGGTGTGGGACACATGGCGTTTTGAGGAGATATCGCCCGCGATAGCTACCTATCGTCTAGCGATAGTGATTTTTCTATAAAAGACTGGACTCTGGGAAATTACTGTTACACGCCTTTTGGAGCCTTCATTTTCTACATCTTCTTAAAGCCTTCATCTATGAAATTGAGACAACTCCCATATGCAAACATGAATATTGAAAGAGGATTTTGAAGAAGTACTACAACGCACATTCTACACGAAGGTCGAATGCATCAAGAACGCGGACCTCTACATCACCTTTATCTTCACCTTCAGAAATCCTAGGGGAGTTTTCTCTTATATTTTTCATTATCTTGTAATCAATTTTATTTTATCCTTTTGTAATGGGAGTGGAGAAATCGTTCGGGGAGAACACCAAATTCCGAGGGAAGATTCCATGGGAAATCCGTCTTGTTTGTGGTGACTAGGTGTTTGTGTGGCTGAAGTATCTCTTAGATTAGAAAGATTTGAACATGCGGCATCGTAGGTAGGTTGAGTTCCTTGGGGACTACGATTTAACAATCTAGTACATATAAGGCAAGGCCAACGTTGTGGATGATGCTTTGAGTAGGAAATATTTCTGGTAAGGGAACTAGATTGAAGCGCATGGCGAGTGGTTGTTACGAGACTTTGAGTCCCTTAGAATTGTTTGTGTATCTAGAGGTGAGTCTAGTGTGGCTTAATTGAACTTGATAGAGTTATAGTGCAATCTATTCAATCGTATTCGGGAGGCAACCAGTGTGGATGCAGAGTTCCAGCCATTTATGGGGGAAGCTCAGAAAGGCAAAGGTAGTGCATTGGAGATGGTAGATGGGATCCTAAAGAGGAATGGAAGGGTGTGTGTACTGTAGTTCGGAAAACTCCGTGAGGAGTTGATGCATGTTCGAGGCACACTTTACGAAGTATATCATTCATCCGGGCAGTACGAAGATGTACTTGGATATGAAGAAATATTTTTGGTGGCATTGGATGAAACTGGATATAGCTTCGTATGCGAGTCGGTGTCAAACGTGTACCTTGGTGATGGCTCAGTGTCAGAGGCCGGACGGATTTTTGAAGCCCCTTCCTATTCTCTAGTGGAAATTTGACGACATCTCCATAGATTTCGTGCATGTTTAGCTCGGTTATCGCAAGGTAATGATGCAATTTTGGTGATTGTGAATCGTTTGACCAAAGTGGCTCACTTCATTCTGAATCGGAAGTAAGATAGCGTGGAGAAACTCATGAAGCTCTATATTTGGAACATAGTGTGATTGCATGAGATTCAAAAGAGTATCATCAGTGATCGATATGGATGGTTCACGTCCAAGGATTAGAGGTTAGTGCATAAGAGCTTAGGCACCAAGCTTAAGTTCAGTACAGTGTTCCACTTGCAGACCGATAGCCAAATGGAGAGGACAAATAGTACCTTGGAGGATATGTTGAGAATGTGTGCTCTTCATTTCGGCAAGTGATGGGAAGACCATCTGTTTATGGTTGAGTTTTTCTACAATAATAGTTTCCAAGCAAGCATCCAGATGGCTCCATATGAAGAGTTATTTGGCAGGCGGTGTCGAACGCTGGTGTCTTTATTAGTGGCAGGAGACAACCAACTTTTGGGCAAGGAAGCAGTGGAAGATTCTTGTGAGTTGGTCCGGACGACCCAAGAGCGCATGAAGGTTGCTCAAGATCGGCATGTAAAATTTGAACGCACGTCATAGGAATGTGGAGTTTGTAGTGGGGGACATGGTCCACTTGAAGATCAAGTCGTTCAAAGGTGTTTCAAGAATTTGGTGACTCAAGAAGTTGAGTCTGAGATATTTGGGCTCGTTCAAGGGTATAAAGTGCATAGGCAAAACAGCCTATTGGTTGGCGTTATCCGAAAAGTTGAGTGAGTTATATGATGTTTTCCATGTCTCGGTGCTGAGAAAAGTATTAGTAAAGTTGAGTGAAGTGGTCGAGTCAGCGGCCGTGTCAGTGACAGAAAACTCGAGGACGATGGTTCGTCGAGTTTCCATAGAGGACATGAAAATCCGACATTTGCGAAATAAAGATGTCAAGCTCATGAAAGTGCAATGAGACAATTGCAGGCGGGATGAATTCTCCTGGAAGCGCGAACAAGTGATGCGGGAAGACTTCCCAGAACCGTTTAGTTGAGGTACGTTTATGTTTTGTAGCATTTTAAATTTCGAGGATGAAATTCTTTAAAGGGGTGGAGTTGTAACGCCTTAAAATATTTCACCTGGGGTTTGTGAGTGTTGATTGAGGCGGCAAGTGACTCTGTTTCCTTGGTCAAAGTGGCCTAGGCTTCTATCATCATGTGTGTCGTGTACGTTTGGAGTACACGATGATATCGTCGTGTACGTCATGTAGATTTAGAGTACATGATGATATCATCGTGTGTGTATGTTTAGAGTACACAACGATATTAATGTGTGTGTCATGTACGTTTAGAGTACACAACGATATCGTCGTGTTCAGTGAAATATCGTTATGTTCAAACCAGAAGGAAGTTTTCTAAGTGTCGTGAACTAGTTTTGTAAATAGGCATTTTTTTGGACTTCCATTTTTTGGGACTTGATCCAATAACTCAAATTTCATGCTTGTGAATCTTAAATAGGGCAGAGGAGTTGTCCCCTTAGGTTTTTTCCAAGTTTTTTTTACCGATGACCCGTGAGAGAGGGCATGAGTGGAAGAGGAAGAAGACCTAGATTCGTCATTATTGGAGCTTTGGAGTTCCATTTGCCGATTCATGTCGGATCTGTGGAGAGGACTTGAAGGTGAACTCATTCATCCTTGCTATTCCAAGCTTCCATGTCAAGAAAGAGGCATCCTAAGCCTGAGACATCTCTCTTCTCAGGCTTAGGATGTGTGCATGGCATTTTTTTCTTCATGCTTTTATTTTCTGCAATTTCATGGCACCAGATCTCTCAAATGAGAGGAGTTTGGGTCACCTAGGTTTAAGAAGAACTATCTTGTCGATTGAGTCCGCCCCCGACATATTTTGCATTAGAGATCCACTCCGCTAGTGGATTAAACATTGTAGGTGAAGACGAAAGCGCGATCGGTGGTCCGATTCGGTGATATTGTTTGACGTGCATTTTAGGGATTTTGCTAGAAATTTATTTGTGGAAAAAATGTCGTTGCGATGCCCTTATATTTTTGTATGAGAATGAACCTTGACTAGTGTACAACCCCGTATCCAGCGAGTGGGCTAACAGGAGCCGATCCGGTCGGCCCAGACCGCCCCCGAGCCCCAGGCGAGTTCAGTAGGGTATGCCAAGCCCAGCATGCCGAGTACGGGCTCGGCAATCGTCGGGCCGAGCTCGAAGATTGTGGAGCTGAGCCAAGCGAGAGGAAGCCATTCATCGTGGGGCCGGCCGAGTACGTGCTCGTCTAGAGCCGAGGGGTTGACGAGTGCCAACGCGACCGTCATCTGCGAGCAGGGGCTTCAGGCCCAACTTTCCCAGGCCTGAGGCGAGGCGAGCCGGTCCGCGGTGCTGAGAGAGGCGAGCTCACTCAGCGCCTTCTCCAGTGGCGTTGAGTCAGGCGAGTCAGGTCTGCGGTGCTGAGAGAGGCGAGCTCATCCAACGCCCTCTCCCGCGGCGCTGAGAGAGGCGAGCTCACTCGCCGCTTTTCACCTCGGCGCGGGGGGAGCCTTCTCGCGCCCATACTCGCCGCCCCCGATCGATGGGCTCTTCTCAGGGCCAGCTCGCCCTTCAGTTGCGGGGTGTTTTTACCATGTTACCCCCTCTGGATTGCCTATAGTCCTCGAAAATAGTGACGGGTAGATATTGGCAGATCATCTTTTCCTATAAATAGGACCCAAGGGGTACCTCAGAAGGCACGCTTGCTGGTGCCCGGTCTTCTAGCGCTTTCTGAGGTACCTTAGCTTCAGCACTTGGCTAAGGAGGGGAAGCACTCAAAGATCTTCCGGGTGTGTGGTGGGACCTCCGTGCTGAAGCCTTGGGTCTGTCCCCGGTCCTTTTCACTTGTAACTTAGGCTTGTGAGTAGAGAAGTAAGTGTGCGATCACCCCTTCCGCAAGGGTCGAACTCCACAGAGACCGATTTTTCGGTTTCAACACTTTGGTGCAGTGAGCGTGGAGCGTGGTCAGCACAGAAAATCTTCCGCAAGACCGATGGCAAGAGACGAAGGGTAAGGTTCAGGCAGGGCGAGCTCGCCACCTCCTCCCCCTCCCGCGACGGCGGGGATGTCCGCAGAGCTCAGGGAGGAAGTACTCGGTCTCGTCAGGGTCACACTCGGCATGCGAGCTGAGAGGACGACGCCAGCGGTTCCCGTAGTCGCCGATCCAGCACTAGGCAACGATGCGCCCCTCAGGCGCGTGGGGAAGGAGGTCGCGAGAGAGGGGGAGCGCGAGCCGAGGGGGCGAGTCCTCTTCCCAGGCTCGGCAGGCGAGTACCTATTCGGCGAGACGGTGTGGAGGGAGTTCCCAACTCGTCCGGCCGAGGGAGGAAGTCCCTTCAGCAAATTCGTTTCGTCAGCCCCAATTCCAGAAGGGTTTCGAGAGCCGGAGATGTCCTACTACTCGGGGAAGGGAGATCCGATCCAGCACGTCCAGTGGTTCGAAGACGTGGTATCAATCCGACAGATGTCGGATGGCTTCAAGTGTAGGCTCTTCGCCATCACCCTCAGGGAGAAAGCGAGAGAGTGGTTTCATCAGCTCCCGGCTGGTTCCATCTACTGCTTCGAGGACTTGCGCAGAGGATTCATGTTGAGATTCACCACCTCAAAGAAAAGAAAGAGGGAGGTCGAGTCCTTGTTCCGTATCAGGCAGAAAGTAGGGGAGACCCTGGGAAGTTACCTGGACAGGTTTCAGGAGGAACTGTCCCAGGTACAAGAGATGTCAGGGCACACCATGATGGTGGCCTTCACCCTGGGTCTCCAACCTGGGTTCTTCGCCATGGAGTTGAAAAGGACGCCTCCGGTGTCTTTCGAAGCGCTCCTGGAAAGAGCGGCAAGGTAGGCCGACATGGAGGCAACACATCCAGAGTTCGCTCGGAGATTGGCCAGGTGGGCCATGGAGGAGGAGAAGCCAAGGGGAAGTCGAGCCCAGGAGGAGAGAAGGGTCGAGCCTCGGCAGAGAGAACAGCAACCGCAGCAACCCAGGTGGGGGCGTCAGGAGCCGAATAACCGATTGGGTTGGATGTCGGAGTGGCAGGATCAAGGGCCACGGAGGGGTTATCAGGGAGGAGATAACCGCCAAGGTGGGCGCGGCCAGTTCCACCCCCAGGGTGGAGGCAGGGCAAGAGACCCCCTCTTCCCGATCAGGAGGAGGCCATGGCTATCGCCCTGGGGGGGAGAAGGAGAGGACAACTAAGGAGGAGGAGGGAGGTCAGGGTAGACCTGCCCTATTGTGACTACCATCAAGAGGAGGGGCACATGACGATCACGTGTCCGGAGTTCCTCGAGATGCGGGGGAACAGGGAGCAGCAGCAGCAGCAGCGGAATCATCAGGAGGTGCGGATTGAGGAAGTCCGGCCTTAGGCGGAGGGGGATCGTTGCGAAGACCGGGCCGATCTGGGGACCCGAGGAGGGATCGGAGTGATCCATGGGGGGGTGGGAGTCGAGGCTTCCCGGAAGGCAAGCATCCACACCATGTACCGAAGGAGCATCGGCTCCACATCTCAGACTCCACCCCTAGAGGAGAGGATCACCTTCTCAAGGGAGGACATGTCGGGTCATGATGACCCCTTCTGCGATGCGCTGGTCATCCAGACAGCCATCGAGAATTTCACAGTCTCCCAGATCCTCATTGATAATGGGAGCTCCGTCAACATCATCTTCAAGAGGCCCTTCAATTCCATGCAGGTAGAAGCCAAGAGAGTGCTGGCCTCCGATGGGCCTCTCTTCGGTTTTTCGGGGGAGAGGAAAGAAGTAGAGGGGGGAGTAGGACTCCATGTCAGCTTAGGGGGCAGTCCAGGAACTGCCGGTTCGTCATAGTGGAGGCCCCCAGCAGCTACAACGCCATTTTTGGAAGGCCCCTCATCAGCGCCTTCCGCTGCGTCCCCTTCTCCTTCCATCAATGTCTTAAGTTCAACGTGGAGGGGATCCAGGTCCGGGTTCGCGGCGACCCCAAGGCAGCTCGAGAATGCTACGTGACGGCGGTGAATTCCATTTCTTGGCAGGAGGAGGCCGAAGAGATGGGGAGAAGGATGGAGGAGGAGGAGGGGCAAGAGGCCGGAGAATAAGGCGGGGAGGAAGGAAGGATGGAGGAGGTGGAAGGGCAAGAGGCCGGAGAAGAAGGCGGGGAAGAAGGAAGGATGGAAGGGGACGCCCGCGAGGTACTCCCTGAGGAGTCAGTTGAGGCGATGATCGTAAAAGGAGGGGAGGTCCTTACTCCAAGAGAGGAGGACATCGCAGAATGGGAGGAGCAGTCCCGGTTGGAGGCCGCCGAGGAGGTAGTGGAGATGGAAGTTCTCACCCAGGATGGCAGGGTGGAGAAGGTCCGCATCAGCGGGGGGCTGACCCCGGAGGATCAAGGCAGGGTGCTGGAATGCATCCAAAAGAACGTGGATGTCTTCGCTTGGAGCGCAGCCGAGATTCCTGGGATCGATGCTGACGTCGTCTTCCACCGTCTCAATCTAGACCCAGAGGCTCGCCCCATCCAGCAGAAGAGGAGGTCCGTCACGGACAAGCTGGTCGAACCAATCAGGGAGGAAGTCACCAAGCTCCTTAAGGCCGGCTTCATTTCCGAAATTCAATACCCCGGCTGGGTCTCGAATGTTGTAATGGTGAAAAAAGGGGACGGCCGGTGGAGGATGTGTAGATTTTTCACTGCTTAATAAATCATGTCCGAAAGATTATTACCCCTTGCCTAGAATCGACGCGCTGGTAGATTCAGCCGTTGGTTTCTCTGTGATGAGTTTTTTAGATGCTTTTTCAGGTTATCATCAGATCAGTATGCACCCTCCTGACATAAAAAATATCTCGTTCATCACAGGAGATGGATGCTACTGCTACAAGATAATGCCTTTTGGGTTAAAAAATGCAGGGGCAACATACTAGAAGATGATGGACCGTGTATTCCAGGGACAGAAGGGGAGGAAATTGGAAGTGTACGTGGATGACTTGATGGTAAAAAGTCGGGAGGTCGGTTCTCTCCTCCAGGATCTGGAGGAGACCTTTGGCACCCTGCGTAAATACAAGATGAGGTTGAATCCTCTGAAGTGCATCTTCGGGGCGAGCAAAGGCAAATTTATGGGTCATCTCCTCACCCCCGCCGGAGTCGAACCCAACCCTAACAAGGTCCGGGAGATTATGGAGTTGGGGTCACCTCGGGATGCGAAGGAGGTACAACGACTGACGGGGAAGCTGGCAGGACTGAGCAGGTTCCTCTCCCGGGCCGGGGAAAGGTGTTCTCCCTTCTTCAAAACCTTGAGGGGAGGTCGGAAGTTCGAGTGGATCCCGGAGTGCGAGGAGGCATTCCAGGCCTTGAAGAGGCAATTGACTCAGGCCCCCTTGCTCCAAGGGCCGAAGGAGGGGGAGGATTTGTTTTTGTATTTAGGGGTCGGGGCGAAGGCCGTGAGTTCTGTCTTAGTTCGGGAAGAGGGGAGGAAGCAGCTGTCCATCTATTATGTGAGTAGGGTTCTGAGGAAGATGGAACTCCGCTACCCCATCTTGGAGAAGTTGGCCTTCGCTCTAATCATCTCGGCTCGGAGGCTCAGGCCCTACTTCCAGGCACACTCCATCCAGGTGGTAACCGACCACCCCCTCCGCAACATCTTCGAGAGAGTGGAGCACTCAGGAAGACTCGCCAAGTGGTCGGTGGAGTTGAGCGAGTTTGACATCTCCTTTGTCCCTCGACTCGCGATCAAGGCGCAAGCAATGGCTGACTTCCTGGCTGGCTATGTGGTCGAGGTAGCAAAAGACAAACTCACTTGCCCCATCCTTTGGAAGGTGATGGTGGATGGGGCTTCAGGGAAACACTCCTTGGGGGTTGGGGTCGTCTTGGAGAGTCCCCAAGGGACCCGGATTGAGCAAACGGTGGTGATACATTTCTCCATAACCAACAACCAGGCCGAGTACGAGGCAGTGATCGCAGGATTGCGCCTGGCCAAGGAATTGGGAGTGCATGATGTGAAGGTCCTCACTAACTCTATGGTAGTAGCCTCCCAGATCAACGGGGAGTTCGAGGCGAGGGAGCCCACCCTATAACGATATCTGGCCAAGGTTAAGGGAATTATTGGGGGGTTCCAAATCTTCTCCATTCAGCATGTGCCACGGGAGGAAAGTCAACAAGTCGACCACCTTGCCAAGCGCGGCCCTCGGATGGGGGGCACTATCACGGACCTTTTTCACCCATCCCTGGAGGAAGGAGAGTTGATGGAGATAGATCGGCGATCCACATGGATGGACCCATTCACTACCTACTTGTCCACGGGAGAGTACCCAGAAGGGATGGATAGAAAGAAGCTCAAGTACAAGTCAGCATATTACCTCTTGCACGACGGGCAACTTTACCGCAAGACCCTTTCGGGATTACTGGCTCGTTGTGTGGCGGAGGGGGAGGTGTCGAGGATTTTGGAAGAGGTCCACTCCGGGGAATGTGGGAGCCATTCGGGAGGTCGGACCCTGGAGGGAAGGATCATCAGGCAGGGCTACTCTGGCCTACCCTGGGGCACGATGTCTTAGAATTTGTCAAAAAATGCCATAAGTGTCAACTGTTTTCCCCCGCCAACTACAACCGGCTCAGCGACTCAGGAGTATCACGGCCCCTTGGCCTTTCGCAATTTGGGGAATGGACTTGGTAGGTCCCTTCCCCCAGGCAAGCGGGCAGAGAAGATTCTTGCTGGTAATGATCGACTATTTCTCCAAGTGGATGGAGGTGAAGGCGTTGGCCAAGGTGACCTCGCAGATCATTCGAAATTTTGTATGGGGAGAGATCATCTGCAGGCATGGGATGCCCCAAGCCATCGTCACCGACAACGGACCACAATTTGCCAGCAACGAGTTCATCAAGTTCTGTAGAGAGCTCGGGATTGACCTCAGGTTCGCCTCTGTCCACCACCCAAGGAGCAACGGGAAGGTGGAGGCGGCCAACAAGATTATCGTGAACCTCCTGAAAAAGAAGGTGGAAAATTTGAAGGGGAATTGAGTGGAGCAACTCCCCTCGGTCCTCTGGGCCCTGAGGACTACTCCCAACACCGCCACGGGGGAGACGCCTTTTAAACTATCTCACGGAAGCGAGGCAGTGCTCCCCATTGAACTTGAGGTCCGTACTCCCAGGGTTGCTGAGGCGGAAGCTGGAAGGGAGGAGTGGAGAGTTGAAAATGAGGGAGAATAGCGGCTCTCCTTAGACTTGATATAAGAAGTGCGCGACCTCTCAGCGGTTCGACAGGAGGAAGTCAAGCGGAGAATGGCTAAGTATTTTGACAAACATGTCCGGGTCAAGCATTTTGTGGAAGGCGACCTGGTTCTAAAGAAGGTAGATGCGGCGGGAAGATCGGCGGCCGTGGGTAAGCTCCATCCAAACTGGGAGGGGCCCTTCATCGTAAAGGAGGCATTAAAATCGGGAGGGTACCTCCTCCAAAATGTGGAGGGCGAGACTTTGAGCCACACCTGGAGCGGCGACGACCTGAAACGCTTATATCCCTGAATGTTTGTAAGTGCCTCAATTCTTTAAAGGCAATGTGTTTCACTCATTTGAGCCTCCTTTTTGTTCATAATAATCGTAACAATGACATGAGATGTGGCGGAACTTCCATGGAAGAGCATCAAAAACACTCAGGAAAATATTCTAAGTATTCTCGCTCTGGGGTTAGGTCTCGATTTTCCCGCTGTCAGGCTCCCTCCAAGCTGGCAGGGCCGGGGTCTCGATGGACGTCGTTATGACCCTGGGACAGAGCCCGGAGGATGTTCAACACCTGCCCTCAGGCTCCCATCTAGCTTATTGGCCTGGTGGTAGCACCCGGGAAAGGAAAATATTCTAAGTATTCTCGCTCTGGGGTTAGGTCTCGATTCTCCCGCTGTCAGGCTCCCTCCAAGCTGGCAGGGTCAGGGTCTCGATGGACGTCATTATGACCCTGGGGCTGAGCCCTAGAGGATGTTCAACACCTGCCCTTAGGCTCCCATATAGCTGACTGGCCTGGTGGTAGCACCCGGGAAAGGAAAATATTCTAAGTATTCTCGCTCTGGGGTTAGGTCTCGATTCTCCCGCTGTCAGGCTCCCTCCAAGCTGGCAGGACCGAGGTCTCGATGGACGTCGTTATGACCCTAGGGCTGAGCCCGGAGGATGTTCAACACCCACCCTCAGGCTCCCATCTAGCTGACTGGTCTGGTGGTAGCACCCGGGAAAGGAAAATATTCTAAGTATTCTCGCTCTGGGGTTAGGTCTCGATTCTCTCGCTGCCAGACTCCCTCCAAGCTGGCAGGACCGGGGTCTCGATGGACGTCGTTATGACCCTAGGGCTGAGCCCGGAGGATTTTCAACACCCGCCCTCAGGCTCCCATCTAGCTGACTGGCCTGGTGGTAGCACCTGGGAAAGGAAAATATTCTAAGTATTCTCGCTCTGGGGTTAGGTCTCGAATCTCCCGCTGCTAGGCTCCCTCCAAGCTGGCAGGGCCGGGGTCTCGATGGACGTTGTTATGACCCTGGGGCTGAGCCCGGAGGATGTTCAACACCCGCCCTCAGGCTCCCATCTAGCTGACTGGCCTGGTGGTAACACCCGGGAAAGGAAAATATTCTAAGTATTCTCGCTCTGGGGTTAGGTCTCGATTCTCCCGCTGCTAGGCTCCCTCCAAGCTGGCAGGGTCGGGGTCTCGATGGACATCGTTATGACCCTAGGGCTGAGCCCAGAGGATGTTTAACACCCGCCCTCAGGCTCCCATCTAGCTGACTGGCCTGGTGGTAGCACCCGGGAAAGGAAATATTCTAAGTATTCTCGCTCTGGGGTTAGGTCTCGATTCTCCCGCTTCCAGGCTCCCTCCAAGCTGGCAGGGTCGGGGTCTCGATGGACGTCGTTATGACCCTGGGGCTTAGCCCGGAGGATGTTCAACGCCTGCCCTCAGGCTCCCATCTAACTGACTGGCCTGGTGGTATCACCCGGGAGAGGAAAATATTCTAAGTATTCTCGCTCTAGGGTTAGGTCTCGATTCTCCCGCTTCCAGGCTCCCTCCAAGCTGGCAGGGCCAGGGTCTCGATGGACGTCGTTATGACCCTGGGACTGAGCCCGGAGGATGTTCAACGCCCTCCCTCAGGCTCCCATCTAGCTGACTGGCCTGGTGGTAGCACCCGGGATAGGAAAATATTCTAAGTATTCTCGCTCTAGGGTTAGGTCTCGATTCTCCCGCTGTCGGGCTCCCTCCAAGCTGGCAGGGCTGGGGTCTCGATGGACGTCGTTATGACCCTAGGGCTGAGCCCGGAGGATGTCCAACACCCGCCCTCAAGCTCCCATCTAGCTGACTGGCCTGGTGGTAGCACCCGGGAAAGGAAAATATTCTAGGTATCCTCGCTCTGGGGTTAAGTCTCGATTCTCCTGCTGCCAGGCTCCCTCCAAGCTGGCAGGGCCGGGGTCTCGATGGACATCGTTATGACCCTAGGGCTGAGCCCGGAGGATGTTCAAAACCCGCCCTCAGGCTCCCATCTAGCTGATTGGCCCGGTGGTAGCACCCGGGAGAAGCAAAATGATCTGAATATTCTCATTCCGGGGGTAGGTCTCGATTCTCCCGCTGTCAGATTCCCTCCAAGCCGGCAAGGGAAAAGGTCACGATGGACGTTGTCACGGTCCCGGGGGGGTGGACCCGAAGGTTGACATATGGCAAACATATGCGAGCAAACCCACCAGTCGGAGAGGCGAGCCCAAGGGGTCCTGCTTCCCTTGGTTTTCTGATTAGGAAGGATTTTTGGCTCCACCTAGTCGAAGGAAAAATATGCCTCCCGTGCGAGCCCGGACTCGCAGGGGTCTGCTCGACAGAAGATCTTTTCTCAGAATGATAGGCGGGCACCTGCGGTGGCCGCTCTCGCAAAGGTCACCTAGCGAGTAAGCGGAGAGATCGCGAGTCTGGTCGCTGCCAATGCTCAAGGCCTCTCGCTGAGCACGAATCCTAACTCACGTGCATTCTAGCGCTAAAGGTAAAAAAAGAGATAGAAATTTTTTTCAGTATATTTGCAAAAAGGGGAAAGGCTCGCCCCGGCGAGATTACAAAAGGGGGGGGTGATTACAAGAAGAAAGACAGTAGAGAAGGGGGGGGGAAGTTCGGTCAGCTCTCGCCCTCCTCTCCCGAATGGCGATCCTCCTCGCCTCCGAGCGACTTTTCCTTGCCCTTCGTCCCATCGAAGAGGGAGCCGAAGCTCTCCTTCTTCTCGCTGGGCGGGGACGGCGGGAACAGGCTCGGCAGAAGATCCCAGACCGCCACCTCCTCGCAGCCCTCGGCCAGAATCCCCGATCCTTTCATGGCGTCCAGGAGGCATTCGGCAGAATCGATCGAGTTGACTCGCAGCCGCTCCATGACCTCCCCCTCGCCGAAAACCCGGGGCCGCTTGTAGGGTAAAGGGGGCTCGGCGCCGTCTGGGGGGAAAAGGGCTTCCGTCAGCCGACGGACCTCGCCTTGGAGACAGCGGTTCTACTCCTTTAGCGCCTCCACCTCGGTCGCCGACCGAGCAGCAAGGGCCTCCTGCTCGCGCGAGCTGGCCTCCTGATCCGCGAGGCGGACCCGCAGTAGGGCAGTCTCGCCCTCCAACTCGCTAGCGCGGGCCTGCAACACCTTGGCGGACTCGGCGTCCTGAAAAGCAAAAAGGTAAGATTCTCGGTAAAATATTTTCCCAAGTTAAAATGAGAGTTGGTCGGATCTTACCAGCCCGCCCGAGGCCTCGTCGAGTAAGCGCTCGGCAATGCCGAACCGCCGCTCCGCGTCGGCAGCTTTCTCCGCCGCCAGGTCGCGCTCCTGCTCTGCTTTTATCAGAAGTTGGTTGAGCTGGAAGCCGCGGCGGACCATCATATGGTGAAGTTCGAAGTCCCTCAGATGAGCCTGCAGACCCTCGTGGCCTATCTGTCGAGGAGTCAAGTTCTGGTAGGCATCGGCGCCCTCCCGGCCATAGAGGCCGAAGCCAAGGGCAAACGTGTGGCCCATGGGAGGCCGGCGAGCTCCCCAGGAGGGGAAGCGAGTGGAGACGGAGACGCGGTGGACCCCCTCATCCCAGACCAGCATCGGCTCGCCAGCCGCATCCTTGCTCCTTCCCCCCTTCCCGAAGTGAGGGTGGTCCTTTGGAGCTCCCGAGCCACTGGGAGCAACCTCCTCCACAGAAGGAGGGGAGGAGGACCCGCGCTTCTTCCCGCGAGGGGATGACGTCTCCTTCAGCGGGCTCGCCGGGGCTTCGTCGGAGAAAACCTCCGGCGAGCTCATGAACCTAACGGGTGATACGGGCTGCTGTGGCCGGCCTCGCGAGACCACCCTCGCCTTTTTAGAGGCCGAGGGGCGGTGAACCGAGATCGGCCCCCCAAGCTCCAGCCGCCTCTTGCTGGAGGGCTTACCTCTGACCTTCTCTTCCCGGCACGCCTCAGCCGTGGCCTGGGCCCGCTCAAGTGGGTCCGAAAACACCTTCGGGTTGGCAAAGGGAGGGTTCACCGGGATCAGTCGCTCCCCTGCAAAAAAAAAACTTAGCCAAAAAATAAGGTTCTGATCGATTAGGCCAAGTGGCGAGCAGAAGGTGGGCGAGACAAACCTTCACCAGGAAGGACAGGCGGCAGGGATTCGAGGCCGCGGCGGAGGAAGGCGACCTCAAAGTCCTTGTACAGAAAGAACTTGTGAAGCTCGGCGTCATTGCAAGACACGGACGGCGTCCGGTACACCTCCTCGCTCTTCTGCAGGGGCGAGAAGGGAATGTTGCCGAGGTCGCCCCGGATAAAGGCGATCTTCGACATCCAATTGTGATTCTTGTTGGCGACCTCGCAGATCTTTATGGATGTACCTCCGAAGAAGGCGACCCCGTCGGCGTTGGCTTTGTAGGAGAAGAGCTTGCGGAAGACGGTGAGGTTGAACTCGATCCGCTCTCAGCGGAGGTAGCAGGCAAACCCCACTATCATAGCGATGGCGTTGGGGTTGAGCTGCGCGGGCACAGCGCCGTAGTACTTAAGTACCTGGCGGACCTCCGGCCAGAGCGGCAGGCGCAACCCCACCTCAAAATGCGAGATGGGGAAAGCGAGCTCGTCCTCAAAGAAGGAGTTGACGGCCTCATGCCCTCGCCGGGAGGCGGGCCACAAAGCCGGCAGGGACATAGTCCGCCACAAACTCGGCGAGCTCGCCCGCCGTGGTGTTCCCCTCGAAAAAATAGTGGTCTGCGAAGTTCTGGGCGCACTTGGCGCGGCCATCGGAATCGGGGTTTCCTTTACCCATACTCGCTGAGGGAACGAAAGCACGCGAGCAGCAGGTGGGGAGGGCAAGGAAAGGAAGAAATGAGAAGGCAATAAAGACGTAGCCGGGGGTAGGTGGGGATCCCTATTTATAGAAAAAGGAGGGGAAGCGAAACCGACTGACCAGCCCGGCTCGCATACCCTGTCTCACGTATCCCGTCTCGCCGCTCTCTACTCGCCGACCTAGGCGAGCCTAGATGAGGAATTCGAAAAGGCACGCACCACTCGAAGGAGAAAAGATACGCTCGCATGATAAAAATTTATACACTTTATTAGCATTAAAAGATCAAATTGTACAGAGCAAGGAAAAAAAGAAAAGCACGAGCATAGACTAGGCGATAGTGGGGGCGAGTATCGGTCGGCTCGCAAGGGAGCCGTCCTTAATTACCCCGGTCTCGCCGACCCGATGTCGTCAGCCGCTGCGCGAAGAGTTGCCGAAGCTGCCCCAGATTCCTGTTTGCCGCTCGCAGGTTCTCATCAATCTCATCGAAGAGTATGGAGGAAGACGTCGCCGCATAGGCCAAGCCGACCCTCGGCTCGCCAGCAAGTCGCGTGCACTCCTCTTGCAGCCTGGAATTGTCTTTCTTCAGCACCTGGAGCTCGCGCACTAACTTTTTGAGGACCAGTTGTCTCCGCCTCGACCGTTCGGGGCTATTCACCTCCGAGTCCAAGAAGATTTCCAAAGCGCGCGACGATGGAAGGGGCGAGTAGACAGCCTGTTCGGCTGAGTCATCGGCCACAGATTGGTTAGGGAGGCCTGCACAGGGAAGTTGAGATAGCGAGTGGTAGGGGCGAGCGCCAGTTAGAATCGGACGCAAAATGAGGGGGTCAGGGACATACCTTCAGAATCTCAGGGGGAAGCAGGAGCGGGTGTGTGCTCGGCATCCACCCCAGTAGCCGCGGGAGAAGAAGAGGGTTGTTGAGGGTGAAGGCGAGCCGGCGATACCAGCACCCGCGAATCCGGCTCCATGACTTCGGTGACAAGGGGCGAGTCTCGCGGGCGCAGGTCAGAGGATGGCTCAGGCGCCTTGGCAGGTAGATTCTCGACCCTCGGTGTGGAGACCTCGCCGCCTAGGTCCTATTCGGCGATAAGATCCACAAAATCTTTATCATGAGGGGCCAGGGCAGAACGGTTGGAGGAGTCGGAGCCATTGGCCAAGGTGTTCTTTAGGTTAGCAAAGATGTGCTCGGCCTCAGGAGGAAAGGGCCTCGCCCTCTTGGCCGAGCCAAATTCAGCAAAGCGGCGAGCCTGGGCGTTTAGATCCGTCAGGGCCGCAGCGCGAAGGGCGGTCTCCCCGCGGGATTTCGCGAGTCGCTCCATGACCTCTTTTGGGAGTGGCATCTCGGCAGGGCTTAAGTAAAGAGAGGGGCGGAAGTCAGTCGAGCAGGCAGGGCACGTATATATAGCCACCGGTGGGTACTACCAAGAGATTCCTTTCGGCTCCTGTCGCACTCGCAGGATCCTAGTGGGTTGGATGTTTCTTTCCGAGTTTATGCCAACCTCGCAAAGAGCGGGGATTGTGTACAACCCCGTATCCAGCGAGTGGGCTAACAGGAGCCGATCCGGTCGGCCCAGACCGCCCCCGAGCCCCAGGCGAGTTCAGCAGGGTATGTCGAGCCCAGCATGCCGAGTACGGGCTCGGCAATCGTCGGGCCGAGCTCGAAGATCGTGGAGCTGAGCCCGGCGAGAGGAAGCCATTCATCGTGGGGCCGGCCGAGTACGTGCTCGTCTAGAGCCGAGGGGTTGGCGAGTGCCAACGCGACCGTCATCTGCGAGCAGGGGCTTCAGGCCCAACTTTCCCAGGCCTGAGGCGAGGCGAGCCAGTCCGTGGCGCTGAGAGAGGCGAGCTCACTCAGTGCCTTCTCCAGTGGCGTTGAGTCAGGCGAGTCAGGTCCGCGGCGCTGAGAGAGGCGAGCTCATCCAACGCCCTCTCCCGCAGCGCTGAGAGAGGCGAGCTCACTCGCCTCTTTTCACCTCGGCGTGGGGGGGAGCCTTCTCGCGCCCATACTCGCCGCCCCCGCTCGATGGGCTCTTCTCAGGGCCAGCTCGCCCTTCAGTTGCGGGGTGTTTTTACCATGTTACCCCCTCTGGATTGCCTATAGTCCTCGAAAACAGTGACGGCTGGATATTGGCAGATCATCTTTTCCTATAAATAGGACCCAAGGGGTACCTCAGAAGGCACGCTTGCTGGTGGCCGGTCTTCTAGCGCTTTCTGAGGTACCTTAGCTTCAGCACTTGGCTAAGGAGGGGAAGCGCTCTAAGATCTTCCGGGTGTGTGGTGGGACCTCCGTGCTGAAGCCTTGGGTCTGTCCCCGGTCCTTTTCCCTTGTCACTTGGGCTTGTGAGTAGAGAAGTAAGTGTGTGATCACCCCTTCCGCAAGGGTCGAACTCCACAGGGACCGATTTTTCGGTTTCAACAACTAGGGCGGTAAAATGTAAGTAGTGGATTGTGATGTTCGTTTCTATGTGAAGGTGTGACTTTGTCTTTGTGGTCGGTCAGCTAGCCCGTGATGTTGCGATTTATGTGTGGAGAGCATCTCGACAAGACAAGTCCCCTCTTGTGAAAACTGACGAGGACGTCTACGCTTTTGGACAGGCCTGATGATGTTGTGAACCATGTGTGGGTGAGGTCTAAGCGAGAGTCCTTAGTATCAGTTGTGCTTAACTTGGTTATTTGGCGAGAACGGTGGAGCCGATGGACAAGCCTGATGGTGTGGTGATCCATGTGCGGGTGGGGTCTCAGCGGTAGTTCTCGTCTTTGGGCTTGTATGTCTTTGGGGGAAATAAGAGTACCCATGTGATTGATGTGACATGATGGTGTGTGATGATATGTTAGAATCATATATGTTATAGGGTGTCTTGGATGAAACTTAGGTTTGCATACAAGCTGCATTTTAGGACCTTTCTATTTAAATGCTTAACATTAAAACATGTTTGATGTTTGTGACGCTCATCCATGTTGTTTCTATATTATTTTATGTTTTATTATATATGCATACAAAGTACTGACCTTTAGGATGATAGAGTGTCATGTGGTCCGCTAGGAATGGCCGGGAGGAGGGGTGTTTGTTACATAGATGAGATCAGCCTTAGCTCACCCGCATTACATCAAATTTTTATCGGGACAAGGATAGCAAGCTAGAGCTAGCTCGCTGGCCAAAAAGGCATAAGCTTCACAAAGTGTACCTCCTTTTGTTTCGGTAGTGTGTTTTGTTTCCTTTATTTTGTTTCTGGCTTGCATGCCGAGGTAGCATAAGAATGTTGTGCTCTTGACTTGATGATGTGTGGTATGCTGATTTGGACATTTTAATGTTGTAAGGCCATATGGTCATTTGGACTCCTATGGTAGTGTGGACAGCTTCTGTTTTCTACTTAGCATTTGCACTGTTTTATATTTTAAGTTTTGAGATGTGTAGTATTCTATATCATTTTTAATACCAAAGTTATGACATCCATATGTTGTGGGATCCCGGTCGAACTCATATTATATATTCATCGTAAGGAAGGTTTTACAGAAAACCCCCTCAACTGGGTAAAAAACTATGTAATCGGTTTGGTGTCGGTCAAATTTTACTATCAGCAGCGATTTACAAATTATCGGTGGAATCGAGGGCGACAGGTCGCTCCTCGTTACAGCTTGGAAATGGGAGAGATTACAGGCGTCCTCGATGGGCGGCAGACCGCCTCACGCAAAGCTCAGTTTCTATAACTTTTTGATGGTGGTGGATGCTCTTGGATGCTGCATAGATGCCGAACACTGTTGCGGGGCATGTATAGATGCGTTGGCGGGACTTGCAAAATGCAACACGCATAGGAGACTCTTTGGAATGGTGGCGAGACATCTTCTTCCCTAGAGCATTGTGGACATAGACAAATTCTCAGGTGACTTGACGGGAGACGGTGGCTCATATGAGGATTTTGACAGAGCTCCGGTCTGAGTAAGAAGAAAGCTGGGATGAGAAAATGTTAGAAATGAGGGGGGTCTGGGGTTACTTTTATAGGATCTCAGGGGTGGTTACGGTACTTATTCGGCTACTCGCACATCGTAACTACCTAAATTACTAAATGTAAACCATATTTAGCATAATTCCCGATGAATATTAATTAATATATTTTATATGCACACATCATAACTTATTTATTAAACATTTCATTCACTAATCATGGTGATTATGTGGGTAATTACTCACGAAACGGACGACGGTAATCATGTCGGGATGATCGCACGGCGGAGAAGGCCCCCTTCGACGAGCAGCCATCTTGGCAGTGGGCGGCTGCTGGAGAAGGAGGAGCCACGTCCGGCGAGATATCCGTCCACGGCAAGCGAGGAGGGTGATCGGCCCTAACGTCGGATGCCCTACTTGGCACGGGCCCGCGACCGCGGGGCGCGGCCAGGGGCGAGGCCACCCCTTGCGGCCGCCAGAGGAGGCCCAGGGGGGCTTGCAGCCGCGACCTGGCGGTCATGGGAGGCGGCCACGGAGTGTGACCGCCCCTTGCAACCGCAGGAAGCAGCCGTAACTTTGCCTCCGGGGAGCGGAGGCAGCCGGCTGCGGGCGCTGATCGCGCGCTCATCAGGCTTTCTCTCTAAGTATGATAAATTATCGGTTGTATCCATCTTGTACAAAAACCTATGTTGTCTACATGAGAGTTTTTTTTTAATTTTAAATGATTGAGGGGTGCAAACTATAATTATGCAAACTCTCAGGATAGATTTGAGTCGGTGTTTTCACTCAGCTGCGGGGTCGGCAGACGCCATTGGATTGGGGGGAATAATCGGGCGGCGATTGCTCCCGCCGTGTCTTCTTCCGCCGCGCCCTGAGGAACGCTCAAAATCGGAGTGTTTTGAATCCCCCCCTCCCCCTCCAGCTCCGAACGGCAGCTCCATCTGCACCCGCTGAACCAAACGGAGCCTAAGTTGCAAAAATGCTGTGCTCAAAATGTGTTAGGGTCCGTTCGTTTCAACGACATTGATATTGAAATATTGGCTTTTAATACAGTATCAATACACATGGGAAATGACATTGAGTTTAAATTCAATTCTATTGTTTGGCCGCATGATGACTTTCTGTCATTGGAATTAACATTAATCATTTTTTATTGTTCGTTTGCAGAAAGATTTTTAATCATAGAAATTGGCATTGGTCAATGCTCTCAATTAAAAACTTAAAATTTTTAGCTCCGACACTACTTTTTCGCCTGGATGCGGTTTTTTCACTCGCACACGACTTTTAATCTCGGACGCGATTTTTTCACCCGGACGCGACTTTTTCGCTCGGACGCGATTTTTTTCGCCAGCAGGAGATTTTTTCGCCCAACGCAATTTTCGCCCCGACGCGATTTTCAAACGGGGTTTTCTTCTTCCCCTTTTTCAATGAAAGATTCATATCAATTAATTTCAATGTACCCGACGTGATTTATTTCACGGACGTGAAAAAAATCGCCCGAACGCGATTTTTTCGGCCGGTCGCAATTTTTTCGCCCGGGCGTGACTTTTTTTCCCGGGCGCGAATTTTTTTGCCCGGACTCGATTTTTTCGCCTCGACGCGAAATTAAAAACTGCGTCAGGGCGAAAAAGTCGCGTCGGGGCGAAAAATTTGCGTCGGGGCGAAAAAGCCGCGTCAGGTCGAAAAAGCCACGTCCGGCCGAAAAAACTCGCGTCCGGGCGAAAAAATCGCGTACGGGCAAAAAATCGCGCCCGGGCGAAAAATCGCGCCCGGGCGAAAAATCGCGCCCGGGCGAAAAATCGCGCCCGGGGCGAAAAATCGCGCCCGGGCCGAAAAATCGCGCCCGGGCCGAAAAATCGCGCCCGGGCCGAAAAATCGCGCCCGGGCCGAAAAATCGCGCTCGGGCCGAAAAATCGTGATCGGGCCGAAAAATCGCGACCGGGCGGAAAAATCGCGGCCGGGCGGAAAAATCACGCCAGGGCAAAAAAATCGCGCCCGAGCGAAAATATCAATTCCGGGCGAAAAAAACGTCAACGGTCGAAAAACTCGCATCCGGGCGAGAAAATCGCGCCCGGGCGAAAAAAACGCCCACGGGCAAAAAAAATCGCGTCCGGGCGAAAAAAACATGTCCGTGCAAAAAAATCGCGCCCGGGCGAAAAATCGCGTCCTGGAGAAGAAACGCCAACGAGCGAAGAAAATGCCCATGAGCGAAAAAAGTGTGTCCGGGCGAAAAAAACGCGTCCGGACGAAAAAATAACGTCCTTGCCAGAAAATCGCGTCCGTGCAAAAATGTCGTGTTCGGGCAAAAGATCATGTCTGGTCCAAAAAAATTGCATTCATGCAAAAAAAATTACTCTTCTTTTGAAAAGCCGATATAGGCAATCTCAATATTTGCACTTGGAGATAGACATTGAACCAATTAGTTTTTAGTTTTGTGTGAATATCTACGGCTTTCCACCAGAAAGCCAATTCCACTCTACAATTATTGATACGAACATCAGAAATGACTTTCATTTTCTTAAAGTCAATATTTTAATATCAATGTCGTTGAAATGAACCGTCGCTTATAGAAAATGTAAGTATAGGTTCGATAGACTTAGCTTTGTTAGCGCTCAACATAGCGGATCATTGGCAACATTACCCAAATTTCCATGGCATAATATAAAGCAATCAGCAATAGAGAGTAGTTTACAAAAAGAGGGTAAAATGGTTGATGGGGTCCCCTTAAGTATTTTTGAGTTTTACCAAGGGGACCAAACGACTGCGTGAGAAGGAGCGTATGCAAGCACAGTTGGCCCAAGCACAAGCGCAGCACACCGAAGCAGGCACGACGCACCACTTGGGCGCGCGCGTGCAGCACGCGCAAGTGGCTGCCGCCATCGGGTAACCTACCTGGGACGCCTGAATCGCCCGGGGGGCACTTTTGTCTTTTCATGAAAATTGGTGATGCAGGTGACCGAAACAGAACAACGTCATAAGCTACCTCAAAATCCGTCCGGGCGCGATTACCAAAGTCCCTCCATAATGTTGGGATTTCACACAATCCTCAGGATAGTCACAATAACCGTAAGGGTACAAAGAACACGATATAATTCAGAGAAAAATTCAATGCACGATAATTAATCAAAACTACAAATAAAGTAGACGAAAAATACCAATTCGTTACAAGTACACCGCAGATAAGATGTATTACCTTAATCTACGGGTGGACAACGATCTTGGACTGCAATCCTTAAAAGGATGCACAAGGTTCGCTCTGGCAAATCTTCGTCGTCATCAGACGACCAACCACCGCCGCCGCCGCCAGAGAAGTCAACGTAGAATAATGTCCAGCTCATGTGTAAGCCCGCTGCTCACTACGCCGCTTGCCCCACTGCAACATTGCCACACTCACTGCAGCCTGCCGCAGTCTCGCCTTCTTTTTCTCCGTGAATCCACCTTCAAGGGGCTATTTCTCCAAGATGAGAATAGGTGGTGTGTATTCAAACCATAACCCAACCCTTTATATAGCTATTTCATTTGTCTTGACCATTTTTCTAGAAGTTTCCTAGCATGTGAAACACATGGGTTGCTTATAGAGTCAGCATCAACGGCTTGGAGAGTCAACATCGGCGGCTTGGAGATTTAACATCGGCGATAGGTTGGTTTCATGATACACATGAGTTTGAAAAATTAAATCAACTCAGCAATCACCACCATGTTCTGAATTTCAAAAATATCATATTTTTTTATCAAACACCAAACTGCACTGAGCATTCGCACGAAGCACTGAACCGTACTGAGCATTTGCACGATGCACCAAACTGCGTGAAGCAATACTAAACGTAGCACCATCTCAAAGCCTGAGGCTTCAGCCGACCTGCTATAGTCGACTCATCCCTGCTAGTACTTAACCTCTGAATGTCGACGCAACTGGATCGCTGAATCTGACTCGCCTAGTCAGACTACCAGAAGGACTATCCCCTGTAACACCTCAACTATCAACATTGTCGATCGCAGAAATCATGGGCTCACCACCTCGCATTGTGGTCCCCGTCAGCCGGTATAGTCTACTGCGTTGTACAGCTCGCATGAGTACGGTGCGCCCTCGCATCACCATTTGAACTCCACGTCTGGCCGCCCAGCTGTAGCCTTTCGAGTCCAATCTTTCCAACGATACTAGATTCTTATGCAGCTTGGGAACCAAATACACCCTCTCAAGCCTATGCATCGTTGCATCCTGCATTTACGAGTCCACCGTCCCAATCCATGTGACCTCGCATCTCGAGCCATCACTTTGTATGACCGACCCGGACATCACCTCTAAGGAACTGAACATCGACACATTTGAGCAAGCGTATTGCAATGCACTAGAATCAAGCATCCAACTATCAGAGTCACCCTGACTCGCAGTGACGCAATAAAAGTCGTCATCTCCTGCCAAGTTCAATGTCATCATGCTTGCATCCTGGACGTCACCTGAAGTACCAGAACTCCCAGCATGATGCGGACAATGTCTCCTAATGTGACCAACTTGTCTGTAGTGGAAACATGACACTGCCTTCTTCAAAGCCGAGTGAGCTTGTGCACCGCTCAATCCTTTATCGAAACTCCTCCCCCGTCCATGCGCTACCAAGATCTTGTCACCCCTAGGAGTGGGGTCCTTCAGCATCTGACTAGATAAAAGAGCCGACGTGAATTCTTCAAGCCCTACCGTATCTTTCTCATACAGTAGCGTAGTCACCATGTGCTTGTATGACATTAGGAGCGAGGTAAGAAGTAAGAGGGCTTTGTCTTCTTCCTCTCCCTTCGAGCTAACCACATGTAACTAGCTCAGAATATCGTTGAACACATTGAAGTGTTCCTACAGGTTGCCACCTTCCTGCATCTTCAGCGCATAGAGAAACTGCTTCAGCAATATTCTTGTTGTCACAGATTTTGTCAGGTACAGTCGCTCTAACTTCTTCCAAAGCCTGGTTGTCGTCTCTTCAGTGCCAATATTGAAGAGCACCTGGTCAGCAACGTACATCCCGATTGTGCTCGTGGCTCTTTCATCAAGATCTTTCCAGTCCTCATCTTTTATTGTCATAGACAATTTATTGCGCCCCTGCAAGAATCGAATCAAACCCTGCTAAACCAGTATATCTTTTACTTGAATCTGCCATAAGCTAAAATTCCTGCCACCATCGAATTTCTCCACTGAAAATCTCTCCAAAAGTACGGTCTTTGCTGACATGACTTTACTCAGCAAACTAGAAGACCTGATCTGTTAAAAATCTAAATCTGAAAGGATCGAAAGAGGACCTAGTTGTTCACCATCGCAGTCTGAACCTTCATAGAACGTCCAACCACGATCGTCTACTGAACCTCCCTCTGATACCACTTGTTGGGATTTCACACAATTCCAGGACAGTCATAATAATCGTATAGGTACAAATAATGCGATATAATCCGGAGAAAAATTCAATGCACAATAATTAGTCAAAACTACAAATAGAGGAAGACAAAAAATATCAATCTGTTACAAGTATACTGCAGATAAGATGTATTAGCTTAATCCGCGGGTGGACAATGATTTTGGACTGCAATCCTTAGAAGGACGCATAAGGTTCGCTCCGACAAACCTTCGTCTTCGTCAGACGACCAACCACCGCCACCGTCGTCGGAGAAGTCAACGTGAAATAATGCCCAGCTCGCGTGTAAGCCCGCTGCTCACTACGTCGCTTACCCCATTACAGCCTGCCACACTCACTGCAGCCTGCCACAGTCTCTCCTTATTCTTCTCTGTGAATTCACCTTCAAGAACCTCTTTCTCCAAGATGAGAACAGGTGGTGTGTATCCAAGACATAACTCAACCCTTTATATAGTCATTCCATTTGTCTTGGCCACTTTCCTAGAAGTTTACTAGCATGTGAAACACATGGTCGACTTGAAGAGTCAACATTGGCGGCTTGGAGAGTCAACATCGACGGCTTGGAAATTCAACATCGGAGGCCGATAGGTTTCATGATACACATGAGTTTGAAAGATCAAACCAACTCGGCACATAAAACTATAAAAGGGCCTCTAGGCCCTCATTTAAAGGCAAGCAACTCCAGAGGCTAGAAAGAACTCTGAAATTTTACGTCGAGAACATGGGAATTAGATCGTTGCTCCGCTCGAAATTCACTCCACTCCCTCTCTAGGTCGTCAAGTGTGCAACGCTCAACATTGCAGGGACTTAGCCATTTTCCCAGAAGAACGCTCGCATCCAAGTCCTGAAGACTTAGGCTCCGTTTGGGGGGACTTATTTTCACCGGTCAAGCGGTCATGACCACATGAACCGGGACTTAATTAAGTCCTAAGTCCCGGTTCATGCGGTCATGACCGCTTGACCGGTGAAAATAAGTCCCCCCAAACGGAGCATTAGTGAATCCTCAACTCCATTGGACGCTCTTGTGAGAGCATCGCAGACTTAGCTTATTTTATGTTATTCTTGTGCTCAAAGCTTTGTAACGAAGAGGTGGTCTGTCACCCTTCGAGGAAACTGTCAACTCTTGTAAAATCAAACAAAATAGCGGATTTTGGCCCGACATAGATCCAACCATGTATTTTTCTCCATTTCCGAGTTTTCCACGTCAAAAAACCTTGTTGTCATATGTTGTTATTTTTCATGGGTGCTGTTAATTACACCCCCCTAAAATGGATATTTGAACCCATAAAAAGTTCAATAATATAGCCAAACCCCTCCTCTTCAGACCCGATATTTGTACCCGACCTAAACCCTCGCCCGCAGCCCTCGCGCCCCATCTCCCCCTCTCCGCGCTGCTCTTCGCCGCCGGAGCGCCGCTCGTCGTCCAGGCGTCGTCCAGGTGCTCGTCCAGGCGTCGTCCAGTTCGTCCAGGCGGTGCGTCATCCAGGTGCTCGTCCAGGTGCTCCCGCGCCCTAGTCCAGAAATCTGGCTGCTTCTTCTTGGCGCGGGCCTTCCGGCCGTATCCCGGCCCTCTGGGTTCGTTGATTGCTGCAGACGAGGTTTTGCCTGCTGCTTCCTTCAGCATTACTTCTCTAATGGCATTGAGAACTTTGGGAAACTTGTCGTTGCAGAGGAGAGCTGTCGAACATCTCGAAGGAGACGGGCGGTTCTTCGTAGGAGACGGCGGATTGTTTGATGCTCCTCTGCTCTTCCGAATCGAAGGTGATATCGTGTCGGCTCTTCTGCCGCAAATCTCTTGAGTTATTCGCGTTGACTTTAATGGAGGCATGATCTTGATTGGATTCGATTGCGCCGCCATCAACAGCAAAATTAACTTCGATGGGGAGGAATTTCTTGGCCTCTTCTACCCGTTTCTCAAATTGGGATGCAGGGAGGTATTTGAAGAACAGATCAGAGAAATCGTCCTGATGACCATTCGAGTTTTCCAGGAAACTAGCGACGTCGAACTCGGAGATGATCGAAGGCTGGGAAGAGTAGATCTGCGATTGCAAGAGTTCGTCGTCATAGGCGACGCCGGCGTTGTGGTCGCTGCCGGGGAAATTGCTTGGTATTTTACTGTGGGTACAAATATTTTAAATGGGTACAAATAGCTTATCTGGGTACAAATATCGTTGGGTTACAAATATCCATTTTTGGGGTGTAATTAACAGCACCCTTTTTCATTGACTGTTTGCACGTCCGGTCCAATTCCGAGCTAAGTCGGCTCAATTCTCCTGACCGGAAAAACCGGACCACCCACAACAATGATAAAATTTTATGACCATGAAGAATTTGTTGAGCAAGTTGGCATATTGTTAAGGCATAAAGAATTATTATATGCCAAGACAAATTAGCCACATGAAAACAGGAATCCAATTCCACACTCAAATGACACCAAAATTCGAGCTTGTTTAGCTTTGAGAATAATAACGGTGCAAATGATGGCTGCTTGTATTGGTGGCCAAGAGAGTTCTTGGCCGCCTATGTCAACTTGGCAATCAATCTCTCTGCAACTCTTATTCGTCGAGGTGAGCCTCAATTCAGTGGTGGACCTCCGCACCTCCAAATCTTTACCGTTGACCGAAAGGAACAATGACAGTAGAACCAAGTGAAGGATCGAGAGCTCACCAATTCCATGGCAAGCTCGTTAAAAGCGTTGGTGCTCGCGTTCATCCCCAAACGAGCTCGTGATGTATGAGATAACCTCGTCGCGAGCACTTCTCTCAACCGACTGTGCCCCGCCGGCGAGTTCTATCCTGCACGAACTCGTCTAGTGAACTCAACAGCAAAGCCTCGCAAGAGGGCGAAGTCATCAGTCAGCTCGTCAAACTTCTAGTACCTCAGAAGAGGGTGTCTACTCACAGTCCGTCCTTTGGATTTGCCTATAAATATGACCGCCAAGAGACATTTTGAGGCACGTCACATCCCTCCCCCCACCCACACAAGGTTCCCAAGCACTCATCTGCACCTTGCATGTGCCGAGCTCAGCTCTGGTTTTGGAGGAGAAGTTCCTTTATACTTTCGGGAATGTGGTGGGACCTCCTCGTTGTACCTCGCGAGCGCCTGTTTACAAACAATCCAAAAAACTCTCATCTTTTCCCGGTCTAAGCTCGCTCATTCCGACCGCTAGATAAGCAGTCTTTGATCCTCTCTCGGTCAAAACCTCTTGTGAATCGGAATCTTCTTGGTTCTAACAATCTCCCTAATAATTTGTCTCAATAAAAATGGTGTTTGTTATTAGCACCGTAGTCTTTGCCAGTCGCACCACACTTTTTCTTAATTTTTCGCGTATTTCCAAAAGTCGCAAAATCTGGACGTATTTTCAAAGTACGTCTTGTACATGCATTTTTAGGAAAAGTGTTCAACATAAAAGTTGTAGATCTTTTCGAGATCTACAACTTTCTTGTTGAACACTTTTCCTAAAAATGCATGTACAAGGGGTATTTCCAACAGACACGAAAAATTAGGAGAAAGTGCAGTGCGACTAGCCAAAACCGCGGTGCTAATAACAATCACCAAACAAATTTCTATTTTTAATCTGTGATGATCCCAAGATTTAAACTTAATTATGATTATTTGCTTTATTAATAGTGTTTAAAAGTGCATTTATTAAGAAGTAAAGAAATGTGTATTACTGCAGATGCATTAATATTATTATTTTATCCATGATATAACTAAAATGTTTTTAAAAATTAGCTTGCCCAAATTGAATAAGCAAGCTGCAGGTGGTCCTAAATGATGCTTGAAAGTGGCCGCAGACAGCTAAGCAAAGATTGCGATGAAAATGTAGAGCAGGGGTCAAAATTTGGGTGATGAAAATTTAGAGCATGGGTTAAAATTTGGGTGATGAAACTAGCAGCCCCTCTTTGACTATTCCTATCCAAAAAAAAAAAAAAAAATCAGAACCCATCTTTTATTATGTGACGATCCAGGACAGACACAGATGGGCAAAGCTCCACTTAGATCGTTCTGACCCTAGCTCATACATCCTAATCGGGCTAACCCATCTCCGGTCCCATCACAGGACACAGCGGGTTGTTGGAGATTGTAGCCTCCCTTTGATGAGGAAAACTAAAGTTTAGCGGGCAGTGCATGGACTTCCCAGGTGGTCATCTATCCCGCCACTACTCTCGCCCAACCACGTTTAACTATATAGTTTCTCCACTCATCATCACCAATTGAGCTCCACTCCCTCTCAGTGCCCGACCATGCTTAACGCTCGAACGAGACCCCTCTTCCCAGCGTTCCCAAATCTCCTCAGCCGGACCATTTTTTCCGGCGTAGTTGTCGGTGTGCCCCCTTCTTCTCGCAATGATCACGTGCTCTCTTGGCTTCCTCCGCTGCCTTGAAGATCTCATGTCTGCTGGGAACCATCAAATTTCTCACCGTTAAAAAAAGTAGAGAGCTGAGCTGAGCCTTTGGAATCCTTATTACGAGGAGACGGACTTCGGAATCTCGCAAAATATCTCAACCACCTTTTTCCTAGAATGCGAGCTGAGCCTTTGGATTCCTTATTCAGAGAGACAGCTCACGAGTTTGCGACTATCTATCTTAGTCGCCGCGACCATCTATCTTAGTCGTCGCGACCATCTATCTTAGTCGTCGCGACTTTGTTATCAGCTAGTCTACCTCGTACCCTGCTCTATCAATTTTTGTTGTGGAGTTGCTTCTTCTAAGCTTCTGGGTACGTGGTGGGACATCCCTGCCGCAGCGTCTAGGGTCCTTTTAGTTGTCTGATTGTTTCCGCGTCTTATCCCGTTAGCCGTCGAGCCTGACCGCTGAACCGGTAACTTTAGGTTGCCTTGATCCGAATTTTTGGAGTAAGGGATTTTCCCGGCTTCAACACTTGCTATTTTAGTGCAATTTCTAACTTACAAGGGTGATTTCAATACTACCCATCATGCCAAGTATTTCTTGCTTCTTATGGTTCACATGAAATTCCCAATACATATTACACTACCTATCACAAAATCTCGATCTACCACACATGCCTTCGCCCTGGAGCATATCTACCTTAAAAGAACCAATACTACAATCTGAATTGTCTTCACAATCCCAGTCTTATATGGCTTGCTTTAATCGGTTAGAACAATAATAATCCCCCATCATGCAAAAGGCGACAATCCAACTCTTACAATTTTGTCCCGCTAGAGAGTGATAAATCCCAATTAGTATATCATTCTATCAGTCATATAGAACTTGTCATAATCATCATAGACCTCACACTATCCTTCTACAATCGGAGGACGATTCCATGTTCATCGTATCATATAGACGCTCAAAAAATAAGGGTTTTACTTATCGTAGACGGTAATTATTCTCACTGATGTTGTCACCATACCTACATTCGGAGTAACTAATCCGTCCCTAAACATCTTCAGATCAATCATGATCACGCGCGGCCAGTCTCCCTATGAATTTCTCTCCACAAGCAAATGCTTTCAAATCAGGTAATTATATATATGACATTAGTAGAGGTTCACACTTAGGCTCCGTTTGGGGGGACTTATTTTCACCGGTCAAGCGGTTACGGTCGCATGAACCGGCCCCTAATTAAGGCCCGGTTCTTGCGGTCGTAAGCGCTTGATCGGTGAAAATAAGTCCCCCCAAACGGAGCCTTAACATGTTCCATGGACCATGGTAACCTCTACTTCTATCTCTTCCACCATCCAATTGTGGATGGAACACCTTAAACAATTTTGAAGTATATAGTTCTCAAACTCTAGCGATCTTCAAGGTTGATACATCGATCTGAATACGCAAACATCAAAAAGAATTTCTATTTCACGATGCATCACGCATCAATTTTGTATAAAGTTTCAAATTTGGAGATTGAAAATAATTATTAACCATAGAGTCCATGAATAAGTCAAGCAAAAACAACATTACACAAGGATTTTTTTTTTATCATCATATAGATTTGTTTCATTAAAATGCAGCAATAAGAATAATTTCATACTAAATAATTGATCAATAATGATCTAAATTTCATGTATAGATTAAAATGCAATATCTACTAATAAAAGGAACATCTACATGCAAATGAGAACTAAATTTAGTACTGTTGCCAATGATTCATGCAAAAGGGCTTGTTTAGGCAGTTTTGCTCTATCTCCAGCATGAAGAAAAACATCACTAAAGATAGTCATGATAAGAGCATTCACATTAATAATAAAAGAAAATCATACAAAATTACACACAAAAAACTCCCCAAGTCATCTTGGGGGATTTTTAAGAACTCCGAAGTAACACTTGAAACATCATGTCAAATAAAGTCATATGTAACCACAAACCTAGCGCAAAAATCGATAAAACGATTGGCCGCCTAAGGGAGATGACAGAATAGAACCTGGTTGAACTCCGCAAGAATGGATAGCTCATGTGCCATAAAACTAGGATCAAGCCAAGCTTTACAAAGACCGACGGCAGAAGTCAATAAAATTCTTGCTACCTCCCTCACTGAAGGTAGTCATTGTTAGGTCGCCCGAATCATATCGGGTGATGGTCAAAGTGGAACTACATTCTCGTTGCCCCTAGCTTGGATTTTATAGGCAAACCATATTAATGTATATTCAGACATATAACGTGCTCGAAGTCTTAACGGGTCGTTTCGAATACCGGGATATCTGATACCCGTATTAAACCTAGGGTTTGCCTATAAAGCCCAAGCTAGGAGAAACGGAGAGGTAGTTCCACTTTGACCACCACTCGTGATGCTTCGAGCGACCTAACATTCTCGAAGTAAAGCTATCGCCGCTCGAGTATTCCCGCTCCCGTTTTTCCTCATTTTCTGGACTTTTTGGCCGTTGGTGCTCTGTTCGGGAAGGAGGAAAAGAAAAACTCCTGTCGTTGATCGGAATCGTGGAAAAAGTCTGCCGATCAGGAGAAAGGAATTTTTTTCCTTCTGGTCATCGCCTCTACCTTCGATCGGGATCGGAATAGGAAAGATTGATGTTTTCCGACAGTGTTATCATTTCCGTCATTCACGCTTTCTCCGGTCGCGACTTCCTCGGCAGCCGCCGTTCTTTCGTGGATCGAAGCCTTGGGATCAGGAAAAGGAAGAAAATGATTCTCATGAAAAATTTCTCCCGTCCCTGTGCTTGACCTAAAGCCCGTGGTTTATCGTCGGCGCTCGTCCGTGGAGAAGAGCACATTCGCTGCTCGTGAAACAGATCTACCTTTTCCTCTACCTGCCAAAATCTTGTCAGATCTGAGCTCTCGCCGCCTCCTATTCTCTAGATCGGGAAAAGAACATTCCTCCCTGCTTCTCGTGTAAAGTCGCCGCCTTTGTCGTCGCCGTTTGATCGAAGGAGAAAAATTGGGAGTCTCTGGTCGCCGCCAACAGAGATTAGGAAAGTTCTTGCCGTAAACCTAAATAGTGATCGCCGACCTCTGTGTTTCTGGCACTGTGTTGCTTGGTCGACATACCTGCCGCCAACAGAGATTAGGAAAGTTCTTGCCGTAAACCTAAATAGTGATCGCCGACCTCTGTGTTTCTGGCACTGTGTTGCTTGGTCGACATACCTGCCGCCTAAAGGAATATCCCTGTCTCGGCAATACATTTTCTTCATGGATCAGTAAGAGGATCCTGATCTGTCTGTTGGTTTTCCTGCAGTGGCAAGGCCGCAAAATACGGGTATTGAGGAAGATTTGTGCTAGCCTCTCTACCGTTAGAGATCTGTGACATTGAGAGATTGTTGTTGCTCTTGTAACTCCTTCATATGTTGCTGCTTAGAGGACCCCGTCTTGCCTCCATCGAGCTCTGATTTGGATCTAAAGAACTTCTGCATGTGTTGATCGAGAGCCTCAAAGAGTGACAGTTTTGATTCCTTATACTGGAAATTGGAATTGTTTTCTCTGTTTGAAGATTCAACCTCTGGTCTTTAGTTTTATGCTTGTTTGGATCTTTGGAGCAATCTTCTTATTGCCTAGTAAGAAATCCTGCTGGTGGAACATACCATCTTTTGTTGAATTTGCTGATCAGGTCTAGTCTTCGGCGACTACGTTTAGCCTGAGAGGAATAAACAATAAATTTTCTGGATTGGATCCCAAGACTTGGTCGTCTTCGCGTGGATAAGGTGACTTTGTTCCTTAATTATGTAGAAACATAGTACCTATGATTGCAGTAAAATTGTAGTTTTTCAATCACACTGATTTTCATGGGTGGAAACGTACTCCATGTTCAACTTGACTTAAAAAATAGGAGATTTATCACACAGTGCTCAACGATTTCGCCACTACTCGAGAGGATATGGATGAATATTTGTGGAGCAAAGACGAGAATTTTTACAGGGATCACATTCTAAATCTCCTGAATCCTCACCTTACAATGACCTTAAACAAGCTCCAACTTAAGTAGCTTACCTTCAAGTCTGAAATGAATAGACTGAGAAAGAAAGAGGAAGCCTCACAAAATACTGCAACATGTTGGTCTTCTGAGTGGTGGCTGGACAACGCTACTACCTATCATATGTCTAATGACAAGGATCCTCTAACTAAGATCACAATAGTTTTGTAAAAGGTGGATAACTATAATGAATGAGAGACTGAGGTGATCCACGTTGGGAATGCTACCTTGATCCTCTTCTCAAGTAAAATTTAATTTTAGAAAATATTAAATTTATTTATCCACTAGCTCTTAATTTGCTGTCTACTAGTTTACTTTCTTATGCTGATATATTTTCTTTTGATTTTTGTAGCGGTAAAGTAACATTGTTAGTTAACTCATACTATTTTGGATGTGCATACATCCAAAATAGAATATACCGACATAGTCTAGCAAACGAGATAGTTCAACAAGTTCAATCAAACTTAGTTAGCTCTAAGACTCTATATGAGGGACTACGACACGTAAACTATAGGAAAATATTCCAAATAGCTAGAACTCACCAGATCACATTAGACACTATAAACCAACTTGAAAAATGTGAAGTGTGCGCTCAAACTAAGGCTTCGTTTGAAAAGACTTATTTTCACCGGTCAAGCGGGTACGACCGCATGAACCGGACCTTAATTATGGTCCGATTCATGCGGTCGTAACCGCTTGACCGGTGAAAATAAGTCCTCCGAAATGAAACTTAAGATGACTAGAACACATTTTAGTACAGTTACTAGGAGCACAACACCCCTAGAGCTAATATATTCTGATATCCCTGACTTTAAAAATTTTGTCACAATAGGGGGTAGAAAGCATATGATCACATTTATAGATGACTGCTTTAAGTTTTGTCACATTTACTTTCTTAAAGTTAAAGATGAAGTGTTTGAAAAAAATTGTGTTTTCAAAACCAGAAAAGAAAACCAACTTGACATGAAAATTAAAAGTTTTAGAAGTAATAGAGAAAGAAAAAACATATCCAGTGAGTTCAAGTGTTTCCTTGTGTAACACCTCTACCCGTCACGTGCAATATAATAGAGGGCCCGGTCGGGGCCCCACACCATATTTTACAAACAGCCGAAGAAGCTACGAAAGAATATCAAAATCATCGTATCCTAACACAAAGCATTCTAGCGGAAGCTTCATGGTAGAAAACTTGAACTCAAGAAATACAAGAGGTGTCCACTAAACAAGATAGGATTGAATACAATAATAGTTTGGCCAAGTTGCTCTTAATAAAAGTGTGGTTTACAAACTTCGACGCGCAGGTCGTCCACACATGAACAAGAGTAAACAAAACATAGCATTCGAGGGCTAGCAGCAGCAGCATGGGCTTCAGCCCTTCACTTCCCGCTAGGTCCACCATTACCTGCGCAAGGACAACCCACCAATTGGTGGCAAACAGGGTAACGGTCAGCATACAGCTGACCAATTATAACGACCCTGCCCCTGCCACGGGGCAGCGGAATTCCTTCCCTGCAAAGCATTTATTCACACAACAGTCACACATCATATATGTATAACAATCCACAGAGGAAGTGCACAACCGCACAAGTCAATAGATATCACAAACGCCGGCACAACGGCCCGACGATCCGTGCACTCAGGGCACATTGTTTGTGTACCGGAAAACCAGGGTCCACCGTCGTTCAAAGGTCCCAGACATGACAGTCTATTATGAGCATTCCTAGTCTCTACGGCGTGCAGGCCAGAGACTCTCGCTATGTGATCCTACCGGAGCCTTAAGCACTCCCACGGGTAGACAACCATAACGCGGGTACAGATCCACCAATTCCTATTTCTCATAATCGTCAGACTCAAGACTGGACTGACGCGGGTATGGCTTCACCTTGCCCGTTCAACACAAGCAATCCACAGTTGTAGCCTAACGGCCCAACGTCACACAGAATGGCGCTCACGGCCACAAGAGTTGGACACCAAGCATCAACTCTCCAATTACTCGGATTTTCTCCGATATGCAAACAAAACATCAACAATTCAGACCAACTTGTCCGGATGGGCTTCACACAGCATGCCTAATCATACTACACACTTCCGGTTCTAATGCAATACAACAAGGGACGAACTACCGATCCCAAGGGAATCACTTCGTCATCCACCCTTTGGTGGAGGATTCCTATGCAAATGCAGGAAAGAAGGCCTTCACTTGTCCAAGTAGGAATTCGTTACCCTAGGAAGACGCTTCAGAGCCATCGAAGTTCTAGCCGGTTGGAAAGCACTGCAGCAGCTTTGCCTCCACAGAACTGGCCTCGAATCTCGAATTGGAACTCGGTAGCTCCACCGGTGGCTTGATCTTCTTCTCCTTCTTTCTCTCTTCTCTTTTTGAAAGAGAATGGCCAAATTAAGAATGGTCTCTTCATCCCAATCTCTTGCTTTAACCAAGCAGGAAATCATTTGAGCCCTTGGATCCAGGATGAAGAAAACGAACGACTACAAATCGGTCTCAAAGTCCAATATTTGGGCTGACACGGCCTATGACACGCCTGTGTCACAGGCCGCATACTCCAAGCGATACACGAACCAACTTACCCAGTACAGAACACTAGCTTAGATACGCCTGTGTCAATCACCGGACACGCCTGCGTCACATGGTACACACCCGTGTCGAGGGGTGTGTTCCTCAGTTGCCACGGGATCAACCAAAATCCCGAAAGGAACACGGGCACCAAACACTCATGTGTCACACTAGACACGCCCGTGTCACACTGGACACGCCCGTGTCATACAGAACACGCCTGGACTCCAGGCCGTGTACTTCTCGAACACATTTTGGCCATCAACCTGAGCAAGACACGCCCTGGGACACGCCCGTGTCCCAGGCCGTGTCGCCTCTCAACGCCTCTCAACGATCGTTGAGTGCATGACGTTGAGTGCTCGAAACGATACAGAGAAAGACACGCCCTGAGACACGCTTGTGTTGCCCCACTCAACGCACACTCGAGACCAAAACCACACTCAATGCCTTCTCAAGAAGCCCGAGCAGGACACGCCCTGAGACACGCCCACATCCCAGGCCGTGTCTCTAAGCCTGAATTCCAAAAATGTGGAAAAGTGGGATTTTTGGGGTGTTACACCTTGCCTCTCAAGGAATAATAGCAGAAACCACTGTTCCTTTCTCACCTCGATCAATCAAATGGTTTAGCTAAGCGAAAGAATGGAACGTTAATAGAAATGTCAAACACCATGCTCCTGACTTCTGACATGCCTAATGCTTATTGAGGAGAAGCAATTTTAACTGCAAACCACATTCAATTTTGAATAAAGTCTCTCATGCTAAATTAGAGGTTACACCCTACGAGCTTTGCTTTAAGAGTCCCCCGACCATAACTAGACTTAAGTCTTGAGGCTGTATAGCTTACGTTAGGGTTTCAGATCCTAGAAGGTCTAAGCTTGGAACCAAGACCAATACATATGTCTACCTAGGATGGGGGCTGCTCCTGCGCGAGGAATCCCCCCTACGTGCTAGTCCGTGTGAGAGCGAGCCCCTCGTGTGCTGGTGCACGTTGGGGGCTGCTCCTGTGTGCGGAGCACGCCAAGGGTAGCTACATTGTGGCGCGGCTTGTGAGTGGGCGCATGTTACACGTACGAGTGATCTGGCATCTGTTTGGGAGACCAAACGAACTCGAAATTACACGAGAATGAGCCTACTTGAATTATATTGACGTGCTGCTCCAGGTTGCGGCTAAAAAATCATGTTCAACCAAACTGATTTTGTAGAACCCCAGGTTTTTTGAAATGTGCGCTGACTTCACAATTTAAGAAATTTTTAACTTATTAACCTCAATTTTTTTTTTAAATTATTAACCGAAAACAAATTTGCTATTGAAAATCTTTCACATGAGATTACTCGCCTTATCCATGACACGTTTAGCTATTAGTCTTAAATTACGCGTACTATTTATGAAGAAAAGGAAAACAATTCTACTTATCTAAAAAAAATACTATTTAGTTAAAAATTTATTTTAGACTTTACATTCTCTTTATTAAAAAAATTATAATTTTTAAAATTTTTGTTATTTTTTTAAAAAAAATGACCTCTCGTATAAACAAATGCATCTACCTACAATAAAAAAAAAGGTGATTGTTATTAGCACCGCAGTTTTGACTACTCGTACTGTATTTTCTCCTAATTTTTCTCGCATTTTGGAAATACATCTTGTACATGCATTGTTAGGAAAGTGTTCAACACGAAAGTTGTATGTCTCAACGAGATCTACAACTTTTGTGTTGAACACTTTTCCTAAAAATGCATGTACAAGACATACTTTGGAAATACGTCCAGATTTTACTCCTTTTAGAAATACGCTTTGTACATGCATTTTTAGGAAAAGTGTTCAACACGAACTCGATCTACAACTTTCGTGTTGAAAACTTTTCCTAAAAATGCATGTACAAGACGTATTTCTAAAAGACGCGAAAAATTAGGACAAAGTGCGGTGCGACTAGCCAAAACCACGGTGCTAATTACAATCACCTAAAAAAATATGTTTTTCCAGCCACTCGCAAAAAATATGTTTTTCCTACCACCCGCAAACTCTTGTGCATAACGCAAAAATATACGACGAGCAGAGTATATCATTCAGGGGTTTGCGAGTGACACGGGAGAGTGTCGAATCGGCTTAATGAATAATTAATGTCGCGCAGCAGCGCCTGTCACTCTCACTCGTTTATAAAAACAGGGAAAAAAAGGGCGCTGCTATCCGCACCGCACTTTCGGCTATTCGCACCGCATTTTCTCCTAATTTTTCGTGTCTTTTAGAAATACGTCTTATATATGCATTTTTAGGAAAAGTGTTCAACACGAAAGTTGTAGATCTCGCGTTGAGATCTACAACTTTCGTGTTGAACATTTTTCCTAAAATTGCATATACAAGGCGTACTTTGGAAATACTCTCAGATTTCGCGCTTTTTGAAAAAAACTTTTTGTACGTGCATTTTTAGAAAAGTGTTCAGCACGAAAGTTGTAGATCTCGTCGAAATCTACGACTTTCGTGTTGAACATTTTTCCTAAAAAATCATGTACAAGGCGTATTTTCAAAAAGCACGAAAAATTAGGAGAAAGTGCGATGCGAATAGCCAAAACTGCGGTGCGGATAGCAGCGCCCAAAAAAAACAGGCCACTCATAACTTTCCAAGAATATGATTTCACGAGCCAGGTGGCAGATGAGGGTAGGAAGAACCGCCACATGGCCTAGCAATATACACTAATCCTCTCTGCATGGCCGACACGTCGACGGAAAATATCGGTTTTTCCAATCTTCAATTGCGCGCCTTGTATAAAATCAGTATATATATAAAGAACCAACCCAATTTACAATCAGCCGTACCATAAATCCATAATATATTCATAATATATTCATAATATATTCACAAACCTGCTTCAACCACTTCAACAAGATGCAAACCGCTAAACAGAAGGTGAAGGACGTGAGCAGCGCCGCCAAGGAGAAGATGCAGGAATTCAATGTGTCCGGCCAGAAGAAGGCCGAGAAGGCCGCCGCCGGGAGCAAGCAGGAGAAAGAAATAGCCGAGGAGCGAGCCAAGATCAACAAGCATCAGGCCAAGGCTGAACTGCACCAGGATAAGGCTCAACACCTGGCTGAGACCGGCGGCCATGCCGGAATCCACCATACTCCGGCTCCGCTCACCGGCACCCAAGGCCGTCCCGAAGCCGCCGCTGGTTCAACTTACCCTGCCTCTGGAGCCGCCGCCGCCGCCGCCGCCCCTCCAACTTACCCTGCCTCTGGAGAAACCCATCCAGATGCCGGAAAATATTGAGTTCCTAATTAATTAAAGCTTGAGAATTTGTGTGATTGCAGCTTCTTTAATTATATGTTGTTTTAGGGTTATGTATTATTCAGCCTTGTATTTTTCTTTATATGTCTGTTTGTATTTTTCTTTAGTTTGTTTTTTCATCCGGCTCTCTACGGCAGATTTTGTGTCATGTTCTTGGTGTGAAGGCAAAGGGACTCGGAGTCATATTCTCGAGACGATGCAAAATTTCGTCTTAGACTGGCACAAAAAATTTTAGGTGTGTTTTGTTTGTGTATATTTGGACGAATAACGGGCTTGAAGGCTTAACAGGTCGGTTCGAATCCGTGTAGATCTGATACCCGTAGAAACTCCTTGAGTTTACCTATTTATACCCACCTAGGGGCAACGGGTAGGCGATTCTACCTAGATCCTTATCCGGATGCTTTGAGCAACACTCACATTCTCGAAGCATCCGGATGGGAATCGAGCGTGCATCAAATGGTTGATTCCTGAAAAAACAACATCATAGATCAAAATACTGACAATATTGATTGACGGTATTTTTAGAATACTGTAGTATTCCGTAAAAACAAATCGTATGGTCATATTTAATCCCCACCTAAAAATAGGTGAGAAATACATCTAAAATTTTTCGTAGATGGCAAGACCTCCTTGGGAGGGAGCAGTGAATATGTGGATTATTTAAAATTTGTAGTTTTTTTTTCCATTTATTCAAATATGAAAATCATTTAAGAGATTAAGCATGGAGTTTTTAGATTTTCAAATACAATGGAAAAGAAAACCAGACGACTTTATTAATATTTTTTACTAATACAAAAAAATTGTGCTAAAATTGACAAATTGCAGATGACAAAGTTGAAAATTAAACTTTGCATATTCTATACGGGCTCTTCTTCATAAGAATTGATTGCTCCTAGCGAATCCACCTCAAAATTGGCCACACCGCCCTACTTTTTGATTTAGCATGTTGTTGGAACCAACAAGATCGATTCCTCCTAAAGCTCAGAACTATTGGGGCAGCTCACGCTTACGCCCTTAGGATCACACTCGAGGCGAAGAACTAGACCGGAGGCTCCAGCGAGGAGGTCCTACCTCGTACCCGGAAGAGACTAAAGCTCTTCCCCTCCCTAGCCAATGTTGAGCTAGGTGCCTTAGAAGAAGTGGAAGGAGTCAAGAAAGCTTGCCCTTCTAAGGCACCTTACCGGTCTATTTATAGGCCTCTGAACTGGGACTGCAAATAATCAATTTACACCACCCTGAAAATTACCAGAACATCCTTGGCTAGGTCTGCCAACAGCCAAACTTCGCTGTCCACAAGGGCTAAATGCAGACCACCCGGGGTAAAAGGGTAAAACACCCCTGGAGCCCAAAAGGTGGGCCCGGCCCTACCTGAACCGGCCTTGAACCAAAGTGGCACCTGGCGAGAACTCCCCCATAGGGTCCTCTCGCATGGCGAGAGGGCTACCCCGGGCGAGAGCTCCACTCCTGGAGTCCTTTCGCGCGGTGAGCTGGTCACTCGCCGTGAAAGCTTCCCGTCTCGGCATTCACCTATCTGAGGCCACGCTCCACTTAGGCCATCCCGCTTAATGCAGTGAACCTCACTCCATGCCCTGCCTCCTGGCACCTCTCGCCTGACGCCTCTTTCCTTGTACCTCTCCCCTGAACCCTCTCGCTCGGCTCTCGTTGCCTGGGCCCTCTCGCCTGGGCACTCTCGCTCGTCTGCGAGTCCGAGGTTGTACACAATCCCCGCTCTTTTCGAGGTTGTTTACAAGCTCGGAAAGATAGTTCAACCGAGGCTCGTGGTAGTACGGCGAATTTATTAGGGGGAATCTTTTGGTGGGCCCCTTGCCTAGTCTATAAATACGAAAATCGCCTCCCCGCAAGGGGCCGTTCCCTTTCCTCCATCCTCTTCCAGCATCTGCCTCTATGTCTCTCAGTCAAAGCTTTCGGGACCGCATCGCGGCCGTGCGCCAGCGGAATAAGACGACGACGGCGGGTCTGAACAAGATCTCCGTGCGCAATTCTCCTTCGGAACCGCCATCCACCTCTCTCCCAAAAAAGGCAAAAGTTCCGGAGCCTCCCCTCCCGGCAGGAGAACCTTCTCGCTCCTTTCCGAGGGGGTATGTACCTCCCACTCCATCTAGTCTCAATGGAAAAGAGGTAAGTCTTTCAAGCCTGCTATGATCTCTTTGCACCATACATTTTTTACTTGCTACCTTTTCTCAGAAAATCTCGGCGCCTCCTCATCGTCCTGAGACCATTCGCATCAACATTTCGGAGCTTCCTTCCAGGCCTCTCTCGCCCCAAGCCTCCACTCCCCCCTCCACCCCCGTGACGAGGAGGGATGACCCTTCTACCACATCGGGCTCCACCCGCCGATTCGGTAAGAGGCTCTACCTCTGACACCTGCTCTCTTCTTCTTGTCACCTGCTTTTTTCCTTGCCGCTTTATCTCTTTGGCTCCTCCATAGGTGCGAGTGAAACCCCTGTCGAGGACTCACTGGCTGCCGACTCGCCGGTCGACGATTACTCTAGGCAGCTGGCCCCTTCGCCTCCTCCTATAGATGAGATCGAGGACTACCTGGGCGACCCCACGGACCCCATAGAGATGAAGCGTAAGGTGGCCGAGATGCTGCGGAAGCACGCACGCATCATTCAAGCACTGGAAAAAGGGAAGCAAGCCGCAGACCACCGGATTGACTGGCTAGAGGTGGAATGCGCTCGCCTGTCTTCGGAGATAGACGCCGACATTGAGGTGGACCAGACGAACCCTCAGGCAATCTTGGATGACGTCGACCAACAGCTCCGTCTCGCCCACAGTGGTGTTGAGGCGGCTCGCGCCTTCCACCTCCCCAGTCGTCCTCCCTGCGTGAGAAGCCGCGGGGGAGGAAGATGGAGGTGGGATAAGAATTGACGAGAGCTCCGCCTTCTTTCCTTTCGCCTCTCGCCCCTCGCTTCTGAGCTCTTTTGTTTGCCTTGTTTGTAATAATAAATTATTTGCTTATATAGCGCCAGCTGTGCGCTCTTCGAACTTGCCACCCGTCTTTATGTTGGATTAAATTTATCAATTTGGTGATTTGCCTGTTTAATTGATGCGACAACGTTAATACCTTCTTTTATGCTAATTTTTAACCTTTGTTACTTTTATTTCATCAATCTTTTCACCGCCTTCTTGGGCTGATGGCCCACTTAGGGTTCCGCCGCCCGAGGCTTGGAGAGAGAAGGGTCGGCCGACGCTAGCCCTTCCCCGGCGTAGTTCTCTATCTGCTTATCCTCCTACTTATGAGGGCTATAAATACCCCCGCTGCCAGGGCTGGAAGCGTGTTTCCCTAGACTTCCACCCGCGGCTCCCCCTCTTTCCCCAGCTCGTCTCGCGCTCCGGCCCCTCACCCTTCCTCTTTACTGTTCTTCGTGTCCTCTTGCTGGTTCTCCACTCGTCAACTTCCCCTTTGTCTCGCGCACTCATGGGAAAAAGGAGGCCAGAGGGTGGTGAGGGTCGCAGCCGCTGTGGGAAGAGATTCTCCGACCACGATTTCCCTCCCGGTCGCCTCTCTGCCGATGAATACGAGGCCTTCCAGAGCGACTTCTTGCCGGAGGGCTACGAGTCACGCCCTCCCAAGGTTGGCGAGAGCGTGAATACATTCTACCCGGGCGAGCTCGCCTTCCCCGTCTCGCACTTCGAGGCGGGGCTCCGGCTTCCCCTCTGGCCCGAGGTGAAGCAAGTTCTCAAGTACTTCGGCGTCGTGCCTGCCCAGTTGAACCCCAACGTGATCTCGGTTATCGTCGCGTTCGCGTGCTACATGCGGCGAAAGAGAATAGAATTCAGTCTCACCGTCTTCCGGAAGATGTTCGTCTACCACGCCAATCAAGACGGGGTCTCCTTCTTCACCGGGCTGAATCTGAAAGTCTGCGAGACACCAAACAAGAATCATCACTGGCTAACCCGCTTTGTATTCATCTGCGGGAACCTGGGCGGCGTCCCTCTCGCGCCCGTCTCGCCCACGGAAATCTTCTATGTTACTCTGCAGGTTGGCGGCACGGACAAGCTTCTTTGCGAGTACCTCGCTGGGAAGAACTTCGAGGTTAGGTTTTTGAGACAGGGGCTCGCCTCACTGCTCCCCGTGCTCCCTGGAGAAGGTATGCTCGACCCCCTCGTCTTTTTCTTGTCTTCAGTACTTTCCTCTCGCTGAGCCCTTTCCCTGACTCTGTCTCGCTTCTCCCAGGAGAGAGGACCGTGCCGGTGCACCCTCCCTACAGAAGTAATATCAAGCCATCTAAAGATGTGGCTCTCGCCAATATGGCGGCTGAGGCGGCCAAAGATTCGTTGGCCCCTCCTCCCCGAAAGAGGGCGGTTGAGGACTCGACCCCCTCTCGCCTCAGCCCCTCAAAGAAATTGAAGATGAAGTTGAAGAAAGTAGTCTCCTTCCCTTCCGAGAAGGGCAAGGTCCCTGCGGACACAGCGGCGACGCCGGGATCCTTGAGCCCCATATCCTTGGGATCTGAATCTCCCCACTCGCCTCCCTTGACCTCTCCGCACAGGGCTGTCTCGCTTCTTGAAGACGCGGCCCCTCTCGCACCGCCCACGAGCTCTTCTCACCAACCTCCCCGGTCCCCTTCTCGCTGGGAGGCTCCTCTACAGTATCCTGCTCCATCCGCCCACCTGAACTTCAACATGGGCCCGTCTGTCCCCGACGGTGCCAATGAGCCCTCGCTCATCTGGGATAAGGGGGCACATCGGATCTCCGTCTCTACCCTTCTCCCCTCATGGAGAGAGCAAGCCGAGTCTTCTTCCCACGCCTTCTCCTTGGGCTTCAGCCTCTATGGGGGTCTCGCCCCTGATGCGCTCGACGTGGCCACCACGCGACATCTCATCTTCAGGACGTCCCACTCGCAGATGCGTACCCTCGAGCTCTCTCATCGACTCTCGCGCCGCTTAATTTTCAACACTCAAAGCTGGAAGGAGATAGACACCAAACTCACTGCCGAGCGCGAGAAGTCTGGGGATCTCACCAAGCGACTGTAGGTGGCCGAGAGCCTTCTCGCCAAGGCCAGTGGCGGAGTGGTGAGTTGATACTTAGCCGGCCTTCTCAAGCACTCTCCCGCTAGATTTAACGGTTTGTTCTTTTTGCAGGATGCTGAGACGGCTGAAAGGCTGCGCTCGCGAGTGGAGGAGCTGGAGACGGAGGTGAAGGAGCTGAAAACAGAGAATGCCCAGCTCAAAGAGGCCTCCACCTCTCGCTCACAGGTCCCTCCACCTCCTCCCGCGCATTATACGCACGACGAGGTCGAAGACTTTTGCCGGGATGCCAACATACAAACTGCCGAGCTCATCCTGAAGATGATGCGAGAGATGGGTGTAGTTAAAGATGATTGCGAGGACATCACCGCTCGGGACCTCGTGCCCGAGATTTATGGCGAGGACGAGGAATCTTCGGTGAGCGAGAAGGTCTAGGGCTCCTTGAGCACAGCAACCTTTTTCTTTCCTTTTTGCTATGATTACAATGCCTCTCCTGATTTGGTAATGTACGGTATTAAAACACGAATATGATTCATGTATGTATATATATATATATATATATATATATATATATATATATATATATATATATATATATATATATATATATATATATATTTGCTCGCGCCTGAAGCTAGCCTTTTCTTTTCTTCCTCCTCTTTTTTTTTTCTTTTTCTCTCGCTTGGACAGCTCGCGAGATCTTCGAGATCTTTGGAGGCGAGAGGGGGTTGTCTTTCCCCTCGTTGGCTGTTACCAGCAGACCTGGCCCAGGGCGGCGAGCTGGCGTGCCTCTGCCACTCTCGCGAGCGTGGGGACACCTCCTTCCTCTCGCGCTGCCTACCGGCTCCTCTCGACGTGAGTGGACCTGGGGGGTCAATTATTCTCCCCCCTCTCTTCTTTTTCTTTATGTAAAAAATCATCTTGAAGTATCCCCCCCCTTGTTAGTAGCCAGGGTCAGTGTTTCCCTGATTAATCAGCTTCTATGTCAAGACCTCAGTTACCTGCCTCCAGAAAACACCCAAATTACAGCCGTAAGACATTTATGCTCTCCAACTGCAGCTTCTATGCCCCTATCAAGTATTGAAATGGAAACAAGTCCTTGCTCACGAAAACTGTAGCACGGTAGAGTAAGAAGGTAAGTGGGGATGGGGAGGAGGTAACCACTCCGCAGAAGGGGCCTGATCCCCCTTTTGTTATTGTTTCCAACCACCGAGTGAGCCTACAGCTCTGCCAGCTTGATGAGAGCCTGGTCAGCGGGTCTGCTCGGGGTCTCCTCTCCTCTTTCTCCTCCAACCACCGAGTGAGCCTACAGCCCTGCCATCTTGATGAGAGCCTGGTCGGCAGGTCTGCTCGGGGTCTCCTCTCCTCTTTCTCCTCCAACCCCGAGTGAGCCTACAGCCCTGCCAGCTTGATGAGAGCCTAGTCAGCGGGTCTGGTCGGGGTCTCCTCTCCTTTCTCCTCCAACTGCCGAGTGAGCCCACAACCCTGCCAGCTTGGTGAGAGCCTGGTCAGCGGTTCTGCTCGGGGTCTCCTCTCCTCTTTCTCCTCCAACCACCGAGTGAGCCTACATCCCTGCCAGCTTGATGAGAGCCTGATCAGCGGGTCTGCTCGGGGTCTCCTCTCCTTTCTCCTCCAACCACCGAGTGAGCCTACAGCCCTGCCAGCTTGATGAGAGCCTGGTCAGCGGGTCTGCTCGGGGTCTCCTCTCCTATTTCTCCTTCAACCACCGAGTGAGCCTACAGCCCTGCCAGCTTGATGAGAGCCTGGTCAGCGGGTTTGCTCGGGGTCTCCTCTCCTCTTTCTCCTCCAACCACCGAGTGAGCCTACAGCCCTGCCAGCTTGGTGAGAGCCTGGTCAGCGGGTCTGCTCGGGGTCTCCTCTCCTCTTTCTCCTCCAACCACCGAGTGAGCCTATAGCCCTGCCAGCTTGATGAGAGCCTGGTCAGCGGGTCTGCTCGGGGTCTCCTCTCCTTTCTCCTCCAACCATCGAGTGAGACTACAGCCCTGCCAGCTTGATGAGAGCCTGGTCAGCGGGTCTGCTCGGGGTCTCCTCTCCTCTTTCTCCTCCAACCACCGAGTGAGCCTACGGCCCTGCCAGCTTGGTGAGAGCCTGGTCAGCGGGTCTGCTCGGGGTCTCCTCTCCTCTTTCTCCTCCAACCACCGAGTGAGCCTACAACCCTGCCAGCTTGATGAGAGCCTGGTCAGCGGGTCTGCTCGGGGTCTCCTCTCCTCTTTCTCCTCCAACCGCCGAGTGAGCCTACAGCACTGCCAGCTTGATGAGAGCCTGGTCAGCGGGTCTGCTCGGGGTCTCCTCTCCTTTCTCCTCCAACCGCCGAGTGAGCCTACAGCCCTGCCAGCTTGGTGAGAGCCTGGTCAGTGGGTCTGCACGGGGTCTCCTCTCCTCTTTCTCCTTCAACCGCCGAGTGAGCCTACAGCCCTGCCAGCTTGATGAGAGCCTGGTTAGTGGGTCTGCTCGGGGTCTCCTCTCCTCTTTCTCCTCCAACCGCCGAGTGAGCCTACAGCCCTGCCAGCTTGATGAGAGCCTGGTCAGCGGGTCTGCTCGGGGTCTCCTCTCCTTTCTCCTCCAACCACTGAGTGAGCCTACAGCCCTGCCAGCTTGATGAGAGCCTGGTCAGCGGGTCTGCTCGGGGTCTCCTCTCCTCTTTCTCCTCCAACAACCGAGTGAGCATACAGCCCTGCCAGCTTGATGAGAGCCTGGTCAGCGGGTCTGCTCGGGGTTTCCTCTCCTCTTTCTCCTCAAACCACCGAGTGAGCCTACAGCCCTGCCAGCTTGATGAGAGCCTGGTCAGCGGGTTTGCTCGGGGTCTCCTCTCCTCTTTCTCCTCCAACCACCGAGTGAGCCTACAGCCCTGCCAGCTTGATGAGAGCCTGGTCAGCGGGTCTGCTCGGGGTCTCCTCTCCTCTTTCTCCTCCAACCACCGAGTGAGCCTACAGCCCTGCCAGCTTGATGAGAGCCTGGTCAGCGGGTCTGCTCGGGGTCTCCTCTCCTCTTTCTTTTCCAACCACCGAGTGAGCCTACAGCCCTGCCAGCTTGGTGAGAGCCTGGTCAGTGGGTTTTCTCGGGGTCTCCTCTCCTCTTTCTCCTCCAACCACCGAGTGAGCCTACAGCCCTGCCAGCTTGATGAGAGCCTGGTCAGCGGGTCTGCTCGGGGTCTCCTCTCCTCTTTCTCCTCCAACCGCCGAGTGAGCCTACAGCCCTGCCAGCTTGATGAGAGCCTGGTCAGCGGGTCTGCTCGGGGTCTCCTCTCCTCTTTCTCCTCCAACCGCCGAGTGAGCCTACAGCTCTGCCAGCTTGATGAGAGCCTGGTCAGCGGGTCTGCTCGAGGTCTCCTCTCCTCTTTCTCCTCCAACCACCGTCTTCTAAGAAGGATGCCCTGAGGTGCATTGTGCTAGGAAATCATGACACATCCAAAAAGTAAGATCATTAAAGTCATACTCAAGCATATTCAAAGGAAAATTATCATTATGGATAGAAACGCTTCAGATCATCACCGCTGCGGGTGCGATCCAGGGGTACCCCGTCCACATCCTGGAGGTGATACCCCCCTGACTTCAAAACTTCTTTTATAATGAAGGGACCCTCCCAATTGGGGTTGAGCTTTCCTACCGAGGCCCCCCTGCCCGCGGCATCCACCTTCTTGAGGACCAAGTCCCCTTTTTGAAATTGCTTGATCTGGATGTGCTTATCAAAGTACTTGGACATCCGACGCTTGACCTCCTCCTGTCGGATTGATGCTAGCTCCCGGAGCTCCTCCACGAGGTCGAGTGAAAGCCTCTGCTCCTCTCCATTATCGACCTGCCACCTTTAATCTCCCTCCCTTGCTGTTGTTACCCTGGGAGATTCAACCTCAAACTCCACAGGTATGATGGCCTCCGAGCCATGGGAGAGCTTGAAAGGCGTCTCTCCTGTGGCCGTATTCGGAGTAGTTCGCAGAGCCCACAGGACGGAGGGGAGTTGTTCCACCCAGCTCCCCCTCAAGTTCTCCACTTTCTTCTTTAAGAGATTCACAATGATATTATTTGCTGCTTCCACCTGTCCGTTGCTTCGAGGGTGATGAATCGAGGCAAACCGAAGGTCTATGCCGGGCTGCACACAAAAGCCCACAAACTCCCTGATGGCGAATTGTGGCCCATTGTCGGTGATTATGGCCAAAGGGAGCCCATGCCGGAAAATAATCTCCCCCCACACAAAGTTCTTGACCACTTGCGATGTCACCTTCGCCAAAGCCTTCACCTCCAGCCATTTCGAAAAGTAATCCACCATGACCAGTAGGAACCTCCTCTGACCGCTAGCTTGAGGAAACGGCCCCACTAGGTCCAGTCCCCATATGACGAAGGGCCATGGAGAGGTGATCGTTCGCAGCCTCTGTGCTGGGAGGAGCTGCAAGGGAGCAAACTCCTGACACTTCCTACACCTCTTAGCAAGCTCCTCCGCATCTTTCCAGAGGGTAGGCCAAAAATAGCCTTGCCTTAGTACCCTCCCTTCCAAAGTCCGACTCCCTGAGTGGCTTCCGCATTCCCCAGAATGGACCTCCTCCAATACCTTTGATGCTTCCTTCTCGGATACACACTGGGCTAGCAATCTGGACAATGTTTTTCGGTAAAGTACTCCTTCCTTCAATAGATAATAAGCTGACTTGTACCTAATCCGCTTCCTCTCGAGATCCCCCTCGGGCAAGTGTCCCGACGCCAAGAAGGCCACAAAAGGATCCATCCAAGACACCTCCTGGTCGACCTCCATTATCTCCCCTTCTTCTATGGAAGGCCTGAAGAGTTCGGTCATAGTCCCTCCGGCCTGAGGATCATGCTTTGCGAGCAAGTCTGCCTTAGCACTCTCTTCCCGAGGAACGTGCTGGATGGAGAAGCTATGAAACTGCCCAATGATACCCTTTATCTTTACCAGGTACAACTGTAGGGTCGGTTCCCTCACCTCGAACTCTCCGTTGATGTGTCTTGCCACCACCAAGGAGTCCGTGAAGACCTTGATATCCTGTATGCCCAACTCCCTAGCCAACCGAAGCCCGGCGATGATTGCTTCGTACTCGGCTTGATTGTTCATGAGGGTGAAGTGTATCTTCAAGGCTTGCTCGATCCTAGTCCCCTCGGGGCTCGTTAAGATGACCCCTCCCCCAAAAGAATTCTTACCAGAAGCTCAATCCACCAACATCTCCCAAGCTGCCCCGGGAGATACCTCCACCTCCTCGACCTCTACCGCATAATCTGCCAAGAAATCTGCCACTACCTGTGCTTTAATACCCTCTCGAGGGACGTAGGAGATGTCGAATTTGCTGAGTTCGATTGACCACTTGGCCAATATTCCCGAGTGCTCGACCCCCTCGAGAATGGGGCGAAGAGGGTGATCCGTCACAACCTGAATGGCATGAGCTTGGAAGTATGGTCTGAGCTTCCGGGCCGACACGATGAGAGCGAAGGCCAGCTTTTCTAGGATGGGATATTTCAGCTCTGCCTTTTTGAGGACCCTGCTTACATAATAAATGGGGAATTGCTTCTTTCCTTCCTCTCGGACGAGGACCGAGCTAATCGCCCTCGTCCCTACCCCCAAATAGAGGAACAAACTCTCCCCTTCCCTCGGCCCTTGAAGTAGCGGCGTCTGAGTAAGCTGCTGTTTTAGAGCCGCAAAGGCCTTTTCGCATTCTAAGGTCCACTCGAACTCCCTTCCTCCCCTTAGAGTTCGAAAGAAGGAGGAGCATTTCTCTCCTGCCCTAGAGAGGAACCTGCTCAACCCTGCTAGCTTGCCAATAAGACGCTGGACCTCCTTGACATTCCTAGGAGATCCCAGCTCTAGTATCGCTTTTACCTTGTCAGGATTCGGTTCCACCCCCGCAGGAGTAAGGAGGTGACCCAAAAATTTCCCCCTGCTGGCCCCGAATACACATTTCAAAGGGTTAAGCCTCATCTTATACATCCTTATAGTTGTAAACGTCTCCTGCAAGTCCAAGACATGGGACCCGAGGTCCCGAATCTTAACCATCAAGTCATCCACATAGACCTCGAGGTTCCGCCCCTTCTGCTCTCGAAAAATCCAGTCCATCATTCTTTGATACGTTGCTCCCGCATTTTTTAGCCCAAAGTGCATCATGTTATAACTGAAGCACCCATCCTCCGTGACGAAGGTGACGTCCTTGACGTCCGGAGGGTGCATGCGAATCTGATGGTACCCTGAAAAAGCATCTAAAAAACTCATTAGTGAGAAGCCGACGGCTGAGTCAACCAGCACGTCGATTCGAGGCAGGGGGTAACAATCCTTAGGGCAGGCTTTATTTAAAAGAGAGAAATCAATACACATCCTCCATTTCCCCTCCCCCTTTTTTACCATTACAACATTGCTCACCCACCCCGGATACCTGTTGGCATATATGAATCCCGCCTGGAGAAGCTTCTCCACCTCTTCTCTGATAGGTCTGGCCATCTTGGAGGCGATGGCCCTCTTTTTCTGTTGGATGTGACGGACCTTGGGGTCAAGGTTGAGACGGTGGCATGCCGCGTCCGCGTCGATCCCTGGCATGTCCGTTGCGCTCCAGGCGAAGACGTCGATGTTCTCTTGCACGCACCTCCGGATCTCCTCCTGGTCTTTGGGAGTGAGCTCTCCGCTGATCTTTATCTTTTCTGTTGGGACTTGCGGGTCCGGAATCGCCCCCGCGTTGCGGCGCTATGCGGTAATGGCTTAACTGGCTGCCCCGTGGATCCGCCCGAGGACCTTTGATATAAAGATTAGTGGCGCCGTCCTCCAACAGTCCGGGCTTTTGGTGCGAGTGGTTGCGCTAAGTACTCTCAATTGGTATCAGAGGGAGGTTGCGGGTTCGAAACCCCGGGGTCGTTTCCGGGGGGGATTGTTGGGACTTGCGGGTCCGGAATCGCCCCCGCGTTGCGGCGCTATGCGGTAATGGCTTAACTGGCTGCCCCGTGGATCCGCCCGAGGACCTTTGATATAAAGATTAGTGGCGCCGTCCTCCAACAGTCCGGGCTTTTGGTGCGAGTGGTTGCGCTAAGTCCTCTCATTTTCCTTCCTTCCGTCCTTTGTGAGGATCTCCACCTCCAGAACTTCCACAGCCGCCCTCAACCTTGAAGGTTCTTCTTCCTCTGGCTCCCTCAGATCCTCCTCCAGATCCTTTGCCCCGTACTCTACTCCCAAGCCTTCCACGACGGCTACCCTCTCCTGGGCCCTCCCTTTCTCTCTTCTAAGGTCCCCCTCTGGTGATGCCCTCTTTCTCTTCTTTTCCCCAATACTTCCTTCATTCCCCCTACGCTCCTGCTCCCCAGCCACTTGCTCTCCTGCCATTGCTGGCTCCCCCGCAATGCCTCTTTCACCTCCTCCTTCACTCTCCAACTCCTCTCCTCCAGCCATCTCCACCTCTGCTACAAGACTTCCCTCAACCCTTGCTTCATCTCTCACCAACTCCTCTCCTCCGGCCACCTGCTCTCCTGCCATTGCTGGCTCTCTCGCAATGCCTCTTTCACCTCCTCCTTCACTCTCCAACTCCTCTCCTCCAGCCATCTCCACCTCTGCTACAAGACTTCCCTCAACCCTTGCTTCATCTCTCACCAGCTCCTCTCCTCCGGCCACCTGCTCTCCTGCCATTGCTGGCTCCCCCGCAATGCCTCTTTCACCTCCTCCTTCACTCTCTAACTCCTCTCCTCCAGCCATCTCCACCTCTGCTACAAGACTTCCCTCAACCCTTGCTTCATCTCTCACTAGCTCCTCTCCTCCGGCCACCTGCTCTCCTGCCATTGCTGGCTCCCCCGCAATGCCTCTTTCACCTCCTCCTTCACTCTCCAACTCCTCTCCTCCAGCCATCTCCACCTCTGTTATAAGACTTCCCTCAACCCTTGCATCATCTCTCACCAGCTCCTCTCCTCCGGCCACCTGCTCTCCTGCCATTGCTGGCTCCCCCGCAATGCCTCTTTCACCTCCTCCTTCACTCTCCAACTCCTCTCCTCCAGCCATCTCCACCTCTGCTACAAGACTTCCCTCTAACCTTGCTTCATCTCTCACCAGCTCCTCTCCTCCGGCCATCTTTTTCTCCAGCTCCTCTACATCCTCCTTCCATGAGATGGTGTTGACCGCCGTCATGTAGCACTCCCGAGCCTCCTTTGGATCCCCCCTTACCCTGATCTGGGTTCCTCCCGAATTAAGCTTCAAGCATTGATGGAACGAGGATGGTACACACCTAAAGGCGCTGATCGCATTATAGCTGCTGGGGGCATCCACTATCACGAAACGACAGTTCCTGGACAGCCCCCCCCCCCCAGCGTCACCTGAAGTCCTACTCCTCCCTCGACCTCCTTCCTCTCCCCCGAGAATCCAAACAATGGCCCATTCGCCGCCAACACCCTTCGGGCCTCCACCCTCATCTCATTGAATGCCTTCTTGAAGATCACATTGACGGAACTCCCGTTGTCCACCAAAATTCGGGACATCGTGAAGTTCTCAATGGCGGTCTGGATTACCAGCGCGTCGTAGAAAGGGTCCTCGTGATCTGGTAGGTCCCTTCTGGAAAAGGTGATTTTCTCATCTGGGGGTGGGGCTTGCGACGTCGAGGCAACTCTCCGATGATACATAGTGTGAAGACTGGCCTTACGGGTGGCCTCGATCCCCACCCCCCCATGAATCACCCCAATCCCTCCTCGATCTCCTGTGTCCGACCGATCCACACATCGATCCTCCTCCGCGGCTCCTGGCATCTCCACTATCTGCACTGGTGGTCGTTGGTCTTTTCCTCCTCTACCGCTCTTCAACTCCAAGAACTCTGGGCACGTGGTCGTCGCATGGCCCTCCTCCTCATGGAAGTCACAGTATGGCAGAACTCCTCCCCCACATCTCCCTTCTTGGGGGTTCCTCCTCCTCCCCACAATCGCTCCCCCACGCTCTCTTCCTCTTCCTCTCCCTCGGCCAATGGCCATAGCTTGCTGAGGCGGAGGTGGGAGCGGCCTTGGGCCATGCCCCCACCCTAGCGGATGAAATCTCCCTGGTCCCGGATAAAAGTTCCTTCCCCCCTTGCGGAGGACCCCTTCTTGGTCCTTGAACTGGGCCTCCCGGTTGCCTCCAGCCCAACTCTGGGTGCGCGGGCCCCCTTGGCTCCTCCCTTCTCCTTCCCTCTTGCTGTCTTATTCCTCCTGACTCTCTCTGCTCCCCCTCCGTCAACCTTGCTAACTTCCTCGCAAATGCCGGGTTTGCCGCCTCCATGGCTATCTCCTTTGATGCCTTCTCCATCAATCCCTCAAAGGACAATGATGCCTTCCGGGTTAGGCTCATCTTGAAGAAGCCTTCCCTCAACCCCACGGTGAAGGCCATCTGGAGGGCAAAACCAGGCACCTCCTGGATGTCTAGGATCTCCTCATGGAAACGATCCACGTACTGAGCCAAAGACTCGTCCGCCTTTTGCTTGATCAGGAAGATGGACTCCGGGTTCTTCTTCCTCTTCTTCGAGATCGAGAAGCGTAGCTGGAAGCTCCTGCTCAGGTCTTCGAAGCAATAAATAGAACCCACCGGGAGTTGATGGAACCAGTCCCTGGCCTTATCCTTCAAAGTGATGGCGAAGAGGCGGCACTTGAAGGCGTCTGTCATAGGTCTGATGGAGACCGCATCTTCAAACCATTGCAGGTGTTGGAGGGGATCATCCTTCCCCATGTAGTAGGTCATCTCCGGCTCGCGGAACCCTTCTGGAACAGGTGCCGAGAGGACCAACTCGCAGAAGGGAGATCCTCTCGTCGGTGGTCTCGCCAGGTCTACTCGCGCGACTAGCCTCGCGGGCGCAACGACACTCGCCGGGCTGGGGAAGAGCTCCCTTCCTTCCACCTCTCGCCGGCTTCCTTATGCCGCCACTTCCTTTCCCGATCGCCACCCGGGTGCGTCCTCAGCTATCCGTGCCGGCTCGACCCCCTCGCGGAGCGCGTGGTCCGGCACCTGGGGCGAGGGGGTCTCGCACTCCCCTCTCCGTGCGAGATGCTTCAGCATGTCCATGATCCCTCCAATGGACGACATGAACTCTACCCTCCAGACGTACCCCCTGGCTCGGGGACCCCTCAACTTCTCCTCCTGCATCTCCCGCCATGAGGTAACCCTTCGTTCTTCCGCACAAGCTACTGTTCCACGCTCACCGCACCAAAAATGTTGGAACCAACAAGGTCGATTCCTCCTAAAGCTCAGAACTATTGGGGAAGCTCACGCTTACTCCCTTAGGATCACACTCAAGGCGAAGAACTAGACCGGAGGCTCCAGCGAGGAGGTCCCACCTCATACCCGGAAGAGACTAAAGCTCTTCCCCTCCCTAGCCAATGCTGAGCTAGGTGCTTTAGAAGAAGTGGAAGGAGTCAAGAAAGCTTGCCCTTCTAAGGCACCTTACCGGTCTATTTATAGGCCTCTGAACTGGGACTGCAAATAACCAATTTACACCATCCTGAAATTACCAGAACATCCCTGGCTAGGTCTGCCAACAGCCAAACTCCGCTGTCCACAAGGGCTAAATGCAGACCACCCGGGGTAAAAGGGTAAAACACCCCTGGGGCCCAAAAGGTGGGCCCGGCCCTACCTGAACCGGCCTTGAACCAAAGTGGCACCTGGCGAGAACTCCCCCATAGGGTCCTCTCGCATGGCGAGAGGGATACCCCGGGCGAGAGCTCCACTCCTAGAGTCCACTCGCGCGGTGAGCTGGTCACTCGCCGTGAAAGCTTCCCGTCTCGGCATTCACCTATCTGAGGCCACGCTCCACTTAGGCCATCCCGCTTAATGCAGTGAACCTCACTCCATGCCCTGCCTCCTGGCACCTCTCGCCTGGTGCCTCTCGCCTGACGCCTCTTTCCTTGTACCTCTCGCCTGAGCCCTCTCGCTCGGCTCTCGTTGCCTGGGCCCTCTCGTCTGGGCCCTCTCGCTCGCCTGCAAGTCCGAGGTTGTACACATGTGTTTGGCGCGGCTTATCACAACTTAATTGCTCTGGTGAGGTTGGACAAAAATGTCATTGGCATGCCAAAAATTTATGCCTCGAAACAAGTTTTTTTTGTAACATTTGTCATACCAAACATACATTATATGACAATGACGTTTTTGTCCAATCTCACCGGAGCAAATAAGTTACGATAAGCCGCGCCAAACGCAGCCAGTCGTTGATTGAACACATGAGACTAAATTTTCAGCATTAGACATACTCCTCAATTTAGTAGTTACCACGCGTCTAGCGAATTCTTATATTATGCAAAGATTAAGAAATCTAATATCAAACTACAAAATAAAAATATACAAACATAGATAGAAATTCACTTATTAAACTACATATATTGTTAGCCAATCCATCCCAAGGATTTGGGTAGAAGCCTCTGATCTGTAGAAGGGTGGCTGCTATGACTAGTTTTATCTCATTCATTGTGTCATTGAACATGCATCTAGCCAAGGAAGTCCTCACATAACCTTATGGGAGTCTCACTCATAGAGAACAATCATGAGCATAAGTTACATGGGTGCTTGTATATGAAGTCGAATAAGTGTGAGGCCCCGATGTCGAATAAGGTGTTTGTAGGTTTTCGGTTAATAAGGAGTATTCCTGGTTTAATTCATAGATGTGTTTAATGTCAATCTATCAAAAAGGAGGACAAATGTTTTTATAATGGGATGTTTGTTTAAAAAAGTTTTTACCTACAAGTTATTACATCCCGCGGAGCGTATTATTGCTCCAAATCCAGGACATAAGCTGATGTGGGGGATCCTAGCTTTGTTTTCAGGATGGTAGGGTTGTCCTCATCTACAGACTCTTCCTTTAATGCCTCTCCGAGCGCCCTGATAGTTTCTTCCAGCATTTTGTGGTAGTTATAATAATGTGCCCAGAGTAGTTTGTCGAAGCACTACCTCACATAAGGCTATGTGTAACGACCAAACCCTCACAATAACATAAATATTTTTCTTTTTGGTTCTTCCCAGCCATAATGAGATGAACCTCATGATTTTCCCTTTTCCAAAAGTGACCTACGAGCACTTCCCAGGAGTCACACCCATCCCAGAACTACGCTTGGTTCATCCCCGAACCATACGGTGTGCTGCGAGAGGTTTCAGTCTTATACAATTTGTAATGGCTCAAATCTTATAATATTAGAATTATTGTCTGTTTAAGTTTATCCCAGCCCATATTTAGTTAAACCACATGGTTTTGCCCTTTGCTTCGGGTGGCCTAAGAGCACTTCCCAAAAGATCACCCATCCCAGGAGTATTCTTACCGGAGCACGCTTAAACTTGAAGTTTCTAACACAACACCACTAGTTGCTCTGAAAAGATGCTTTGATATTTGAGAATCTGAATTATCATTCAAGTCCCATAACTTTCTCTCTATTTCTGATATGAGATTTGGTTCATTCCTGCACCTCTTTTCACCTAGAAGCTTGTCATGAGCTTCTTTGTCTGTCTTTCACTGCCCCAAAGCACTCAGTGTATCTTAAGTTGATGGATTAATTTTTAGAGATAGTGCAAGTCTCAACAATTTATAAAGGATTGATTGATATTCCTAAATATGTTGAATGTAATGTTAAATATGACTAATCAATTTATTTATTGCAATGTTTCCTTTTATTAAAAATTTTAAAAAAAAATCAGAGTGATGGGTTAGTTGCTCAATGCTCTCGTATACTATGAACAAGAACCAATTTAGGCTCATGTAGTCACAAACCTTTAGTAGTTGCTTCTTTTCAATGAAGGAACTAAGACAGAATGATTCTGGTTGTTCTTAATGTTTTTTTTAGTTTTTAGCACTAGTAACTTCTAATATAATTTTTGCTCACGTCAAGCTCTTGAGGGTTGATTCCTACTATGAATCCTCTCTCTAATGAGAGATTATGTAACACCTCCTATACAATGGTCATATAATATGGGTCCGGCTTGGACCCCACAATATATAATCGCCACAGTTTTAGGGTTAAAAGTTGATATTATAACTTTTACCTATCAACGAACACAATACATAAGCAGCGAGAACATAAAATAGAACTCAGAAGTTGTTCACATCTACATAGGAGTACTTTGGTTGTATGACCTTATATTGCAATTGTACAAATTCACACAACATAACAAAACACGGGAACAACTCCTATGCTACCTCGACGTGAAAGTCAGAATAAGGTAAAAGTAATTATAAAATGCATAATAGCATGGGATACACTTCATGAGGCCTTGGCCTTTTTGGTCGGTGAGCTGGCTCCAGCTTGTGATCCTTGTCGTGCAACCATCACAGAATACGCGGTACAACTTGGATCAGCCATGGCTGATCACAACTACGTAACAACACCCCTCCTTCAGGCCGTACTAGCTAGCGGATCCCGGGGTACTACATCTACCTGCAAGCCAACACTATGTATGTAAATGAAATAAAGTACAAAAAAACATAGAAACTAACATGTATAAGAGTCACAAGCATCAAACATCTTTCTATGTTGAGCAAATAAATAAAAAGGGGGCCTAACACTGCAGCATATATGAAAACCCGGGTTTCACCTAAGGCATCATATAACATATATGATTCTAACTCAATAATATCACACATCATCACACCACAACAAACAATACGGGTATTCTCATTTCCCCAATGACATACATGTCGATTCTGAGAGCTTCCGCTGAGACCCCACTCGCACATGGGTGCTCTCATTTCACCATCGGGCTTGTCCGTCCGCTTAACCATTCTCATCAATTTCACCAAGTCATCACAACTGATACTAAGAACTCTTGCTTAGGTCACACCCGCACATGAATCACTTCACCATCAGGCTTGTCCAAAAGCACAGACGTTTTTATCAGTTTTACATAAGGGGACTTGTCTTGCCGGGACACCCTCCACACGTGAATCACAACATCACGGGGCTAGCCAACAGACCATAAAGACAAAGCAACAACTTGGCATACAAGTGGACACCGCATTCCACCAAACATTCAACACATGCATTTTCTCGCCCTATGCCACCATTCATTCTCACACGAAAATTAAGGGCATGACAACGACGTCATTCGCCTCAATTAGATTTCTAGCATAACTGCTAAAATGCAAGTCATAACAATATCATTGAATCAGACCACCAATCCCGATTTTGGCTTTACCTGTCATGCCTAATCTGCTAACGGAGCAGATCTCTAATGCAAATAATGTCGGGGATAGACTCAATCGACCCGGTGGCTACTCTTGAACCAAGACAACTTGAACCCCTCTCACTTGAGAGATCTAATGCCAAGATTGCATAAAAAGAAAAGCATAGACAAAAGGGGTGTCATGCACGTATCCTAAGACCGGAAAGAAGAGTGTTGTTTCTTTATGGAATCTCTTCTTCGCCATGAAAATCTTGAATAGTACAGATGGAAATGTGTGTGTTCAATTCCTCTTCATGATGTCAGTCTCGGATCGTCGAATGGAGCTCTAAAGCTCCAACAATGAAAGGATCTCGGTCTTTTTCCTCCTTTGCCCTCTTTCGCACACCCTAGTTGCAAAGCACCAAACAACTTAGAATTGATAAGGGGAGAAGCCTCTTCCCTATTTAGGGTTCACAGATGAACTTGTTGGGAATATTGTCCTCAATGCTCCCTAGATTTGATTTGAAGAGGCATCACCATCAACCTAAGAGCATAATTATATTTGATGTTGTTCAAGTTCATCATGTGTAGGATGTTCCTTAGAACAAGTTTATACAGGTTGTTTAAGTGATTGTGACAGGTGATCACAAGATAGAGAGATGGAGAGACAGAAATCTGTCTAAGTCCACGGGCATTGAGTGAAGCCAGTTCATTCAACGTTAGATGCCAAATAGTGTTGAGTAAGGTGTGGACAGTCAAAGCCTAGCAGTTTGCAAAATAGTTCTGCGGCCAAGTCCACAGGCGTTGAGTGAAGGCAGTTCACTCAACGCCATATAACAAGAGGCGTCGAGTATAGCTGAGTCTGTCAAAGCCACGGTATTAGGAAGTAGAAAAATCGACTAAGTCCAGAATCGTTGAGTGAGGATAGCTCACTCAACGCTTAAAAAGAAGCATTGAGACAAGCTCAAGCATTTGAAGATTCTGTCAAGAATTTTGGCTAAGTCCAGAAGCGTTGAGTGAGGACAGCTCACTAGACACCCAAAGAAGAAGGCGTCGACAGAGCAATGATTAGTCAAAGCCTAAGAAAAGATAGACAGAAAAATCTGTCTAAGTCAAGATGCGTTGAGTAAGGATAGTTCACTCAACGCAAGCTCATCAAGAAGATTAGCTAAGTACAAAAGTGTTAAGTGAAGCCAGTTCACTTAACGCCTCATCAAAAAGATAGGCTAAGGAAGAAGCGTTGAGTGATGAAGGCTCACTCAACGCATTCATAAAGAAAGATGCAGCTAAGTACAGAAGCGTTGAGTGAAGCTAGTTCACTCAATGCCTCAGCATAAAGGCAGACAGTTAGTGAAGCGGCTAAGTACAGAAGTATTAAGTGATGAAGGTTCACTCAATGCACTCAATGCCTGAAACAACAGGAAGATTGTCCAAGGACAAACACATTGAGTGGAGGTCATTCACTCAACGCACTCAACGCCTAGCAGTGTAGAAGAAATTGGCTAAGTCCAGATTCATTGAGTGAAGCCAGTTCACTCAACACCTAGCAGTGCATGAGAAGTTGGCTAAGTCAAGAAGCGTTGAGTGAATGTCATTCACTCAACGCACTCAACGCCTGGAAGTGCATATTGTTTGCCTAAGGGTTTTTGCGCTGAATGAAGTCTATTCACTCAACGCAATCAACGGCTGGGATGAAATTGAGAAAATGGCTAAGTCCACAGATGCTGACGTCGACATGAGTTAGCAAAGTTTCAAAATATTGCGGGAAAGCTACAGTACACGACAAATGGGGTCGGAAGCCTACTGTATGACTTTTTCTGTAAAAGTAGAGTTGCAACCAACAACTACAGGTGGGCCCACGAGTCAAATAGCCGTTGGATGGTGAAAAATAAAAAGGGATAAGTTCGGCAGATGCAAAGACAACTTTTAGGGTATATCATTTTGCAAAGAGGCGAAACTTCATTGTCTTCTTCCTCGCCATTGTTGCAGAGCTTGAAGCTGAAGTTTCAAATCCGCTGAACTAAAAGTTCTTACAGTTAGCTGTAGCAGTTTTCATCAGCTACAACAAGTTCAAAAAAGCTTTCTGAGAAAGAAGACTAAGCATAGCCTTCAATTTTTTGCATTCAAGGTTAGCTGTTTGAAGATTAACAAGACTTGTCAACTCATCAGTCTTCAGCAACAAGTTCAGAGACTTGGTTTTTGAGTTACTTCCAACACAAGCAACAGCTTATTGAAGATCAACTTTCTTATTGCTTATAAGAATTTATGGTTGAGATAACTCAGCTCAGAAAGCAGTAGACTTAGAGAACTTCTCTGGAGTCATATCAATAACAACAAAACTCTTTCTTTTCTGTAGGATCTTAACATATCTGAGAGTAGAACTATTTTATAAAGGCTGAGGTAGGATCCAGTTTTGGATCTGAGGTAAGGTAGTTTTGCCTGAGGTAGGATCCTTATATGGATCTGAGTTGTAGGGAATGTGTGTCTGAGGTAGGATCTGGTTTAAATCTGATCTGTATGAGAATTTTACTCTCTGAGTGTAGGGCTATCCTCCTACCCTGAGTGCAGGACTATTAATTTAGTCTAAGGTAGGTGATCTACTCATTATTGAGCTGTAGGAGCAAGCTTGTTGTAGTACCCCCCCCCCCCCCCCCCCACCTTTTGCCCGGGTCGGGTCGGAGGGGTACTACTAGCCCAAGACGCCCACCCAGTGCTTATAGAGGAAACGATCCACCCATATCCAAGCACTAGTTGGTCGTCTTGCTCGGCTTGAATCATAACATTCACAACCCATCAGAATATAGCGGAAGCATTAACAAGAAACCATTGTAGATTTATGTATCACGTATCAAAATTACAGCGGTTCTAAGGTCGAAACCTAAGTACTTATATAAGCCCGTGGGCTATACATGTGCTACATATAATTCTCATATACTCTCTCTCTCTCTACGCTGCTCGGCCAAACTCGCGTCTCTAAACTCTGAGGACGGCGGGGGTGCATCTACTCGAGTACACCTAGATGTTGGCGTAATCTCCTGCGGCAGCGGGTCACTACGGTGCTCTACCTCTTGTGAATGGTTAATCAAATAACCGTTAGTCATAGAGTTAAGTGGAAACAAATCTCCTCCCCGGATCCACATCCTGGGGACGAGCACGCACCTACCCAACAGAAGTAAATAGCCGAAGCAAGAGAGGGTTAGCACAACATTTCATATATGAACAGCTATGAGCAAATATAAAAGAGTGCAGTATAACCGGAAAAAACAGCAATAGTATAAAACGGTTATAACAATGCTCTACTAGCTCATCAGCACAACAGGTTTTCATATCCTGAATTCTATCACAGGCATTCACAGCCGCACACATACCGCAGACATTCATAGTCGTGCACACACCGTAGGCATTCACAGCCGCGCACACACCGCAGGCATTCATAGCCGCGCACACACTACAGGCATTCACATCCGCGCACACACCGCAGGCATTCATAGTCGCGCACACACCGCAGGCATTCACAGCCGCGCACACAAACCCTATATTGACATAGTTTGGACCGCTTTTGTTCCAGCAGGGTAGCGAGCCCCGTGGGCCTCACCGATGTGGCCGTCGGTGACAGTGACCAGTCCTGCCACTTCTGGGGGTGATCGTACCGCACAACCCCAGGCCGTAACATATAACCTGGTGTACTCTTGGATGTGAGCGACATCCAGCGAATCATTTTGGCCGACCAGCGGAGGAAAACCGGACGGGGAATAAAACGACCGGTCACTCGTGGTACTCATCTCCCTGTCGTCTTAAGTCGTCGACCTTCCCGCACCGGTATGAACGGTCTGCAGGAGGGACTGACCCGCCACTATTCCACCGCAAGCAATTTACAAACAATCAATCAACGACAAACATAATGCATACCAGGTCTACGTCGGCCTGCCCTACTAGGCTTCAAACTTCGGGCGGCGACACTTAGCTTTACTTTTGACAAGGAGCGTGGGAGTGCTTTATTTGAGGCTAGACTTGGAGGAATACCTCAACTTCGGTTATCCCTAACTAAGGCTCAACCTTAGTAACGACTGCTCGTCAGAGCAGGACCCGAGATTATAATAGTAAATTGCAATGGGAACAAATGCGGTGTTTATGCTGCTTATTTAAAGTGATGTAATGAGATATGACCAGTACAAAACTGGAGTGGTACAGAATTGAAAGTACTTGACCAGTACGTGACTGGAGTAGAGCTGAATTAAAAGTACTTGACCAGTACGAGACTGGAGTAGAGCTGAATTAAAAGTACTTGACCAGTACGAGACTGGAGTAGAGCTGAATTAAAAGTACTTGACCAGTATGAAACTGGAGTAGAGCTGAATTAAAAGTATTTGACCAGTACGAAACTGGAGTAGAGCTGAATTAAAAGTACTTGACCAGTACGAGACTGGAGTAGAGCTGAATTAAAAGTACTTGACCAGTACGAGACTGGAGTATAGCTGAATTAACAATACTTGACTAGTACGAGACTGGAGTAGAACTAAATTGAAAGTACTGAACTGAAAAGAATAAAGGAACAGGACTAGTGCAAGACTGGAATAATCATAAAGAAAATGGTTAGTAGTCCAATCACTCCATCCAGGAGGCTTCAATTCCATCTCCGTTCTCAGGAGAGATTTTTCAGTTCCATCTCCATCCATGAGGCACATTCAGTTCCATCTCCGTTCTCAGGAGATTTACATGGGTTTCACCCATTATTAAGGTCCGATTATGATTTGGTTGTGCTTTATTAATCACGATTTAATCGGATCAGGGGCTTATCAGGAGTTACACCCCCATTATTTATCGAGAATAATTCGCAACTCGCTACTCGTATTCTCACTTTCCGAGCGTACCCAAATCACCCGAAAGTCGAGGCGCTTGATGGTTTCATGAAATCTCAAAACACCCGGAGCCTGGTCACAAGCCTCAGCCACTCTCGTCGATACGACAACTTTGAATTTATTATTCAAAATAGGGAGGATAGTCGCGTGCTCCAATTTTAATTTTCGAAGAAAATGAGCGTAATAATTTTTGAGCGCAACCCTAGGCTTCTAGATTTTTGGAAAAATATCAAAACTTATCCCCATGACCCCAAATTTTTAAAAAACCCTTAAGAGAGCCTAAAATGAGCCTAGTAATTTTTTTGTAATTTTTCAAAGTGTTTTGGGCCTTTAATTTGGCCAAACAAATTTTATTTGGGCTTTTAAAAATACCAAATCAACTTCAAAAATTCTCAAAAATTTTGTGGAGAAAGCCCTTTGTTAGGGAAACATTTTTTATGTTCAAAACGTTTTCATTATAGGCTTATATTACTCTCCAGAAAATAAAATACATATTTTAGTTATAATAATATAATATTCATAAAATTTATAAAATTATAAATTTTATAACTTTCTCCCCCCAACGGCTCTACAGGAACCTGCACCAAAACAGAGCCCATGCGGGCCTTCCCCGCCGCCGGCCGGCCGTGACTCCGGCACTAGCCAACCCGCCGGTGGTGGGCGCTCCCTCCGGCGGTGGTCCGGCGGCCTGCCGCCGCTGGCCATCGCCGGAGTTTTTTTTTTGAACGGGAAGGAGGGGGGTGATGGAGGCGGCGCTCCGACGGCCGGAGCTCGCATGCACTATGTCAGAAATGGGGAGGGGGAGGAAGAGAGGGTTCCACCTGGGTTTGGCGGGCTCGGAAGGGGCCGGCTTGGTCGGCCATGGAGGGTGGTGGTGGTGGAGGGGGAGGAGCTCCTCGGGTTGGCTTTTTTCCGGCCACCAGAGCTCCAGCAGAGGGGTGGGGAAGCTGGGGGAGGGCTGCTCTGAGAGCTGTGAGGGAAAGAGAGGGGGGTTGGGTGGCTTTTATAGGGAGGGGGAGGGGGAGCTTCCTCCCTTTGGGTGGTGTGGGACTAATCCCTCCTTAGGGAGGGATTAATCCCACCCTCCTGCTGTCCAAGGACAGCTGGAGTGCAGAGATTTTCCCCATATGGGAAAAAAATATCAAGCCCTCACTTTGATCTTGGGCTTTTAGGTGGGAAAGAGAGGAGGGGAGAGAGAGGAAAGGGAAAAAGGGTGGGCCTCCATTGACTTAGAGAGGCTTGCTGGTTGGGGCCCAAGGAGAGTGAGGGGGGTATGGGTCATCCTTCTTTGGAGAGGAGGTGGGCCCTTCACTTGGAGAAAAATAAAAAAAAAGGATTTTTAGGAGGGTTTGACCAAGTCAACCCTAGGATGAGTCCCTCTGGCTGGTCAAAGTCAAAGTGGGACCAAGTCATCGGGGTCGGGTCAAGGTTCGGGTGTCGTGTCATAATTGGTGTGCGCACGCTTTTCAGTGCACGACTAGGCTTGATTTGACCACGGGTTGATCAATTATCGTCAAAATTGACCGTGATGACTTCCGTTGACTTCGTATTGACTACACTAGTCTAACGCCACTGACTGGGGTTGAATCGGAGTCCGTTTGGCGAAAGTCCAAAATCTGTGCGTCGTTGCGCGCTAAAATGGTCGAAGTGTGTAAAATTGTTGTTAGACCTCAGATTGTGACGTGACGAGTTTCGATGCGTTCGTATCAACTATACGAAGTCATAGGAATTGACAGAACTCAAATCGGAGTTCTCTATGTCAATATCCAAAAATCTCATTTTCGCGACGTTTTGTGAGAAATGGTCAAATCCACCGTATGACCTCGGAATCCAACTGAACAAGTTTCGATGCGCTCGTATGTACTATACGAGGCCACAGGAACTGACAGAACTCAATTCGGAGTTCTCTAGCTCGATACCCTGCCTAGGGTTGCCTCCTACCAGGTCACGGGTAGAGGCTCAGGTCACTTTTATTGGGCCCACTAGGGCTCTGGTGGCCCAATAAAAGTCAGGATGTTACACTTGCTCTGAGGTAGGGCTTTGTACCTGGGGTAAGTATTGGTGGAGACTGAGAGATCCTGAGGGATCTGTGTTGTAAGCTCTAAGGAGCCGAGATTTGGAGAAGTGTCTTATCCAACACACTATTAGAGAGGTGGGAGGGATAGTGGATGTACCCATAATCTGGGAAACCACTATAAATCTTATGTGTGCTTTTATGGTGTATCTTGAAAGCTGAAAGTAACTAACTCACAACTCACATAAAAGAAGGAAATCTCAAAAGAGACCAAAAACTTATTCACCCCCCTCTAGGTGTTTAGCTGTCCTTGAAAACTAAAGTCTTTTAGAACTTAATGAAGCCATTTGATCAAGTTTTAAGACAAGCAGATGCCCAAAAATACAGATTTACGGTTTTGTTTTTGCAAGTTACCGCGTCACGGTAGAGTCGCGCTAATATCTAGCTGACAGGATACACTCATAACCAATTGGGCAGACTTCTGGCTAATCGAACCGACTTCTAGCTGATATGACTTCTGTCAGCGATAACACTATCACGCCGCGCTAGCTCCTACTACCCTTCTCCTTGGAATTTCAAACTTTAAATCCAAAGAAAATTTGGATGTTACAACATCACCCCCTTAGAAGAATTTATTCCTTAAAATTTAAAGTGCTACCAAAACATAAACTGCATACCGTACCTGATGCAAATAGTTCCAGGAAGTCTTCCTGTATCGTTTGCTCGCACTCTCAAAAGAACTCGTCTCACCCGTAGTTGTTCAAACGCACTTTCACGAGTTTGACCTAGTTGTTCCCAAATGTCAAATCACCAAATCTTCCATGCAAACCAGAAAAACTATCATCCTCACATCTTCAGCTACCGGTTGTAAGGAACCCCTTTTAAAAACCAAGGGGATCTTTACGCCCAAGGCGAGCGTCCCTCCAAAAGGTTCGTGTTTCCGAAGAGGAGTCGCCCTCTTAATTGACCCATGACCCTATTGGCAAAACATTTTCCATGTAAGGCTATGCATCATTACAAAAACATTCACAAAGTATAAAAATAATGTGGAATCAAAACATCATATGATAACCCAACATGTTAAGGAATACAAATCTTAGATGAAAACCTACGAGGTTGTATATAAAGTCCAATGAAAATAACCATCTTAGTCATGATATGACCGAATCACATAGTACAAAACAATAAGAAAATAAAGTCTCTCATCCTTTCCTCTCCTCAGAGTAGTACCCTCATGTCCTCGTAAATCTTTTGGGTTGGCTCGGGGAGCTCCTCTCCTACGGGTACACGTATGTGCTCCTCCATCCGCTCCTGCTCCATCGATAGGCTCATTGGGTTCTAAAATTTATACGTGCAAATGTAAGTTGGTCACAACTGACCAAGTAAATCTCACGCTCCTCCCCATCTCCCTAACGGGTACCAGGAAGGAAACTTGTAAGGAGCGTTAGCACAATAGTCGAAGCAATATATATGTACCAAAAACAAGTAAGTGGAGCAAAAACATCAATAATTATAAAATCATGATTTCTAAATTTATAAAATTTATTGTTATTGTATAACTTCTTTTAATGATAGTTATACGATGTCAGACCAAGGTGAGAGCAAAGGTAACACATATAAGTATATGAATATATAGGATATGATGCGTATGCATGCTTGACTTCCATGGCACTCAAATGATATGTCATAATCACTTTCTCTTATGCGGGTATAGTGATCTGTTATGGGAAGAAGCACACTTCCCAGGTCTCACCGTCGTGGCCAGACGGTGATAGTGGGTCGGTCGCTCCTACTTCTAGGTCATGGATATACCCCAGCCTCCTAGGCTTTCGTACCTCTATGAAGAGTAGGTACTCTAGGTGGGAGCAAATCCTCACCTCCTGCGAAGATCGACCATCCTCGATACATAACCAAATAGGTGTGAGACAGACCTATGTAGAAGGGGTAGTTAGCCCCCGATCGTCTTCACTACCATACACAAAAGAATTTGTCATCACAACTTCTCACATAGTGTATAGGGGACGCCGATGAGCCTGCCACCTCGATATTCATGCACCATCCCATATTTTAAAGCATTAGGTAGTGAATAAAAGGACTACATAGCAATACTTATAAAATTAACAAGTAGTTTTCGATCAACTTATAATTGATGTTCCTTATGTGATAAAGCTAAAAAGGCAATTTTACAAATATGATGAACCATGCTTTTTTGTATATAACATTTTCAAATTATATAGACATGTTCATGGCAAATTTAAATTTACTTAGCGTCTTCAAATCCGAAATATTATTACATGAAAGTTGTAGGTGCATCCTTGGCTAGTCGAATAGCCTCTGCCATTGCTCGGGTCATGTCTGCTACTTGTAAATTCACACGTTGATCTTCCTACTTTCAGCAAAAACCACCGGATTTTCGCGAGCTCGCCAACTAGAAAGCTTATGTTTTTGAGGCAAACATGAATGAGATTCCACTCTAAGGACATGTATGACAAATTAGATACTAGTTTTGAATTAGATACAATACTATGTGTGGCATTACTTTGATGCAAACCTAGCTCTGATACCATTTTCCGTAACGGCCTTTAGATCGCCATAGAGGAACAATATAAAATTTCAACTTTTCATAGACATGAAAGCCAAACAATATATTCTATCTCTATGCCAACTGGGTCCTGCTGGGTCTCCCTTGGTGGACGTGATCTAGAGTGGAGCCGGGCCTGGGTCATCATAAAAAAGTGCACTTTTTTATGACGACCCAGGTCCGGCTCCACTCGAGATCACGTCCACCGAGGGAGGCCCAGCGGGACCCAGCTAGCATCGTCCGGGCTGCAGCCCAAGCACCCCAACCCCTCTCCAGCCCACGGGCGGGTTCTTGGTGGCCACAGCCTCCCTTTGATGAGCGAACTCGATAGTTAAGTTGGGCCGTATGGGGACTTCCCTGGAGGTCACTCATCCAAGTACTACTCTCGCCCAAGCACGCTTAACTATGAAGTTCCTTCACTTCTCATCACCAATTGAGCTGCACTTCTCATCACCAATTGAGCTGCAGCTCAATTGGTGATGAGGGGTTGAAAAACTCGACAGTTAAGCGTTCTCGGACTAGAGTAGTATTGAGATGGGTGACCTCCTGGGAAGTTCCCATAGTGCGCGCTTGACTATCGAGTTTTTCTAGTCAAAGGGAGGTTGTGGCCACCAATAACCCGCCAGTAAGTTGGAGAGGGGTTGAGGTGCTTGGGTTGCAGCCTAGCAATTGGAACTGAATAAGGTGGAAATTAAAGTACACGTTGGGGTGCGGGGACATTACAAAAAAAAAGTGCACTTTTTTGTGACAACCCAGGCCCGGCTCCACTCGGGACCACATCCACAGAGGGAGACCCAGCGGGACCCAGTTGGCATCGTCCGGGCTGCAGCCCAAGCACCCCAACCCCTCTCCAGCCCACGGGCGGGTTGTTGGTGGCCACAACCTCCCTTTGATCAACGGACTCGATAGTTAAGTTAGGTCGTACGGGGACTTCCCAGGAAGTAACTCATCCCAGTACTACTCTCGCACAAGCACGCTTAATTATGGAGTTCCTTCACTTCTCATCACTAATTGAGCTACAGTTCAATTGGTGATGAGAAGTGATGGAACTCCACAGTTAAGCGTGCTTGGGTGAGAGTAGTACTGGGACGAGTGACTTCCTGGGAAGTCCCCGTACGACCCAACTTAACTATCGAGTTCGCTCATCAAAGAGAGGTTGTGGCCACCAACAACCCGTTCGTGGGCTGGAGAGGGTTTGTGGTGCTTGGGCTGTAGCCCGGACGATACCAACTGGGTCCCACTGGGTCTCCCTTGGTGGATGTGGTTCCGAGTGGAGCCGGGCCTGGGTCGTCACACATGGGTACTCTCATTTAACCATCGGGCTTGTCCATTGCTTAACCACATGGGTACTCTCATTTCACCATGTGAAACTGATAAAAATATCTGTGCCCTCCAAAAGCACAGATATTTTTATCAGTTTCACATAAGAGGACTTGTCTTACCGGGATGCCCTCCACACGTGAATCACAACATCATAGGGCTAGCCAGCATACCATAAAGACAAAGCGACAACTTGGCATACAAGTGGACATCACATTCCACCAAACATTCAACACATACATTTTCTCGCCCTACGCCACCATTCATTCTCACACGAAAATTAAGGGCATGACAACGATGACTTCACCGCAATTAGATTTTTAGCATAATCCCTAAAATGCAAGTCATAACAATATCATTGAATCAGACCACTGGTCCCGATTTTGGCTTTACCCACCATGCCTAATCCGCTAACGGAGCAGATTTCTAATGCAAATAATGTCGGGGATAGACTCAATCGACCCGGTGGCTCCTCTTGAACCAAGACAACTTGAACCCCTCTCACTTGAAAGATCTAATGCCAAGAATGCATAAAAAGGAAAGCATAGACAAAAGGGATGTCATGCACACATCCTAAGACCGGAAAGAAGAGTGTTGTTTCTTTATAGAATCTCTTCTTCGCCATGAAAATCTTGAATAGCAGGATGGAAATGCGTGTGTTCAATTCCTCTCATGATGTCAGTCTCGGATCGTCGAATGGAGCTCTGAAGCTCCAACAATGAAAGGATCTCGGTCTTATTCCTCCTTCACCCTCTTTCGCACACCTTAGCTGTAAAGCACCGAACAACTTAGAATTGATAAGGGGAGAAGCCTCTTCCCTACTTAGGATTCACGGACATACTTAATGGGGCCATTTGATCAAGTTGTAAGACAAGCAAATGCCCAAAAACACAGATTTACGGTTTTGTTTTCGCAAGTTACCGTGTCACGGTAGATCCAGAACTAAAAAGAATGCTCTATGCTTCTTGTTGACTAGACTTCGGCTTACCGCTAGCGATATCACTATCACGTCGTGATAGAATCAAGGCAACATACCATGACATCTGAACTTCAAGCCGACACTGGCCAAAAATGTATGGAAGCACACTACTACGCGGCGATAGCGGCTATCATGTCATGCTAACATCTAGCCGACAGGATACGCTCATAACCAATTGAGCAGACTTCTAGCTAATTGAACCGACTTCTAGCTGATATGACTTTTGTCAGCGATAATGCTACCGCGCTGCGCTAGCTCCTACTACCCTTCTCCTTGGAATTTCAGCCTTTAAATCCAAAGAAAATTTGGATATTACAATTTCACCCCTTAAAAGAATTTCTTCAAGAAAATTTAAAGTGCTACCAAAAAGTAAACTGCATACCATACTTGACGCAAATAGTTCCAGGAAGTCTTCATGTATCGCTTGCTCGCACTCCCAAAAGAAATCGTCTCACCCGTAATTGTTCAAACACACTTTCATGAGCTTGACCTATTTGTTCCCAAATGTCAAATCACCAAATCTTCCATGCAAACTAGGCGAACTATCATCCTCACATCTTCAGCTACCGGTTGTAAGGACCCCCTTTTAAAAACCAAGGGGATCTTTAAGCCCAAGGTGAGCGTCTCTCCAAAAGGTCTTTGTATCCGAAGACGAGTCACCCTCTTACCTGACCCATGACCCTATTGGCAGAACATTCTCCTTGTAAGGCTATACATCATTACAAAAACATTCACAAAGTATAAAAATAATGCGGAATCAAAACATCACAGAATAACTTAACATGATAAGGAATACAAATCTTAGATGAAAACCAACGAAGGGGTATATAAAGTCCAATGAAAATAATCATCTTAGTCATAATATGACCAAATCACATAGTACATAATAATAAGAAAATAAAGTCTCTCATCCTTTCCTCTCCTTAGAGTAGTACCCTCGTGTCCTCATAAATCTCTTGGGTTGGCTCGGGGAGCTCCTATCATACGGGCATACGTATACGCTCCTCCATCTGCTCCTGCTCCATCGGGTCCTAAAATTTATACGTACAAACGTATGTTAGTCACAACTGACCAAGTAAATCTCATGCACCTCCCCAGCCCCCCTAACGGGTACCAGAAAGGAAACCTATAAGGAGTGTTAGCATAATAGTCGAAGCAATATATATGTACCAGAAACAAGTAAGTGGAGCAACAACATCAATAATTAGAAAATCATGATTTCTAAATTTATAAAATTTCTTGTTATCGCATAACTTCTCTTAATGGTGGTTATACGATGTCGAATCAAGGTGAGAGCACGGGTAACACATATAAGTATATGTATATATATGATATGATTTGTATGCATGCTTTACTTCTCTGACACTCAAATGATATGTCACAAATCACTTTCTCTTATGTCGATATAGTGACTTGTTATGGGAAGAAGCACATTCCCAGGTCTCACCGTCGTGGCTAGATGGTGATAATGGGTCGGTCGCTCCTACTACTAGGTTATGGATATACCCCAGCTTCCTAGGCTTTCATACATCTATGAAGAATAAGTACTTTAGGTGGGAACACATCCTCACCAAGGTTATACGATAACATTCTTGTTATCGTATAACTTCTCTTAATGGTGGTTATACGATGTCGAACCAAAGTGAGAGCACAGGTAACACATATAAGTATATGTATATATATGATATGATGCGTATGCATGCTTGACTTCTCTGACACTCAAATGATATGTCACAATCACTTTCTCTTATGTCGATATAGTGACCTGTTATAGGAAGAAGCACATTCCCAGGTCTCACGGTTGTGGCTAGACGGTGATAATGGGCCGGTCGCTCCTACTACTAGGTTATGGATATACCCCAGCTTCCTAGGCTTTCATACCTCTATGAAGAATAAGTACTCTAGGTGGGAACACATCCTCACCTTGTGTGAAGATCGAACATCCTCAATACATAACCAAATAGGTGTGAGACGGACCTATGTAGAAGGGGTTAGTTAGCCCCGGTCCTCTTCACTACCATAAACAATAGAGTCTGTCATCACAACTTTTCACATAGTGTATAGGGGAAGCCGACGAACCTATTACCTCGGTATTCATGCACCCTCCCATATTCTCAAGCATTAAGTAGTGAATAAAATGACTACATAGCAATACTTATAAAATTAACAAGTAGTTTTTGATCAACTCATAATTGATATTCATTAGGTGATAAAGCTAAAAATGGCAATTTTACAAATATGATGAACCATGCTTTCAGGTATATAACATTTTCAAATTATATAGACATGTTCATGACAAGTTTAAATTTACTTAGAGCCTCCAAATTCGAAATATTAATACGTGAAAGTTGTAGGTGCATCCCTGGCTAGTCGAATAGCCTCTTTCATTGCTCGGATCATGTCTGCTACTTGTAAATTCACGCACTGATCTGTCCTACTTTCAGCAGAAACCACTGGCTTTTCGCGAGCTCACCAACTAGAAAGCTCATGTTTATGAGGCAAACATAAATGAGATTCCACTCTAAGAACATGTATGACAAATTAGATACTAGTTTTGAATTAGATACAATACTATATGTGGCATTACTTGATGCAAACCTAGCTCTCATATCATTTTTTGTAACGTCCTTTAGATCGTCACAGAGGAACAATATATAATTTCAACTTTTCATAGACATGAAAGCCAAACAATGTATTCTATCTCTATGCCACATTAGTATCGAAATGATGGTACAAAAAGAAACTTTTATTCCAGATATTTACATATCTGTACATGTCCATAAAAGAAAGGTCTACAACAGTTATATGTTAAACACTACAAATTTAGAAGTTTTTTTTGGCAAATAGGCAAGATTTAGCACTCCAACAACTCTCTTGAGTGTTGACCACTTCAAAACTACCTACTAGTCATTTATATCATGCTCGATAGAGCTCCAGCTTACTATGGTTTACGCTTAACACCTAAAAATTTTAGAATGAAAAGGGTTAGTCTTTAAATAAAAGACTAAGCGAGGAATTTAATTTCTTTAACTATTATGCAGGCAGATTCAATATTAAGATAATACGGCATTTAACATTTCTAAACAGTTATCAGTCTATAACAAAAATTAATAATTTATGCAAATGTATGTTTATACAAGTGAGTAACAAAAAATGCCATAGCAATTATCCTTTCTTGCCTTAGCATGTATGTATTTATGTTTGCTTGGTTTTTCACATTCAAATAGTTTTCTTTCACGCAATTAAGGGGTACTATATTTCAGTCCACTCTATTGGTTTAACTTTGTGCACACAACTCGCTTAAGACCAATTAAAGCTCAACTAAGTAGACCCACATACATCCAGTGCGTACAACTCGCTTAAGGTCAATTAAGACCCAACTTAATTTAAATCAGCATACAAGCACCCTTAATATTTTGCATCGATGCATTACTTAAAACGTTTCGTATTATGATGGTTAAATATGTTATTTAATATTTTCATACGACATACAAAACGGGGTTAAAAACTTTTATATTAGAAAAGTGTGTAATTAAAACATAATTAAAAACCACACGTTGATTTTTTTCTACTCATCTTTGCCCTTCTTTGGCTCGTCATTTCGTTGATTGAGCGACATCATCCTTTCACGCAGTTGTTAACAAGTATCAATTGTATATAGTTCATTTATACTATTGATGGGTTCCACCATCATTTATAGGGAAAACTCCCCCAAGATCTCCTCCCAAAGTGGGATCATGGGGTTGACTAAGTAAATTCCCCCCCCCCCCCAATGAACTCTCATGATGAGAAAATCATGGGGGTGGGGCCCACTCCCTCTTCCCATGGAGGAAAACCGCCGCCGCCGGCCGGCCTGACCGCCGTCGGCATCCGGCCTCCCGCCGGCCTTGCCGCGGTAGGCCTCCCTCCTTGCCATGACAGGTCGCGACCCGGCCGCGCCAGGCCACCTGGCCGCCGCCGGCCTTGACGAGGCAGGCCGTGGCCAGGTAGGCCGGTAGGTAGGCCGCCGGCCTTGTCGCGGGCAGGCCGCGGCCGGGCCACCGGCCTCGCCGCGGTAGGCCGTGGCCGCCCTTGCCGCAACAAGCCGCGACCGCCCTTGCCGCAACAAGTCGCGGCCGCCAGGCTGGCCGCCCACGCCGCCGGCCACCCGGCCGGCCACCTCCGCCGCCTAGGCGCTCCGTCGCCGTGGACGGCCTGCCCTCCGTCCGATCGGGGGAGGCTCTCCTCGCCATCCGATCAGGAGGGTAACCACTCACTACGTTAGTGGTGGGGCCCGTCATGAACCTCTTCTGGAGGCTATAAAAAGAGCCTCAGGGCCTCCTCATTTTTCAATTTTTCTGCTCCCGGTCATCTTCCTCCTCAGGTGATAGCTCTGTCAGTCTCATCCCTCAAGTCACCTTCCATCCACCACGAGCCACGAGCGCGCCACCAGCAGGAAAACGTCTGAGTCCCGGAGCGAACCGGGAAGGAAGACGACCCCTGCAAGCAAGCGTACGCCGCCCCCAGCATCAGAGCTCCAGGGGCATCTCTCGCACTTCAGCATCCAAGTCACTCCCGCGGCGCAACCTGTTGCCCGCAGGAAGTCGTAGTCTTACTCTCTCTCCTCCGAGCTGTAACGGGAGCGGCTTGTCGCCCCGATTCTCAAAATATATTGTAATCACCAGGAGTTAGTGGACTTTGACCGGCACAGACCCGGTCACGTGGTTTTTTACCCAGTTGACGAGTTTTTCCACGTCATCATATCTTGTGTCAATCTCTCATTTTCATCGACTGTGTGCACGCTCGACCGCTCCGAGAGCTAAGACAACACAAGTAAATCTGGTCTGACCGGACATCGAGTTAGTCCTCAACAGTTTGGCGCCATCTATGGGAACACGGTTCCCAGCATCCTTCGAAAGAGTTAGACCATCGACTTTGCCACCTCCAAATTCTGCTCCAATGGCAAAGAGAAGCACCCGCACCACTGAAGGATCCACCCTTGGCGGACGCGATGAACCCACACTCTCCAACTCTTTGGTGGACGTGTAATTGATAGCGGAAGCCGCTTTCGCCCCCATCACCGCCCTGGAGGGGCGTGTCCACCAAATGGAAGAACAACAAACTGAAATGCTCACCCTGCTGCGGAACCTAGGAGCACCTCCTGCTCCCCCGCTGCAGTCAGCTCGAGCAGATACATCGCCACAACCAAATCATGGCGGAGCCCAAGAAGTTCCGTCAAGACAGGAGGGACCTGAAGAATATTCTGAAACCGCTAGTTCTGCTCATCCGGCCCAGAGAGCGGTGAGGGCGGACCATCCTTATCACAACCCCGCCAACGATGCCCGCCTTCCTCCGCTTGAAAGATTTACCCGAGATGAAATTCGAGAAGTCATTGCAGAAGAATATCGTCAGGCGGGCAGAAGAGATATTCATGCCAACCGACCGCTCGGCCAAGGCTCCCCTTTGGCACCCCAAATCCTCGGCCATCCAATCCCGCACGGGTTTAAACTTCCGAACATTGAGACGTTCGATGGAATCGACGATCCGCTTGAGCATGTTAACCACTTCACCACCATTATGAGAATTTATAACGCTCCCTACCAGTTGTTTTGCCAAGTATTTCCAGCTACTCTCAAAGGGCAGGCCCGAACATGGTTCCATTCACTAAGGGTTGCTAGCATCGCCAATTTCACAGAACTAACAAGGCAGTTCGTTGACCAGTTCTTCGCTAATCGCAGGATCGTTTGCGACCCTTCTCACTTGTCAGGAATCCGCAAGAATGAAGGAGAAACACTGAAGGACTTCTTCCGACGTTTTACTGCAGAAGCCTTCAAGATACCGGGGGTCGACCCCGAACTGTTAAGGGCGGTATTCCTTGGAGGCCTCCGCCCTAGTGGCTTCTACTCAGCACTGATGAGGGAAACCGTCCCTAGTTATCCTGACCTCGTCCATCGAGTGGAGGCGCAAATTGTCGCTGATGAAGCTATTGAAGCCCACCGCCAACAGTTTGATGGCGCCCAGAAACGCAAAAGAGAGAAGGAGTCAGCTCCTCAACATCAAGAAGGGAGATTCCGAGAAGATCGTCGGAACGGGCAGTGCCGGCGAGATCCCCAGAGAGATCAACCGCCTAGGGATTTTACTCCCCTCAACACTACACACACTAATGTGCTCTATGCTATACAAAATGAGTCAGCTTTACAGCGACCAAAGCAACCAGTTCATAATCCAAGAAATGATCAATCCAAATATTGCGAGTTTCATCGAATCACGGGACACACCACAGAAGATTGTTCCCGCTTGAAGGAAGAAATCGAGCGCTTGGTCCGCCTAGGACTTCTCAGAAGATTTTTGCAGGGGCGTGTGCAGGATCAACACGACCTGCCTAGGCCTCCCAGAGACCAGCAAAACGCCCCGCCAGGGGGGACAGGTGGAAGACAAATGGTCGAAAATATTGAAACCATCGTCGGATCCCCTATTCTTTCTGCTCAAATCTTCTCAGTAAGCATGCAAGGAGGGGCTCATGAAGATAAGAAGTGCAAACAGGACACCACCATAACTTTCGGGGACGAAGACCTTGTCAGGCTTCGGACACCGCACCAAGACCCCCTAGTAATCAGTGCCGGGATCGGGGATCCATGTTACAACGTCAAGCGAATCCTTGTCTACAACGGAAGCTCAGTCGATGTCTTATTCTCCGCTACTCTTCAGAACATGAATATTTCCATTTAACATCTAACGTAGGCGGCCGGACCAGTGTACGGATTCGACAATCATCCAGTCCAGGTGCTAGGAATGATTACTCTCCCAGTCACCATGGAAGAATTTCCAAGACAAGTGACTCATGAGATCCAGTTCGTAGTGGTGGATTCAAGCTCTGCATATAACACCACTTTCGGAAGACCCGTTCAGACTATCTTCAAGGCTATCCTCTCGATTCCTCACCTCGCCATGAAGTTCCCCACTCCGGGAGGTATTGGAGTCGTACGCGGCAATCAGGAGGCCGCCAAGAATTGTTACTCCAAACAAGCACAGCCTACAAATGCCACTACGTTGAACATCGACGAATTCGATTTGCGCGATGAAGAAGTATTGCAGCGAGGGATGCCCATGGAAGGACTGATTGAAGTCCCCCTCTCACCAACAAACCCAGCTAGCACCGTCCAGCTTGGATCGCTCCTACCGAGGCAAGAAAAGGAGAAACTGACAACCTATCTCTGGAACAACAAGGATATCTTTGCTTGGGCTCCTGAAGATATGCCTGACATAGATCCTCACGTCATCCAGCACTCCCTCAATATCAACCCAGCATGCAAGCCTATTATCCAGAAGAAGAGAAACTTTGTCCCAAAATGCCTCCAGGCAATTGGAGAAGAAGTAGAGAAGCTCCTCAGTGCTCATTTCATTCGAGAAGTAAACTACCCTACCTGGGTAGCTAATGTCGTACTAGTAAAGAAGTCTTCAGGAAAGTGGAGGATGTGTGTGGACTACACCAACCTCAATCAAGCATGCCCCAAGGATAGCTCTCTGCTTCAACCGCCGTACACCAACTCCTCAGCTTCATGGACGCTTACTCCGGATATAACCAGATTCGAATGAATCCAACAGACGAAGAACATATGGTCTTCCGAATAGATAAAGGGATATACTGCTATAAAGTTATGCCCTTTGGGCTCAAGAGCATAGGGGCCACTTACCAATGGCTCATGAACAAAGTTTTTAAAGACCTTATCGGCAAGACAATGGAAGTATACGTGGATGACATGCTAGTGAAGAGTGTCCGTCGAGAAAATCACTTGGAAGATCTCGAGAAATGTTTACGGATCCTCCGACAGTATGACATGAGGCTTAACCCCACCAAGTGTGTGTTCGGGGTTACGTCTGGAAAATTCTTAGGATTCATGATAACCCAGCGAGGGATAGAGGCCAACTCTAAAAAGATTAAGGCCTTGGAAGACATGTCACCACCTCGATCTCTTAAGGAAGTACAAAGGCTGAATGGGAGAATCACGACACTCTCTCGATTCTTGGAGCGAATCGGAGATAGATATCTCCCCTTCTTCAAGATTCTCCGAGCAGCCAAAACCACCAGTTTCCAATGGACGGACGAATGTCAATCAGCCTTCGAGTCACTGAAGCAGTACCTAGCTTCCCCTCCGCTATTATCAAAGCCGGCCCTGGGAGACTCTTTTTTTGTATCTCGATATCACACCAGCCGCACTAAGCTCGGTATTGGTGAAAGACAAAGGAGCAGTTCAGCGCCCCATCTATTATCTTAGCAAGATCCTCTCAGATACTGAAACCCGGTATCCAGTCGCAGACAAGACAGCCTTTGCACTCGTTTTCTCAGCAAGGAAGCTTCGTCCTTACTTCCAAGCCCACACCATCAAAGTGTTGACAAAGCTACCTCTCCATGCTATTCTTCAAAAACCAGAGGCTTCCGGCCGACTGGTCAAGTGGGCAGTCGAGCTGGGCGAATTTGACGTCCACTTCCTGTCGCGCCCCGTCATTAAGTCACAAGTTTTAGCGGACTTTATCGTTGAAATTACCTTGCCAACAGAGCCAGAAGTTGTATCAGCAGAACCAGGACAAGGATGGACTCTGTACGTTGACGGAGTGTCCGACATAAAGGGTGTCGGATCCGGACTGCTCCTCGTAAGCCTTGAACTCATCACTTTAGATTACGGGCTCCGGTTGAAGTTCCCGGCCACCAACAACATAGTAGAGTATGAGGCCTTAATTGCAGGACTCAGGCTTGTCATTGACTGCCGCACCGCCAAGTTAACAATCTATGTACTCCGATTCCCAACTCATCGTATCCTAGGTATAAGGGGATTATGAAGCCAAAAATGAGCAACTCGTCCAATATCTCCAACTGGTAAGGTCTCTCCTGTTACAGATACCGCAAGTCCAAATTCTCCACATCCCCAAAGAACAGAACAATCGAGCAGATGGCCTGTCAAAGCTAGCTACGTCTCCCTCTCGTTATCAGTCAAGAAGATATAGGGTTGAAAAAATTTCCCTTCCTAGTATCCAAGGGCCATGGGAGATAGCAGAAATTGAGGAGTCAAAGGAGTCATGGATCAGTCCATTGATGAACTATTTAAAGAACCAACAACTCCCAGATGATCCGAAGGAGGCCCGTCAATTAAGAATGAGGGCAACTACATTTGTATTAATCAGCGAAGAGCTTCATAAGCGATCTTTTGAAGGACCCTACCTGAAATGTTTAACAGAAACTGACGTTGAGTATACCCTCCGCGAAGTCCACGGAGGGGTCTGCGGAGAGCACTTGGGCGGGAAGGCCTTGGCCCGTAAAATCTTGCGCTAAGGCTTCTACTGGCCTATCATGAAAAAGGAAGCCACAGACTTCGTACAAAAGTGCAAAAGTTGTCAACTGGATGCCAACGTTCCCAGACAACCTCCTGTCGCCCTTACCACGCTACAAGGAGCTTGGTCATTCGCACAGTGGGGGATAGACCTACTCAGCCCTTTACCTCAAGCCTCGGGACAAAGGAAATTCATCATCATGGTCATCAACTACTTCACCAAGTGGGTGGAAGCGGAGCCCCTTGCCAAGATTACTGAGAACGCAAAGCAGTTTGTGTGGAAAAACATCGTTTGCCGTTTCGACATCCCAGCAATAATCATCACCGACAACGACACTCAATTTACAGGAAAATCCTTCACCAAACTGTGCGAAGACTTAAAGATCGAACTGCGATACACGGCTGCGTCCCATCCTCAATCCAATGGGCAGGTCGAAGTAACCAATCGAATTATTCAAAAGGGACTAAAGGCGCGACTAGCAGATGCTGGGGGCAGTGGGTTGACGTGCTCCCCAACGTGTTATGGGCATACAGGACCACAGAAAGAACCCCGATAGGGAAAACACCGTACAATCTCTATTACGGGACTGAAGTAATCATCCCGGTCGACTTCAGTGTTCCAAGCCCCCGGGTTTCCCATTTCAATCTCCAAATAAATGACAACGCTCTCCGAGACAATCTAGATCTGATCTCCGAGGTCTGCGAAGAAGCCGCTCTACGCACCACAACTTATCAGCAACGCGCAGCCCGCTACTACAATCGCAAGATGAAGCCCCGACCGGTCAGCGTTGGAGACTTGGTCCTCCGCACTCTGGAAGTAGTAGGGAAGGGAACACTGGGCGACAAGTTATCTCTGACCTGGGAAGGCCCCTTCATCGTCACAGCAATGGTGAAGCCAGGGACGTACAAGTTGCGAAACGCCAAAGAAAAGACTCTCCCCCGTACCTGGAATGCGCAGAACCTGCGTCGATTTTATCAGTGACTTCTCGTTTTATAATTGTCTAATTGTGTACGCATTATTTAAGACTATGATGTATGTAAGCCACAGGCCTGATCCCACGCACGTTATCTTCATTCAAGCATTGAATTGTGTTGCTGCAAATCTTGCTTACGCAAATAGGACAAACGACGCACGCAAACACACCGTGGGGGCCTGCCCCCTCACGAAGAAGCCGCGAGCATCCCTTGCGCAAATTAAGCCGCGAGCAGCCCTCGTGCAACACCGTGGGGCCTTGCCCCCCTTACGAAGAAGTCGCGAGCATCCCTCGCGCAAATTAAGCCGCGAGCAGCCCTCGTGCAACACCGTAGGGGTCTGCCCCCCTCACGAAGAAGCGGCGAGCAACCCTCGCGCAAATTAAGCCGCGAGCAACCCTCGTGCAATACCGTGGGGGTCTGCCCCCTCACAAAGAAGCCGCAAGCAACCCTTGCGCAAACCAAGTCGCGAGCAGCCCTTGCGCAAACAAAGCCACGAGCAGCCCTCGTGCAAATAAAGCCGTAAGCAACCCTTGCGCAAACTAAGCCGCGAGCAGCCCTCGCGCAAATAAAGCCGCGAGAAGCCCTTGCACAAACAAAGCAGCGAGCAGCCATTGCGCAAACAAAGCCGCGAGCAACCCTCGTGCAAACAAAGCCGCAAGCAACCCTTGCGCAAATCAAGCCGCGAGCAGCCCTCGCAAAAATAAAGCCGCGAGAAACCCTTGTGCAACATCGTGGGGGTCTGCCCCCCTCACGAAGAAGCCGCAAGCAGCCCTTGCGCATACAAAGTCGCGAGCAATCCTCGTGCAAACAAAGCCGCAAGAAACCCTTGCGCAAACCAAGCCGTGAGCAACCCTCATGCAAATAAAGTCGCGAGCAACCCTCGTGCAAACAAAGCCGCAAGCAACCTTTGCTCAAACCAAGCCCCGAGCAGCCCTCGCGCAAATAAAGCCGCAAACACTCCTTGTGCAAATTAAGCCACATACTTGAACCGTGCAAACAAAGCAGCAAAGATGACATAAAAAATAACAATGTCATAGCAAAACAAAGCTGGAATGATACAAGTACAGTTAGCGCCTAGATCCAACAACAACCAATGCTAAATAAGGGACAAAACACAATATGTCCAACCAAGAAATAAAATATAAACACACAACGACAGAGATATGAGTACCACTACTCGTCCTCGACATCTGAGTCAGAGCACTCATCCTCAGAAACATATGCAAAATTGAAGCATGATGTCTCACATCTCAGGCTCTTGCTAACAAAGCGAAAGGCATTCGAAACACCACGTCGGAGTGCTAACTCACGAATATCATCCATCTGAGGCTCCACCTCCTTGGACCAAATCTCGTCACGAACCTCCTCTGCGATCAGACTACGGTCTCGCATATAATCCAGTGACTTCAGGTACTCTTCAAGTCCCGCAGCCTTCAACTCCGGCGCATGGCCATCAGAGGACAACATCTTCACTTGCGCCTTCGCCGCCCGAAGCCGAGTCTCGAGGCCAGTCGCTTCCTCCCGCGCAGCCTGCAACTAGGTCTCTAAACCTGAGGCCTCCTCCTTCAAATGCTTCAACATCTAAGTGGTCCTCTCCAGGTCTTCTCCACTTCCAAGGCAGCACGTGCGTCCTCTAGCTCAGATTTTAGCCCTGATCCAATACGGCGGAATCGCGCAATATCCCGGTCATGCTCCTCCTTTAAGGAGGCAAGTGAACTCGATGACAACCGGAGATTCTCCTAAAGAGCAAGGTACCCATCCTTCAAACTCACGTAATGGTCGTTCCAGGTTACCGCAATCTGCGTTTGGGTCTCTATCTGCACACAGAAAAGGCCAAAATTAGCACTAAATGGCAAAGAAAAAACAAGGAAGGAAATCCTAAGGACAAACCAAGCCATTACCGCATCGCTCATCGCCCTCAAGGAGGAGGACATCCGCGGAGCCACTGTATCTGAAGACACCCGAGGAGCTGGGGACGCAAGTATCTGTACTTCGGGAGTCGACTTATGACAAACAACAGAAGAAACCGCCTCAACCACCGTATCAAGGTCACTGGGAGGGGCTGCCGCCACTTTCCTCTTCCGGCCCCCTCCTTGGGAAGCCCCGATAACCTGAGCTGTGTCCAAAGAGATACCACACCGCAGCAAACGCTTCTCCTCCACATATAAATAAATATTAAAAAGGCGGTTGGATAACTCCCGAGGCTCAGAAAACCCAAGCACCGAGGAAAATTCTCGCTCCTTCCCCCTCACCTGGCGACAACGATCGGGAAGTGCGTCTCACACCTCAGGAAGACCCCAAGAATTTTTAACATATCCAAACAAAGTGTTACCATGGCGACGGTCCTTGCGGGATTCGAACTCCAACCAACTCTTGTTGCTGCGAACCTCCACCTGCTCGCCACCATCAGAACGAACGTCACACCAATCTCGAAATTGGTCCAAAGAAAGCCGACCTCCATGCTCATGGAAGAAGACAACTAAGCCCATAATTCGGGCAATTCCAACCGGGATGAACTGGGAAATAGGTACCCCGCAGAACTTCAAGATCTCAATCACCTCCTCGCATAGTGGGAAACGGAAGCCGGACCTCAGGAAAACTTCGCAAATCGTCAACCAGCTGCGAGGAGAATTCTGGACTCGCTCCTCACTTCCAAGTCGGCAGGAAGCCCATATTTCATCCTCAAAATTTCCACACCATCTTCGGTCAAAGAGGAACGCAGGCGCATCGGGCCGGAAGAACGCTTCGAAACCTGCGCATAACAAAAATCAAAAGGTCAGGATTGCCCAAAAAATGAAGGCTTGGAGTCACGCATCCAAGCGCACGCAGCCCGAGCAACGCCAAAGCGAGGAAAATGCGCAAGCAAGGACGCTTGCGCACGTAGCCAAGAGCGCGCAAGGCATGGGCGCGAGTAGCCTGGGCGCGCGGCCTGCTTCGCGCGCGCGCGGCCTGCTTCGCGCGCGCGCGGCCTGCTTCGCGCGCGCGCGGCCTGCTTCGCGCGCGCGCGGCCTGCGCATGTGCGGTCTACTCGCGCATAGCCCGCTCCGTGCGCGCATGACCTGCCGCCTGCCGCGGCTGGGGCGCGTACGGCCTGTCGTGCGCGCGGTCTGCCTCACACGGGTGACCGGCCTCGCGCGCGCGGCCTGCCTCGCGCGCAAGCCCGCTCCGCGCGCGCGCGAGGCATGGGCGCGCGCGGTCCGGGCGCGCACGGCCTGGCCGAGCGCGCAGTCTGCCACGCGCGCGACCGGCCCCGTGCCCGCAATCCGGGCGCACACGGCCCGGCCGCAGGCACGACCTACCGGTGCGCGCGGCCTGGCCGCGCTCGGCCTGAGCGCGTGCGCATAGCCGGCGGACGCGCGGCCCGGATGAGCGCATCCGCATTCGGCGTCCTCGCTTGCCGACTCGTCTTCGGCGAATCTGCTTCGCTTACCTTCGAAGCACCGCCTTTTGCCGCCTCAACCTTCTCGCTGGAGGGAGTCATGACAGAAGGGAAAAGACAGCAGGAAAATCCTTCCTCTCTCGCTCGCTTCGCTCCCAGACAACAAGGATTTGGGGGGTAATTGTTGGGTTCCACCGTCATTTATAAGAAAAACTCCCCCATGATCTCCTCCCAAAGTGGGATCATGGGGTTGACTAAGTCAATTCCCCCCTATGAACTCTCATGATGAGGAAATCATGGGGGGTGGGGCCCACTCCCTCTCCCCATGGAGGAAAACCGTTGCCGCCGGGCAGACCGCCGCCGGCATCGGCCTCCCGCCGGCCTCGCCGCAGTCGGCCTCCCTCCTCGCCATGACAGGTCGCGCCAGGCCGCCTGGCCGTCGGCGGCCTAGCCGCGGCCGGACCGCCGGCCCTGCCGCGGCGCCTCACCGTCGGCCACTTGGCCGGCCCCACCGTCGGCCACTTGGCCGGCCACCTCCGCCGCCTTGGCGCTCCGTCGTCGTGGACGGCCTGCCCACCGTCCGATCGGGGGGAGGCACTCCTCGCCGTCCGATCAGGAGGGTAACCACCCACTAACCCACTACGTTAGTGGTGGGGCCCGCCATGAACCTCTTCTGGAGGCTATAAAAGGAGCCCCAGGGGCTCCTCATTCTTCACTTTTTCTGCTCCCGGTCATCTTCTTCCTCAGGTGATAGCTCTGCCGGTCTCATCCCTCAAGTCACCTTCCAGCCACCAGCGCGCCACCAGCGCGCCACCAGCAGGAAAACGCCTGAGTCCCGGAGCGAGCCGGGAAGGAAGACGACCCCTGCAAGCAAGCGTATGCCGCCCCCAGCATTAGAGCACCAGGGGCACCCCTCGCACTTCAGCATCCAAGTCACTCTCGCGGTGCAGCCTGTTGCCCGCAGGAAGTCGTAGTCTTACTCTCTCTCTCTCCTCCGAGCTATAACGGGAGCGTCATGTCGCCCCGATTCTCCAAATACATTGTAATCACCAGGAGTTAGTGAACTTTGACCGGCACATACCCGGTCACGTGATTTTTTACCCAGTTGAGGGGTTTTTCCACGTCATCACATCTTGTATCAATCTCTCACTTCCATCGACTGTGCGCGCGCTCGACCGCTCCGAGAGCTAAGACGGTTCAAGTAAATCCGGTCCGACCGGAGCATCGAGTTAGTCCGCAACAACTATCAAACTCAATTCTCAAGTAATGTGCTCTTTTCCATGAATCCAATAAAGTAATTTCATATCTCACTATACAATCCCAAATAAATACAAAAATATCTTCCCAAACATATTTAGCATTTATATTCAGCAACCTAGCATCCGATCACATTCACATATAATCAAAATTAGGGATATCTTCAATCAATTTATCATGAGGTAAATCTGAAGTATCATTTTTTCCATGTAAAAACAGCCTTTTAATGTAAGAAATAACCTTCCAAATGAGGGAAAATAGAGATTCTACACTAATTAAACAATAACATATAAGAAATAGCAAATATATCATTTTTAAGATTGATTTCAGCATGCCCAAGACTAATTTCAGCAATATCATGTCCAATTTCAGCAAAGCTCTATCATGAAATCAATTCCCTAACAAAAGTCCAAGCTCCATCAACTATGTTCATGCAAATTCATTGCGAATTTCCATAAAATTAAGATTTCATAACAAAATCAGTCATCATATAAAATCAATTTCTCAAACAAATAAAATTAGTACCCCCCCCCATATAATTCATTTGCATGCAAGTTATGATCTATAGGTCACTATAAAAACTTCAAAAGGTGCTACGTTCTTTCCTAACAATCTCCAAGGAGCAAACATATCAAAGTCTTCTACATCAACATAGCATCACATTAAAACTCTTTTTTTTTTCAAAATCCACCAAACAGCCCTACTTCCATAGCATCAACCCTGAAATTATTTGTATAAAATCATAAAATTAGTAAGGAAATAGTTTGTACGTCACCTTTCGATATTACGAAATCGAAAACTGAACTTATCTTCTCCCCAATCTTTAAAACTGAAGTAAAGACTTCTTATTTGCCTGAAGAAGAAGAAAAAGAGGAAAAGAAATGCTTGCAAGGAAAAATAAGACAAGAGGTGTTGAAGATTTAAGGTTTCTTTACTCAGTCGAAACTCCAAATACTCTCAAATAACAATAATAAATGTCAGAATAACAATAATAAAATGGAAGGAGGGTGCATTTAGGGTTTTAGAGGGTGCAAAGTGCCAAGGATTCAATTTGAGGGTGCAATGTGCCAAACACCCTCAATTGCAACACACCAATTTTTCACCACTAGAGCACTAGGTAGAGGAGAAGACTTCAAGCAAGTCCTCTCTAACAAGGGCTGATCGAAAGAGGGGAAGAATGATGCGGAAGATGAAGAACCTTGTGCTAGTTTTTCCGGAAACCCTAGTCAATGAGCAACGGGGATGAACTGGTGCTGAACAATCGACTCTAGTTAAGATGCTTTCCACCGCTCAAAAATTGCTGGTCTAATCCCCTCTTGCCGCGTTTAAGAAAAAGGTCGGTCCAATTTCTTATTTCACCGCTCAATTAACCCCAAATATTTCTCATGAACGTCCAAATATTTCTCATTTAAATTAACCCCAAATATAACTTAATTTATCAAACAATTTTTACATATAAACAAAATTGTTATTGACACACTCATTCATGAATAATTAAATTTGTTTGTCTACACTTAAAAATAAATGGTATATCGGGTATTTATAACCAAAATTTTAATATCAATTTCAATTATAAGTATTTTTTCATTGCGGTGGCCGTTTTAAAGTGTTTTGTCTATAAGTTTTGATTTTCTTTTCTTGCGACAACATTTGGGCGTTGCAGTGCGCCCGTACTGTGTGTGTGCATGTGGGCGTTGCGTGCGTGTTGTGTGTTCAGTTCTTCTCCTCTTTTGAGATCCTTTTGAGCGAGCGCGGCTTGGCGCGACTCGCTCGGCCATGTTGCACTGTTTGAGTATTTCAGTTGAAACCCTATCAATTTGACTTAGAAAATTCAGGAGAAATCCTATCATCTTTTGTTAGGCTGCGCTGATTTTCTTTTCATTTTTCTTGCAATTATGCATTTTTGATAGGGCTGTAACGGTTTGATTTGGTTCGGTTTTTGGTCAAAACCGCTAACCGAACCACCCATGTGTGGTTCCAAAAATTTGAAACCGAATCGCGAACATCATTGGAATCGAACTGAACCGTTCAGTTTGGTTTGGTTCGGTTTGAGTGGTTCAATACTTAAAAGAAAAATTTTTTTTGCTACTGGGGACTGATAAGAGCAATACTAGCATTGATAAGAGTATTAATGTCAGACCAAAACATTGTCGAAGTTATCGTCATAATGAAAAAAATCACCAACTGATTTTCTATCCTGACATATGTATAGACCCTGTGTTGTTAATCTAGGATAATTTCTCTCTTAAATCCTACTGTAGAAAGAAAGTGACACTGAATCATGAAGCTATCATACAATGAAAAATATTAATGTTAAAAATAAATGAAAAAAATTAATGTTAAAAATAGCTGTGCTGCCAAGACTTAATTAATATATTATACTCAGCATAAAACAGTAAAAGTTAATAATTATATTGTTTATTTTTAATAAATTGGACTTAGAGCTTATGAAATAAAGTATCTCTAATAAAATAAAATATAATTAAAGCTAATATGATTCGGTTTGGTTTGACTCGGTTCGGTTTGACACTCCGAACTGTGAACCGAACCGAACCACGCGGTTTTTCAAAAATTGGAACCGTGACCGAACCGTGGACAACTAAAACCGAACCGAACCGTGCGGTTTGATTTGATTTGATTCGATTAGGCGGTTTGGTTGGTTCCGGCTTACACCCCTAATTTTTGGGTCTTATTTTTCCAAAGTCCGATATTGAATATGACTACAAAGCACTCTCATTGAAGTTTTTGCAGTGCAAAATAGTTTTTATATTATCATTAATTTACATCTAGTCATTTAGGCTTCGTTTGGTTTGGCGTTTCGCCGCTTTCGTTTGGAGCAAACGCCGCCAGACGGTAGGTAAACAAACATGCGTCGGCGGCATTTGCTCCGTTTGCACCCGCCGGACAGAGGAAAAGTCATCAAATCGAAGCTTTTCCAGCCCCGCCTCCCCCCTCCGATTCGACACCTCCGTTTGGATCCGCCGACTCCTCCCGCACAGCTCAATCAAACGAACCCTTAAGACTCCACTTGACACACCGGCGGTGGTTGAAAATTTCTATTAAATGTTGTGGACCTGTGAAGGCTTTTCAAAAATCTGGTTACGAACCATCAAAATAGCTTTCTCTCTCCATGAAAATCCGGCCTTCCTCCGGCGATTTCGAGCCCCACGGCTTTCCTACAAACTTCTTCCACTTTTATGTTCAAAACTGTTTTATTCTCTTGGTCTCAATCATAAATCATAACCGCTCATACCAAACTCACCTTGAGTAAAAACACCCCTCCAAAAGAATATTGTCCTTATTACGTGGCATTCTTGCTTGTATCGAATATGTTCATAAAACATGACTCACCAACTAAACTTTATAATTATAAGCCACGCCATTAATTTTAAGCGTCTTTTTAATTACAGTAATTAAACTCTAATTAAAGTAGAAACACGTGTAATTAACAAATAATCGCCATCTCTAGTACAACCCTTTCCACCCTGTTAATTAAAATCCCAAGTATCATCAACACCATAATTTCATAAATATGATTAAGATCTCATCAAACAACCTCCACCGTCCGATCTCTCTAGCTTTGATCGGCCCAGCCCCTGTTTCAGAATTCAGACTCCGGCTTCCAGCTCGGGCTCTGAATTCTGATACTTTATTTATTTATCGCCATTGACTGCGAAGAAGAATATGAGAGGGAGAGGAGGCCACTTCGCTTCCTCGTTATTTAATCTGTCTCTCTCTCTTCCCTGAGATCCGGTTTCGCCGCCTTCTCGCCTTCCTCCTCCCGTCCCCTCTCGCCGTCATCCTACGCTTCGCCAGATCCGCACCGGAAACCTAACCCTAAAAGGCGGCCGATCCCGTCGCCATGGCTGCCGCCAACGCCCCCATCGCCATGCGGGAGGCTCTAACGGTAAGCATCTTCATCGATCTTGCAATTATCGTATTGGATCTCTTAGATCCGAGGGTTTGGCTCCGTTGTCGTGTGTTTAATCTGTACCGATGAACTTTCTGACGGTCATTTTTGCTTGCAGCTCCAGAGCCTTGGCATTAATCAGCAATTCATTACTTTTACTCACGTCACGATGGAATCGGATAAGTATATTTGCGTCAGGGAGACATCTCCGCAAAACAGCGTGATAATTATTGATATGAGTATGCCGAATCAGCCACTGAGGAGGCCGATTACTGCAGATTCGGCTCTTATGAATCCAAACAGCAGGATTCTTGCACTAAAAGGTACTATTGCGTTGTGATAATCACAAGTAGCGCAGTCCTGATTTGCTTGTTTACAGAGCTATTGATGTGATATGTTTGATCTTCATGTGTTCTTTCATGAGAGTAAAATCTAAAACATGAGGATTTAGAGAGATTTGTACAGTATATAGGGGATTTTTTAACCTTGTGTTATAATTTTCTCTGCATTTTGATTTGGTGTATGCATATTAACATTGTTTCGTTCATTACGTTGCAAGTTTTTTAGTAATGTTAAAACAACTTAACATCATTTCCAATTGTTGAGTGTAGAAGCACCACATGAATAGCTAGTTCCCTTCAGTTTGTTCTCCGGTCCAATATTTTTCTGTCTTAGAGCATGCAGAACACATTATTTCTTTTCCTAGAGATCTACATCGGAGCTGAAATATTGTCTTATGATTTGCCATATATATTGCAATGCTTTGTTGTTACATGTCCTTGATTTATTCACTAAGGTTTTCTTCGTTGTTAAAATATTATAACTTGTATAGTTGCGAAAACAATTGATTGATATGTTTCTAAATTAGTTTGCACAACTACCCTTCAGTTTGTTATTATTGTTGTTCATGATTTTATGTGTTTTTCAATCATTCCTTCAGTCCCTTTGATCCTCCATTGTCTGCTTTTAGGTCTGTTGATCACAAAGCTTTAATGCACATTTGAAGTTCATCTTACTGTAAATCATTACTAATCTTATTTCTAGGTGGTTGCTCTGCATAGAATTATTTTATATCACTTTGAGGTGGTCGTTTGTCCTGATGCTAAATAGTGTGAATTGACATCATATATCCCCTTTTTATGGTTCTTATATTGCAAAATATAGAAATTTTGGTCTTTCCTTTGAGCCACACTTCTTATATTTCCTCTGGAATTGCTAATCTAATTGGCTTAGATCTTTCTATCAGTTTACTTGTGTTAGATCTTGAAACTACATTGAACAAGAAAAGACCAACTTGCTGCATCTCAAATACTATAGTTTCTAGCTGTTTGACAAAATACAGCAGATACCAATATACCATGAAACGTGCAGATTGTATTGAATCAGCTTTGATTTTCCAAACAACATGACCCATGTGTGTCACATGGGGAAAATTAGATGCATGTATTGGAAACATGAATGAATCTTCACATGTTGAACAGATCTTCCCTAAGTTTGTGACAATGCTCATTTGGTCATTGGGCTTTGTTGTATTGAAGGCGCAGCACTTGTATTGGCATCATTATTACCAACAATTTTTACCTTCTTATTCTATTAATATAATAACGGTCTAGAATAAAAGAAAAATTGTGGTGAAGTTGTATCTATCAACTTGTTTTAAATAATGCAATCAATCATTAATGAATGCATCTTAAAAGGGAGACAGCATAATAATCACAAGAAATGTGAGCCCACTCAACATTGGATTGAGAGCTCTACTACTGTCTTATAATTGCCTTTTCATTTTGAATACAATTTTTTATTCTAATCCAAGGTGAATTACTTAATTGTGTTAATTTTGGACTAAAAAAATTTGAAGGAAACCTTTTAGATTAATTATGTTATTCTATTTTCATTGTGGGCATATTTGATATGTATTATTGATGGATTATTGAATTGATTTAACTATTATTAAATATGGAAGAGTTATTTATTGATCTTTCCAATGATCATATTGTGGTTGGTGTTTCAAAAAGCATCATTTGTTTCTGTGGGAAAATAATCACGTCATTAGTTAGCAATTACCTTGCAAGTGGTTTGCTGGATAGGCTGACAGAGGCAAACTAAGAGTAAGTAATGAATATTTTTGGGACATGTTTGAGACTTCCTTTTGCTTCTAGGAAGTTCTTTTACTCTTTCCTGTTTTTTTCCGTCTCTTACTATGGTCTTTGTCGTATGGTTTTGGAATTTGCCAATTTTTATCATAGTAATTATTTGAATATGCAGCTCAATTGCCTGGAACTACTCAGGATCACCTACAAATTTTTAATATTGAGATGAAAGCTAAAATGAAATCACATCAAATGCCTGAACAGGTAACGTGCTACTTGATTAGAAAATGATAACTCTGAAATCTCATCTTTATGCAAAGTTCTCTGTGCACATGTGTTCTTATCTTATTTTGGAACTCGATTTCTTGTATATTTGGTGGGATTTTCAGATTGTCTTTTGGAAGTGGATAACACCAAAGATGTTGGGTTTGGTTACACAAACCTCTGTATATCATTGGGCACTAGAAGGTTAATTTTCTCTTATAGCATGATTAATTCTATTTCTGCCTGTATATCTCTCTTTCAGGTCTGACAATGATAAAATGATGTTTCTTTTCTAATCTTTAATCTAGGTGAATCTGAGCCGGTAAAGATATTTGACAGAACAGCTAATTTGGCAAACAATCAGATTATCAATTACAGGTGTGACCCATCAGAAAAGTGGCTGGTTCTTGTTGGCATTGCGCCGGGTTCTCCCGAGGTACATTAGTAATGACTACTTTTTACTGGATTGATACAATATGAATAAATTTGTGGAAAAAACGCAGCTCTGTGCTTGCATGATGTTAAAAAAATTTAGATTTTATTTCTTTCTAAGCTCACCATAACATACAGTTGTGTATTGGATCACCGTGGTTATATGATTATATCTTGGATCATTTATGACACTTATAATTCTACCACTCCACAACCTCAATTTGATCAACTGCTATACTTAGGCTCCGTTTGGCGCGGTGGTGGTTGTCGTGAACATGGGGGTTAAATTGTCATTCGTTAACGCCCACGTAAGGAACTTCATTCACTTTTATGTTCAAACAGATGAAGTTCCTTAGGTGGGCGTTAAAGAATGACAGTTTAACTCCCATGTTCACGACCGCCACCACCGCACCAAACGGAGCCTTAGCCGCCCCATTATTTTCCTTTTGATGGTCTCATTGATTTTAATTATGGACAAGTTTTATTTCCTACTTCTAAAGTGACCTTTTCTACTAGTCCTAAAATTTCCTACTTGTTTATTTGGATTTACCATCGGAGCTTATATTTTTTCATGCTGTTGATTTTATTTCTTTCTAGGATCACCATAACATACAACTGCGTATTGGATCACTGTGGTTATATCGTGGATTATTTATGACACCCTATTATAATTTTACCACTCGGCAGCCTCATTTTGATCAACTGACATACTTAGCCTCCCAGTTATTTTCCTTTTGATGGTCTCGTTGATTTTAATTATGGACACGGTTTATTTCCTACTTCTAAAGTGATCTTTTCTACTAATCTTGAACTTTTCTACTTGTTTATTTGGATTCACCATCGGAGCTTATATTTTTTCATGTTGTAGATTTTATTTCTTTCTAAGATCACCATAACATACAACTGCTTATTGGATCATTGTGGTTATATCTTGGATCATTTATGACATCCTGTTATAATTCTATCACTCCGCAGCCTCATTTTGATCAACTGTCATACTTAGCCTCCCAGTTATTTTCTTTTTGATGGTCTTGTTGATTTTAATTATGTCCAAGTTTTATTTTCCTACTTCTAAAGTGACCATGTTTACTAATCCTGAACTTTTCTACTTGTTTATTTGGATTCACCATCAGAGCTTATATTTTTTCATGTTCTACTTTCCCAACCTATGTTTACTCTTTTGCCTAGGAGGAAGTGGGACTGGGTGGGGTGTGGAGGGGTTGCATATAACCTCTCTCAATTACAATCCTTAACAGTAACATGCTAGTGCAATGTTGTTTCCACTGAACTGTGCTTAATGTTGTCAGGTTGTGAGTACAAATCTCACACTTTTCCCTTTTTAATTGTTATACAGAGACCTCAACTAGTTAAAGGAAATTTGCAACTGTTTTCTGTTGATCAGCAAAGAAGTCAGGCACTCGAAGCACATGCTGCCGCATTTTCATCATTCAAAGTGAGCAATTTTGTTTTTGGTTATGTTGGCAGTTTTGAAAGTGCTGTGTGTTAATGTGATGATGTTTGGATTTGACCACTGTGTTCATTCATGCACAGGTTGTTGGAAATGAGAACCCATCAATTCTTATCTGTTTTGCTTCAAAGACTCATAATGCTGGGCAAATAAGTTCGAAGTTACACGTGATTGAGCTTGGAGCCCAGCCAGGTTTCCACATTCCCTCGCATCCATTTCTTTTTCCTGATGTGATGTCTTTATTCTGTTTCACTGAAATCCCTGCACTTGTTAGTTAGAGCCCATTTCATAATAGTTGCATGTTGATATTAGCCTATTAGGTCAACAATCAATCACGACACTTTTTTGAACTTTCTAAAAATGAATTTAGATTATGTTATTAAATAATTCACTCTTAACATGATTCACTTGTGTAGTCCTTTCATATAAATTTTGAGAAGGGAGTTAAATATGCTGTCATATCTTTATTAGTTCTAAAACAATTGGGTAAGGCTAATTATTAGATATACTTGTTAGATTAACTCATTCTTGTTTTTTTCCCTGTTCCAATATATTGTATAGTTTAGGGAGTACAACTTGGGTTGGTTCGGATCAATTCCATTATTAACCAAGAACCGACTCATATAGGTTGGGTTCCGACTTTTTGAAACTAGAACCGACCCATATAGGTTGGGTTCCGACTTTTTGAAACTAGAACCGACCCATGTTCTCGAAACCTAGACCCATTCCTGGACTGAAAATTTTGGTTCAGTTTTGTTTCGGTTCTCTGTTCTAATTGCCATCGTACATTACGTTATTCATTACTCATATTACACAGTTATAAAGCAAGTTGCAAATTAATGGTAATAAAAAATTTGACCTAAGTCTAGCGTATAATTTTTTTAAAAAAGTTTGTATTAATCATGTAACGACACAATATTTACTTGGTAATAAAAATGATTGTTAATTTGAAATAAATTTATCATAGTATTATCATTTGAGGATTCAAATCTGTTCAAACTTCATGAAAAAAGAATATTAATATTAGTGCCTTATAAATTTGAAATCGAATGAAAAACAATCAATATATATATTAATTGTTCACTATTTATGATTGAATGCTACCTAAATTACTAATCAGTTGCCAATTATTTAAAATTATGTTCCTGAGTCAGTTTTCTAGTACTCGACCCCAATAACTGAGAACAAAACTGAAAGATCGGTTTCAAGTTTTTTTTCGAGCCAGATCTGAATCGAGAACTAAAACCGCGGCCCAAATTGATTGATTTGGTTTAGTTCTTGGTCGGTTCTCGGTTCCTCGTTATTTTTTTTTCTCACCACTAATAGTGTTAGATAAGTTGTCTTATCTTTATTAATTCTGAAACAAATGTGTATGCAAGCCTAGCTATTAGATATACTTGTGAAGTTAACCGAATCATTGTTTTTCCTGGCTCTATTGTATTGCACCCTCTTTCTATTATTACTGTTACACTTCCAACATCATGGGCATCCATACTTCATTTTCTCCATCTCTCGCTCCAACTCTCTTTATATATATGTGTGTGCGCGTGTATGTATGCATGTATGTAAATGTGTACATATATTATTGTATATATATATACACACGTACATATGTGTACATGTATATTTATATATAATATATATGATATATATGTGTGTGTGTGTGTGTGCACACATGAATGCATGCTTTAAATATATTTCTATCGTGAAAAAGAACTCAAGGTTAGAGTTTGTTTACAGGCAAGCCGGGATTTACAAAGAAACAAGCTGATCTTTTTTTCCCACCTGACTTTGCTGATGACTTTCCTGTGGCCATGCAGGTATGGTTTTCAGTTCCACTAGTACATGCTCCATTCGTCATACCTGTAAAAATTTGTGCACATCAAATACAAAACTCAACATAAATTGCGTGGATGATGTTACACTTCTTAAAATTAAATAAAAACATATAAATTCAATTCAATTATGAGTCGGAAACTAAGAATGGTAATATTGGTAAGATGAATGTTTCACCAAAAGGTCCTTTTCCCTTATATGTAGTATAGATATGGGAGTGATTATACCTTGGACTAAGAATTTGTCATGAGTTCAAAAATAATAGAAAATAGATTATTATTTGGCTCGAGTGGAGCTCAAATTGAAGTTTGTGATCCATACTTGGTTTGAATTGAGATCAGATTGAATGGCGTTGATCCAATCTTATTTGGTTCGATATTCTGGAGATTGAGTTGTTAATAATCCTATGCATACAAAGAGGAAGTGAGGATAAATGTACTTGATATTTCAATGAATCTTTTATGCTACGATGATCTTTCAAAAATTCACAAAAGGAATGAATTACCATGAGTATCCTTTGATTGAAGTAGACACGTGAATTGGTGATATTTTAAACACTTGAAGTGGCATGGTCCCCCCCCCCTTTAAAATAAAAAAAATATCTATCATCTCTCTCATGAGATAGGAGGGATAAGTAGGAAAGAGTCAAAGTATGAGACCTAAAGAGCTCTTCTCTTTGTATAGTTGCAGATATATAAATTATAATATAATGAGTTATAAGAAGATTAATGAGTATGGGACAGGAGATAGAATTATGATGCAACTTCAGATTACTCTCTGATTTTCTAATAGTGAGAAATAACATTCAATTTAACAGAGTTTTAATTCCTTCTGGCATATTAAAACATCTGCATAAAATTATGTCTCGTAAGAAATAACTCAGTTAACTCAGTTATTGTATGAAATAACTCAGTTAAAATTAGGTTTACAAAGTTTCATTGCAAAAGCTTTTAATATATTTTTAATTGTTGCAGTTCTATTTAGGATGTTGCTTATAGGCACATTAACTTGTTTGTGAAATTCTTTGAACATGATAAAATGAACTAAATAGCTGTATGTATACCTTTTCAAAATGAAGACTATTTCACTTCACTCGGAAAGAGTTAATCTGGCATTCCATTAATGAAGACTTCATATTCAATCAAGAATTTTCTTGGCCAAAATTAATTATTCTCATGAATAGTAAATAAGCCAGTGATAATTCCCTAATTTGTTGAATAATATTCAGTAAGATAGATAGTATAATATATGAGTACACCCATTGAAGTGAGTCTGGGTTTAATCTAGTCAAGTCGACCCAATGATCCCGATTGGATGCATGAGAAAGTAGGTCTGAGTGGACCAAAATTAAGACAATATCAATGTCTTACTGGAATTTGAGCTGTAATTCCTTCCAACGGTTGTCATTGTTACTTTGGTAACATGCAAGTGATGGTTTAATGACACTTGAGATCCTATGAAAACTTGAAGATGTTGAATTGTCTTCACAGGTGCTGGTGTTGAAAAGTTGGGATGATCTTATATTCAGGATATGTGTTTGAAACAATTAAATTGGATTGAGCTGTAATTCCAAGATTAAGACAAGATCAACGTCTTACTTGAATTTGAGCTGTAATTCCTTCCAACGGTTGTCATTGTTACTTTGGTAACATGCAAGTGATGGTTTAATGACACTTGAGATTAAATGAAAACTTGAAGATGTTGAATTGTCTTCACAGGTGCTGGTGTTAAAAATTTGGGATGATCTTATAATCAGGATGTGTTGGAAACAATTAAATTGGATTGAGCAGCAAAAAAATGTTCACGAAGACAATCTTAAGAAGTTGGAATAAGGCCAATGATGGTGATTACTGAGCACATAATTCAACTGTCAGGGTACTTTTTCTTAACGAGGAAAAATATTAAGTTTAATATGAGAGTTTGTTAAAAATGTTGTCTTTTATTGCTGATAGTTGCCTTGAACCCTAATCTTTAGGTTTTAACTTTGTAGAAGTATTTTTTCAAACTGAAAAAATTAATGTGTCCTATTTTGCAGATTATTGCCATAGATTATGTTTTACATATTTATCTTTGCACTATGATTGTTACTTAATATTATGGTTGTTTATTTATTTATAGAACCTTCTTTTCCAGGTTTCTCAGAAGTATAATTTGATATACGTGATCACAAAACTTGGCCTCCTCTTTGTATATGATTTGGAGACGGCTGCTGCAGTTTACAGAAATCGAATAAGTCCGGATCCCATATTTTTGACTTCAGAGGCTTCTTCAGTTGGTGGATTTTATGCCATTAATAGAAGAGGGCAGGTTCTACTTGCCACAGTGAATGAGGCAACTATTGTATCTTTTGTCAGTGGCCAGGTAAGCACTTGTATTTGTATTTTTTTCCCACTTCACAGTTGGTAATTTAACAGCATTTGCAGTTATATCTAACTTGTTAACGTGTGCATTTGGTACTTCAACAGTTAAACAATCTTGAGCTTGCTGTTAATCTTGCAAGACGAGGAAACCTTCCTGGGGCGGAGAATCTGGTGAGTCTTGATATACTTGCATTGAAAACCTATCTGTTGGGTTGACATTACTTTTAATTATTCGGGCAGTTTTTACAAATTGTAACCAATATTCTTGCTTTGAACTATCTAGGCATGCTACTTGTTGAACATCATAACTGCGTACCTCAATGTTACTCTGTAGTGTACTCCGATGATACCACCAACGTGGTCTTCAACTTGGACTTTATTGGTCATTATTTTTTGTCCATTAGTGGTTTCGAAGTTGACTTTTTCTCCAAGTCTTTTTAATCACTAAAATGTTTAAACATGGTCTTTGTTCATATTTTTTGGCTGTTGAACTCAAGTGGTCATCTGAATGATACTGTTTCAAGTGATATGGAAACCTTAAAAACAGTGGTCTCTCTAGATCAAGTTTGGGAAGTACATATTTTTTGGCTGTTGAACTCAAGTGGTCATTTGGACAGTGTGCGTAAAAGCTGATATTTCTGACTTTCTTGCACTTATGATTGTTTGATGATTCCCATGTACTCAACAATACTCAATATCATTCAAGAATGCTTAAATTATGTTCCTTTTTGGTTCTATTAACTTCCCAAACTTAATTGAAATAATAACATCAGGAACCTTTGCTCTTATTCGATTACTCAGGTTGTACAAAGGTTTCAGGAATTGTTCTCTCAAACAAAATACAAGGAAGCTGCAGAACTTGCTGCTGATTCTCCCCAGGGACTTCTCAGAACTCCTGACACTGTAGCGAAATTTCAGGTATCAAATCAGTCCTTTTAGACACTATTACTTTGAGCATATTTTTGTCAATGTAAATATTTTTCTCTGAAGCATTATGTAACATGGGAACTACACTACACTTAAATAGGGCATGACCTAAAGTAGGTACATGGGAATGCTTTATATTGGATTTATGTGTTTACAAAAACATTTGTAATATAAGTTTGTAATTCATAAAAAGTTGGTGGCATATATGTAAAACTGATATTGATAATCATATTGGGAAGAAATTGTTGCGTGCCCGAGATTACGAGCGTGTGCGCCGGGGAAGAGGAGGGAAGTCCTCAAGAGAGGAGGAGAGAGTGTCCCAGCGAGCTATGGCGGTGGCGGCGGCGTGCGATGTCGATCGGCGGAGCGGCACGGGCGGGATCGCACGGTATTATGATCTGGAGCGGGCGGCTAGGGCAACGCGGGTTCGATCCGTGGAGATATCGGGAAGGTTAGAGAGAGAGAGAGGAATTGAGAAATTTAAAGATAATTTGTGTTTTTTTGGTTCTAATCTTGGCTCCACCCAAGTATAAATAGTAATCAAAATGCCCCCTCCTTGGGCTAAAATACGGAGGATCGATTACGCATATGAAATTATAAAGTAGACTAGATAAATAGTTCGCGACGTGCGCGACCAAGGCGGGATCAAGGCGGGACTGTAACGTCCCCACCCTCCCCGACGACAAGCTTGCCCTCAAGCTTGGTATGTAGTGACGGTGGGCGTCGAATCTCCCGTGTCAGTGTCAGCATCCCGTTCAGAAGCCGAGTCGTCAACCTCCAACCAAAAGAGGCGCTCGCGGTCTGGGGCGAGGAGACTAGCTGTGGTCGATGACAGAGGTCGCGGAGGACGCTTGGACCCCTCAGTGTCCTGGTGATGTAGATGAGGGCGGTCCAAAAGCAGACGCTTCTCGCAAATGCGAGTCAAACTAATTGCAGTGGTCAGATCTGCAGGTGCCTGAAATTCTACGTCCATGCGGAGGCGCTCATGGAGTCCCACCGTGAAGATGGACACCTGCTGTGTTGGAAGAACGGTGGTAGTTTGGGCCAAGAGGATTTGAAACTGTTCAAGGTACTCGTCGTTTGAACCGGTCTGTCGGAAAGAAATGAGATCTCCTAAGGGATTGCTTTGGAGTGGTGGGCCGAAGCGGGGGGTGCAGTTGACCTTCAAATCTTCCCAAGATAGTGGTTTCTCTCGTTGCAGTTGGGAAAACCAAAGTTGTGTGGGGCCCATCAGGTGGAAGGCCGCAATATTGAGTCACTCTTCCCAAGGGGTGCGTTGGTGGCGAAGAACTGCTCGCAACGAGAGAGCCAGGCTAAGGGGTCTTCGTGGCCGTCGAATATGGAAAAATCCAGCCGTAAGTATCGTGGCACCCATTGCCCTCGTGTCACGGTGGAAAAAATTCTGGCAGAGTTGGCGGAATCAACACCTCACTGGAGGAGCCTGCTGTCGGTTTGACCGGTCGGTTAGCCGCTAGTTGGGTGGTGACGGCGGCAATAAGGACGTTGTTATCCGTGAGGAGCTTGGCAAGAGACTCGAAAACTTGCGAGAGGGAGGGCTGGTCGGCCATTGCGTAGGACAAAAATAGTGGGTTGTCGGCGCCGAAGAGAGTGGAGGAAGAAGGGTCCGACAGCGGAAGTAGCCCGATAGAGGCAGCGAGCAAGGGGCCCTCGTCGAGGGAGGAGCCTAGAAGTATGCGCAGGGGAGAGGGGCCGACAGTGAGTGGTAGGTGAGAAGACGGGTGTTGAGGTTTGGACTGCGCGGAGGGGTCGTGCGGGCCGGAGGAGATCAGGGAGGGGCCGTTCGGGCCGGAGGAGATCGGGGAGGGGCCGTTCGGGCCGGAGGAGGTCGGGCCGGTACTGTGCGGGCCGGAGTCGGTCGGGGCAGATCTGGCGTTATGGCGGCGGGGAGGAGCGTTCTCTCTGATACCAAGTTGTTACGTGCCCGAGATTTGTGAGCGTGTGCTCCGGGGAAGAGGAGGGAAGTCCTCAAGAGAGGAGGAGAGTGTCCCAGCGAGCTATGGCGGCGGCGACGGCATGCGGTGTCGATCGGCGGATCGTGCGGTATCGCGATCTGGAGCGGGCGGCTAGGGCAACGCCGGTTCGGTCCGTGGAGATATCGGGAAGGTTAGAGAGAGAGAGAGAACTAGAGAGAGGAATAGAGAAATAAAAAGATAATTTGTGTTTGCTTGGTTCTAGTCTTGACTCCACCCAAGTATAAAGTCATCAAAATGCCCCCTCCTTGGGCTAAAACACGGAGGATCGATTACGCATATAAAATTATAAAGTAGACTAAATAAATAGTTCGTGACGTGCGCGACCAAGGCGGGACCGTAACAGAAATTTTAAGTGAAGAAAATATAAAGATGAGGTGAGAGTTTTTTTTTTCAAAATATTATGTGGAGGGGGAATGATAATGAGGAAATCTAAAATAAGATTGATTGAAATATAACTTGGTTAAGGAGCATAGATGATATCCAATTTATGTCCATTATTTGTCTATGGAATTATGAAGAATCTCAGAGAAGTGTCTGATTTCATTTTTAGATAAATATGAAAAGGTGATGAACTGAAATGGCTTGCTTGTCAGTGTCTTGATGTTGCAAGTTTCATACAGGTTGTCTGTCACGAAACAGTAAACCTGTAGGAGTATTTGTGCTTTATAACTGTAGCACAATTCACAACACTAGTGGCAATGCCTTTTCTAACTTCCAAAGTTTAATTCAGTTGAAAGCAAATTCTGTTTCCTAACTATTATTTTATATATTAAGTTACTAAGCTTTTTTGATACATTTTTCAGAATCCTACTTAGATTGTTTGTTGATATCCTTATTCATAAATTTCATGCAGAGTGTGCCTGTTCAAGCTGGACAAACACCACCCTTGTTACAGTATTTTGGAACATTGTTAACCAGGGGAAAGCTGAATGCTTTTGAGTCTTTAGAGTTATCTCGGCTTGTTGTAAACCAAAACAAAAAAAATCTTTTGGAGAATTGGCTAGCCGAGGATAAACTCGAGTGCAGTGAAGAGCTTGGGGATCTTGTAAAGGTAAGCATATTTTATTCTTTATTTATTATGAGGCATGCTGCGGTTATATCTTATTATATTTAACTATTGACTCAATAAGGCCTTTTTGTTTGTAATATATATTTGTAACATGTTAGCTTTTGCTGTGCTCAGACAGTGGACAATGATTTAGCACTCAAAATTTACATAAAAGCAAGGGCTACTCCTAAGGTTGTTGCTGCTTTTGCTGAAAGAAGAGAATTTGATAAAATTCTAATTTACTCCAAGCAGGTATTGGTGCGAATATTAATTATAATCTACCCGTGGTTACAAATTTTCTTTATTTTTCAAAATTTTGTTATTTTATTTTCTTTCTTAAAAATAAGTATGCTAAATGATGACTGCAGGTTGGCTACACACCAGACTATCTATTCCTTTTGCAGACAATTTTACGGTCAGATTCACAGGTAAATGCTAATTTGAGTAGTAACATTATTATTGCTATTGCCTGGATGCTTCATGATATTTTTAGTAGATATTAAACTCCTTTTGAGTAGTCTATGTTCTCCTTTCCATATACTTAATGATCATTTATTTGCATAGTACTTGCTATGCTTAGAGAATTAGAGAACACTTATTTTCTGTTTATTATGAGTTGTTCCCGCATCATTCATAATGGCATGGTTTTTAGGGGTTATGGCAATTATGTTAACCCAATGCTCTCTAGTACTTAACTGCTTTTGCAAGTAAGTATCCCACTTGATTGTAAGTGGCATGTTGGTCATGGAGATTTAGTTAAACCTTCATTGTAGGAATGCTTCATATTGTGTTATAACCAGCTCTCTGAGAAGCAACTCTATTGACATACTATTGTTTGCTCACTAATTGTACTTCTGATGAGTTTAGATGCTAATATTTGTTTTTTATAAGCCAAAGAGGAGAAAGAAAACTGTAAAATTTATTTTATAATGGCATATAAATCCAATACTCCCCTTTTATAGAATGAAGAAATAATTAATTTGAAAACTAATTAGTCAAAAATCTCTTTAAAAGGAAACTATCTACGAACTAATAGAACGGGCAGCCCTTTGCACAAAGCATCCCCGCGTAGCGAAGGTCTGGGGATGGGTCCCACCACAAGGGTGAAATGTAGGCAAACCTTACCCTGCATTTTTGGAAGAGGTTGCTTCCAGGACTTGAATCTGTGACCTCAAGATCACATGGCAACATCTCAACCGGTGCGCCAAGGCTCCCCTTACTAAGAAACTGAACAAAAAGATAATTTATAAATGGGAACCGAACTCCATGAGACTAGGAGTTCAGGTCCTCCGTCAAACTGTTTTCCAACAGGTCTGAACTGTTTCTTCATTCCACAGTTTCAATACTAGCTGATTGTTTTTTTTAATTTGGATTGACAGGGAGCAGTAAACTTTGCCCTCATGATGTCGCAAATGGAGGGTGGCTCTCCACTTGATTATAATACAATTACAGATCTTTTCCTCCAGGTTTTTTTACTTTCATCCATTTCATATGCACATGTCGTTCTAATTTCTATTAACTAATGTTAATAATCATTTTATACTCATTGATCACAAAAAATATATTGTGTTTGCTTGCTTTTATTTATTTCCGTTCTTATTGATAATCTGTGTTGATTTCTGGTGTAGAGAAACTTGATAAGGGAGGCAACAGCGTTTTTATTGGATGTATTAAAGCCAAATCTCCCTGAACACGCGTTTCTTCAGACTAAGGTGATTTTTCTTTTAAGCTCATAGTTTTTTGTTGTTGATCATTTTCATATTCTTAATATGTTATTCTAATACTGCAGGTACTGGAGATTAACCTGGTTACATATCCAAATGTTGCAGATGCTATATTAGCTAATGGGATGTTTAGTCACTATGATCGTCCTCGCATTGCTCAGCTGTGTGAAAAGGCTGGTCTGTTTGTGCGAGCTCTTCAGGTAGATGTTTTTTGGCTTCCTTGTGGCCTACTTCTATTTTTAGTATGCGTTATTTAGAACTTAAGTTGGTGTTTGATGCAGCACTATTCTGAGTTGCCAGATATCAAGCGTGTTGTTGTGAATACACATGCAATTGAGCCACAGGTTTGTTAATGAAATTTACATTAAACTGTATGATTGAATTAGTTTCATACTAAACTGTGTTGGCACGTGTGCATTCTTTCTTCTAGGCCCTTGTGGAATTCTTCGGGACACTATCTAAAGAGTGGGCATTAGAATGCATGAAAGATCTTTTGTTGGTTAATTTAAGAGGCAACCTTCAGATAATAGTGCAGGTAACTATTTTTTGGCTTTTTTTTAATAGGAATTCACTTTGAATTTGGTTTCTGACTGCAATTATACTTTCAGGTGGCAAAAGAATATTGTGAGCAGCTAGGTTTGGATGCATGCATGAAGCTTTTTGAGCAGTTTCGGTCGTATGAAGGTCTTTATTTCTTCTTGGGGTCATATTTGAGTTCGAGGTAAATATTTCTGCCCATACACATTTTAATAATAGAAGGGAAGCCTTGGCGCACCAATTAAGGTGTTATTGTGTGACCTGAGGTCACGGATACGAGTCCTGGAAGCAACCTGATGCAGGACGAATCTATAGGCGGCGAGAAATGCGGCAACCTAACCCGACGATTAAATCACAATTAAGTAATAAATTATGACATCCCACACAACTAATTCACGGCAAGGCAAAATATTTTATTAAGGCAAAACAAGCTTAGGCTTTCCTCCGCATAGAGGGCCAAAGAAAAAGCGCGCGGCGAATCAATCCTTCCTATAGTTAGAGATTTCTCAAGAAACAAATAACATCAAAAACTATAATTCCACGCAAGCACATAATATCCAAACCGTAACAATGTTTATAACTGTTAGAAAAGCCCAATTAAGGGCCCATGTTTTCTCTCTTTTCTCTCTCCTTGTATTAGTCCCACATCTTGTATTTAGGTTTTCTCTTCTCCTTCTTCTCCTATATAAGTGTATTCATACTTGTAACTATTCATTCAAGAAGTATATACAAGCTTTGAGGCCTTTCTCTACATGGTATCAGAGCCAAACCGGTCTCCTCCTGTGGTATCCGGCCTACCCGTTTTTCTTCTCCTAACCGCAACCGGTCTCTTCTCCTAACCGGTTGTCCGCGCGGTCTCTTCTTCCCGCGGACTCCTGCCGCTTGGTCTTTTCTATCCGCTTCCCCCCCACCCCTCTGTTTCTTTCGTGGCCTCCACCTCCTCCCTTCCTCCTCCCCTCTTTTTATACTCCTCTCTCTCACGTGGGCCCACTTTCTCTCCCCTTCTCTTCCCGCGCAGACTCTTTCTATCCGCTGCGGCCTCTCCCTGTTTTTGGATCGCTGCTCGCAGCGACCTGCCTCTCCTGCTCACCGCGCGGTCTCTCTCTATCCGCTGCGGCTTCTCCCTGCTCGCTAGTCGCTGCTCGCAGCGACCTGCCTCTCCTGCTCACCGCGCGGTCTCTCTCTATCCGCTGCGGCTTCTCCCTGCTCGCTAGTCACTGCTCGCAGCGACCTGTTTCTCCTGCTCGCCGTGCGGTCTCTCTCTCTCTCCACTGCGACGTCTCCCTGCTCGCTGATCGCTGCTCGCTGTTCGCTGCTCGCAGCAACCTACCTCTCCTGCTTGCCGCGCGATCTCTTTCTATCCGCTGCAGTCCTTCCTACTCGCTACTCGCCTGCGGCCTGTAGCGACCTGCTTCCTCCTCGCTTCTCGCTGCGGCCTCGCCTTCTGCTGCTATCTTGTCGCATTTTGGTCGCGATCTCCTGGTCGCTGGCGTGTCCGCCGAGACCGTGCGACTTCTTCCTTTCTTGCCTCCCGGCCCTTTCTCTGCTAACCGCCCGACAATCCTCTTCTAACCGCCCGGCCTCTTCTGCTGGCCGCGCATGGCGTCCGATACCTCTGCTACTACTACTGCTGCTCCTCCTCCCAGTGGGCCGTCTGCCCCCGATCTGGCTTCCACTACCCGCCAGGATATTGATGAGCTTCGCACCCAACTCCAACAGCTTCAAGGTGCTCTCAACCGCTCCTCCGGCTCCGTCGCATCCTTTTCTGCGGACGGTATAACCTGTCTCTCTCATAGTCCCTGCTGGATTGTTGATTCCGGGGCCACTCACCATATCACTTCCCAGAAGCCCACCAAGTACCAGCAGACGCCTCACCCCCTTTGCATCACTGTGGCCAACGGTGATACCCTTCCTGTCTCTGGCACCGCTGCTCTTCAGCTTACTCCGACTCTCTCTCTTTCCTCGGTTCTGCATGTTCCGGGCTCCCCTTTCAACTTACTTTCTGTTAGTCGTCTCACCCACGACCTTGATTGTTGCATAACTTTTTGACCTTCTTCTTTCCTTATGCAGGATCGTCGCACCCGGAGTACCATTGGTAAGGGGCAGCTGTTGAACGGGCTCTATATCTTGGACATCCCACCTACTACTCTATCTGCTATCTCCACGGTCGATTGGCATCGCCGCCTTGGGCATGCCCCCCCACCGATTCTCAAGCGGGCTCTTCCTGATGTACCTCTGCAGGAGTTCTCTTGTGAATCTTATATCTACGGCAAACAACATCGCTCTTCCTTTCCCCCTACTTGTACCAGGAGTAGTACTCCTCTCTCTTTAGTACACTCTGATGTATGGGGTCCTTATCGTGTCCCCAGTATTTTTGGTTATCGTTATTTTGTCACGTTCATCGATGACTACTCGCGTACTACATGACTTTATTTACTACATGATCGTACTGAACTTCCTTCTGTGTTTCGTGCTTTTTTGACTGAGATACATACGCAATTCGACACCCCCCTTCGGGTCATCCGCACCGACAATGCTCGCGAATATACCGGGCGTGCCTTCTCTACTCTTTGCACCGAGTTCGGTATCATCCATCAAACTTCATGTGCCTATACCCCTCAGCAAAACGGGGTCGCCGAACGGAAAAATCGCCATCTTCTCGATGTTGCCCGCTCCCTTATGTTCCAAATGCAGGTTCCGGTCGAATATTGGAATTTTGCCATCTCCACAGCCTGTCATCTTATTAACCGCCTCCCCTCCTCTGTGCTGAATTTTGCCTCACCACTCCAACTTCTCTCTCCCTCCACCAACCCCACCTCTCTCACACCACGGGTCTTCGGGTGTGTGTGCTATGTCCACCATCTTGGCCCTCCTTCCGACAAGCTTGCTCCTCGGGCTGCAAAGTATATGTTTGTTGGATACTCCCGGACTCAAAAGGGATATGTCTGCTACTCTCCTTCTGATGGTCGGCTGGTTGTTTCTGCAGATGTCACCTTCTGCGAACACCAGCCCTTCCGCTTACCTTGCCCCACCTCGTCTTCTGCTCCACCTCTTCCCCGGCCTGCCGTACCAGTCGCGCCATCGTCTCTACCCTCTTTTTCCTCCTCTCCACCAGCTCCTCCTCGGGTTCCTCCACCTCTTATCCGGGTCTACTCTCGACGTCCATCCAAGGATACTCCCGTGCTCCAGCTCCCGCTACCAGCGATACCTCGGCTCCGGCAGATCCAGCTCCCGTCTCTACAGCTCATCCCTTGGCCAACTACGTCTCTCTCCATCGGCTGGCACCACCTCTCTACGCCTTTGCCACCTCTCTTTCCTCTATTTCTATTCCTAACTCTGTGCAGGAGGCGCTTACACATCCAGGGTGGCGGGCAGCCATGGAAGATGAAATGCGGGCTCTTTGGGCGAACCAGACCTGGGATCTGGTACCTCTTCCTACTGGTCATACCTCTGTGAGCTGCAAATGGGTCTTTGTTGTCAAGCATGCGACGGATGGCACTGTTGACCGTCTGAAGGCCCGCCTCGTGGCCCGAGGCTTTACTCAGCAACATGGCCTTGATTATGAGGAAACTTTCTCTCCAGTGGCAAAATTGAACACGGTCCGCGTCCTTCTCTCCTTGGCAGTTCATCGTCACTGGCCGCTTTATCAGTTGGATATTAAGAATGCCTTCCTCAACGGCAATCTGCACGAGACAGTTTATATGCAGCAACCTCCCGGGTTTGAGACCACGGGGGAGTCTTTAGTATGTCACCTTCGGAAATCCATTTATGGTCTCAAACAGTCCCCACGTGCGTGGTTTGAAAAATTCAGTAAAGTGGTCTGTGCTAGTGGCTTCACTCAGAGCTCGGCTGATTTTCTCTCTTCACCCGCCACCGGTCAACCGGGACTGTGATCCTTCTGGTCTACGTTGACGATATCCTGATTACTAGCAACGACACGGCAGGAATACAACAGATCAAGGAACAGTTAAATTCTGTCTTTCAGACCAAAGATCTGGGCAACCTTCGGTACTTTCTTGGGCTCGAGGTCGCACGACGCTCTGATGGTCTTGTGTTATCTCAAAGGAAGTACTGTATGGACCTCCTTCATGATGCAGGTTATTTTGGATGCAAACCTGTGGAGACTCCTATGGACGCCAATCACAAGCTCTCGGCCCATAGTTCTGACTCTGACAAGCTGCTTACAAATCCGGAATATTACAGACGCTTGGTTGGGAAACTGATCTACCTTACGGTGGCTCGACCGGACATCTCATTTGCTGTAGGAGTTGTGAGTCGGTTCATGCACGCTCCTCGGACATCTCATCTTCAAGCGGTCGAGCGCATCCTTCGATATCTCAAGATCGCCCCCGGACAAGGACTTGTGTATAAGCCATCTACATCTCTATCACTCGCCGCTTACTCTGACGCTGACTATGCAGGATCTATCGATGATAGGCGCTCCACTACGGGGTTCTGCACTTACTTTGGTGGTCATCTCATAACATGGCGTAGCAAGAAACAATCTGTGGTTGCACGCTCTTCTGCTGAAGCCGAGTACCGGGCTATGGCTGCGGTTGCTTCCGAGCTAACCTGGCTTGAGAGCCTTTTGGGAGACTTGGGTGTTCGTCTCTCATCACCGGCTACCTTATTTTGTGACAGTCAGGCAGCAATACATATTGCCAAGAATCCGGTGTTTCACGAGCGCACAAAGCATATCGAAGTTGATTGTCACTTTATCCGGGAAAAGGTACAGTCAAAGAAGATAGATTTGGAGCATGTTCCTGCTAAAGACCAAGTTGCAGATATCCTAACTAAAGCTCTCTCCAGGCCTCTATACTATCAGTTTTTATCCAAGCTTGGTGCCTACGACTTGTACGCTCCAGCTTGCGGGGGAGTGTTAGAAAAGCCCAATTAAGGGCCCATGTTTTCTCTCTTTTCTCTCTCCTTGTATTAGTCCCACATCTTGTATTTAGGTTTTCTCTTCTCCTTCTCCTATATAAGTGTATTCATACTTGTAACTATTCATTCAAGAAGTATATACAAGCTTTGAGGCCTTTCTCTACAATAACCAAACAACCATTACAAAACACCACAAAAATGTTAGAGCTGCTGTCAATGTAATGGATATGAACATTGGAGGGCTCAAAGAGGGATTTCGGGGTTCGGTGTGACTAGATCGGGTAAGGGGAAGGTTGGTCATGGGTTGAGAGGGCTGGACCGGGAAGGAAAGGGGTCGGATCTGGGCTAGTTTGCTTAGATATGTACCAGAATGGATGTGGGTGGCTGTTTTGGAAGTGGTTCCACGATGTGGGGTGTGCTGGCAGCAAAGGGAAAGAGTTGGGCGGCAGGATTTTGCCGGAAACAACCAAATCTGGGTTGTTTTGGGCTGAAAACAACCAGACAGCTGCTTGGGGTGGTGTGGGTATGCGGCTTGGGGAGGGGACTTAGGGCCGACGGTGGATGAAATAGGGAGGGAGGCTTCAACAACAAGTCTGGGCGGTGAACTGAGAGGTGGTTGGCTGGGTGTGTGGGAAAAACAGGGGCGGTGGCTGTTTGTAGGGGTGGACAGCAAAAAAGGAAAGGAGGAGGGTGGGGGGGGGAATACCAAGATACAAAACCTTACCCAAGGAGTTGTCACCAAGGGGTTCCACGGAATCGGCACCACGGAAAGATCACCAAAAATGAGGAAGAGAAGTCTCCAAATTTCAGCAATGCCTAGATCAGCCCCCTATCACATCTATTTATAATAAAACAAGGATTAGGACATCCCTCATCAACGGCTATGATTGGCCGGAGGTAAGGCTACCCAAATACATCAAAATAAATGCAAACATAGTAAAATAATATATCAAATCGTTTCGCAACGCGAATTCGTACACATCTGTGAAGTCCGATCGTCGATCCGGGTACGCCATATATGGTAAGTCGCCAAATCAGCCCAGAACGGGCCCAAAACTCGTCCTCGTCTCTGCTCCGCATCAATCTCCCCTGCTTGAAATAATTCATCTCCCGATGAATTGGGATCGAAATTCTCTCGATGAATGCTAGGTACAACTCGAAGAGGTCCACCGGAAGTCGTTTAAGTGTCGTCGACGGAAGAGTGTCCTCGCCAATATACTCCCCTGACTGAAAAGCTGTCATCTCCGGTGGATGGAGACGGCCGTGCTGAAGTCGAAGTCTAGGGGCGAATCGATCAAGCTCTGTTGCAAGTATTCAAACGTCATCTGCATTGTGGCGGCCCCGTCAATGTACCAAGTAGCGACAATGCGACCCATCTGAAGTAGGAACAAGCTGGTAGGAGCTGAACTCTATAATGCTCTTATCACTCATCTCTCGAGTGGTGGATCCCAGTGCGATCGGCGGTGTCGTCGATGAAACCAAAGAAGACGAATCCTCAGGTGGGTGAGTGTCAACAGTGGGTGTTGTAGTGGTTATCAGACGTAGGTAGAGTATGAGAGTGGTAAGACAACGAAAGTGGGGGTGGGAATGACTTGGTATCTCCACTGCTCGGGTCCACATACTCGCGAGGCTCGTAGTACAGCGTCAGATCCTCGACATTAAATACTTGATGGATTCCCCTACTTGCCGGAATATCGAGTCGGTAGGCGTTTGTCCCAATACAACTAATAATAGAGTAGGGGCCCATTCACCTGACGCTTAACTTTTTGTGAGGCCCCAAGGGGAGCCTCTCAGGGCGGACTCGCACCATTACTTTCTCACTTTCATTAAACACTTGTTTTTGCCTTCGCTTATCAGCATGAGTTTTATAGTTTTCATTGCTCGTTATTATTCGTCGGCAAACCGACTCATGTAATGCATGCAAATGATGAACAAGTGACCCAACCGACTCATACAAATGCAGCAAATGATGCAAATAGAGCACGACATACTCGACACACTTCTTAAGGGAAGGCCTTACAATAACTTGGATATTACTAACATGGGGTGACCTATCATGAGGCTTACCAGGTGGTCGGTAGAAAAATCTGGCGTGACCGACGTTATCACCCATGGGGACGACGTAGATGGTTATAAAATAGTGCGGAGGACTGGTGTGATGGGTACCTCTCAAATGATATAGCCCATCAGATGGATCACCAGGGGGTGTATACCAAAAGTCATCACGTGTGAGATGATCACTAGTGCGGATACACGATCCATCACTATAGTGTAGGAGGGAAAGTTTGTCAAATGAGCCTCTTGTGGACTTAATATCGAGGAGGTCGATAATGATAGGATAGTCCACCACGAGGAGGGCACTGATAACAGTAGTGTCTGTGGGAGCAAGTAGGATATCCACAACAAAGTCAACACTAGCCCCATGAACTTCCCAAGGGAGTAGTGGCTCATCAGGAGACTTATCTGGAGGTTCAACGATGAGGTCATTAATAATGGGAAGATCCCTCAGATGAGTATCACTGATATAGGTCGTGCCCTCGTAAGTGGGTGAGGTAGCCACTATGAAGTCAACATTATACTCTCCACTCTTAGTAGTGAAGTGACTCGAGATAGTACTAAGGGAAGAGTAGGGGATGCTCAGACTCAAGTGTGGGTCAATCGATATAGTGTCGAGAACCGTGTGTTTGTTCAAAGGGGACACTAGGTCTAGGTGTAGGTCTAGGTGAGGTGAAAAGGATGGACATACCATCAGAGCGTCACTAGGTCGCTCGTCCTCACCCACGGGACCACGCTCATTAGTCATGCTAGTATCACTCTCCATCTTTATCATAAGGTCATGATCAGATTCAGCCTCAAGATCACATGAGCACTGAATCTCATTAAATTGAGAAGGATCAAAACCAAATGTCGGGTCTCTTATCTCGGTGGGAGCACTACTCGCCGCATCGGTGTCTTGACCCAAATTTCTAGGCTTTTTTCGTAATGTAGATCTTAGGTGATCAAATTGAGCTTCTAAGAGATCAAAGCGATCAAGAACTAATCGCAAAAATTCAGCCTCAGGTAACTCTATTGGTGGAACACTAGGAGGGTCTTGGCATGTATTGTGATCTTGCCAATAGTGACCTCTATAGGGTTCAAGAGGGTCGTATAGACGGTAGTTCCTAACATAATCCGATTGTGATCGTGGGTGCGTATGGGCCCTGTGAACGTGTAGTGGAGGTCGCTCATATCAAAACTCAAGTTCCTCTCCTAGAGGAGATGTGTAGCGGCGATGACCTTAACAATATTCAATTCTATCATCATGAAGTCACGAAGAGGTGTAATGATGAATACGTGAGGGTCTCTCGTCGTGGTGAACGCCTCTAGCATAATTGAATTTGTGTCAAGAGGTCGACACGATCTCTAGGGGTGGTGCGCGGGGAACGATGATAATCATAATGATAACATGAAGGTTTCTCCAAAGGGGTTCTCTAAGGTCGGATATAGGTAAACTCAGGATACCCAAATAGAGGAGACGAACGACAACGATAACTAGACATAAATGAACTCAAAGACTATTTAAAATCTACCACTATAAATATAAATGTGGCTCAAACCTGGCTATGATACCAATTGATGCAAGATGAATCTATAGGCGGCGAGAAATGCGGCGATCTAACCCTACATGCTATTCAACAGCCCGACGATTAAGTCACAATTAAGTAATAAATTATGACTTCTCACGCAATTAATTCACGGCAAGACAAAATATTATATTAAGGCAAAACAAGCTTAGGCTTTCCTCCGCGTGGAGGGCCAAGCAAGAACGCGCGGCGAATCAATCCTTCTCATAGTTAGTGATTTCTCAAGAAACAAATAACATCAGAAACTATAATTCCACTCAAGCACATAATATCCAAAACATAGCAATGTTTATAACCAAACAACCATTACAAAACACCACAAAAATGTTAGGGCTGCTGTCAATGTAATAGATTTGAACATTGGAGGGCTCAAAGAGGGATTCCGGGGTTTGGTGTGACTAGATCGGGTAAGGGTAAGGCTGGTCGGGGGTTGAGAGGGCTGGATCGGGAAGGAAAGGGGTTGGATCTAGGCTGGTTTGCTCAGATCTGTACCGTAATGGATGTGGGTGACTGTTTTGGAAGTGGTTCCACGATGTGGGGTGTGCTGACAGCAAAGGGAAAGAGTTGGGCTGCGGGACCTGGCTGGAAACAACCAGATCTGGGCTGTTTTGGGCTGAAAACAGCCAGGCGGCTGTTTGGGGTGGTGTGGGTAGGCGGCCTGGGGAGGGGACTTGGGGTCGGCAGTGGCTGAAACAGGGAGGGAGGCTTCAGCAGTAGGTCTGGGCAGTGGACTGGGAGGTGGCTGGCTGGATGTGTAGGAAAAATAGGGGCGGTGGCTGTTTGCAAGGGCTGGACAGCAAAAAAGGAAAGGAGGATGGTGGGGGAGGAAAAATACCAAGAAACAAAACCTTACCCAAAGAGTCGCCACAAAGGGGTTCCACGTAGTCGGCATCGCAGAGAGATCACCGGAAATGAGGAAGAGAAGTCTCCAAATTTCAGCAATGTCTAGATCAGCCCCCTATCACATCTATTTATAATAAAACAAGGATTGGGACATCCCCCATCAACGGCTATGATTGGTCGGAGATAAGGCTTCCCAAATACATCAAAATAAATGCAAACATAGTAAAATAATATATCTGCGGAGTCCGAACACATCTGCGGAGTCCGATCGTCGATCCGAGCACACCATATATGGTAAGTCGCCAAATCAGCCCAAAACAGGCTCAAAACTTGTCCTCGTCTCTGCTCCGCATCGCAACCTCTTGCAAAAATGCAGTGTAAGTTTTGCCTACATTTCACCTTTGTGGTGAGACCCTTCCCCGAACCCTCGCTGCACAAGGATGCTTTGTTCACCGGGCTGCCCTTTGTACATATTTTAATAATAAATACATTTTCTGTCATTTGTGATTTTAAATGATTTGTGCAGTGAGGATCCAGAGATACATTTCAAGTATATTGAGGCTGCAGCCAAAACTGGACAGATAAAAGAAGTTGAGCGAGTTACGAGGGAGTCTAACTTCTATGATCCTGAAAAAACAAAGAACTTCCTGATGGAGGCTAAGCTTCCTGATGCAAGGCCCCTAATAAATGTCTGTGATCGTCATGGATTTGTTCCAGATTTAACTCACTATCTGTACACAAACAACATGCTTCGCTATATTGAAGGATATGTTCAGAAGGTATAGTTATACAGTACAAACTAATTTTTCTGTGTTACAATAGACGATTGATTTTATTGACCTATGGTGATGGTAAACTTTCTAACTCAATGTTAACATGAATTTGGTTGTAATCTTTATAGGTGAACCCAGGGAACGCACCGATGGTTGTTGGTCAACTTTTAGATGACGAATGCCCTGAAGATTTTATTAAAGGTCTTATTCTTTCTGTCCGGTCTCTCCTTCCAGTGGAGCCACTTGTGGAGCAATGTGAAAAAAGGCATGTACTATCTTAGCTATTTGATATAAGACATTTTATTTATTGTTGGCTATAAATAGACTTTAATTTAATGTACCTGCGCAGGAACCGTCTTCGATTGCTTACACAGTTTTTGGAACATCTTGTGAGTGAGGGAAGTCAAGATGTGCATGTTCATAATGCTCTAGGAAAAATCATTATAGACAGTAACAACAATCCAGAGCATTTCCTCACCACTAATCCGTACTATGATTCTCGTGTTGTTGGTAAATATTGTGAGAAGCGGGATCCCACTTTAGCCGTTGTTGCCTACAGGCGTGGACAATGTGATGATGAGCTTATCAATGTCACAAACAAAAATTCACTGTTCAAGTTACAGGCCAGGTATACTGGATTTCTCTTTTTCTTTGTCGAATAAATTTAAGGTTTTATATACAAGTCCATGGCTTTTCAACATTTTTGTTACAAAGGATGAAATTTCTTAAGTTTTTATAATGAGATCTGTGATCTCTTGAACGTATTTCAGACAAAAGAACAACTAACCAGCATTACCCAAAAATTTGAGATAAAGAATAGTATATTACGTTGCACTTTCTTTAGAAAGCTTTGCAGTTGCAATATGATTTTGTCCGTAACATAACATGTTGGCAGAGGTATGATACCTTTATTCAGGTATAACTAAAGCCCCTCAAGTATGTGTAGACAGGTTTGGGGCGAACCCTGAAATCTTGTCCTTTGCAAGATTTTCAAAAGTCAGGAACCTGGACTATAAAATTTAGAAACCCGTTCTTTTCAGATTTTTATGCTAAAACGCATTAAATTTGTGTTCACACTTCACACTGGTTCATTTTGTGCTTATTATTTTCTGGACTGAATGGTTTCTTCATTAAACAACAGGTATGTTGTAGAAAGAATGGATGGTGATTTGTGGGCAAAGGTTCTTGAACCGGAAAATGAGTATAGAAGGCAGCTTATTGATCAGGTTGTTTCTACTGCTTTACCTGAGAGTAAAAGTCCCGAGCAGGTATCTGCTGCTGTCAAAGCTTTTATGACTGCTGATCTTCCACATGAACTCATTGAACTACTTGAAAAGATAGTTCTCCAAAATTCAGCCTTTAGTGGTAACTTCAATTTACAAAACCTGCTGATCTTGACAGCAATTAAAGCTGATCCATCAAGGGTTATGGATTACATTAATCGGTTGGACAACTTTGACGGGCCTGCTGTTGGGGAGGTGGCAGTTGATGCCCAACTGTATGAGGAAGCCTTTGCTATCTTCAAGAAATTCAACTTGAATGTCCAGGCAGTTAATGTCCTCTTGGACAACATCCGAAGTATAGATAGAGCTGTTGAGTTTGCTTTCCGAGTAGAAGAAGATGCTGTTTGGAGCCAAGTTGCAAAGGCTCAGTTGAGGGAAGGGCTAGTTAGTGATGCAATCGAGTCATTTATTCGTGCAGATGATGCGACACAATTTTTGGATGTTATTCGTGCCGCTGAAGAAACCAATGTGTATCATGACCTGGTAAGATATCTGTTGATGGTGAGGCAAAAGGTGAAGGAGCCTAAGGTGGACAGCGAATTAATATATGCTTATGCAAAGATTGATCGGTTAGGAGATATTGAAGAATTCATTCTCATGCCAAATGTTGCTAATCTTCAAAATGTTGGTGATCGCTTATATGATGCTGAACTGTATGAAGCGGCAAAAATTATATTTGCGTTTATTTCAAACTGGGCCAAGCTGGCCATCACACTTGTCAAGCTGAAGCAATTTCAAGGTGCAGTTGATGCTGCTCGTAAAGCAAATAGCTCAAAAACATGGAAGGAGGTTTGCTTTGCTTGTGTTGATGCTGAGGAGTTCCGCTTGGCTCAAATATGCGGGCTGAATATTATTGTCCAGGTACCATTTCTTGTAGAATAAAGTGATCAGCTTTCTTGCATTATAGACCTTATCCTAATTATTCGTGGGGCTTTAGGAATCCTCAATTTCCATTAGTTCTTTGTTAAGTGGTGCATTAGGTCTTAACATATTCTTTGCATATCATTCTGAACCTGTTGCCTCAGGTCTAACTCTTCTTATTCCTCTGACTCTAATTTATCTACTCATCATTGCATTTTAAACCCTCAAGATGTATACGTTCAAACCATCAAGATTATTTTTTAATCATCTTAGCATCAATATATTTCTTCAACCGTTCTATTATAATCATTCCTTATTTCTTTCTTAGTTTTGCTGCACATCCATCTGAGTACTCTAAATTTTTACTATGCTCAATTTAAGCATCGACAACTTTTTTAATTACTTAGCACTCGGTGGTCGGCTTCAAACAACATTGCCGGCCTAATAGTGGTCTTATAAAATTTATCTCAAGTCTCCATGATTTCCTATTGCTATATAGTCTTCCTGGTGTACTTCTCCATTTAACCACAGTCTTGATTTTAAAGTCATACTCTTTATTTACATTCTTTGTACCCAATTATCACTACATCTTCTAATAATATTGACCAGTAATACTGTCCCCATCCACTTGGTTATTAAGCTTCACATGTATTTGTTGATTCTAATTGTTGTAGGTCGATGATTTGGAAGAAGTCAGTGATTATTACCAGAACAGGGGATGCTTCAATGAGCTAATCTCTCTGATGGAGAGTGGGCTCGGTTTGGAACGTGCACACATGGGCATTTTCACAGAGCTGGGAGTGTTGTATGCAAGATACAGGCCAGAGAAACTTATGGAGCACATCAAACTCTTCTCTACACGTCTGAACATCCCAAAACTTATTCGAGCTTGTGACGAGCAGCAACACTGGCAGGAGCTTACTTATCTGTACATTCAGTATGATGAGTTCGACAATGCTGCCACAACAATCATGAATCATTCTCCAGATGCATGGGATCACATGCAGTTCAAAGATGTTGCTGTTAAAGTTGCAAATGTCGAGCTTTATTACAAAGCAGTACATTTCTACTTGCAGGAACATCCCGACCTTATCAACGATCTTCTCAATGTTCTTGCCCTGCGCGTGGACCACACACGTGTGGTCGATATTTTGCGGAAGGTACATGCAACATTAGTAAAACGCATTCTGTGGTTTCTGCTAGTTTGTTTTAGTTGGTAGGTTCCAATTTGAAAAATGAATATTTGCTTGGTTTCTCTTTTTACCGCCGTAATAGGAAAAGTGGCTTTCTCATTGGATGAAAAATATTGTAAAATCTTTCTTTGTTTTCCGTGTGATTTTTTCATAAAAAATGCTTTTGAAATATTGAAAAACAGCTGAAATTTTATTTGTGCCTCCAGTAGATTCAATTTAAGTCTGACAGCAAAGGCCTAAAAAAACATAAGCCGCTCATATGGAGAAATAATTCAGTTAGTTCAACTGATGCCATGCTGCAAGAATTGAACTAGACTCAAAAAGAAAGTTTTTTCCTTTTACTTAGGATTGTGTAAACGTTTGCTCATTTAGCTTCAAATGCAAATCAATTCGGATATTTTTTAACCCATTTACTTTCAAAAAAACTATAGAAATTTATGCTCAAATTGAATTTTGATCTAAAATTTGATTTTTTTTTCTTTAAGCATAAATGGATCAAATCAATTTGGAGCGTGTTTGGCCCATTTATGTTCAACAAAACAATGCGAATTTACCTACAAAATTCCATTTTTAGCTTAAATTTTTGGGTTTTGTGAACTTCAATGGGTCAAAAAACATTCCCAGTTGATTTGCATTTGAACCTAAATGATCGTAATAACATGTTGCACTATCCCATGCAGCATCACTTCAGTTGAACTTACCCAATAGTGTCTTCTACAAAACGCTTTGAATCCACCCAAAATTACTTTCATCTCTTCACTTCAGTTGCAACTCACTTAGCTTTGTCAGAATTTTTAATAAAATCCCTTTCAAGGCTATATGATGTATTTTCAATATAGGCTTTTTTTAGCAAATTTGGAATAGTTGAAACAGTCCAGATTTTTCATCAAAACAGCTTTCACTTCTTGGCTGCTTTTCTACAGATAAAACATGAATAAAACTGAAACATTAATAGTAGTGATGTCATTATTATATATTAAATCTTCCATTTTTCCTTGTCCTAGGCTGGTCATGTGCATCTCATTAAACCATATATGGTTGCCGTGCAAAGTAACAATGTATCCGCCGTGAACGAAGCACTGAATGAGATATATGTAGAGGAAGAGGATTATGAACGACTTCGAGAATCAGTTGACATGCACGATAATTTTGATCAGATTGGACTCGCGCAGAAGGTGATATGATAGTTCAAACTTACCTCAAGATGTTCTGGAATAAAAACAAACACTCACATTGTCTTGTTATCTGAGCAGCTTGAGAAGCATGAACTTCTTGAAATGAGGAGGATTGCTGCCTACATTTACAAGAAAGCTGGAAGGTGGAAGCAGTCCATTGCACTCTCTAAGAAGGACAAGCTTTACAAAGATGCCATGGAGACTTGCTCACAATCTGGTGACCGTGAGCTTTCTGAAGAGTTGCTGGTTTATTTCATTGAACAGGTAAGCCTCCGCCTGCCACTTCAAATATTATTCTTTTTCCTCATCATTGGAGACAAATTTATACTCCACATAATTAGAAATGTTTTGAATGGGTACGTTATTATTTGGATGGTTTCACTATTAAATTGCAGATAGCCATGAAAGCATCAATCTACTTGTCCAATAGTCAATTGAGGCAATATGCCTCAATGTTCCGCTTATGATTTGTGTTCTGATTCTATCTTGGACTTTTGTTGGGTCAATGCCATTTAATATATAAAGTTTAATCTAATAACAATTGACTCAAATTTATTTAAGTCTGCAAAAATCTAATAAAATTTATGTATATTTTTTAAACATAGTATAAAAGAGGGTTTTGAATATTGGTTGGCCGGACAACCTTGAGCAAAGTAGTCTCAGTTCATTAAACTCCATCCCAGTTAGGGTCAACCTATAGTATAATTAGAGGGCTGGACACTGTTTATGGGCAGGCTAGCTCAGTTTACAGCCCTATCCACTGACCGCTTCATCGATATGAAATGTTTAATTAATTTTTCCTTTTTTTGAGGTGGGTATGGTGGCTGCCACCCTGGGTACGAAATAGCTGGCCACAGCTGTTTTGTGCTATTTTCGCGCCACCTCTTGTATTGGGCGAAGGGCAGCCTATGGCGGTTCGGAGGCTTTTGGAAAGCCGCACACCCACGGGCCCTTATACATCATTCCTTTTTATCATTTTCTTTTATGAGCTGATGCAATTACTGCTTGATTTTGGTGGTTTAATCACCCAAAGGATATAACCAAGTGTTGCGGAATTTTTATCGTCTTTCTCACAGGGTAAGAAGGAGTGTTTTGCTTCGTGCCTCTTCGTCTGCTATGAGCTGATCCGTCCTGATGTTGCTCTTGAACTTGCCTGGATGAATAACATGATTGACTTTGCCTTCCCATATCTCCTACAGGTAGAGGCTTCTGCCAAATGTTCTATCCGTCATTATCATTTCTGCACTAAACATCCTGATGTGATGACCGTCTTATTTCCCTGCAGTTTATACGTGAGTACACTGGCAAGGTGGATGAACTCATAAAGGATAAGATTGAGGCCAAGATGGAGGAGAGAGCTAAAGAAAATGTAGAGAAGGAAATGGTTGCTCAACAGGTAAGTTTTTTTCCCTTAAATCTTTATACAATATATTGATCCAATTGGAGTGAAGAATTTTTATTTTCAAATTTAGAAATCTTTTTGAGAGCACGGTGCTTCTTTTCAATGACATTTTTTGATGGACAAAGTTACATTTATGTATCCCATCCAATGTCGCTTGGATCAACATAAAATGCAAATTTCATTTCATTTGTTGATCTAAAAATTAACTTCTAATTACTTATCTCTAACGTGAAGTAATATTAAATTTATGTTTAATTAAATCATAGGTCAACATCTTGGATTGAGTTTTTAAATATCGGATGTCAAAAGACGGAGAAATGTCGGGAATATTTTAAGTATCTTATAAATAAATAAAATATTTTTATGTAGATTAAGTATAATTATATGTTCTAAATGGAAAAAAATTTTACATAATAAAGAATATGAAAAGGTTAAATATTCTTAATTGATTATAAGTCTTTCCATACTTAATAAGTGATGGGATCGTGGTGATCCGCTTTCCGTTCGGGCGATTTGAGTCTGCGGATGCGTCCGGATGGTCGTTCTAAGTCAATTTCATATGACTTTGTTTATTTGGACTTGTATTTAACACCCGGTCGAATCGAACAATATGAGCCGTCCGATTTGGGTTCCCTATTTTAGTTACTTTTAGATTAAGTATAATTATATGTTCTAAATGGAAAAAAAATTTAACATAACAAGTAAACGAACAATGAGTCATGTATATCCCATTTTGTTTAGAAAAATATTCAAAGTAAAATATTATATTAAGCATAAATCAGTGGAATGTAAATTATATTTAGTATTATATATGAATTTTATTTTATTAGTACTAAGTTTTGTAGTACATAAAGAACATGAAAAAGTTAAATATTCTTAATTGAATACAAGTATTTCCATACTTAATAAGTGATGGAGATCGCGGTGATCCACTTCCCATCCGAGCGATTTGAGTCTCTGGATGCGTCCGGATGGTCGTTCCGAGTCATTTTATATGACTTTGTTTATTTGGACTTGTATTTAACACCCGATCGAATCGAAAAATATGAGCCGTCCGATTTGGGTGCCCTATTTTAGTTATTTGTTATATATACAAGTTGTAGGCGGAAGTTTTAAGGATCGATGGTTGTTGCAAAAGCATTCTTTCGGTCTTGCTCGTGGACTCCAGCCCCTTGGACCTCCTTGGCGTGACTCCAAGGCTTTCCTTTTCGTTCCTGTTCATCTTCCACAACCGCACGACTGTTTCTTCCCATCTAGTCAAGCAAGCACGATGCTCGTAAGTTCCTGCAACTGCAATCCTACCTCTTCTTGCAAACCTCAAGCATTATCCCAAAAATGATCCTACCTCTCCCTGCAAAACCCAAGCATTATCTCGACGATGATCCACTACCTCTCCCTCGAAACCTCAAGCGTTATCCCAACGGCGTTCTACCTTCTCCTCCTTCCTCGACATCCACTTCCAGCCATCCACTAATTCATATTGCAAGCGTCCATTCCTCAACCTTCCTTGGTACAATCACCCTTTCCTTCTCATGTTTCCTCTCCCCCCCCCCCCACCGAACCCCTCCAGTAACGTTCACATACCCTCAGCCAATCCCTCTCCACTTCCTCTACCTTACAATTCACCCATTTCCTGCTACTCTTCCATTTGCGAACACCTCTCCCAGCACACCCCACACTCGAACACCCCCTCCCACTCTCTCATCACAAAAATCCATCTCCAATTCAGAGCCTACAGTCCTCGGAATCGTACTATTGTCGTATTTCACCGCTGTCTGCATGTAAACCTTATAGTTTGGTGTCTATTGTTTTCTTTTATTGTATACTTGAGACTATATTTTGTGAGATATTAGGTCATATATGTTTGTTTCCTTGATATTGTATGAATTGCATGATACATTCGGCTTGTGCTTAAAATATTGCACCTTAATCAGTTGTGAATCATAATTTGCTCTTCCTAAATTAATTTTGTGAACAATTGTGCACTTTTTAGTTCTTATATTAATTAATTGTTTATTGTCAATTTAAGTCGGACTTACATTTGCACTTGCATTAAATTGACATTTTATTGGATTGTGTGCATGCACTCATATAATTTTAAGATTAGTTGTAGCTTCATTCGCGTCTGTCGTGTGCTTACTTGTTTTGTTTTTAGAGAAATGGTTTTTGCTTTTAGAGATATGGTTTTTGCTTTCAGTCGCCTATAGGTTCGTCCTGTGTCAAATTGGTATCAAAGCTACGTTTGAGCTTTATTTTAATACGTAGTATTAGAGTCTATAAGTTCCTTCATGGATATGTATTGTCATTATTCATCTCTTTTATTTTGGGATCCTAAGTCCATTTACTCTCGATCTCATAGAGCCCCTTCAGAGAGGTCCTCATGTTACTACGTTGATTATTCTCAATCACAACACATCACTTCTAGAGTTTGTGCTGACCCTTAGACATGATTCCTTTATTCTAGAGGAGGCGATCACTACGAGTAGGGGTGTGCAAAAACAACCAAAGAATCGAAAACTGGACCGGAACCGAACCAAATGGTTTGGGTCTGTTCCAAATAGATTTGCTTCGGGTCTGATTCCCAAAATATCAGAACCGATAATTCGGTTCAATTCCCGATTTCACACGCTGGGTACCCAGAACTGATCCAAGAACCAAAAATCAACGCTAAATAAAATATTTTGAGATAACAATTTTAGTCACATGACTTGGTACATGAAGAGTATTGAGAATAGTCGTATGACTATAACAACAACAGAACCTGTATAGTCCACAATCATTGGGGGTATGAGCGGGGAAGATTGGAGACAGACCTAACCTTTGGCACTATGCACAGAGTGGCTTCTCTCAGAGGAGAAAGACCTAACCTTTGACAATAAATGCACAAAGTGGTTGCTTACAGAAAGACCTAACCTATGACTAAAGAAAATAATTTTTGTACTCGGGTAGTTGTATGTCTTCAATGTTATTCAAAGTCATAATTCAATTATTTTGAAACATTGATAGTTGTATGACATTATCATTTGTTGGAAATCATTATTTTATTATTTTGAAACATTGGTAGAACCGAGAATCGAATCGATGCGAACAGTTCAGATTCAGTTCTATACTTTAGGACTGTGGGTCTGTTCCGATTCCAAAAAATTTGAACTTAATCTATATGAGTTGTTGTTTGGTTTTGGGTGGAACCGAACCTATCAGAGTTGCACCCATAACTATGAGGATTATAGTCGCCCCTATCCTTGCACACGAGCCGATCTTGTTGGTTCTTTGACATGACTCGATTTTCTTAGGAATGATTATTACGAGGATCATCATTTTGAGAGATCTAGATTGTCGGTTTCGTGTTGTTGCCCTATATTTTGATGGTTCGAGTCTCGATTCTTTTGATTATTGACTTGTGGATATAAAATATTACCTTGATCATTTCAAGTTATTCGGTGAGCGACGCATTAAATTTGCGAAAATTAATCTTATACATCAGGCGAGAGCTCATTGGTTTGGCATTGAGAGGACTTGTGAGCAGGATCGTCTTCATCATATCACTAGTTGGGTGGAGATGATGCATAGGTTGTTTCAAAGTTATTTGTCTGCGTCATATCAGACTCATTTGCTCGATTAAGTGTTTATCTTCCGGCAAGGATCCTTATCCGTTGATGAGTACAGAGATCGTTTTGATGAGCTAGTAGTGGAGAGTGACATCCGAGAGGAGCCATCTATGGCCACTTCTCGAGCTCGATTCTAACTTCAATCTGAGATATGTACTAAGTTGACTTATCATTACTCAGATTCCCTCGAGCAGACATATCCGCTCGCCCTTCATTATGAGCAGTCCTTAAGACTTGCTAGAGTTAATCAAGTGTATGTGCACCTAGACCTCCCCAGTATGAGTCCTTCCTATTCTGAGCCCACTATCGCAATTATTCATATCACTTTGGAGAAGGACAATATAACACCTCGAGTAGAGCTATCTCACCCCAGTGAGGCAACATGCCCAATGAGTGCCATACCACTCGACGATGGGATTGAGTCTGATCTTGATCTTATGACACCAACAGAGGGAAATCATGAGCACATAGCGCACTAGAGGTAGTGGGGAATCCCCTCCTTATGCTATAACTAGGGTTAGTTAGCGCCTCTACTATAGACCCATTTATTGACACCCTACCTATGGACCCATTCATGAGAGTAGGTCTATTTCACTCTTCCCTTGTTGTCCCGGGTCTCATCACGACCGCTATCCAAGATCCTAGTGTTGTCCTCTTATTGACAATCTCATCCGTTTATGAGGGTACTACCAAGTACGATTGAACTCATCTTGAGGGACATGATTTTAGTGATGGATTCATTGACGAGCCTCTTGAAAAATCTCCTTATGAGCCATTGTTTCCTTGTGAGGTTAAGATTTGGATGAGATACTCATTTGTGAATACTATTTCATCGGCACCCATTCAAATCACGCCACTGAATTTTCGCATGAGGATGAGCCTTGCACTTAGCATAAAATACGTAGAGGTTTCCTCGCATGCTCTTGAGTCTATTCTCGATGTCTCAAGAGCCTACCTTATGGACATTCTATCTGCCCACCAGTTGAGATTTTTCTTTGTGGAGACGCCAAATTTTGGTGTTGCATTCCATTGTCGATACCACTGATATTCACTCATGTCGCACTCGCGACAAAATCTCTTATATACCTCCTAGGGAGCCACATGGGGAGCTTTTCCTTATTGGAGACGATCGACACAACCCAGAGTTGCACCTTTGTGTCTACGTCTTAAACATTTGTTTTGTTGATCGCTGCACTTGCATATTATTTTTCTATATTCTAGCGTGTAAGTCTCCTGATGCGTTACATTTCCTGTGAGATATTTAGCTTGTCATGAGCTCATATTTTTGTGCGGACATCTAATGGAATCAATTAAATATTCGTTGTCTACACAATGAATTTTTCAATACTCCACCTACCGATCCTCCTGACCATATATTCATCTTAGGAGTTCCTTGTAGCATCATAGAACCTCATTGTAGGGAGCTGGTCATTGCTTGGTCATTCATATATATTGCATGACTCTTCTATGTTGTTTGATTCATGTCTATTGTATGTTTTGCTTCATTCACATGAGCTACATGAATTTGTTTGATGTGAAATTGCAATAAATGATAATTTTTATAAAAATTAAGCATGCCAACACAAGAGGGACCAGGTTTTTGAAATTGGGGAGCAAAGTACGATTCACATACGATTTGAGAGGTTTCTAACGGGAATAACAAATAAATTAAGTGTTTGCCTAATGGATCCCTATACAATCATGTGATGGATCAGTTCGAATGCTTATGAGTTTGACATCCCTTCGAATATAGGGATAAATCGAGTATTCAATGTAGAGGACTTGATCCTTTACTATGAGGAACGTGTGTATGTGGACCCTTTCTTCCTTCCCATGTATGAGCCACAACTTCCTTTATTATTTTCCAGTTCGTCCCAGCCTCAGCCTGATGAGTCTCATCATCAGGGTCAGCTTACATCATTGATGGTTCCACTAGCTTGGCTTTTAGACAGATACATTTTGCTTAAAGCTACCAACTATTGTCGGAGACATACTTCAGATTGTTATATTTGACTTCACCGTCGTGTGGAGGCGTGATATGCTATGATTTATTGCCCGCTAGGGTGACTGCTCATTCTCAGATGATACTTTAATTTCCTCAGAGGAGCTTGAGCGAATTGTCCCTGGGCTACGCTGGAGATGAGTGCTTTCATGCCACGGAAATTGTTGGAGATCACGGTGATCCGCTTCTCATTTGGATGAACCGAGTTCGCGGATGTGTCTGGATGGTCGTTCCGAGTCATTTTCATATATGGCTTTGTTTATTTCGAGTTGTATTTAACGGCTGATCGAATCAACGATATGAGCTGTCCGATTTGGGTGCCCTATTTTAGTTATATGTTATAGATACATGTTGTAGGTGTCAGTTTTCACTGTCGACGATTTTTGCAAAAACATCCCTTCGGTCATGCTGGTGGACTCTAGCCCCTCGGTGCAACGTCGAGCCCTCCTTGGAGCGATTCCAAGGTTTTCCTTTTCGTTCCCCGATCATCTTCCCCAGTCGCACGACTGTTCCTCCTCCCCGTCTAATCACGCAAGCTCGTAAGTTCCCACAACTGCAATGCTACCTCTTCTTGCAAACCTCAAGCGATATCCCGACGACGATCCGCCCACGTCTCTTTCCTGCCTTCCATCAATCACGCCGTAAGCTTCCAACCCACCATGCTACAACCATCCTTTTCATCTCATGTTTCCTAACCCCCCCCCCCCCCCACCCCCAGACACACCAACCCCAGTAACGTTCACATGCCTGCAGCCCCACCTCAACCCTTCTCCACTTACTCTACCTTACAGTTCACCCATTTCCTGCAACTCTTCCACATGCGGACGGACCTCTCCTAGCAGCAGCCCACACCCAAGTACCCCTCCCACTCCCTCATCGCCAACATCCATCTCCAATTTACAGCCTGCATTCCTCAGAATCGTACTATTGTCGTATTTCAACGCCGTCTGCATGCATAAGTTATATACTTTGATGTCTGTTGTTTTCTTTTATTGTTGTTTTCTTTTATTGTATACTTGGGACTATGTTTTGTGAGATATTTAGATCTTATATGTTTTTTCTTGATATCATATGAATTGCAGGATACATTTGGCAAAATAGAGTGGTGTTATAGGCACACCAATTTTGGATATGTGCAACCAAAATATATATGCAGCCCAATTTCAGATATTTGCACACCAAGCCTATAATTGCACACCAAAAATAGATTTTTAAATTTGCAAATCAACTAAAAAACCACTTAGTGGGCACCCACCTCGCTTTTGAGCTTTTTATATGATCATTTCTTCTACTAATAATATTAGAACTTCTTCAAGACAACCAAAACACAAGAAATTTGTGGATGTAGTTCTAACAAAAAAGAAGTTAACCAACATAAGAGTCTTAACAGTCCATTATACAAAATGAGTTAGCCAACTTGTACAACCACTATGTTGGTAGATCACATCAGTGGTTCAAAAACTTCAGCTCAAATTCTTTTCAATAATCTCGACCAGCATATATATATAAACTTACACAATAATTTTATTATGCATCAATTGTCAATGAAAATTAAAAATACAATGTTATATCTCTATCTCATGTATTACTCTTTGCGATTAACATCTAAATGTAAATGTGATACTTCAATTATCTGCAAAAAAAAAATAATTATATTAATATTATAGCAAATATTAGTTGTTATTATGAATGATTGATAATAAGAATATGAGTTTACCTCCTCTCGGGGATCCAACGGATTAATAACTTCTTCATTTTGTTTGTTGTCATGGAGAACTTTATCTCTTTGGATGTAATTGAAGTCCCACTCATCTGTAACCGAATTCTTATATCTCGTCCACATAGAGATCACTGGTGGTAGCGGGAAATCATCGCACATCAACAAGTGAATTTTGTGATTATTGTTGACAAATTCAATAAAGATAATCTTCCGGCTTGTTGGAGGGGCAGTGTGCCAAGGTAGGGATGTGAAAAATCAAAACTTTGAGTAATGAACTACCGCAACATTATAACATGATGCGATCACTAAACTCATGATTATCATACATTTGTCTAATGGAGTTGGCACTGAAGTACAATCTAAAGATAACAATAGCTTCGCACGTCTCACATCCCCAAATAGATTGTTGTATTGATTTTCATGGCTTTCCATCTCTTTTGCTAAATCCTTCCGCACTTGAAACCAATTATCACTCATATCTAGTGCATTGCTAACCACTCGATAGTCATAATGTCCATCACCAATTACATTTACCGTATTTGTGATATGAGTTGATATATATGGATGCATTTCTTTACAGATGCATTCAAGTAACCTACTTGTATTTGAACTTATTCTTGGAATCAATATCTTTGATTCTTGGAATCAATATCTTTGATTCTTGGAATCAATATCTTTGATTCTTGGAATCAATATCTTTGATTCTTGGAATCAATATCTTTGATTCTTGGAATCAATTTCTTTGATTCTTGGAATCAATTTCTTCTTGCAAATTATAAGCTCTCCAAATTATTACTGATTTGGTTTACATGATTATAACTAATGTATCTTGCATTTCTAATGCTCTTATTGAGAAACTTAATTGGAGTCTCACCTTCCAACTCTTTCTTGTACAATTTATTCTTTTCGTTATAAGTAGTTCTCGTTATAGAAAAATTTGTTGGTGTTATCTTTTTTAAGGCGGACATAATTTTTCAAGGCTTTACGCTGGATGCATACATTTTCTCAACAATCTTTTGTTCATTTTTATTTAGCCTTGCAGCATAGTTGTGAGGCTCAAGATGTACAAATTCATGATTATGCAACCCACATTTGACTTTAACTTTCCATTTATCTGCACATAATGTTTTTGTCTACGGAAAAAGCGCATCCACACCTTTTGGAGCTTGTTTTCCTTATATTTTTCTTCACACAATTCTTTGAATGTTGATTATCACGAGGAGAACCGCCCCTATCACAATCTAGAAAAACCCTTGGTTTAGGTCTTTTATCAAGCTTATCTGCTCTATGTATTACAACAACAAACCCGACTCTTAGAGCAGCAGTACGAACCCACTTAACTAGGTCCTCTTTGCCAGGAAAAATTGTATCGTCACAAAGTGAATCCAAACTTCTACTGAACTCGTTTTACATTGGTGCTCAATTGCCGACAATGTATGCTCCGTTTTCATTTTAATCTATAAATAGAAGAACAATTAGATAAACACCATAATAGAACAACGTTCATCACAAAACAACAACCCTAAAACTGAAATAATGAGTTTCGATCCAAGAAAATGAGAAATTATGCCTTGATAACGGCAGCAAAGTGAAATAAAAGCGAATTTCCAGATGGTTTCGAGAAAATCACACAGATCTGGAGCAAAAATGCGCCCAAAATTAGAAACCCTAACCAAAATAGAGAGCTTTGAATCCGAAAAAAGGACACATGAGGGAAAAGGGGCGCTCTTACCGGTCCTGAGGATGGATTTACCTGCAAAAATGGCAGTCGGCGGTGGAGTATAAAGCGTCGACGACAGAAAGGTCGGCAGGGTATTCCTCTTTCGCGAACAATTCACGAAACCGGGGGAGGCGCATGGGAGAATGAACCGGTGTGTGTGTATAGGAGAAGTTTTTTAGGTTTTATGTTTTTTAGGTTACTTTTTGAATTTTTTGGTGTACACATCCATTATAGGTGCGTTATAACATTATTTTTAAAATATTGTGCCTTAATTAGTTGTGAATCATAATTTTATCTTAAATTAATTTTGTGAACAATGCGCTTGTTAAGTTCTTATATTAAATAATTGTTTATTATCAATTTAAGTCAGACTTACATTTGCACTTGCATTAAATTGGCATTTTATTAGATTGTGTGTATGTACTTTTATCATTTTAAGGCTAGTTGTAGCTTCATTTCCATCTGTTGTGTGTTTGCTTCCTTTGCATTTAGGGTTAGGGTTTTCGCCCTCTGTCACCTATAGATTCGTCTTGCGTCAATAAGTTTATGTTAAAATCATATAAAAATAAATAATAAATGTATTGAATTTTAACATCTTTGTAATATGAAGTAAGAAAATATAGTGCAGAATAATTTTACAAAATTGATTATAAGAATATCAAATTAAAAGAACACAACAATAAATTTAATTGATTTAAACATGCATAATATAGTATATATATATATATGTGATTTAGACATGCATAATATATTATATATATGTGATTTAGACATGCATAATATATTATATATATATGTGATTTAGACATTTACTCATTGACTGTTAACGTAACATAAAATAAAATAGCAAACGATATGTTCAAAAATCATGTCGACCGATATATCTGAAAAATTGGATATATCGGTCTATATTTTACAAAAGGACATATGTTTAAAGGTCATATTAGTCTATATGTGATTTAGACATATACTCGGACTGCTAACATAAAATAAAATAACGAACAATATGTTCCAAAAGTTAGGTCTTTTTAGAAGTTTTCATTCCAGAGGAAATTTAGTTTATCAAATTGATTCATCAAAAAGATAATAAAATCATTAGTTAACATTTAATGCTATTATTATAATATTAAATATTTTTAATCTCTCCCCTGCATTCTACTGCTTTTCTTGTTCAATATTTAATTCTCAAAAACGAGAAATTATTGTTTGAATTTTGAAAATAATTTTAACCACAAGCAATGTGAGAGCTAATTTTTCCAATAGAATTTTTCTTCGTAATTTTTTGAACTTAATATTGTAAAATTAAAAAGTATCTATTATTCAAAAGGGTATGTTAATATCCTTTTATTCTATCTAATTTTTTATTATTATTGTATGCCTTGTATTTATCTAATTTTTAGACACTCTATTTAATTAATATAAAAACAATCAATATATAACTATTTTTCAAATCACTCATTATTTGATTCTTTTAACTGTCTAATAAATTATTAGAAAGCAGTGTTATTTAGAATTCTATTTATTTCCAATGGGCATTTTTCTAAATTATATTATTATTTTAGCATGGAATTAGTTTTCTTTGTTTGGAAATATCCGGCTGACCATATTCAACGTCGCTGTTTATGCAGAATATGTATGCACAGCTGCTTCCTCTAGCATTGCCTGCTCCTCCGATGCCCGGGATGGGCATGCCGCCGCCAATGGGCGGGATGGGCATGCCACCAATGCCGCCATTCGGGATGCCGCCAATGGGAAGCTACTGAACACGTAAACGATATCTCGCTCAAATCATATTCTTCGAGTTTTTTTTTTAGCAACAGGGCTGCTGAAGGGAGCTGAGTTTGTTTGTTTTGTAAGCTGCACCTGGTTATTATCCATCCTCTGATAATCATATAGGCGATCGATCCGCGCTTCCTTTTGTTGCAGGTTAAATTTTTGGCAATAATGAGTATTGAGTGGTAGTATTCTCCTAACAAGTTATTATTGAGGGATTTATTCTGGTGTTAGTTTGGGCCATTATTTGTATAGGGTTGTTGTTGCATTGTCCTTGTGTTCAGTAGACAAGTTTTCCTTCTCTTCTCTGAACATTCCTTATTGTTAGATATATATAAGATATGCATATTATTTGTGTATTGCCACACTATTTTTCTCTTCATTTCCTGTATACAACACTGGACTGCATTCTATTCAATCTCTTCTTCATCTACCTTCTGTAGTGGTGCTTTTATTCAACTAATCATTCTTCTAGTTTGTGTGTGTGTATATATATAGGCAATAACTATATGCTGGCTGTGAAATTTCATAACGGTTATGTTCAGGCCAGGGCTTCTTCACAGCTTCCTAGGGTTTTTTAATTTGACCTGCATTTACTTTATGACCTCACATAGCCAAAAATGAGTTGCATATATAACATCACTCTATATTTGTCTGCATGTGTAATCAGGAACACATGGCCAATTTTAGTAGAGTTTTGGAGCAAGGGAATGAAATGATGATTTGCTTCGGTCATCCTTATTATATATACGGATTTGAGTGAGTAGATGAATTATGATTGATGTTTATTTATTGATCAATTTCGCTGCATTATGAGCGTATGGCTCGACCAACTTGGCATGTTTTGGCAACCAGGCTGACTGCATAGCATGGCCGAATGAGAGCCTCTCCTCAGGCTGTTGTGGCTTTAAAATTTCATAAAAGCAAACTAAGGGTATGTTTGGTGTGGGTTCATGACCTCCAAGACGTTGAATGTGTGAGCACAATCACGTTGTGATATGCGCCATGAATGTATTGTTATGGATTAGTTGTGCTGCTGTTTGGCGGTGCGCTTGATCAAAGGGCTAAAAATCTTCCATTTTAGGTTTTGTTCCATGTTATCGTAAAAAAAATGTTTTTTTTCTAAGATGTCCAACATGTATTACTTGAGAATCACATTTGTTGATGTGTCGCACAATATAAATTTAACTTAGTTCAAGAATATGGTAGTACAGCGTTGATTCACAGCTAAATGTGTTGTAAATGTGGGCAATCGGTTCTTTGGAAACAATTGTGATGCTTTGTTAAATGTAGAAAATACAAAGCACGAATACAGTCAGTAGACGTGTGCTTGCTTTTCTTCACCTTGGACGCCATCTTGTTCATATCTTTGATATACTTCGTCGCCTTCTCTAGAATCCATCTTTGACTTTTCCTCTGACGTCGCATCTAAGGCTTTGTTTGATGCGGCTTATTTTCTCCGACAAGTTTGGTCAAAAATATCATTGTATGCCAAAAAAAAAAGTTATGACTGCTACCGAGAAAATTAACTAGTTTAGAGCACATGTCGAAAAACAATTCTTGGGTTAGGGATTGGTAGAAGCTGGTTTATTCTTCAGGGTAGAGTTAGGTTGCATTTGATTATTATTATTATCCTTCCCCTACGCAATGTAATTGTTAATGAGGTGTTGATAAACAGTTGCCTCCTTCAACGCCTTGTAAGGACCTCGCGATGAAACCAAGTGTCGAGGGATGCTCCTCAACAATTCACATGACGATACCCCTCCATCTCGAACATGATGCCCTATGCATAGATGCCTGTGTATCTCTTTCCGAATAATGTTGCGTCCATCTTGGGATTTTTTTATGTGGCTAAAGGGATCAAATGCTTCAGCCAATCAGTCAATATGACAGTTCAGAAGCGCGTGTGTGGGCCTTGCGCTGGAAAGGCGATTTTTCAATGAAGCCGTTGGGGCCGGCCAATGCTCGTGCAAGGATAAACCGCATACTATTAGGGAGCTACTCGGGAGACACCAAAGTTGCTTAAGGATGCCCCAAGAGTGGTCAGTTCTCTTGTTGATCGTGATACGAATGCCGCCGCTGCTGACCACGTCGCAAAGCTCGCCACCGAGAATGGTCTTGATTGGGAACGAGGTATGCCTCAATCCCAAGACCTTATGTTTATTATTCATTGTGACCATGCTATGTAGACTGTCCTTTTATTCATATATATATATAATAAAAAGGCTCATGCCACCCTTCAAAGAACTTCTATGTATCCTCAATTACAGAGAACTTCTATGTATCCTCTCCACCTCACAAGGAGATCAAGATCTGAAAGCTCCCTAATGGCTCCAATTCGGCGTATGAAAGGAGTTTTATCTCTATTGGGTTTGAGAGTTTGGCTGCACCTTTTAAAAGAGTGAATATGCGAACACGATCGCAATTGTGATTGCTTCATTGAACATTGATTTTTCTAAGATGTCAAAGATTTTATGTAAGAATCACATTTGTGGTTTATTATGTAATGTAGTTTAAAATTATCTTAAAATTCAAGACTATGTTAATATCTTTCAATAAGTGCCACAGTACACGTTGAATCAAGGTAAAATGTGCAGTAAATGGGGGGAGGATTGATTTTTTGGAAACCGTTGCGATGCTTCTTTGGGGTCACCTTAAGGTGTCGTCGTGTGACCTTGAGGTCACGGTTTCAAGTCCAGGAAAAGCTTTACCTACATTTCACCCTTGTGATAGGGGCAAAAAATTCTGTACGTGTAATATACTTAGAGGAGGTGCATAAATTATTTTGGGGGCAAAATTACGGTTTTTTTTTAATAAATAAATTGTGAAATATTAGTCTATATATTTTTACACTCATTTTAAGATCCCATACGTAAATATTTTGAGGAAAAAATACAGTTGTAAATTATTATACTTATTTTACAACTGTATTATATTCAGAAATTACAATTGTAATTTACAACTGTAACTGACATTTATGACTGTAAACGACATTAGAACTGTAATTTTGCCAATAAAAACGGTCTCGCACGTACCTCATAGTACATTACACGTACATAAAATTCTCTCTGTGATGGAACCCTTCCCTGAACCCTCGCTGCACGGGAATGCTTTGTGCACCGGACTGCCCTTTTTGTAGTGGATGCTTTTCTGTCTCTTAGGTATCCCTCCTCATCTTCTTAAGATCAATCTCTTCTTATCATTAACCATCCTTTGGATTTAACACGTGTCTTTTAACTGAAACAAAGGAATGGTAATATATATAGTGAGCGTAAATGGGCATTTAAGAAGAAAAATGTTCTACAAAACACAAATTAAGGATATTCTCTCTATTGATGTGCACTAATTGGTGTGGCCATTTATGTAGCCCAATAGGTGTAATGGGTGTTTAAGCAAGAAAGCATAGAAAGCTGTTTCCACAACCCTAGCAGCCTGGAATATTTTGGTTCTTATCTTCTTGCCACCTCTGTTTTGCAAAGATAGATATACTGAAATCCTTTTCTCAAAAACTGAACATATTCACCAAAAAGTTAGAAGGAGAAAAAAGAGTAAAACCAAGCACCTTTCCATTTAGTACTACTAAGTCCTTTTTAACATGACCCCATTAGGGGTATTTTAGGCATACATTGCTCTATACATAAGAACCTCTAAAGACTTCAATAAGTTTAGATAATTCAGCATAATTGTTCCTCCAATTTTCTCTAAACTATGGCAGGCTCCTGGCAAAAATTCTCCTTTCTGAGCTCCTCTATTCTATCCTACATGCTCTCTTTCTACAACACATCTCGGAGTTTAGTCAAGCCTTACTCAAGACTTCAAGGAGAATGCACCTCTATTGCAACAAGCTCGAACACTCGAGGACTTCTCTTTTGTGAAGAATTGAAGCATAGCATAAAAAATAGAAAGTATTAGAACTTATGCTGAATACCACTGTAGACAAACGAAACTAAAAAGCAAACAAAAATTTCAGTAATTTCAGTAAGTAGAATATTTCTAAACAAAATAAATAATAACCAAAGAAAATAGACAATAAAAAAAAAGGTTTTAGCTTTAGCATAAAATCTACTATATATATACCCCAGAAAGCAGTCTACATAAAAATATTTCATCCATAGAGTTCAAAGGCAAAGAGAGGCTGAAATCATTGGAACACAATATATATTACTAAAAAGCACAAAAGCCTAAATATCAAACATCTTTGTAGAATCTGATTCTGTCAGAGTAACTATGACATCAGCCTCATATTGATATTCATCAATAGCCTCAAATGCTTACTCATCAATCAGAGATGGACTGGGAACAAACCAAAAAAGAAAACTTTCAAAGAACAAAGTTAGGGAAACTCAAAATGTAGGCCGCGTCATTAAAAAACAACAAAGAAATAAAATTGAAGGGAATGATAAACCCTATCAGAGTAACTATGACAAGGAGCTCCATGAGGATAACAATCCATAGCTTGTCAAAGAAGAAAAAATCTTCATTTAGGGTATGCTCCAAAGAACACAAAATAGAATGAAGAAAATGAGACATAAGCACAGTTAATACTAGCAATGGAGGTAAAAATAAAAATATAAACCATAGTGATGAACGACAAACATCACACTTGCCTACCACCCTGAAGTCCCACCAGGTGGGCCACCTTGGCGTCGCACCAAGCCTGCATTATCAGGCCCGCGGGCCGTACACCACAACCCATCCCCGGTCCAAAAACAGGGCCGACATGTTGTTGACGCCGGGGATCGATCCTCCGACCTCCTTGATAAAGAACTCTCATGCGAGCTCCCATTGTCATGACTCATCTCAACAAAAGTCAGAGTGTGTTTTGGGTTGAGTCATGATGCCATAGGCATGAACGGAAAGAAAAATCATGCATGTTAGGCGGAAGCAGAGATACGGATAATTAGGTTTAAAATAATTAATTTGAAGGAAAATAGTTATTTTTATGCGAAAACTTTAAATCATGATAGTGAGAAATAGATGCACGTACATTTTATTAAAACTTCTGATACAAATTCATATACAATTTTCATACAATGATAGACTGATTAATGAACATGCAAATAATGTTGAATTCCAGTACATATAGTATTTAGTCTACCAGTTGTCCATGATTCACTGATCATAATTATTATATAAAAAAAATGTCTGACAGTAAGTGAAATAAAATGTAAACACAGAATCTGAAGCTTGGTGCAGATCAGCCTCAGGAAGCAGACGGCGCAGACACGAACGATAAGGCAAATCCAAAACAAGAAGGAAAAGTCTCAGAATATTGAAATAAATAGGAGCAAAGTACATAACTAATAAAAAAACAGAAATGTATGTGTACTCAAGTAAATTGCATGGGTAAGTTGATATGAATCGATCCTGGGATAACAAATACTCATTTAGATTAAATCATTTTCAGACACAAATATCTTCCAAGTACAAAATGTGTGTACGATACGAGCATGACATAAAACATCAATCATTTAATCACTAGCGAGGAATCTTAACAGTTATCATTCAAATTAATTAATGTTCGTGCTTAAAAACCAACTAGTCCTCAAATTAATCAAAAATCTACTATTATTCGAATTATTCATCAAATGAGACAAAATTCTAAAAATGAGACAAAATTCATCAAAGTGAGAATCCAATTAAATCACCTTCTTACATTAACTCATGTCATTTCAAATATATTAAACCTCAAAGTATTAGTTTTTCAATTAGGCATTCAAGTTATAAATTTATTTGTCGAATCATATATTCAAAAGTAAATTCATATATCATAAGAACAGACGCATAATTTAAGTTCAATGAGTGCAAGATAGAAGGATCTCTACTTGTCTTAAGGCTGAAGCTGAAATTGATGGCGGCTAAGAGACGCAAGCAAGATCGGGAAACTCTATTTTGAACCTGTTAAAGAAGAATGAAAGAGGCATAGCATAAATCACTACGCTAACACAAGCATTGATTTATTGCAAAACTAGATCAAGAGCAGACTAAGAGATTTACCTCCCTCAAAAGTGAGAGGAGAAGATTATCACACGAAGATGGAGACTTGGCGGCGCTTGGCTAGGAGAAACCCTAAATCAGAGAGGCTTGGAGAAATCCCACCACTTGAATCGAGGAGAGCCGCCGGAAATCACGAATACAAAATGGTTAGATGATTGATTATAAGAGGGACAAAAGTCGCGAAACACAAGATATATGAAATTTGAAGCACGAATAATTCAAGAAAGATTAGGACAAAACTGAATAGAGGTGATGAAGGAGAATTTTACCCAAAGAAGCCAAATCTGAGCCCAAAGGGGTGAGGGAAGGAAACCCTAGGCGTCCCTTTTGCAATCGTCGGCCAAGACGACGAGGAAGCGGGGAAATTAGGGCTGCCGGGCCTTGGAGGAGAGGGAGGAGGTTGTTGTCGGCCCTTGGAGAAGAGGGAGGTGGCTGTTGTCGACCCCCTAGGAGGAGGAAGAGGGCTTCCTGAAGGAGAAGAGGTTGATGATGTCGGTTGCTTGGAGAACTGTCGGCTAGGCAGGAGGCGAAGAGGCGCCGACCTCAGGAGGAAGAGCCAGCCCTGAGGAAGAGAAGGGGAGAGGATGCTGGCTTAGGGAGGCAGGAGCTCTTGTCGGCAAGAGAGGATAGGAGCAGGAGGCTGGCGGCCTGAGAGGGGGCAGCGGGAGACACGCGAGCGGGAGACGCAGCGGCAAGAGTCGACGCGCAGGAGTTAGGATCGGGACCGGGGGGGTGGAATTAAGAGACGGGTTTGCGAAAAGAAGCCGGACGCAGAATGAAATTACATCGGGAGGGAGGGGGGGGGTTGGCGCTCGATTAAGCAAAAGAGAGGAGAAAGAGAAACCTAATTAGGTTAATCACGAAAATGCCACAAATAGTAATTTATTTTTTCCTCTTTTTTATTGTTCAGGTTGTTACACCCATCACCAATAGATCCTGATAATGCCACCTTGGTGCGACGTCAAGGTGGGCCCCCTGATGGGACTACAGGGTGGCACGCAAGTGTGACGTCTGTCCTGCATCACATAGTAAAATAAATAAAAAACTGCAAGTCTGTAACAGCTCGTTATGCCTAAAAGATGAAAAGAATTAATTAGTTTCTTGGCAATCAAAATTGAATTGGAAAACCTTTTTTGAAGGCATGTTTATTCTAAATTAAGCAGCTAGTGATTACAATAACATGACAAATAAATGTTGAAAATGAACCATTTTTAATCTAAATTATAAAAAAAGATCTTTAAGACTATTTATTTGGTGCATTTAGAGAAAAAAACAAAGGCGCATATTGTTTTCTATCAGCTAAAATACAAATAAAAACTCTTTTAATACAAGTGTGGCCCTATAATTTGCTTCCTGAATGATAAAAAAGAAAAAGAAAATACCTGATTTTGAATCCGTCTCTGACAAGGGAGGAAGAGTCGGACCCCTTCTGTCCATAATAGGGAAGTAAAGATACCACGATCGACGAGTAAAAGTCATTAAGCAATAAAACAATATTCAGTATGGGAATCACTTCCCTTGATTGTCTTTATTTATTTTACTCTAAATTGTGTACAGCATTGGGCCTTGTCAAGAAGTCGGAATAAAGGACCTCAGCCAATCTAAGAACCTTGAGGTGGAAGTCAACACGCAAAAATGACAATGGGTGAACTCGACGGATAGGAGGTGTCACTCTCCGGCCCAGAAACTCGAATTAACGAGGGGGGAACGAATGTGTGAGTCGAAGGTCTTATTGAAGAAGGTAGTAGTTCATTTAAATCATCATTCCTATTAATAGGATCTCAATTACGTAACACCTTAGACATTACTATATTATATAACATTTCCAACTGTATTTTCCTAATTCCTATGACTTGACAATTATATAACAATCAACTTAGTTATCTGTACTAATATAAATGGGAAAACATAATGGCTAAAGTACAGTTGTCGTTGTGTTACATTAGCACTTCTGATTTTACCCCTCACCAAGCGCCAAATCGTTTAAAAAAAATGAGATCAACGGTGGAGGCCACCGCCGCCGGCAAATTGACTGGACCTATGAAGCACCGACACTTCAAAATGCTCAGCGTGTCGGTGTCGGACCTATGAAGCACTGACACTTCAAAATGCTCACGCGAGACTCGCGTGTCACGCTCAATCGGACGCGCGTGTCCCTAAGCTAGCTACTAATGGTAAGAAAGGAGGCAATTTGTCTTGAAAGTGCAATTTTTGTGAAAAATGTTTTATAAATTCATAGACGAGTGAGAGCACATTTGTTAATGATTGGTGTAAAAGAAATTGAAAAGTGTGTAAAAATCTCAAAGAGTGATCTATTTGAGATGGAAAAACTAGAAAAAGTGGTGAATGCTACAATAGCGAGTCTTGCTCCTAAAAAGTGTTTTTGCTCCTTTCTAGCATTTCAAGTAGTGATGGTGGATGTACTGGCGGGTGGATATTTTTTCTACAAAAAGATTGAAAGTAGAGGAAAAGATTTGATTGAGAATCCATTATTTTTACTGATGATATTAATGTTCTATCATTTTTTTACCTTTTGTTAAATTTTGCATTTGAATATTTGATGAGTAATATTTAAGCATGTTATAGTTTATTGGAATATTTGTTAATCATTCATTTTTATTTTTTTGTTAAATATTTTAGGATTTTCATAATTATAAAAAATAAATATTTAATGTGTCTCAGCGTGTCGGAATATGATATTTTTTAGAATTAATGAGTCGCGCATCGTGTCGTGTCGTTTCACGTGTTAGTGCAACATAGGACCGCACCCCACCAACGGGGTTGCCGGACGTCAGCGATCCTGGCGGGGGTAGGCCGGAGGCGGTCCGGCAGGACCACCGCCGGCGGTGGCCCATACCGTGAGTCCTTGACCGCCTGTTTCAGTAGTCACGATCAGGCCCTGTCGAACTACCTCCGGCCTACCCATGGCAGGGTCGCCGACGTCCCTGTAGGTTGGGTCCAGTAAGGCCCCCGTCGGCGGCCTCCACCGTCGGGTTATGCCGGTGTTTTTTTTATGCTTTTTTCTCGTCTTTTTGTCGGACACTCGGACCGCCTCCGGCATACCCCCATCGGGGTCGACAGCAACCCCGTCGAGGGGGGCGGTCCGGCCCCTGCCGGCTTCTATGGCCTCCACCGTTGGATTACGACCATGCATTTTTTTCATTTTTCCCATATATATAATAATTTATTATATAAATATAAAATAAAAATATATATTTTTAATATATAAGTTTAGATATATAATTTTATTATATAATTTATTTTATAGTAATTTATTATATATATATTAATTTATTATATACAGACATCTTCGCATGGGTTGCAGCCTTCTATAATGTCTACTATATATTATTTTGTTATGACCTCCGGATCTGGATCTTGTGATGGGGTCGACTGAGGAGTTCCCCGGAGGATGAGGAGAAGGGGGAAGAAGAAGAGATCGAGAGAGAGGAGAAGATAGGGGACGGGGAAGAGGAGCTCGGCCCCGACGACGGAAGAATCCCAGACTCGGGATTGCGGCGCTGCTAGGGTTCCGCTCGGAATAGAGAGAGGAGAGAGAGAGAGAGAGATTTGAGGAGAAAATACTTCCTTACTTCCTTCATACCCAAAACCAGACCATATAGGTCCCAACATCAAACCCAAATTTAATTGTTCGTTCCCCTCACCTCTGCTTACAAGTGAGATTAAAAGCTAAATAAAAATACGAAATGCGACAAAATAATATAGGATACAAATCATGCGGTATCAGCCGTGGGCGACGCTGATAAGTGCGGCCCCAACATAGATCTGATGCGTCGAGTGTCGTAGGTGCGTCGAGTGTCGTAACATATTTCTAATTAACATAAAAGCATTTCTAATTAATTAATTGACATATCCGTCTGCTATAATTATATTATAATTATTTCTTTTAAAATAATTATTTCTTTTAAAATAATTATTTAATCATTTCTTTTATTAAATTATAATATTTATTTTTTTATTAATTATAATAAATATTTATTTTTTTATTTTTATAAATATAAATATATATATTTTTAATATATATATGTTTAGATATAGAAGTTTATTATAAAATTTATTATCTTAATTTATTTTACAGTAATTTATTACATATATTAATTTATTATAAATTAATTTATTATATATATGCATCTTCGCATGGGCTGCGCCCGTGCTGGATGCTCTTGGGCAGCCTTCGGCCGCCTCTAGGTGGGCTTCGCATGTGCTTGATGCTCCGGGCGGCCTTCGACCGCATAGAAGCGGTCTTCGCCCGCTTCCATACAACCTACCAGCTCTGTGCCGCACCTGCCACTCGCGGCCCCCCGAATCACTATGGTTGTTTTATTTTGCATACGTTCTTTGGAGGGCCGCGAGTGGCAGTTGTGGCGTCGGGCTGGTGGATTGCATGAAAGCGGGTGAAACCCGCTTCTATGCGGTTCAACGCCGCCCGAAGCATCAAGCATGGGTGAAGCCCGTGCGGAGGCTGCTGAAGGCCACCCGAGAGCACTGAGCATGGGTGTAGCCAGTGTTGTGGATATCGGCCGACATGTCGGACATGTCGGCCGACATGAAGGTTTGGAAGATAAAACGCCACGAAACCGTTTTAAAATTAGGTTGTGGCGTTTTGAAAATAACGGACCGATATGTCAGTTTTAACCGACATATCGGGTCCAAAAAACGGAAATATCGGCAGTTTTTTTGTTTTTTTATTTATTATTTTATCTAACACCCGTTGTTTTAATTCCCCAGACGCCGCTGTTTTCATTTCACCCCGTCGCTTCTGGCTTATCTCTCCCCGTCGCTCCTGCCCTAGCTCTCCCTCGCGCACTGTCGGCACTCTATTTCTCTGGTTCTTTCTTCTCCCTGCTCGACGGTGCTATCTGGTTCTCTGGTTCTCTCTAGCTCGTTGGCGCTCTCCCTCTCTCGCGCGCTGTCGACACTTTAGCTCTCTGGTTCTTTTGTCTCCCTGCTCGTTGGTGCTCTCCGGTTCTCTGATTATCTGGTTCTCTGGTGCTCTCTAGCTCGCTGGTGCTCTCCCTCTCTCGCGCGTTGTCGGCACTTTATCTCACTGGTTCTTTCTTCTCCCTGCTCGCTGGTGCTCTCTGGTTCTGTGGTTCTCCGGTGCTCTCCCTCTCTAGCTCGTTGGTTCTCTGGTTCTTTCCTCTCCCTACTCGCTGGTGTTCTCTAGCTCTTTGGTTCTCTCCCTCTCTAGCTAATTGGTGCTTTTGATCTCGGCACTCTCTCGGCTGGTGCACTCTTCTCCCTACCTCCCCATCTCATTCTATCGCTCTTCATTTTGATTTTTTTTTGTGTTGGTTGTTGTGTTAGCTGTCGGTTGTAATATGGTGGCTGTCTTATGGGTTGTTGCAGTCAATGACCCGTTTAGTTGTTGGCGGCTTCCTTGTTGCCTTATTAGTTCAGCAAGGCATGGTGGTTATCTTGTGCCTGACTTGCTGGTTATAGCATGGTGGTTGTCATGTTGCCTTATTTGTCTTATTAATTGCTGTCTTATTTGTCTTATTAGTTGCTGCCTTATTTTTATTTGACATGTTAATCAATCAACAAATGACTTGAAATACCTCTATTAATAGTTATTTATCCAACTTCATTTTGCAATCAATGATGTATGTATATCCAATCACATTTTTAATTGTCTTGATGCTTTGTGCCTTTTGATAAATAAAATGTGAGATGTTTTGAAAGTGAATGATACTTGAATGTTTTGTTCATTTTGTTAGATATTTTAAAAGTTTGAATGATAATTATAACTTTGTATAATAGTATACTACAGATGATGCAAAATATTGTTGGATAAATAAAATATTACGTGGATAACATAGAAGATATCTGAAAATCTAATGATCTAATGAAGTTATGGGGCTTTTCTGATGTTGATTTTTTTCAACTAGTAATTTTTCTCATGATTTAGTCATGTAAATTATTTTTTCATTTCATCTCATTAATATTAATTTCATTTCATCTAACTAATATTAATTAAACTAATTTTACAAATTTTCATCTTTAAACTGTTATATGTTAAATGTTACATATAACTTTTAATATTTAAAAGTTCAATAGGTTTTAGAATAGGTAGTACTGTGACATGTATAAAAAATAACATTTAATTACATATATAATTAATTAAATATTAAAATTCAATATATGAAATATCCCCGATATATCCCCCGATATATAAAAAAACCGACATGAAAACTCAAACCGACGTGTTCCCGACATCCGACATCTGCAACATTGGGCGTAGCCCGTGCGAAGATGCTCGCATAAAACTATAGGCATCAAACACTTGTTCATCATAAACCTTTCAATTTTTACAAGACCAAGTATAGACAGATTCACATGTGTATATGAAATCATAACTGAATCAAATTAGTAGTATTACGATGCGTACCTGACTGCTCATTTTACCTCAACATGTGGTATTTCCTGGATTATTGTTCATTCATACCTTTGACATATTCACCTCCCTGACATTGTCGTTCTCATGCACCTACTTTCATTAAAAGTTATCCGGACAATGTATGAAATATAAATATCTACAAAAGATTAGTGTAGTAAAGTATTTGAGTGGGGAGTGGTATCCGGACTCCTCTTTGGGTTGAGCAGTTTTTCCACAATCGCTGATTACGTACTCCGTATTCTAGTTATACGGATTCAAACCCACGTAATTCTGGTATATTATATTAGTTATCTTTTCAGACCATCCATCATACGTGTATCTATTAGGAAAATTTCTTTAAACTTTTTGTAAGGCACATTTCATAATAAGAAAAGGAAGAGAAAAGAAGTTAAATATTGCTGGTCAACCTAAAAAAGATATCATAAATTCCTAATTAAAGCCTCATCTTGTAAACATATAATATAAGGTCCTTGATCTCCAGCCAACTTTTCTCCCTTCGAGAGTAGCCTAGCATAATCACCCAATCTCAAGTAAATTCCCCGTATCACACTTTGGCCAAAAAGCCAAGGTTCAATAATATAGCAGCGAACAATATAATTACCCTTTTCTTTTAGCAGCCGACCACAACGTGCATATTCATCTTTATAAAGTTCCAAATAGCTAGCTAATAATTTACAGTAAAAATCTAAGTTCCGCAATAAGAAGAAACAGAAGAACTGGGGAGAAAGGGAGGATGAAATGGCCTTATCAATTTCAGCATACCCATCCTGTCATTTACTAATCCCAAAAGCAGGTTATAATAAGGACCCTCAATTTAAATCCCATTTACTTCCTTCAACCTTTTCAAGCAGCCGACCAAGGGAAAAATTGCTCTAAATGAAGCCATGTTTCAAGAATGAAATACCCTATTAACCAGCCACTAATTTTTGAAACCCAGAAAACAACAGTTATAGTAGTTAAAGAAATACTATGATAAATATAGCTATAACTATACTAATTTACAACGATAAGTCAGAACTTAGAAGACTCACAGTTGGAGAGAAAGATATGGGAAGTTGAAGCCTCGTCCCAAACATACGATTAGCAGCTCCACCAGTAGAGCCTGCATCCATAGTAAGATTAGGGCAGAAAAGAGGAGATCGTATCCCTGAGAAGAAAACCCATCAATCCTTTTTATAGAAATTTTAGGTCGGCAGATTCTGTCTCCAAAGCAGAGAAGAACCTCCCAATGAGAGCTCGAGAAGACAAGAATCAGTTGATACTAGGTGGCCTCGAGAAGAAGAGAGAAAAAATTGTCATCAAGGGAGGTGTTAAGATTCTTTCAACAGGGGGGAGTTGGCAATAAAACAGTACTAAGAAATCCAAATCTCCAGCAACCACAATGGCGATTTCTTGCATTAACCACAAGGAAACAACAGAGCACACTACAGGATAGAAATGATCTCACCTAAGATCTTCCAGCTTTGAACTGTTCAATCGCTCGGTGAGGGGTTGAAATTCCGAGTCAGCCGCCCAGTTCAAAAATACACCACAAGGTTTTCAGGTAAAAAAAACCTAAAAAACTAAGCCCGCTACTTATATTATCACTTATATTCTCACTTAGCCAGGTTGATTACAAAACTATCCCTTTCCCAAACAAAGCACCAAAAAGAATCATAATAATGCATTCTTCCCCAGAACTTCCTTTTCCTCAAGGAATGATAAAGTGCAAATAACATTTCTTAAATGATCACAACTCCTCCCACGTCCTCAACGGTGCCATTGATCCCAGCCTTAGTTATCAAAGGTGCAAGGCGCACCAAGGAGGAAAGGGGTCTTGGAGCCGAGGTGTAAAGCGCAAGGCGCAGGCGCGCGTCTGACAAAAGCAAGACGCAACCACATTCATTTTATATAATCAACATCAAACATCATTTCAGCTTCTCGATTAAATTCTTCATCTAGTCTACTAATTCATCATTCATTATTATCGTTTGTATCTTTAAAAAAATAGAATTAATGTGGTCACTTGTATCATATCTAAGTCTAAACGCACAATTATCTTTCATTAACACTAAATCAATAAAAAATTATCGAGCTCTTGAATTATTTTTTTCTTAATTTTTGAAGAAAGAAATTTACAACAAAAATCTCACTCAGGTGCGTCTTCTATATTCTAAATGCGCAAATAAGGCGCACAGAGGCGCAAACCAATGAGCCTGGTGAGCGTGGAGCCTGAGGCGTGCCTTTAATAACATAGATCCCAGCTCCTCCCACGTTGCTTCCTCAACGGTGTCGTTGATCCATTGCACAAGGACTTGTGCGATCATGCGACGGCAGTTGGGAGCGATGCAGCGGTTCAAGTTTTGTAGCGACTCCACCAAATTGTCATTGGAATTCACTATGACTGGCAGCGGGATTTGTTGAGGGGGACCCTCTCCTATATGCTCCCGAAGTTAAAAAATGTGGAAGGTGTGATGTATTTTCACATCTCATGGTAAATCCAATCGATAAACAACGTCTCCAATGCACTTGAGCACTTTAAAAGGATCAAAAACCTTCGCTGATAATTTGTGGAATCCAGGTGCTCGGAGACTTGTTTGTTTGTATGGTTGGAGGCAAACGTAAGCCCACTTCCAAAGTCATCTCTCGTCACTTCTTATCTTCCATAACTCGCATTCGATTTTGCGTTTGCGCTAGGTTGCCTTTCAATAAAGATATCACCCTCTCCCACGCCTCAAGTGAACGATCTACCTCCTACGTTATTGCTTCACCGGAAACATGTGGGAATATGCACAACCGGCTATTGCCCGTAGACTACCTCATATGGTGTCATTTTTATGGCACAATAATAGGTAGTGCTACCAACATTCCGCTAGCGGTAATCAAATCACCCAACTACAAGGTCGTTCAAAATGCATGCATCTTAAGTAACTTTCAATGCAACGGTTGACGACTTCCGTCTGACCATCCGTTTGCGGATGGTAGGCCATGGAGAGTTTCAATTGGACTTGAAAAAGCTGAATAATTTTTGCCAAAACTGGCTTAGAAAAGTGGTGCCGGTCACTATGGAGGTCGGCAACCCATGGAGCCGCACTATGGAATCAAGAAAATGTTGAGCTACCCCTTCGGTGGTGTATGGGTGGGAGAGGGCAATGAAGTGGACCTGCTTGCTTAGCCGATCGACCACCACCAGAATCATTGTCTTATCCTTGTTCTTGGGAAATCTTTCAACAAAATCTAGCGATGTGTCTTGCCAAATGCGGGTGGGAATGGGCAGCGGTTGCAACAACCCCATCAGCTTTGGGTATCCGGCTTGCATTGTTGGTGTTGGGGCAAAAATTGTCACCCAACTTTCCACACTCAGAGACAGCTTGAGAAAGTTCGGCAGAGAGATCAGAGGCCACAATTGACCGGTTACTGACCTTGCAAAGGCTTGGCGAGAAGAAAATGAAATACAGCAAAAATGGGACCGTTGGCAGCGGAGGACACCATACTTACCAGCCGTGGCGAATACCACTTGTGGCAGGCAATGTTAATGCTCCAGAGAAATAAATACAAGTGAGTACAGGCGAATACAAGAGTGAGCAAGGAAAGGAAAGGCAACCGAGAGACGGGCTTAGTAACTGCACCTACAACATGATAGATTTTGGCCTAAGTTCTCTGTCCCTTATGAGCACCGCTGGCTCCTAATTTATACTCGAGGGTATGCTCCCCAAACGATTGAGGGCATTTAATGCAGCATTAAAGCGCAGCCACCCAAGGTGCACGAAGAGTTAGCTGGCGGGAGGTGAGAGAAAAAATGGCGTGGTAACTGCGCGCGGCTGGCAAGGAGAAGAGTCCGCACGGGTTCTTGGCAAGTACCTGCCGCAGCTTCTCTACCGAGCAGTTGAAGAGGCTTCTAGGGGAGCGCATGACCCCTGTTGAGTACTGTTGTGCGTGCCCTTGCAAAAGAGAACATGCGGACTCTCGGATTGCGCCCGCGAATTCTTCTGAGTGCACGCCCATCTGTTTTGCGACCGGCGCCTGCAGATGTAGTCCCTCGTTGCAGGATTTGGGTTAATAGTTGGCAAACCGCACACTGCCTAATGTCTGCATACTTCCGGTTTCATCCCCTTCCAATAAAAGACCATTTTGAGCCAGCAATAGGTCGAGTTAATGCCAGAGTTGGCAATAAAACAGTACTAAGAACTCCAAATCTCGAACAACCACAATGGAAATTTCTTGCATTAACCACAAGAAAACAATTGAGCACAATACGGGATAGAAATGATCTCATCTAAGAGCTTCCAGCTCTGAACAGTTTGATCGCTCAGTGAGGGGATGAAATTTTGAGTCTCACAAATACACCACAAGGTTTTTAGATTAAAAAAAACCTAAAAAGCTAAGCCCTCTATTTATATTCTACCTAGCCAGGTTGATTACAGAACTATCCCTTCCCCAAACAAAGAACCAAAAAGGATCATAATTGAAGGATCCACACTGAAATCTCCAATTAATGTTGCTGCCACCGCATGTTCTGGAGAAGTCGAGAAGAGAGAAAACTTGTGCGTGATTTATGCCCGGCCGGGCTGCTCCATATATATGATAATAACATAAGAAAAATAAGCTTCATATTAATTTATTAAACCGCCTCACCGCCTAGCCACTTAAGCTTCCTTTCCAAATCAGCTATTTGATCATTTCTAAGAAAAATATAGCAACAACCAACCCATAGTCAGTCCAATGCCAATTGAACACAATTGCCAAATGAAAACTATAGCCAGTTCAATGCCATATTTACTCATATATATATATATATACATATGTATATATATATAGGTCCAATGTCAATTGAACACAATTGCCAAATGAAAACTATAGACAGTTCAATGCAATATTTACTCATATATATATATAGGGTCATTTACCTGGACTTCCCCTCAAAGTTTGTGTAATTACAGCTTGCACCCCTCTAACTTTTGAACTACAATTACCTCATTCAATATTTACATTTCATTACATCCATGCACAAAAAGACCCCTTCTGAAGATTTACTCCCAAGGGGGTACTTTGTGCATAGATGTTATGAAATGTAAACATTGAGGAGAGGTTTTTGTAATTTCAAAAAAGTTAGTGGGGTGCAAGTTGTAATTACGCAAACTTCGAGGGGAGGTCCCGATAAATAACCATATATACATATACATGTATATATATATACACATAAATATTCATATATAAATATACATTTATACTATTTTAAAAAGAAATATTGAGGTCTGCGAATATCATGAAATTAAAATTCATTGGAAAAATATGAATCGTTAATAATGGCATTATTAATGGGGTTCGTCCCATCCCTTAGGATTTTTATATAGAAGCCTGAAGCCGTTGAAAACTTCTTCTCATTCCCGATATCTGTCTGCTCTAAAACACCACCACAATGCACGAAATCGACGGCGCTGCATTCTGCTCGCCTCTGTGGATCCCTCTCACACCCTTCTCCTCTACACCGCGATTCTTCTAGCCATCGAAGACATCAACACCAGCCTTCTTCTTACCACCACACAGATTGGCGGCCAGGTTTGCCTTTCCTTCATCTACAGCTCTACAGATTTCTTCATCTGCAGCGTGATTTCTGACTTTCGACCAGAAATCTATACATCTACAACTTTCTCATTTCTGATTTCCTAATTTCAATCTTCTTCCTCTACAGCGTGATTCGTTTACCTGTCGAACTCCAAAAAATGACCTGCAAATCAGCGGCCAAGTTTGGATTCTCCCTCAAAAATTTTGGTTTCTTTATCTATAGATCGATAGATTTCTGATTTCATCACCTACAAATCTGACTACTTAATTTATTTCTATTTCTTCTACAGCTTCGACAAAAAACGGCTTTAAACCTCCGAAGCAATTTGGATAGGTGCAACAAAGAGGAAAAGAAATACTGTGATCTATAGGGATTAAAGAACGCAAGCATCTCTCGGGCACAATTTTATTTCCGTTTTGATTTCTCTACTGATAATGAATTGTTATTTTAACTTGTGTATCCAAAATCAAACACATTTTCTCCTAAAAATACACAGTACCTTGCATGTTCTTATTTTAATACTTCCAAAAAACGAGATGGCTGTAATAAGGCAAGTAATATTAATTTTAAATGTACTGATATTCCTCGCACTTGCATGTAAGCGTGATAGAATTTCCCTACTTGCTCTGTTAATTTCTATAAGAATTTCACACCGAGATTTACAAAAAGGATTATTTGAGATCTTGCATGTAAGCGGGATAGAATTTTAATACTTTCCCTAAGCACATAATTTCATTGCATTGACTGGTCATGAAAGTCTGCAATTTATCTTCATCTGAGGCGATTGATATTTATACTGCCCCTTTTGGTACATAACATTCATCAAAACTCTAAATTCTTAGCTTAAGTTCTTTCAATTCGGCACCCTAGGTTGAAATGTGGTTCCGTGCGACCATGATTTGGTGAAAAAATACTGAGGCGCGCAAATAGAATGAAATGAAATTACATTGCACAAATCTACTCCGTAGATAATGTAGATAATGGCACGATAATTCAAAATCTTTAGATTCAAAATATGCCGACAACCCTTTTCTTAAACAACTACACGCCGCATCCCTTTTCTCGGCACCGCAACCCTTCTCTTGAACCATCCATAGGTCATCCTCTGCACCGCAACTCTTCTACAACGCAATTTCTGATTTCTCACCGAAAATCTATTCATTTTTGATCTCCTACTTGCAATCTTTCTCCTCCACAACGTCAGTCCTCTGACTGCTAACATCCACACCACAAAGTGGTGCCTACTCGCCACAGATCGGCCACCAAGCTAAGCTTTCCTTCTCCCTCGACAATTCTCATTTCTTCATCTATAGATCTATAGATTTCCGGGTCTTTTTCCTCTACAGCATCATTTCTCTACCCTCCAATCTCCACAAACCGCGGTCTTACTCTTCACAGATGGGCTACCAGGTTCGGCTTCACTTCTCCATCGATATTTCTGATTTCTACATTATACATCTACAAATTTGTGTTCCTCATCATTCCTTTACCCGCCAAACTCCAGAAATCTCCAGGCAGGTTTTGCTCTCCAGCTAATTTTAACCATTTATGAAAAACACAAGTAATAACTTAGATTTGGTAACCATTTATGAAAAACAAAAACCATATTTTGTTTCACTTTTATTGTAAGTTTATAAAAGATATGGCAGATCTCTCAGCCAAAGAAATTCAAGGTTATTTTATCTCCTTTGTTTTTTTCAATCTTTTATTTAGACCAAAAATTAATTTAATTCAAACCAGTTCTTTGGCATGAAATGACCTGTGACAACCCAAACATGGCTCAGGTTCAAGGAGGATAAAATGACTTTGAGCTAATCTTCAGCCACGGTTGAATATGGCTCTAGTTTTGTTGACTGTTAATGACCTTGATACGGTGTTTGGATGTCTTCTTTACGGGAATTCATTGATGAGTTGATAGCATATGATTTCTTTGTAAAGTCGATTTTGGCCAATTGGGAAGTTGCATCCTTGGTTAAACAGGTAATCTTAACTTCTATTCTATTATCTATGTTTGCAAAAAGAAGTTGGTAGGCTCAGAGAACAGTAGATTCGCCTGTTTCTATTTCAATTAAATACTTCATATATATGAAATTGTTTTTCAAACTCGGGTAGATATCCACTCCTCTGATCCTCTAATTTCTACTTACCTTCGAGGTTTACTAAATCATACCATTTTCTATATTTTCAGCCATAGTAACACATGCTAGAGTAAATAACAGGTCTGTGATGCGGGAAAGGGACCCCTCTGTCACAAGTTGCTAGATCATGACGCAACAGTGACCACCTATATGTGTGAATGGTATAATGAGCAACATTATGGCATGGCAAGGCTTCGAAGGCATTGAAGGCTTGGGTGTAAGAGCCCGTGGCACAAGCATGGCTCCATACTCAAAATATGAATGCATAAGGAGAGCGTGACGAGAATAAAAGCATCGCACGGCAAGATTACAGCTTGGGCACCATGGGATCGTAGCTTTGTGGCAGAGCATGGTTGACATGTATGACCCGAATATGAAATAGAACAAGGCAAAGAGTTTGCAAAGGATATGCGCGACAAGGATGTCACATATTCATACAGAGGAAGAGCTCATGGAGTGTCGGCAATAATCATGACATGGTGTGAAGCCTTTCTACAAAGACTTAATTGTGCGTGCAATGGGGGATTGTGGCGAAAGACAGCAACGTGGGTGTGCCACAATACTTGGAGGAACGAAGCATGGTGCAAAGACCAGATATGCAGGCTTGGCATTTGGATGATAAATGATGAATTCATACGATATGGATTGAATCAAATAACGGATCACATTTTAAGGCATATGAGTATGCTTAGCATTAAGTCTATACATGTACTGAAGAGGTCAGCACAATGTACATGGACAAAGTATTCAATAGCGTAGAAGATAATAGAAGTCTCTAAAAGATTGGAGAGAAATCTTGAAAATGGTGGAAGATTCTAGAATAGTGTGGAGACTTCCGGATGGTTCTAGAGTTATGTAGAATACTCCAAAATAATAAAGAGATTTCTAGAATATTCTAAGAATGTAGAGTAATCTAGAATATTCTAGAAGAATGTGAAACCTTCTAGATAACTCTAGGAGTGTGTAGGGGTATCTAGAATTGTGTGGAGTTTTATAGGTGTAGGGAGTAATTTGGAATTGTCTAAAATAATCTTGAATGTTGTTGATTAGTGTGGAGACATGTACATAGCCATGAAAGGAGTGTGGAATTGTATGGAAGAGTCTAGAGTAGAGAATTTCTAGAGTCTTTCCTTTGTTGGAGGGAAAACTCCTTGGTAGGGCTGATGTCGAGTCTGGGCTTTGATCAAAATCGACTAATGTCGAGTCTGGGCTTTGATCAAAACTAATGAAGAGTTTGGAGAACTTGAACCATGCTACAATGAGGAGACATCATAATATGATTTTGAGGATTAAGTTCCCCAGCCGAAGAACTTCATAGACCTTGGGATGAGCGTGTAAGTAGGCTACTTTTTTACAGATATGGAGGGCTACTTTAAAGCTTAAGGAGATCGATGACACATTGCGCGTTGGAATAGTGTTGCAATACCTCAACCGTGATGCTTACGATTGATGGAGAAATCTTAATCCTACATGGGATAAGGATTGGGATGAATCAAGATGGAGTTCCGACGACGACACGATCCAAGATACGCAAGAAATGAATATTTAACGGAACCCGTTGAACAACACAAATATACACGAAGGAGGCTACCATCCATTCGAGAAGAGTTTGAGGCTAGGAAAAGAGCGATGGTGTCGAAACGTTGTTGCTTCGCAAACAAAGGCAACCACAACCTAGCAAATTGCCCAAGGATGGATGCTTAAGTGCAAGAGTGCTACTTGTGCAATGGAGATCATGATTCATCAAGTTATCCAAAAGCACAATCATTCCCAGCAAAAAAAGAAGATAGGGACTACAACACCAAGGTTGAAGAGGTGATCGAGGATGCTAAGTCAGTGATCCAAGAGGAGGTGGTTCAAGTTGGTGATGATGATGAGAACTCGGAATGCCATGTAAAGGCTCCTTTAGAAGAACTCGACATCGAGCCTAAGCAAGATGTGGAGTTAAGTTGCCAAGGGGGTAACCCTGCCGCGGAGGAAGAACCAGTGCTAAGTAGCGTAAAGCAAGGTATGGATAAAGACTCTGAATGCCAAGGGGGCGAATCTCACGAGGAACAAGTCATGGTAATCCATGTACAGCCAGGTGAGGACATCGGGTCCAAGCGCCAAGAGGGCAAGGCTGACATAAAGGAACTAGTTGATGTGTTCGGTGAGAATTCGGATGAAGAGACATCCAAGAGCCGCGGAGGCGAAGCTCTTGTTGAAGATTGGCTTAAGGGTAAGCCAAAGAGGGATGCAGCATCCATGCAAAGTGAGGTTGTGATATCTGAAGGAGAACAACAAAGGATATTTGTCGAAGAATCACTAATCAATTAAGTTGGTGACACTAGACGAGGAAGATGAAGATCGCCAAATGCCATCGAATTGTTGGAGACATGATCCTGTTGGTGATGGGAGGAAAGGCTTGGTTGTAAAACACCAAGATGAAGACTCGTATGGAAGCCAAATTGAAGAAGAGTTGTCCAACATGCACAACTGGAGAAAGGTAAAGGTACGAAGAATATTGCTACTTGATGCATGGTTGCGACGAGGGCGTCACAAGATTGGGTGTGGGAGAATGTTGCAAGTTGCTAGATCACGGCGCAACCATGACCACCAATATGCATGTGAAGGGCATAATGAGCAACATTATGGCATGGCAAGGCTTCGAAGGCATCAAAGGCTTGATGTGAGAGATTGTGGCACAAACATGGCTCCGTACTCAAGGCATGCATGCATAACAAGAGCATGAAAATAATATAGCATCGCACGGCAAGATTACCGCATGGGCATCATGGGATTGTAGCTTTGTGGCAACAACCATGTGGCGGTGCATAGAGGACATGGATGACGCAAATATGGAATGGAACAGGGCAAAGAGTTGGCAAAGGATGTGTGACAAGGGTGTCGCATATGCACACAGAGGAAGAGGTCATGGATTGTCAGCAATAACCATGACATGGTGTAAAACCTTTGTGCAAAGGCTAAACTGTGCAATGGGGGATTATGGAAAAACAAAACAACGTAGGTTGTGCTACAATAGTTGGAGGAAAAAAACATGGTGCGAAGACCGGAGTCTTGGCACTTGGATGACAAATGATGAATTTATACAATAAGAATTGCATCAAATAGAGAGATCACATTTTAAGGCATATGAGTATGCCTAGCATTAAGTCCATACAGAATACATGTGCAGAAGAGGTTAGCACAATGTACAGGACTTAAGCTTGAACAAAATATTCAATGGCGTAGAAGATTATTTAAGACTCCAAAAGATTGGAGAGAACTCTCGAAGATGGTGGAAGATTCTAGAATAGCGTGAAGTCTTCCAGATGATTCTAGAGTTATGTAGAATACCCTAGAATATTATAGAATAATAAAGAGATTTCTAGAATATTCTTGAGTGTAGTCAAAGGGACCTTCTAGATAATTCTACGTATGTGTAGAGGTATCTGAAATGGTGTGGAATTTCGTAAGTGTAGGGAGTAATCTATAATTGTCTAGAATACTCTGGAATGTTGTAGATTAGTTTGGAGACTTGTACATAGGCATAAAAGGAGTGTAGAATATTATAAAAGAGTCTAGAGTAGAGAATTTCTAGAGTTTTCCCTTTGTTGGAGGGAAAACTGCTTCGATGCTATAAAAAGGGGATAGATGTCCATTTGTAATAATCAATCAAAAAATCATAAATCCAAGCAATCAAGCATTCTAGCTCTCTTGCTCTCTTGCTGATTGGATATAAACGGGCCGCGGCACCTCCTCTCCCCTCGTCGGCGACCGTCCGCCGGTGGGATGACCACTCTTTCGTAGCAGGCCCTCCCCGCCATCTGATCATTCCACCGCGATCATCGTCATACATTTCACGGATAACTACCCTAACTGTCATGATTAGGGGGGGTATCAGTAATTATAAAATGGCATGCATTTAGTGTAAAGTATACGCATAATATTCATCCAAAACTATATTAGAAGTGGCCTGCAAATAATAATTATGGATGGTTACAGTATGCGGATAGCCGCATAACCACCGTCTGGAGTGTATAAAAAGGCCTCAGGACCCCCTTTATTTCTAACTTTCTCCTCCCAACCTTCTTCTTCCTCAGGTCGGAGCTCTGCTGGAATTCTCCTACGAGCCTCCTCCACAAGCCAGACAGCCAGAAAATTCGTCTAAGTCCACAACATTCTGAGGAAGTGGGCGCTCTGTGCGCGACTTTAGAGAGCCTCCTACGTGCGCGACGCTACCCAAATCACCGCCAACGCATCCTGCCACGCTCCGCCACGAAGTCTGCTCGCCAAGCAACGCCCGAGGACGCCCATCTCTATTCGAGCGTAGAAAATAAATCAGCTTCGAGTGTGGTTGCATGTCGGCCACCGAGCACTCTACAATCTCTCCTCTCAAAGTTGTAACGAGGAGCGACATGTCGCCCTCGATTCTCTAAACACACTGTAAACAGCCGCCAGTAGTGAAGTTTGACCGACACCGTTCTGGTCACGTGATTTTTTTCTCATTTAAGGGTTTTTTCACGTTAAAATCGTCTTGTGTGCTTCTGCTTATTCAGTGACTGTGTGCGCGTTTGACCGCTCCACGGGCTAAAGCGACCCAGTTTGGTCCGCTCTACCAGGAAGGTTGAGTAGGTCGCAACAGTTTGGCGTCGTTTGTGGGAACACGTTCCCCCCGATATTCTACAAAGCTCCCAAAAGATCCTGAAGACAGTATCATCTACCCAGCGACACTCGTGACTATAGCTAGAAGAAAGGCCAACGCCATTCAGAGAGGGCCAGGGGTCACCATCTCCTCCCCCCTTCACATTGATGGGCCTGACCAGAAAGAGCCTCTCGACATATGTGCAAACATGCTCGACAAACGCATCGCTCAGATAAACCAACTGCAAGATCAAATTCTCACCCTCTATCAGGAAATAGGACGAAGTTCTGCAATAATCCAGCAACCCGCTAGTCAGCCACAGGAGCAGGTGCTTTCTACCTCGATTAAACGCTCCTCGCAAAGAACTTACGACATAGAGGAGTTCTCAGAGTCAAGTAATTCACCAATTTAAGAAGAATCAAGTCAGGATACAGAAAGCAGTTACCTTCAAGACAACAGAAATGTCGAACGAAGCAAATTCGGATACGAAGAAGTTCATAGCCTACAGGATTATAGCAAGCATCACACCTCGAAGGATTCCAGCCTTCTTTATCAGTACTCACCTTTCACGCAATCCCAAAGGATTACGTGGTCGCCAAGCACGTTGATCAAGCCTCGGACGAGTTGCTATGTCAAGTATTCCCTGCTACGCTAAAGGGACAAGCACTCGTGTGGTTTCACTCGTTAGAGAAGGGAAGAATTGACAGCATCATAGAATTAGAAAATCTTTTCATTAGTCAGTTCGCCCCAAATAACAGCAAAAGTACCGTCATGGATGAGTTAAGTAAGCCGCAAGAAGGGAAAAGGAAGCGAGCGAGTAATCTACACACAAAGCCCCGGAAGAATGACGGAGGTTACAAAAATGCTTATCAACCAAGAAGACATTGTCGACGCCAAAAATGTGCACCGCTTAACGCTACCCAAGAGGAAATCTTTCAGGTCATCCGTCATCATCCTGCTTTGCGAAGACTAAAGACACTCGCTCTAAGCCGAGGAGATCTCTCGAAATACTATGAATACCATCGGGGACCTGGACACGATACGGAGGAATGTAACCACTTAAAGGAGGAGATACAACAATTCGCTCATCTGGGGGCAATAGATCGATTTTCACAAAAGAAAAATAGCAAAAACCCCGTCAAAACCTAAGCAGTATTACTGTGATCATTGGAGAACCCCCAACCAAAAATAGCCAGAGTCTTGGTGGACGAAGGGATCACAGTGAACGTACTATTTCTTTCAACATTGCTCTAACTCAGGCTGACAAGTGGGAGACTCGGGCTTAGCTCAACCAGCGCACGCATTCCAGGAAGCCCTCCAGTTCCGGTCCTCGGCACCAACACTCTTCTGGTAACTCTAGGCGAAGGACCTCCGCAAGCAACTTATGATATTCAGTTCATTATCATTCAAGCAAGCTCCGATTACATCGCAATACTTCAACGGTCGCTCTTGGACATTTTTTATGCTCGCTGCCACAGACATTTCTCTGGCTAAAATGCTCAAGCGAAAGCTCGAAGTCAAGAAAAGGACGTTATACTACATTCCAGTCTTGCAGTTTCACCCCGGTTTTTCTAACTCTCAAACTCAGCAAAATATGTTTGTACAAACTCTGATTTACACTAATGCAATGTCTCTCTTTGTTCCCAAACCTTACTGCTAGGAGAATAGTCAAAGCTCGTCTACTCAACCGCCAATAGTCAGCACCGCCCCGGGTCGAAGGTGCGCCCTTCTCCCCCGCGATAAGAACACACCGCAGGGACACGCCCCCAATGACCTCGCACCGCCCCGGGTCGAAGGTGCGCCCTTCTCCCCCACGGTAGGTCCCGGTAACACCAGGGCATGCCCCCCTCGCGTACGCCAAAACGACTGGAAGGGTCTACCCCTCGCCGTCTCCAAGTGGCCTCGCACCGCCCCGGATCAAAGGTTCGCTCTTATCCCTCGTGGTAGGTCACGGCACCGTCAAGGCCTGCCCCCCTCGTGGTTGCCTCGATCGAAGGTTGGTACTTCAACGTCACAATCAACAAACTACTAGCAGGGTCTACCCCTCGCCATCATCAACTGACCTCGCACCGCCACGGATCGAAGGCGTGTCATTCTTCCCCGCTGTAGGTCACTACAATCAGCAGCATCCCCGGTCTGGATATCTTAATCTTCGCCTGGCCAGTAAGTTGAGATGTCACCGGGTCTCGCCCTTCAACAGACAACCAATCAACGACGTCAATACGTCCAATAATCATCACACAAGCTAAGCTTAAGGCTGAAGACAAGTTTCAAAGGCAATGCACAGAAGCACTTCAAAGGATATATACATCGTCAAAAGATGATACACAATACAAGAACAAAAATACAAAGACAAACACAAGGCCATCACAAGGCGGCAATATCATGCAAAACTTGGCTGAAAAAGCAAAGTACAAACACACAGAGACCAAGAAAACTCCTACTGGCCAGCTACATCTACTTCAAAATTCGATTCGTCATCATCAGAAAGGTCATTAAATCTAAGACCTGAGACATCACATCCAAGCCTCCTGCCCAACATCTGAAGCGCATTTGACACTCCCCGCCTGAGAGAAACCTTGTGGATGTCCTCCATCTGGGGTTCCACCTCTCTGGTCCAGACCTCCTCATGGATCTCTTCGCCAATCAGGAAACGATCGCGCATATAATCCAAGGAGTCCATGTACTTAACAAGCCCAACCTTCAGCTCTGTCACTCGATCCTCGGAGGAAAGACGCTCCACCTCAGTCTTCGAAGCCCCTAGCTTCGTCTCCAAACGAGAAACCTCCTCCTGAGCAATCTCCAATGACTGCACCATGCCCTCCACCAAGGATTTATCTATCGTCAGCGCCGCCCGAGCCTCCTCGAGCTCTGCCTTCAGCTCCGAGCCAATCCGTCGAAATCGAGACACGTCTCGATCATGCTCCTCCTTCAAGACAGCCAGAGAGCTCTCCGCCACCCGGAGCTTCTCCTGAAGAGCCAAGTATCCATTCTTCAAACTCACATAATGATCGTTCCACGTGAACGCTATGCGAGCCTGAGCCTCAATCTGCAACCAAAGAGAAGAAGATAAGAGTCACATAAATTAACCAAAGCAAGAGCTAGATACGTGGAAGCACACTTACCGCGTCACTCATCGCCTTCAAAGAAGAAGACACTCGGGGGGCAGAGGTCTCTGAGTGAGGGACTCGGGGGGGGGGGGGGGGGGGGGCAGAGGACTCCAACACCTCAACCTGAGTCCACTAATGTATCCTCGCCTCGACGAGCCTCCTAAGCCTGACAATCTCTAGGCCGCAACAATGGTCGAGGCTCCGCATCTGCGTCACTGGAGCCCTTCCGAGCAAGCTTTCTTTTCCAATCACGGAACGATGGCGCCTCCGCAACACGCTCTGAGTCAGCCAAAAGTCCGCACTGTTGAAGCCAAATTTGACCTCAACGGGAGTTCAAAAACAGGGGTACAGCCTGCACCTACTTCTCTCAAGCCCCGCCCCTTAACTGGTTGCTAACGACTTAGGACTGACCCAAGGCCTCAGGGTCTCACCCAGCAAATATGGGGTTGTACACAATCCCCGCTCTTTTTGAGCTAGCTCTGCGCTCGAAAAGACATGTCCAACCCAAAAATATTAGCTGGGCACGTGTCAACTCGAAAAGAGAATCTCTGTGGGCTCCACCGTGGCTATATATATACGCAATAGTCGGCCGCAAATCCCCGTCTGATCGTTTCTGCTCTCTGTCTAGGATCTCGCGTGATCTCGCGATGTACTCCAAGCGTGCTAACAAACCGCTCTCGCAGAGCCTTCAAGATCGCATAAACGCGACGCAGGCGCGAGCTCTCGCCAATAGTGTCCTGGTGGCCCCCTGGCTGGCGAAGAAGACGCCAGTCGCTGAGCCTCCGCCGCAGCCCAAAGAGAAGAAGAAGAAGAAGAAGGCGAGAGTGGTCCAGCGAGACCTCTCGCGCGAGGACCGGGGGCCTCCGTCTCCAACTCCAAGCCGTGCAGACAATCCTCCTCCTCTACGGAAGGTACGTCTCGCCGGCCCGTCTACTACCGAAATTAAGGATTACTGACTATCATCATTACTTTTCGCAGGAAGCGGTTCACGAGGACGGCGCCAGGTCCCCTCTGGCGCCCTCAAGCCCCTCGCCTCATCTTCCTGAGGACCCGTCACGGGTCCCGGAGGCCACTCCTCCGGCTAATCCCTTGAGAACCCGCGGTAACCTCGCGCCTCTCTTCTTTTCTTTTCATTCTTGCTCTTTGATTGCCCCTCATCCCGAATTGTTGGGTTAACTTCTCGCAGCGTCGGCTTCCGCCAGCCCGGGACCTTCCATGGCCTCGAAGGATGCCAACCGCCCTGCGAGAGAGGACGACCGTCCTGTCTCTGGCCAGGGCGCGGTCTCTGCGCGCGACCCCTTTCGTCCGGGGCGAGGAAAGCCGTTCCACCTCCTGTTTGGGAAAGATACTGAGGAGTCAGGGCCTTCTCGCTTGCCACCGGCCGATGGTCCTCGCCCTATCGCAGGTGCGTGAAGCATCACTGTTGTTTTTTTCTCAGCTCCCGCCGTAACTACGAAATTGCTTTTTGCCAGGGGGTCAGGATCCGCGATCGGGGTCTGACGAAGATCAGGACGACGACGAAGACCGAGAGGAGGACGGCGATAGCTCCCCTTTCCCTTCTTCTGATGAGATGGAAGTGATTATGATCGGCGCTGGAAGCACGAAATCTCGAGGGAAAAGGATTGCGGCCGTCCTCCGTAAGCTCGTGCGGCGGGAGCGTGCTCTAGCCTCTGCGGCGAGGGAGTTTCGCAGATCGGTGGAGCAGAGGCTGGAAATCCTGGAGCGAGACTATTTCCTGAGCGAAACGGAGCGGCCGGGTGGGTCCATCGCTGAATCTTCCCCGGGGAGGTGCCTTGCGCGGATCCGGGACCAGGCCCGCCGGATCAACCTAGGGTGCACCCTCCTGTCCTCTTACTTCAACCCGTTGGCGCCTCCGAGGACCAGACGGCGAGAGCGAGGACGATGGCGTTGGGAGCCCTATTGATTCAGGACGTCTCGCCCTCCTCTTATCGCTTAACCTGCCCTTCTCGCATGTACCTTGTTAAATCTGAACTCTGAATCATTCGTTCTGTTGTGAACTGTTTTTTATTAATGTTATGATTTATTATTATTACTTCACTTCTCGCCTGGCGAGAGTGTTTTAGCTTTCGCTTGTTGATCACGTTATTCACATAGTTAGCTTGCGCATTAAGATTGTCGGTCAGTCACTGTCATGCTGGGCGGGAAACCGAGGCGTCGTTGACCTAGGGCGTGACAGTTGTACCTTCGCCGCTATTTTTGGGAAAATGACTTATCACGGCTTTCTATAAATAGGCGGATCCACCTACCACATTTATTTCTCCGATCCGGAACCTTCACCCCTCTCCTCGTTGCTCTCGCACCTTGCCGAGAACTCCCCTCTCTCGCCTTCTCGCTCTTGCTCTCGCTTCCCTTGTGAGTAACCTGAGGAAACTTAAACACGATGTCGGGCGAGAACGAAGGCCGTTCCCATTGTGCGGAAGCTTTCCGTAAACACTCTTTCCCGTCGTGCCGCCTGACATCGGAGGAATTCCAGCTGATCTCCTCTCGCTACATCCCTGTCGGCTTCGCTGCGAGAACCCCTGGCAGCAGCGACAGGGTGAATACTGCGAGAGAGGGGGAGCTTGCGATCCCTATCGAGCACTTCGACGTGGGCCTCCGCCTCCCCTTCTGGCCAGAGATGCGTCGGGCTCTCCGCTACTACGGAGTGGTTCCCGCGCAACTGAATCCGAATTCAGTTGCTATGCTCGTGGCATTTATTTGCTACATGCGGTCCGAAAGGATCGAGTTCAGCCTCCCGATCTTCCGGAAGCTGTTTACCTTCCGCGTGAAAGGAGGAGTGGTCTTTTTCTCCGGGCAGCAGCTCAAGACCACGGGTCTCGCCAACAAGCACCATCACTGGGGCGAGAAGTTCGTCTTTCTTACCGGCGACTTCGGCAATGTTCCCCTCGCGCCCGTGCAGTACGACGACGCCGTATACAAGCCGCATGTCCTGGGGCCGCGCGAGGGCGCCCTTCTCGATTTCTTCGGGACAAAGGAGTTTGACGTCCACTTCCTTAGGCGGGACGTCGACACTCTTCCCCCCGTTCACCCTGGCGAAGGTACGGTCTCACCTTTAATCTGATATCCCGTTCTGACTTAACGTTGAGTGAACTGTTGCCCTTGCAGGAGAGCGGGAGATTCCCATGCGCCAGCCTTTCCCCGGGACCTCAGCTGCCGAGAGCCGGCCCGCGAGAGATCAGTTGGCTCTTGCCAAGTCCGCGGCTCGCGCCTGCCGGGATGAGCCTCTCCCACCCCCGCCGTCTGGTGTCGAGAAGCGGAGGCCCAGCGGCTTCTCGTCCCGGCCGTTGAAGAGGCCGAGACCGTCTGCTGTCGAGAAGGGAAAATCGGTGGTACCTTCACCCGTCCGACCTCTCCCCCCAGGCCAGTCTTTTGCCGAGGTCCTGGCGGCGGTCAGCGAGATAAGGGAGGCCGCCAGGAGCAGCGCAGCGGTCCCTGCCGAGAACCCCCCAACCGCAAGCGAGGCGGTCGGCGAGCCTGCTGCCGAGAGCTCTGCCCAACCCCCGTCCAAGCCTGTGCCGAAGGGCCACAGGAATTTCGGCTTAGGCGTGAAGAGCCTCGACGCGGAGGGGCAACCCCTCTTGCAGTGGGACCAGGAGACTAATCGGGTGTCTGTCTCGACGCTGCTTCCCAGCTAGGCGGAGCGCGAAGAGTTCTCCGGCGAGGCCTTCACGTTGGGCTATGGCCTCTACAGCCGGGAGTACGCGGGTTTGTACGATCAGCTGCCTACCCGCCTCCTGGCCTTTGATTCCACCCGGGCCCTGATGCGTGCTTTCGAGCTTGCGCACATGTGCGCGCGCCGAAGCATCGCCATCGACCGCAACTTCCTCGAGATGTATAAGGCGAGAGAGGAAGCGGTGGCCAGGGCGGCAGCCCTGAAAACCGAGCTAGAGGAAGCCAGGCGGTTGCTGTCTCTGCGCCCGGCGGATGAGGTAAGCGAGACCCTTTCGGATACTTGTTCTCTCCAACGTGTATCACATTTGTTGTTCTCGCACTGACTGACTTTGTTTTTGCGCAGGATTCCCCTCAGGTCACGGTGCTCCGCGCGCAACTGGCCGGGGTGGAATGCGAGAACGCCCTGCTAAAGGACCAGATCCGGCGCTTGGAGACGGCTGCAGCGGCGGTTCCGCCTCTTCCTACGCTGGACGAGAGAATGGGGAGTCGGAGCTACTCCGAGTATGACATCGACAAGCTCCTTGATGTAACCCAGATTTGTATTAAAAATTAATTTGAAAATGAGAGCCGAGTTGGCCAAAAAAAACTGAATTTTCGAGCGCGAAAACCAAGCTCGTCGCTTTGCACGTTAAAAGTTTATTAATTTGCGTTCGAGTGAAACTTCTTCGCGCCTTACGGTTCGGATCCGTTACGAGATTTATACGGCCACAAACATGAATAACATTCAACAATTTATGAATAACGATATTAATAATAAGGAGAACGCAACGGCAAGCCCAAGTGTAATTAAATGAAGTGCATGAAACAATACTAAGAAAAAGGAGTGACCGGTATACCAAACGGCGGCAGAAGCGAGCTCAATTCCAATCGGTCCCGCACAGGAACAGTGGCCCCAAGATCTATCGGCCGGATACGGGTTGAAGTCGACGGCGTGAACAGGCCGGACCGTCAGAAGCAGATTCCGAAGTCGACGACGGTCAGTTTGCAAACTATTCGGGCAGGCAAAGAGGCGCCGGCGCGGGCTAGCGATGACAGGGCTAGGACTTCCGGCGTATGTTCATGCACGGGCTTCCAGGCGGTGGCGCTTCTCCGAACTGAGCGATGTTGGCGATACGTGTGGTGAAGTGGTTGTCGGCAATGAGCAAAGAACCTGGATTCCCGTTCTAAACTCTGTCCGACCTCCTTTCACTGCACATGACCATGGAATTTATAAGCTGGCTGGAATATCTCTCCATTTTGGGCAAGAGATATCCCTCTCTTAATTCTCTTTCCAAAAGATAAAACCTTTCATTCATGTGCTAAAAATATCTCTCCATTTTGGGCAAGAAATATCCCTCTCTTAATTCTCTTTCCAAAAAATAGAATCTTCCATTCAAGACACTTTTTTAAAATTCGAAATGTTTCCAAACTATGTCCTAAAATCATGCAAGACACTTTTTAAATTTGAAATGTTTCCAATAATGCACCTTTTTAATTAATGTTGGGTTTGCCGTTCCTGTCCTACTACTATTAATACCGGACTCATTTATTTAAGATCTCATCGGATGGTCAAGCCGATGAGCCGGACAATAAAACAAGTACATAACATGAAACAAATACATAAATGCGGCATATAAATAAATATGATAAAATATTACGATGCACCGCAGGGTGCATCAATTCAAATCTGGGTTACATCAGTTTGGTATCAGAGGAAGTCGATTCACTCCTATCGTGAGTCAATCGATCCGATTTATCTATAAAAAAAAAAAATTATTTTTATTTATTGACAAAAAAAAAGAGAGATCTAAAAAAAAAAATTTATTTATTGTCTTTCAAAAAAGATATATATATATATATATATTTATTATTTTCTTAAATAAATTAAGTATTTTTCTCCCACTCGGGAAAGCTCTCTAAAAAAAAAATTTAAAAATTTAAATTTTATGTAAATCTATTTTCAAATATTTTAATGGAAAAACGAGTCGATCAGTTAGAAAACAGCGTAGGAGATTTGGCTCGACGCATGAGTGAATTAATAAAAACAGTCGAGACGCTCACCACCGGTATGGGTAGTGTCACACATATCATGAACGGATTACGCACTTCGGTTAATAATATCGAAGCAACTTTGCACGTCAATCGAACACCGGCCCCAGTGGTCGAAATCGACCCTGACCATAGACCTCGGGAACTCGTACGCCCCGATCCGGAGGGCCATAACGAACCACGACACCAACCCCGTTGGGATGTGGGAATCAAGTTGGACGTGGGTGATTTTGATGGGCGAATAGAGCCCGAGAGTTGCCTTGAATGGTGTGAACGGATGGATCGTTTCCTCGCTTGGAAGCAATTGCCCCAAGCTAGGCAAGTTGAGTATGCCACGCTTAGACTTAAAGGATCCGCGTTAGTTTGGTGGGGACAACTAGAACGGTCTAGGTTCAATTTAGGTATGCCCCCGATCACAACATGGAACGATTTCAAAACTCAACTGCGTAAGAGATACGTTCCGTCTGATTACATGCAAACCCTGTATCGTAGGTTCCATAATCTACGACAGGACAAATTATCCGTCGATGAGTACACAAACGAGTTCCTAGTCCTGCAGTCTCGCCTCGACCTCCGAGAGGACGATGACATGACCGTTTCCCGTTATCTGAACGGGCTACGCTACTCCATTCGAGATCAGTTGGAACTCCTTGATTATAAGGATTTAGGAGAGGTTACGAGTCGCGCACGTAGAGTAGAGACACTGCAGAAACGCACATCTGGAAATAAGACTACTGATAAGTCCCACCCGACTCACACTTTCACCCCTGCCGAGTCCTCTCGACCGGTAGCGTCCACGAGCACCCCATCACTCCCTGCCCCTCCCAATAAGGGCAAGGAGATTGTAGGCACTAGACCCCAGCCTGGGACGTTTAGATGTTTTAAGTGTATGGAGCTGGGTCATAAGTCTTCTGAGTGTCTGCGACGCCACTTCGTTGCCATCGTCGATTCTGAGAGTGGGTCAGAACCTGAGTATGGAGTATTCCTTAGTGAATCCCAGACTGATCCAACCCCCGAGACTGAGTTAGAGGGTGAGTACGAAGTTGAGGGAGAACAGCCTGAGCAGTTAGTGTGTGTTCTCCAACATAGTCTCCTATCCCCCAAAACACCTACTGACGACGACTGGTTGAGAAACAACATCTTTCGTACCACCGCACGCATACAAGGGCAGTTCTGCTCCATCATTATAGACAGCGGTAGTATGGAGAACTTTGTTTCTCAACGCATGGTTGAAAAGCTGAAATTAAAAACGCAGCCCTTAGGAAAACCTTATAGTCTGTCATGGGTCACTAGTAGCACTACCATTCCTATCACGCACCAGTGTCTCGTAGAGTTTTCCATAGGCAGTACATATCAGGACGTTGTATGGTGTCATGTAGCTACTATCGAGGTATGCCACATCTTGCTGGGATGACCTTGGCAGTACGATAGGCACGTAGTTCATGATGGTGTGAAGAACTCTCACTCCTTCGAGCGCAATGGTCGCAAGATCGTTCTTCTCCCCCAAAAGAATGGCCTTGTTCCCAGAGCCCCCGAGAGGACTTCACCCCCTTCTACCACCGTCTCCGCGATGTCCTTTCCCTCCGCCACAATGTTACTGACTGGGTCCCAATTCCAGGAGGAGATGAAGGATAGTGAGGTCGTCTATATGTTATCAGGTATCGACACCACCCCCGCTATATTAGACATCCCTAGTACGGTGCGTCCCCTCATAGATGAGTTCTCTGAGATCATGCCGGAGGAGCTTCCCGATCAGCTTCCCCCGATGAGGGACATACAACACTGCATAGACCTCATCCCAGGCGTTAGCTTACCTCATTTGCCCCACTACCGCATGAGTCCAAAAGAGCATGAGGAACTACATAGGCAGGTGACCGATCTGATTTCAAAGGGTCACGTTAGGGAGAGTATGAGTCCGTGCGCCGTCCCCGCACTTCTAGTTCCTAAGAAAGATGGGACATGGCGTATGTGTGTGGATAGTCGAGCGATTAATAAAATCACGATCAAGTATCGCTTTCCGATTCCCCGATTGGATGACATGCTAGATATGCTCAGTGGATCCCGCGTATTTTCAAAGATTGACTTAAAAAGTAGATACCACCAGATTAGAATTCGACCTGGGGACGAATGGAAAACCGCGTTTAAAACCAAGGAGGGATTGTACGAGTGGCTAGTGATGCCTTTTGGGCTCTCCAATGCTCCCAGCACATTTATGCGTGTGATGAATCAAGTGCTTAGGCCACTCATAGGAGTTTGCGTAGTGGTGTACTTTGACGATATTTTAATTTATAGCCTTGATCAAAATCAGCACATGATTCATCTTAGGCAGGTCTTTGATATACTACGTGAAAATAAATTATATATAAATTTGAAGAAATGCACGTTTTTGACTGATAGCCTGACCTTCTTAGGATATATCGTTTCTTCTGAGGGCATTAGAGTTGATAGAGAGAAGGTCAAGGCGATAGAATCCTGGCCTAGCCCTAGGACGATTACTGAGGCTCGAGGATTCCACGGGCTAGCGTCTTTTTATTGACGATTTATTCGAAACTTTAGCACCTTGATAGCACCTGTGACTGATTGTCTTAAAAAGGGTTTGTTTATTTGGACTGAGGAAGCCGAGGGAGCATTTCTTTTGGTTAAAGAGAGACTCACGAGTGCACCAGTATTAGCGCTGCCTGATTTTGAGAAAATTTTTGAAGTTGACTGTGACGCATCGATCATAGGCATTGGCGCAGTTTTGAGTCAGGAGGGTCGCCCCATTGCATTCTTTAGTGAGAAGTTGAACGAGGCCAAGACTAGATATTCCACGTACGACTTAGAGTTTTACGCTATCGTTCAAGCTCTCCGTCATTGGAGACACTACCTGATTCAGCGCGAGTTTGTGTTGAACACTGATCATGAGGCTCTGAAGCATCTGAACTCCCAAAAGGAGATCAGGCGTCATGCCAAGTGGGCTGCTTACCTGCAGGAGTTCACGTTTCACTTGAAGCACAAACCCGGAGTCACGAACCGCGTAGCCGACGCCCTTAGTCGTCGCACACATTTATTAGTCACCCTGCAGCCGTGCATTATTGATCTAGATTCGCAACGCGACCTATACGCCACTGATCCGTTCTTTCACGATATTTGGAGCTCATGTCAACACAGTGGGACTGATCCCACCACACAGTACGTCGTCAATGAGGGTTATCTGTTTAGGGGCACGCGCCTTTGCATCTGCGAAGGACCGCTTCGAGAGACATTACTTAGGGAGCTCCACTCGTCTGGGTTAGGTGGACACGTAGGTCAATCTAAATTATTAGATCTCGCCAGTGCTCGTTACTATTGGCCACATATGAAGCGAGATGTCACTGAGTTCGTCAGACACTGCACCACGTGTCAGTTGTATAAGGGGCATGCTCAAAACACCGGATTATACACTCCCTTACCGATACCTGAGCGACCATGGGATGATATCTCGATGGACTTCGTGGTAGGACTTCCTCGCACCAAGAGGAAGGTCGATTCTATTTTTGTAGTTGTCGATCGATTTTCGAAGATGGCACATTTCATTCCGTGTAGAAAAACTTCTAGTGTTGTACACGTTGCCGAGCTAGATGAGAGCCTGCGCAGCGGGTCTACCTGGGGCCGAGCCGAGCTCGGGGTGTCGATGAAGATCATAGAACATAACCTCTCCCCCGCAGGCGAGCCTTCGGACCTGCCAGCAAGATGAGAGCCTCCGCAGCGGGTCTACCTGGGGCCGAGCCGAGCTCGGGGTGTCGATGAAGACCATAGAACACAACCTCTCCCCCGCAGGCGAGCCTTCGTACCTGCCAGCTAGATGAGAGCCTGCGCAGCGGGTCTACCTTGGGCCGAGCCGAGCTCGGGGTGTCGATGAAGATCATAAAACACAACCTCTCCCCCACAGGCGAGCCCTCGGACCTGTCAGCTAGATGAGAGCCTGCGCAGCGGGTCTACCTGGGGCCGAGCCGAGCTCGGGGTGTCGATGAAGATCATAAAACACAACCTCTCCCCCACAGGCGAGCCTTCTGACCTGTCAGTTATATGAGAGCCTGCGCAGCGGGTCTACCTGGGGCCGAGCCGAGCTCGGGGTGTCGATGAAGATCATAAAACACAACCTCATCCCCGCAGGCGAGCCTTCGGACCTGCCAGCTAGATGAGAGCCTGCGCAGCGGGTCTACCTGGGGCCGAGCCGAGCTCGGGGTGTCGATGAAGATCATAAAACACAACCTCGCCCCCACAGGCGAGCCTTCGGATCTGCCAGCTAGATGAGAGCCTGCACAGCTGGTCTGCCTGGGGCCGAGCCGAGCTCAGGGTGTCGATGAAGATCATAAAACACAACCTCTCCCCCACAGGCGAGCCTTCGGACCTGCTAGCTAGATGAGAGCCTGCGCAGCGGGTCGACCTGGGGCCGAGCCGAGCTCGGGGTGTCGATGAAGATTTGTCAACGTGTCTTGTTCTAATTCTAACATTAGAGTGAAAAAAGTTTGACAATGGATCAAAGTGTGGAACATATCATAATAATTTTTGAAAACAGAAATACAATCACCTCTCTTTCCTCATGGGTAGAAGCGTTTTAGATCATCACCACTCCAGGTGTGACTCAAAGTCCTCCCTTCTACGTTCTGGAGGTAGTAACCTCCCGTCCTCAGGACCTCTTTTACTATGTAAGGCCTTTCCCAGTTTAGGTTGAGCTTGCCCACGGGGGCTGATCTTCCTGCTGCGTCAACCTTTTTCAGCACCAGATCTCATTCGGCGAACTGCTTGACTCTGACGTGTTTATCAAAATATTTGGCCATCCGCCGTTTGATCTCTTCTTGCCTGATGGCTGCGACATCCCGCAGCTCTTCCACCATATCTAGCGAGAGGTGTAGCCCCTCCTCGTTCTCCAACCTCCAAGTCTCATCTCCTTACCCTGCTGCTGCGACCCGAGGGGATCGAACCTCGAATTCCACTGGCAGGACCGCCTCACACCCGTGAGAAAGCTTGAAGGGGGTCTCGCTCGTGGCTGTGTTCGGGGTTGTTCTCAAGGCCCATAGAACTGAGGGAAGCTGTTCCACCCAATTTCCCCTCAGGTTCTCCACTTTCTTCTTGAGCAGGTTTACAATAATTTTGTTTGCCGCTTCCACCTGACCGTTGCTCCGGGGGTGGTGGACAGAGGCGAATCTGAGATCTATCCCCAGCTGGGCGCAGAAGCTGATGAACTCCTCGCTGGCGAACTGAGGACCGTTGTCCATTACTATCACTTGAGGCAACCCGTGCCTGCATATGATCTCTCCCCAGACGAAGTTTCTTATGACCTGCGAGGTGACTTTAGCCAAGGCCTTGACCTCCAGCCACTTTGAGAAGTAATCGACCATGACCAGGAGAAACCTCCTCTGTCCACTAGCCGGAGGAAAGGGCCCGACCAAATCCATTCCCCAAATGGCGAAAGGCCATGGTGTTGTGATGCTACGAAGCCTTTGAGCGGGCTGGGGCTGGAGGGGTGCGTATACTTGACATTTTAGGCATCTCTTCGCAAATTCAACCGCATCCTTCCTCAGGGTCTGCCAGAAATACCCTTGCCTTACCACCCTTGCCTCCAACGTCCTTCCCCCCGAGTGGCTGTCGCACTCTCCCGAATGCACCTCCTCCAGGATCCTCGGGACCTCCTCCTCGGTCACACATCTCGCAAGGAGCCCTGACAACATCTTGCGATGCATACCCCCTTCTAGAATTAGATAGTGAGCTGCCTTTCGCCTGAAGCTCTTTGCGTCCTTAACCTCCTCTGACAGCTCGTCGGTGGTCAGGAAGGTCACCAATGGGTCTACCCAGGAGGATCGTCATCCTACCTCCATCAACTCCCCTTCCTCAATTACCGGCCGGAATAGTTCGGTTAAGGTTCCTCCTCCCCGATGCCCAAACTTCGCCAATCGATCGGCCGCTGCACTTTCTTCCCTGGGAACATGCTGGATGGAAAAGGACCGGAATCCTCCGATAATTGTCCTTACCTTGAATAGATATTTCACGAGGGTAGGCTCCCTAGCCTCAAACTCCCATCGGATCTGCGATGCCACTACCATCGAATCTGTGAAGGCCTCCACGTCCTGGATCTCTAGTTCCTTTGCCAACCGAAGGCCGGCTATCACGGCTTCATACTCTGTCTGGTTGTTAGTCACTGGAAAGTGATAAGCCACCGCCTGTTCTATAGCAACCCCCTGGGGGCTTATCAACACCACTCCACCTCCTATGGAATGCTTTCCCGAGGCCCCATCAACCATCATCTTCCACGCCCCTTGCTGTTGCGGCTCCTCTTCTCCGACTTCAACAGCATAGTCCGCCAGGAAGTCCGCTACTGCTTGTGCCTTAATGGAGAGTCTAGGGGCGAAAAAGACGTTGAACTCGCTCAGCTCAATGGACCACTTGGCCAGCCTTCCCGAGTGTTCCACTCCTTCAAAGATCTTGCGTAGAGGATGGTCGGTTACCACCCTAATCGAATGTGCTTGGAAATATGGCCGAAGTTTCCTTGCGGAAACGATCAAAGCGTAGGCTAGCTTTTTGAGGATAGGGTAACGGAGTTCCGCCTTCCTCAAGACCCGACTTACGTAATAGATGGGTAGCTGCTTCTTCCCCTCTTCCCTGACTAGAACAGAGCTCACGGCTTCTGCTCCCACCCCGAGATACAAGGTCAGGTCCTCTCCTTCCTTCGGGCTTTGAAGTAGAGGAGCCTGGGAGAGCTGTCCCTTCAGCCCTTGGAAGGCTTCCTCACACTCGGCTATCCACTCAAACTTCTGATTACCCCTCAACACCTTGAAGAACGATGAACACTTGTCCCCAGATCGAGAAAGGAACCTGCTTAGCCCGGCCAGCTTGTCTGTCAAGCGCTGGACCTCCTTGGCATTGCGAGGTGGTCCCAGGTCCAGGATGGCTTTTACCTTATCCGGGTTAGGCTCCACCCCTGCCGGGGTTAAGAGATGTCCGAGGAACTTCCCGCGGCTGGCCCAGAAGACACTTCAAGGGGTTCGGCCTCATCTTGAACCTCCGGAGGGTGGCAAAGGTCTCTTCAAGGTCCCGCAAGTGCGAGCTCACACATTTGCTTTTCACCATCAGGTCATCGACATAGACCTCCAAATTTCTCCCCCTTTGCCCCTGAAAGACTCGATCCATCATGCGTTGGTACGTGGCCCCTGCGTTTTTCAACCCAAAGGGCATCATCTTATAGCTGAAGCATCCCTCCCTCGTGATGAAGGAGACGTCCTTGACATCGGGAGGGTGCATCCGGATCTGGTGATAACCTGAAAAAGCATCCAAAAAGCTCATAATAGAAAAACCTACGGCTGAATCAACCAGCGCGTCGATTCGAGGCAAAGGGTAGCAATCCTTAGGGCATGATTTATTTAATAAAGAGAAATCGATACACATTCTCCACTTTCCTCCTCCCTTCTTAACCATTACCACATTGGAGATCCAGTCTGGATACTGGATCTCCGAGATGAAGCCGGCCTCAAGGAGCTTCCTTACCTCCTCGCGAATGGGCTCCTCCAGCTTAGTGGCGATGGCTCTCATCTTTTGGCGTATGGGGCGGGTCCGGGGGTCCAGGTTCAGGCGGTGGCAAGCCACATCCGCGTCGATGCCCGGCATGTCTGCCGCGCTCCAAGCGAAGATGTCGACGTTGGCCTGGATGCAAGCCCTCATCCGCTCCTGATCCTCGGGACTTAAACCCCCGCTGACTCGCACCCTTTGTACCTGCCCTGCGCTGGTGAAGACCTCCATCTCCACCACTTCTTCGGTCGGCTCCAGCCGTGACTGTTCCCAGCCGACCCTTGCCTCTTCCTCAAACTCTAGCTCCTCCCCTCCTGCCTTCTCAATCTCCATTGCCTCCTCTGGCCCCTCCTCCAGCTGCTGCTCGACCTCTACGCCCCCCCGGGCCTCCTTCTCAGCTCCTCCTTCTACTCGCTCCTCTACCTCCAGACTCACCTCCTCTCTGCCGACAACCCCAATCTCCATCATCCCCTCTAGCTCCTTTTTTGGCTGCTGTTCAACCTCTACGCCCCCCAGGGCCTCCTTCTCAGCTCCTCCTACTCGCTCCTCTACCTCCATCGCCTCCTCCAGGCTCTCCTGCTCAACCTCCCTCGGCTCCTCCGGGATTTCCTCCCTCGCCTCTCTTAGGCTCACTTCTCCTCCTCCGACATCCTCCTTCTCCTGCTCGGCCATCTCTCTCTCCAGCTCCTCCGCCTCAGCCATCCAGGACACAGTGTTAACTGCCGTCACATAGCATTGTCTCGCCACTTTCGGGTCTCCCCTAATCCTGACCTGCACCCCTCCGTTATTGAACTTGAGACATTGGTGGAACGAGGAGGGGACGCAGCGAAAGGCACTGATGAGGGGACGTCCAAAGATGGCGTTGTAACTACTTGGGGCGTCCACTATCACAAACCTACAGTTCCGTGACACGCCCCCCAGCTTGACATGCAGTCCTACTCCTTCTACCTCTTTCCTCTCCCCAGAAAATCCGAACAGGGGCCTATCCGAAGCCAAGACCCTCTTTCCTTCGACCTTCATCTCATCAAAAGCTCTCTTGAAGATAACATTTACCGAGCTCCCATTGTCCACCAATATCCTGGAGACCGTGAAGTTCTCCACTGCCGTCTGGATCACCAGGGCGTCACAGAACGGATCCTCGTAGTCTAGCATATCCGCAGATGAAAAGATGATTTTTTCTTCCGGAGGGGGGCTAAGGAGGTCGAGGCGACCCCTCTTCGGAACATGGTTTGAAGGCTTCCCTTGCGGGTTGCCTCAATCCCGACCCCCCCGTGGATCACTCTGATCCCCCCTCGGGTCCCCACGTTTACCCGGTCTTCACATCTATCTTCCCCTTCCCCTTGCGGCACTTCCACGATCCTCACCGGCGGATCCTGTCTCCCCATTTCTCTGGCTTCCCGCATCTCTAAGAACTCCGGGCAGGTGGCTGTCGCGTGACCTTCCTCCTGGTGGAAGTGACAAAAGGGCAACACCACCCTGCCTCCTCTTCCTTCTCCACCTCCCCTTCTCCCTGGTCCTCGGACTCCTCTCCTTCCTCCTCTTCCTCTGCCAACCTCCATTGCTTCTTGTGGCTGCGGGAAATGACCCCTCGGTCCCTGGCTCCATGCCTGCTGATCGAACCTCCTGGACTCCCGAGCGTTATCCCTTCCTTGAAGACCTCCTCCTCCTTGTCCCTGGGGGCGACCCTCCTGAGGCCTCCAACTCAACCGGTTGTTTGGCTCCCGAGCCCCCCATCCATGATGCTGCCCCTGTCCTCGGGGTTCTTCCCTCCTTCTCTCTTCTCTTTGTTCCCTCTGCTCTCTCGGCTCCCTCTGCTTCCCTGCCGCCGGCTCCTTCACATCGTCCTCTGCCAACCGGGTCAACTTCCTAGCGAAAGCCGGGTTGGCTCTTTCGAAATCAATCTCCTTTGCCGCCCTCTCCATTAGCTCCTCGAAGGAGAGGGGGGCACTCTCTTCAGCTCCATGCTAAAGAATCCTGGTCTCAGCCCCAGAGTAAAGGCGAGCATCAGCGCGTACCCTGGGACCTCCTGGACCAGGAGGATCTCTTCCTGAAACCGGTCAACGTAATGACCCAGCGTCTCATCCTGCTTCTGCCTCACCGCAAATAGGCACTCCGCCTCCTTCTTCCGCTTCTTCGACGTTGAGAACCTCAACAGAAAACCCATGCGCAGATCCTCAAAGCTGTATATTGAACTTGCCGACAACTGGTGGAACCAGTCCCGGGCCTTCTCCTTCAATGTAATGGCAAACAACCGACACTTGAAGGCATCCGTCATCTGCCTAATCGAAACCAAATCCTCGAACAACTGCACATGCTGCACCGGATCGTCCTTCCCTGAGTAATAAGACATGTCGGGCTCCCGGAACCCCTCAGGCACCGGGGCCGAGATGATGAGCTCGTTGAAAGGGCTCTCGCCGCCTGCCTGGCGAGAGGGCACGTCTCGCGGCCTCGGATGGCTTGCCCAATCCGCGGGACCGTGCCCAGGGAAGAGTTCTCGCACGGCCGCTTCCCTCTCGCCTATCTCTGTCGGAATCTCCTTTCCGGGGAGCTGGCCTGGGAAGAGTTCCCGCGCGGCCACGTCTCTCTCGCCAACTTCTACCGGGATCTCTTTCCCGGGGCGCTGCCCAGGGGCGTTCTCGCCCAAAAGCGGGATCGCCTCTACCAGAACCTGAGGTGTCGCCCACTCGCTCCTTGCCGAGAAGGCCAAGCTGATGTTCTGCAGGACCTCTCGCCTGAAATCGTCCAACATCTTCCTCGTTGCCTCCTCCCCTCGGGTGGGAGAACTCCCCGAGCAAGACCCTTCACCGTCGCCTCCAGTCATGGGACCAAACTCGAGGCTTTCTTGTGCCGGCTGCCTTCCACGCTCACCGCACCAGACTGTTGAAGCCAAATTTGACCTCAACGGGAGTTCAAAAACAGGGGTACAGCCTGCACCTACTTCTCTCAAGCCCCGCCCCTTAACTGGTTGCTAACGACTTAGGACTGACCCAAGGCCTCAGGGTCTCACCCAGCGAATATGGGATTGTACACGCACAACCGTAGTCATTTCTCCTCCACGAATAAAGAAATACTGAACATATGATTTGCCAACTCCCGAGTCTATGAATCCAAATACGGGAGAGAAGTCTTGTTCCCATCCCTTCAGATAACGACGACGATCAGGCAAAGAATTTCAAAGCTCCGGCAGACCCCAAGAATTTCGAGCATAGCCAAACAAAGTGTTTCCATGACGGCGATATATACGAATCTCAAAATCAAGCCAACTCTTGTTATAGATCTCCACACGACTGTCGCCATCAACACAAACTTCACACCAATCTCCGAACAACTTCAAAGAGAACTTTGAGTCATGCTCTCTAAAGAATGCAACCAGCCTCATAATGTGTGTCATCCCAAGAGGAGTAAATTGTGATATAAGGACGCCGCAAAACTTCAAAATATCAATAACCTCTCCGCACAGCGGGAATCGAAATACAGACTGCAGCATCGTTTTGTATATCGTCAACCAGCTCTTCGGGGAATTCTGAACTCTTTCCTCAGCGTGGGGGATCCTCACTTCAAGATCGGCAGGTAACTTGTATCTTTTTCTCCAGATAACGACTTGCTTATCGGTAAGAGTGGAGCGCAATCGCAATGAGCGAGCTTGCACATTGCGCTTCGAGACCTGAAAAACAAGGCAAGGATTAAGAAAGTTACACCAGGGGTGCTCAAAAGAGCCACCGCGCACGAGCAGTATTCCAAAAGCGCGCACAGAACGCACACCCGAGTACACACATGCACACCCACACGCACGCAGGTCGCGCGCACCATCGCGCACGACCGATAGCGCGCGCAGGGGGCACGCCCAAGTGCGTATGCATTACCACGCGCGCCCTGGTGCACGCGCGCTACCGCGTGCGCCCAGGTAACTGTACGCTACCACGCGCGCCCAGGAACGTGCGGGGGTGGGGGCTCGGTACCGCGCGCAACCAGGTTCGCGCGCGCGGGTGCAACCGTCCAGGTGCGCGCGCACTGCCGCGCGCGCCCAGGTGCGCATGCGGATACGCGCGCACCGCCTCGCGCACACCGCAGCACAAGAAGAAGCGTGTGAGGGCGCCCGATTCTGCAACGCACGCGCCTTCACCTCTGCACCTTCACCTTCGCACCATCGCACCTCCGACATCGCGCATCTCCACCTTTGCGCGTCTCGCCTCCGACCACATAACCTTGTTCGAAGCAATAAACAACGTACCTTGTTATGCGCACCGCCGCCAGCCGCTCCCGCAACAACCTCTCCATTACTTGCCACCATGATCGCCGGAAAAGAAGACATGAAAAAATCCTCGTTCTTCTCACGCTTCGATTCCAAGCACCGAGAATTCTGTGGGCATATGATGAGGCCCTCATAAATTTATAGAGAATTTGGGGTTGTAAATAGTCTTCTCCCCACCAACTTGATGAGATCATGGGTTTGACCGCCGCGTACGCGATCGCCACACAGGATCCTCGCACACCATCTGATCCTCCACCACGATCGGTCGTCGGCGCCGCCATCACCGGGGTCGAGCGGCCCGCGACCGGCTGGCCACGCCACAGGCACCGCCCGCAGGGGAGGTCGCACCCGGCCGAACCTCCCTGCAGTCGCCTCCCGCAATGGGACGGTCGTAGGATGCCGCCCGCAATGGGACGGCCGCGCACGGTTGGCCCTCTTCTTGTGGATGCGGGGCACTACCCCTCCCCGCAGCCACCTCCCGCGGCCGCGGAACGCCGCCTGGGCGAGGGTGGTCGCGTCCGGCCGCTCCTCCCCGCAGTCGCAGGGCGCCGCCCGCGCAAGAGCGGCCGCGCTCGTCCGCCCCTCCACGCGATTGCCTCCCGCAGTCGCAGGGCACCGCTCGTAAGGGGCAGCCGTGCCCGGCCACCCCGCTCCACAGCCATCTCCGCAGCCACGGAGCGTCGCCTGCAAGGGGCGGTCGCGCCCGGCCTCCCCTCCCCGCGGCCAGCTGCCCCGCCGGCTGCGGCTCCTCCTCTCCCCTCGTCGGCGACCGTCCGCCGGTGGGATGACCGCTCTTTCGTACCGGGCCCTCCCCGTCGTCTGATCATTCCACCGCGGATAACCACCCACTAACTGTCATGATTGGTGGGGGATTATCAGTAATTATAAAATGAGATGCATTTAGTGTAAATTATAAGCATAATATTCATCTAAAACTATATTAGATGTGGCCTGCAAATAATAATTATGAGTGATTATGGTGTGCGGATATCCGTGTAACTATCTCCTGGAGCCTATAAAAGGGCCCAGGACCCCCTATATTTCTAACGTTCTCCTCTCAGTCTTCTTCTTCCTCAGGTCGGAGCTCTGCCGGAATTCTCCTACGAGCCTCCTCCACAAGCCAGATCGCCAGAAAATTCGTCCAAGTCCACAACATTCGGAGGAAGAGGGCGCTCTGTGCGCGACTCTAGAGAGCCTCATACATGTGTGACATCACCCAAATCACCGCCAAGGCATCCTGACACGCTCCGCCACGAAATCTGCTCGCCAAGCAACGCCTGAGGACGCTCATCTCCATTCGAGCGTAGGAAAGAAATCAGCTTCGAATGTGGCAGTCTGTCGCCCAATGAGCATTGTACAATCTCTCCTCTCAAAGTTGTAATGAGCAACGGTTTGTCATCCTCGATTCTCCAAACACTCTGTAAACAGCCGCCAATAGTGAAGTTTGACCGGCACCATTCTGGTCACGTGTTTTTTTACCCATTTAAGGGATTTTACACGTTAAAATCGCATTGTGTGCTTCTGCTTATTCAGTGACTGTGTACACACTCGACCGCTCTACGGACTAAGGCGGCCTAGTTTAGTCCAGTCTACTAGAAGTGTTGAGTTGGTTGCAACAAAAGTGATGCTTATAAATTAGGTCATGTTGTCTCAAATATTTTGTAGTTAAACGTGCTCTTGTGATAGTAACTCTAAGATGAGTGATATCCTGAGAAGTACTCTAATATTAGTTAAACATTCCCTTATGAAAGAGGCCAAAATCATGCAACTCAACCGGTATAAGTTGAGTTGAACCAAAGCGGGCAATACATCTAATATTGTGGTTCGGGTAACAAATAGTATCAAAGTCAAACCTCCAATAATATGAAATCATAATGAGTGGTTCGAGGATGAACCCAGCGTAAACTTGTAGACTTGTAATATTTTGAATTCTATGAGAGAAATCCGATGAAGGCGGGCGTATCTTCGGGGGCAAAGAGATGCCTTTTTGAAACAGGTGGTGGAGTTATGCTAGAAACTCTATAGTTAAGCATGTTCCATTGAAAGTAATCCTAAAATAGATAACATTCAAAAAAGTACTCATCCTCCATATATGAAAAAATATAAAATTTTATAGCTTAGCTTAAAATGGGTTGGGTTGAACCAAAATGGGCTATTCTTCTAATATTATGAGTTGTTTTTTTATATTATGAGAGCAAGTTTTCTACAATAAAATATGTAGTTCAAAGACAAACCAAATCAAAGTTGATGGGTCAATAACATCCCAAATCCGATGAGGGTACAATATTTTTAGGCAAAGAAGCTCAGATAAAGACAACTTTTAATTTGCTTCTAGAATGTAAGTTTTCAACTCTTCTCATCTCACATAACCTATGGTATCTCTTGATTTGATGGAGTATTTAGAGAGAATGTTCATCCACATGTGCTTTATATCTCTTGGTCAGTATGGGAGGTCAGAAAAAGTTTTCCACTGTGAGTGTGGTAGAAAGGAACTCCATTTGCTTGCAAAAGCAATTTAAAGAAGTTTGTTGCCTTTACGAGAGTCTTTGTGGTGAACAAACATGTCATGCTAAATTTCTCCTAGGATGGGGGTTATAGTTTGCTCTTGATTTCCCAAGTTGGTCATGAAAAATGTGAAAATAAAGTTAAGATACAACTATTATGTGATAAGATTCTCATGATGCACTATAATGTGAAATGATGTCATGGGTATGTAGAAATGACATTAAATTTCAGGACAATAATATAAAATTGCTTAAATTAAACAAAATTATGATTTTTTCACTCAAAAAAAACTCTAAGACGACATAAACCATGCCCTAGAGCTCTAATACCCCTTGACCTAGAAGCCTGTCAAGACATGTCTTCACTAGAGCAGACTTTGTGACTTTTGGGGATCTTTTGTTTTTTCTTTGAGCCGTGAAACCTAGAGAAAGACATTTGACAAACTTTTAGGATGCATGATTCAAAATGAAGGAATGAGATGAATTACATATCAAAATTGGATAAAAAATTATTGGACTTGAGTAATAGTTTAAACCCTCAAATATCAGAGCGATGCCTTTAAATTAGGTGACGTTGTCTCAAAAACTTTGTAATTAAACATGCTATTGTAAGAGAAGCTCTAAGATAAGTGACTTCCTGAGAAGTACTCATAAGCCCACTTGTGAAAGAGGCCAAAATAATGTGGTTCAACTAGTATAAGTTGAGTCAAACCAAAGTGGACACTACAACTGATTGTGGGTCGGGTGACAAATAGTATCAAAGTCAAACCTTCCATAATATGAAATTATGATGTGCAGTTCGAGGCTGAACCCATTGTAAACCGATAGACATATAATATTTTGAAGGCTATGAGAGAAATCCGATGCGAAAGTATCATCAGGGAAAAAGAGACACCTTTTTGAAAAAGTGGAAGGTATGCTAGAAACTCTATAGTTAAGGCTCCGTTTGTTTCGGCGTTTTCGCCGGGATTTTGGAGCAAACGCCGCCGGACGGCGGGTAAACAAACAGAACGCCGGCGGCGTTTGCTCCGTTTGCACCTGCCGTAAGAAGAAAAAGCCCCTCAAACGCCGCTTTTCCAACCCCGCCTCCCCCCCTCCGGTTCCAACTCTCTATTTCGACCCGCCGGAAGCAAATGTCACCGCCGTACCAAATAACCCCTAAGTATGTTCCATTGAAAGTAATCCCGAAATAGATGACATTCTATAAAGTACTCATCTGCCATATATGGAAAAGCATAAAATTATATAGCTTAGCTTAAAATGGGTTGGGTTGAACCAAAACAGACTATTATAAAGATATTGTGAGAGTTTTATTGAGTATCATAGCAAGTTTTCTACAATACAATGTGTACTTGAAAGACAAACCAAATCGAAGTTTGAGGGCCAATAGCATCCCAAATCTAATGAGGGTATAGTGTCTTTAGGAATAGAAGCAGATAAAGACAACTCTTAATATGCTTCTAGAATGATAGGCTTTCAAAAATTCTGAAATGATGACCCACTAAGATTTACTCGTCTGTCACTTATTAAAAAACTATTTTTGAACTATATTTCCATCTCCCTAACATAAAATCACAAAGTATTATTTATACTTTCTTTCTCTCTCTCTTCAACTCATAAAACAAACAACCAAAATCTCAACTTCCCTCAATGTCTACAGAAATGGTTGAAACCCGAGCTACCAGATTAATTCTCTCACACAGACATACAAACTCCCCTAAAACCAGAAGTGGAATAAAGGGTGTCAAATCTGCTCTATACTCTTTGGATGACCTCCTTAAATAGGAATAAAATCTCTTCATTAATTTTAGGTAAATGCCAATAAATGAGCATTAAAATTAGAAGAAATATATATATATCCTACCGATTCCCACATGAGGAGCCCAAGAAATGCCCCCATCCCCGAGGTTGATCTATGCCTCCATCAATGCAAAGCTGATTGATTATAAAAAAGAGAGATGCTAATCCACACACCTAAAACCGCAAAATGCACAACAAAGATCATTCTAAAAATACTCATTTTTCTTCCCCTCTATTCCCTCTGCTAGCATGCAACACCCCCACTCGTGATGCCCCATCAAGCGAGCAATGCCCATAACTCGTTCCCTCACGATTCTCCATCATGTTATTTTCAAAAAGAATCTCGGGCTCCTTAGACCCAGCCGAAATTGCGGGCTTCCAACTGCATTATATTTGAGATGCCCGTCAAGCAGAATGGGTTTATAATGACTTAATTGTCTTGTTTAGAATACAACCTGAATCATATTAGAAGCTTGAATACATGATTACACTTATTTAGATATATAATCAATAATCTAATGGTCTATAAGGTATTATAACCTAGGATTTGGGGGACATGCAAATTCATTTCTCTATAAAAAGTCCTATAAAATTTAAACAATAAAAAAGTAGAAAATCTGTTACAACCTAGATAATTAGATCTTTGATTATGCATATTATAATTCATTGTTTATATTTAATCATCTAAATAATTGGTTTATCACTACCTTCAGAGTAGTTCTACACTACGTTCGTTTGGAGCAACGTTTTTTGCTACGGTCCGTTCGGACAAAAATTTTGCCGCAAGGTATCTCTGTTTGGTACAACAAATGTTGTGACTACAACTTCAAAAAAAGGAACTCATTTTGAACCAAAATGAGGACACGGTTCCAAAGGTCTTCACAAACAAAAGTTCAAAACCACTGCTTTCACAACCGCTACCACCACGTCAAACTCTTTTTGAACAAATTAAAGAAATTCAACAGTATGAATAATGTTGGTGGATAATGATGCCCTATCAGAGTAACTATGACAATAAAGCTCCATTTGGAAAAGAATCCATTGCTTCAAAAAGAAATTCATCATTTAGGGCATCATACTGAATAACATGAAATAAATAAAAAGACATTAGAAGAAACATTTACCCAAAAAACAAAACGGTACTGTCACGATAAAGCAATTGTGGCAGTTTATGTTTGACCACACTTTTATTTTGTCTATTAGTGTTATTGTTTTGTGCCCATTGTCGTAAGCCCAAATGGGGGAGTATTTGTGTTTTTAAATAGGGCCCGGTTGGACCTAATGGACAAGCAAGAAAATTAGGAGTGAATTTCCTCTCTCTCTTATTTCCTCTCCTTCCTCTCTCTCTCTAAGTCACGAACAGAACTGTGTTTGCCATAGCCGCCTCCCGCGCGGAACAAAAACCCCGATCGACGCCGTCGCTCCTCCCTCCGCCATTGCTCCTCCGCCGACTACTCGGTCCAAGGGGAAGGCACACAACAAACTGATATCAGAGCCACCCCTCCCCGATGCGACTTCCGTTCACTCGATTCCGGCTGTTCCGCACCGATCGGGCACCGCTCGCCCGATTCCACTCGATTTCGGCCGATCCTCCGCCATTTCTGCATTCAACGGACCATCCGCTCCGGAACACCATTCCAACTTTGCGACGACAACTTCACTGAACCGTACGCTCGCCAATTCGTCTCCCACCCCTACGGCTACTTCCCCGCCGCACCGCACGTGCGCCGACTCGGCTGCCAACCCCGAGGGCCTTGCTTCTTGGTATTATGTGGCTACCATCCTCCCTTCCAGCACCACCGCCGCAGCGTCGTGACCCTCCTCCGTCAGCCTACTTTTGACACCGCCAACCATTTGTCCAACCCTACCACCGATGGTCGATAGTGCTCCCTCACTCGTTGAGATCATGGTCCTCTTCCAAACCATGCTTGCGACGCAGAATGCCAACATGGATGTCCTCAACGCGCGCCTGGACGCCTTACAAGAGTTGTCGTCTTCCTTGTCCTTGCCTGCAGCCGACCACCCTTCGGCGAGCCGCGTGGACTCCGCCGCTCTTACGGACGCGGAATACCCAACCTATGCACAAACTCTCCGGATGGATTATCCCATCTACGAGGGCCGCGAAGATCCTCTACCTTGCCTTACTCGTTGTGATATTTTCTTCACCACTCAGCGCACGCCAGAAGAAGACTATGTCGGCATTGCCTCTTTCCATTTACTTGGCCCAGCGCAACTGTGGTTCACTCAACTTCTGCGGGAACACCCCAACATTTTGTGGGCAAAGTTCAGTTTGGCCTGCACTCAAAGATTTGGTCTTGCTCTCCAGGGAAACTCATTCGGCGATCTTGTGAACCTTAAACAGTACGGCTCCATCGACTCCAACCTCGAACAATTTCAGATTCTACTATCCAGAGCAACATCCGTCCTACCGGAGCAACAAGTTCCACTCTTCATCGCTGGCCTCCACGAGCGCTTACCTTGGGATGTGGAATTCCTTCTGCCACGTGACCTCAACGCAGCAATGAGCCTCGCTAGGGCCTGTGAACGGCGACTACTTCTCGATCCTCCACCTTTGGGATGTCGCGACCATCAGGGCACTTACTCTCCAGCCAGCTTGCCTGACAAGGCTCCTTTCTGGGATGCTACACTGCGGCATACGGTTCGCCGCTGTTTGTCCCGCACCGAGATGGATGAGCGTCGTTAAAAAGGCATGTGGTACAATTGCGATGACCAGTTCACCCCGGGCCATCAATGCAAACGTTTATTTTGGCTCGAAGTAGATGATCCTCCTGATGATGTTGCGACCAGTGGCGTGGACGCTGCAAGACCCTTTGACCAGCTTGAGGACAAGTTGTCTTCGGACGGGGACGGCGATGTTATGTGGCGTGACGACATCAGTTATCTTCTTTGTATTTTTAATTATGTATATGTTATTTTGTTTATTAGTGTTATTGTTTTGTGTCCATTGTCGTAAGCCCAAATGGGGGGCGCATTTGTGTTTTTAAATAGGCCCCGGTTGGACCTAATGGACAAGCAAGAAAATTAGGAGTGAATTTCCTCTCTCTCTCTTATTTCCTCTCCTTCCTCTCTCTCTCTAAGTCACGGACAGAACCGTGTTCGCCCTAGCCGCCTCCCGCGCGGAACGAAAGCCCCGATCGACGTCGTCGCTCCTCCCTCCGCCATTTCTCCTCCGCCAACTACTCGGTCCAAGGGGAAGGCACACAACAGTGTTTTTCATGGTGCATTCACATCTGCTACTGCCCTACCAAAAGAAGCCTATGAAAAACATGATGCAGAGCAACTCAATGGGAGTAACCCTATGACGCAAAGCTCTGTATACATAACATGGAGAACGGTGTAAGTAATAGCAAAATAAAACTTTAAGCATCAATGTACAAAACTTCGAATAAAGGAGATGAATCAAAATAGCCTAAATTGTCCTCAAAGATAACAAATCGACATAAAAAATCATGTATGTTGAAGATAAAAGAGGAACAAATAAAAATGAAGAAAGTCTATTACATCAGAGAAATGAAAAGGGCAAAATTCACAAATGCAGATCAAACAGCAAGCATAATTTACTGAGGAAGAAATAAAGATGCAATAAGTAACGGGAGAGTTGAGAAGCCTTACAAGGAAAAAGGCACATAAACTAGAGAGCGGAGAAAACTAAGGCTATCAAAAATACCCTTTGTGCAAAGCAAAAAACTAAGGTTCGTTGATGGGAAACTGCCTCAACATGAAGACGAACGCTAGAAATGGAAGATTAGTATGACGTGAAATCCATGATCATGGAATCGATCTTCAATTTGTTTGATCCCACCTTGAGATCTAGCCTATCATACATGGAATGTGCGAAAAATCCTTGGGAGGATGATGAAGAGATTTTTCATAGGGAATGATAAACAAAATCGTCAACTGAAAAATGACGTCAACCATAAACAATAAGGTCAAACAGTTACGAGTTGTTATGGAAAATTAAAGACAATGGTGCGGGAAAGTTGCAAATACACAGAATCATGTATGCATCTACTCAAGGATGTTCATGTGGGGCTGCAAAATTGGGACAATTCGGTTCAATATCCGAAGCATGATTCCTACCCAACTTGAATCAGGCTCTTCCATGATGTTAACTTGAGAATGTCATGGGAGTATGGCCAAGATAAAACACAAGGTTGTAAGCTTCGTAGCGCAAACAAGGTTCTATTATTGACATCCAATCAAAGAGAAAATGAAGTTCGGAAGTTGTAGTCATTATCGCAAACATGGGCATGACACCACAAATTGTTTCCACCTTGTCGACTACACTGACCGGTGGGAAGAAAGATCATGAGCTATGAGCAAAGGGCAATCCAACGAAGGTCGTGGGGCTGAATGTGGGTGCGAAACATGACTGATTCCCAATCTGTGAATGGGCAACCTTGGGAAACTTGTTCAACAATTAGGTGACTAAACCAAGAGGAAATGAGCACTTGACCCATAAGTCGAAGGGGGCAAATTGGATATTTGATACGAAGCATCTCATTGTATGACGAGAACTCTTGATTTACTATGCAATGTTCGAAAGATGACTAGTCGCCCAGTTGATCTTCCTAATGGAGACTCCACATAGGTTGTAAAGGAAGATCTTTTCTTTTATCACATTTCATGTTTTTTGCATCAAAACTAACCTGCAATTTAATTTATGTGTGCCTAACCTGCAATTTAATTTATGTGTGCCTAACCTGCAATTTAATTTATGTGTGCCTAACCTGCAATTTAATTTATGTGTGCCTAACTTGCAATTTAATTTATGTGTGTCAGCTTCTTGTGGAATCAAATTATTTTGTGCATTTAAACGAAAAATCTTGTGTTATTCAAAACCGCACTTTCAGGACCCTGATCGGAGAAGGTGAACTGAGAGAAAGGCTATACTAATTGAGGGGACAATTCCAACTACTCGACTTCATTTGAGTAGTGTAGGCAAATCCAGAAACTTGTGGCATCTCAGATTGGAACATTTTTCAAGTCCTAAAAAAAAAGAATGATGAGAAAAATAAAATCATGATGAATATAAATAGTGATGTTTGTTTTAGGGCAAAACAATGTGGTGCACATTTCTTTCGGGTAACAGTAAACTGATGATATTATTGATTTGATTTATTGTGATTAGTGGGAACCATACCGTGTATCATGTATGTGCACCATGTGGTGCTCATTCTTGTCACAGCATCAAGGCGAACCAAGGCGAGTGTCGGCAAGGCGTACGCCTAGGCGACAATAAGGCAAGCAAGTCGCAAGACGACAACTAAATATATAAAAAAAAAACTAATGCAGACTATAGACAGCGGTTTTTATATAAACTGTTGTCTATTCTAGGGTTCAGGGTAGAATAGACAACGGATTATGTAAAAACCACTGTCTATACTCGAATAGACGGCGATTTTTATATAAACCGCTGTCTATTTTAGGGTTCAAGGTAGAATAGAAAGCGGTTTATATAAAAACCGTTGTCTATTCGAGTATAGACAGCGATTTTTACATAAACAACTGTCTATTTCCATATTTTTTTTTTAAAAAGGCGCACAACGCCTTGTTTGCAATTGGACGCCGGGACGACTAGGCGAAGCCATGACAAGAATGGTGGTGCCATATTTTTTCTTGCCATCATTGATGATTATTCTCCTATAATGTAAGTATATTTGTTAACTGCAAGGAGTGAAGTAGCCCAAACTTTTAAAAAAATTTGCCATGACTGAACGACAGCTTACAATAACAACTCTCAATCCTTTATCCCACTATAGTGGGTCGGATATATGGATCCTTTGTCTCCATTGTGCCTTCTCTTTATTCATAATCTCACTAATGCTTAAGTACTTCATGTTTTTCCTTATAGTTTCATTCCAAGTCTTTATCGGTCTACCCCTCCCAATAGGTGCCTCTAACGGCCTCCTTTGTACGCCAAACAGGTGTCACTCTTGTCTTATTCTTGGTAAATTCATTCCAAATTTTATTCAATCTTGTGTGTTCGCACATCCACCTACGCATTCTCATCTTCGTAACTCCCATTTTTTGCTCATGTACACAATTCACTGCCCAACACTCAGAACCATAGAGCATCGTTGGTTTAATTGCAATACAGTAAAATTTGTCTTTAAGTTTTAATGGAATTTTACGATCACATAAGATTCCTGATGCGCCTCTCCACTTCAACCAACTTGGTTGGATTCTATGAATCACATCTTTATCAACACCTATATCCTTTTGAATTATTAATCCAAGATATTTAAAAACTCACTACAGAAAATATCTTGATCACCCAACTTAAACTAAACGGCTGTTTAATAAGTTAAAATTGTAAGGAGTGACAATGAAACTGGATTTATATGTTTGAAACACAATCTTGATGAGTATGGAATGTTGCACCAGACCTCTTGTACAAGAACACCCCAACAAAACGAACGTGCAGAAGAAAGCGTCGTCATTCTTTATGTGGCACCTGCACTAAGATTTCAAGTGCATAATCTAATAGATTTTGGGGGTGAGTGTGTCTTGACAACAAATTATTCAATAAATCGTACCCCCTCTGTGAATTTGGGTGGCATGACTCCATATGAAATGCATGTCGGTATTGTTCATTTTGGTTACTCATGTTATGTGCATATTTAGCTACCTAACAAAGATTAATTTGCGAGTCATAGTAGGAAGTGCATATTTGTGGGCTATCCCTATGAGAAAGAGAGATGGAGGTTATAAGACATAGAAAATGGTGAATACTTCATCTATATGGATGTCCTATTTGTGGAAATCAAATTTTTGAATGTTAAACTCTCAAATACTCACCTAAATAACTCTAAAAGGATGTTATTGATAACAATTTTGAATTGGTTGAAGTAATAGATCATAATGAGAATATTTCACTTGTAATGATGGGGATCCCATTCAGATGGGTTAAGAAACTATTGATATTGATATGAAAGCAACGTTGTGTGCGGATACTGAGGAAGTTGGTTTGGGCGTGGGAATCAGGATAGCAACCACCGACACGTTTGAAGAATCATGTCACCAATAATGCCAAATGTATAGCCCCTTTTTTCTAGTTGGTTTGTCCAATTATGGTCCTCTAGTATGCCTTATCCTTTGACATAGCATGCGAAATGCAATGACTTTTCTTCACGATAGAGTTTTTTGGAGAGCCATTATAGTCGGGGATGAGCCCACACATTTTTCAGAAGTCACTTTGGTAAATTATTTACATAGGTTTATGTTAGAGAAGCCCACTTAACTAGGGTCATTTAGCTTCTTTTGTTGTTCTCTCTCTCTCCTCTTTAGTCTCACATTGTGTATAGGACCTTGCTCTCTCTTTCTCTCATCTATATATTTGTACTCATTCTTTGTATTCAATACAAGTGAACATATTTACAAGGTTGCTTTTCCACTTCTCTACATGATATCAGAGCCCTCGGTCCTCAGCCTGCGGTTAACCCACTTCTAACCGCCCTCCTTCCTCTCCGATCGGCGTTCGCCTGCTTTACCGCCTACCCGCCCGGCTATCTCTGCGGACTGCCCTTTCTGTCCGCTTCTCGCTCTTCCCGCTCGGTCTCTGGCGGTCTGCTTCTCTCTGTCCGCTTCGCCTCTCTTCTCCCCTCTCCCCTCCGTAGTTTCACCTCTCCCCTCCCGCCTCTTATAGCATTCCTGTGGGGCCCACCTCTTTCTCTCTTCTCGCGCGGTCTCCCTTGTGCTATCCGCGCGGTCTCTTTCCGCCGAGTTCGTCCTGTTGCTCGCTGCGGCCTCTCTCCTTCCGCTTGAGTGTTCCGTACTAGCGGTTTTCTTCTCTTTGCCCGCTCGTGGCCTCCGTCTCTGACTGCTGTTAGGATCAGCCTGACCGTGCGGACTGTTCTCTCCCGCATTTTGGTCGCGGTCCTCTCCTCCCCTCCGCGCGGATTGGTCTCTGTCCGCCGGCTTCCTATCCGCCTCTGGTCGCGGCCACTTGCCGCTGGTGTCTTTACATCCTGACCGGGCGGTCTTCGTTCTAGTCGCGCGGACTTTCTCTTCCCCTCCTATCCGTGCGGTCTCGTCTCTATCCGCCGGCTTTCTATCCGCCTCTGGTCGCGGCCTCCTGCCGCTGGTGTCTTTACATCGTGACCGGGCGGTCTCCGTTCTAGTCGCGCGGATTGGTCTCTGTCCGCCGGCTTTCTATCCGCCTCTGGTCGCGGCCTCCTGCCGCTAGTGTATTTACATCGTGACCGGGCGGTCTCCGTTCTTCTCGCACGGACTGTCCACATCGTGATCGGGCGGTCTCTGTTCTGGTCGCGCGGACTCCTCTGTTGTTGGTCTGCTTCCTAGCCGCCTCTCCTCCATGGGTTCTTCTGCTGATTCAACTAGCACGGCGGTTCCTCCTCCTGACCGTCCGGCCTCTATTCCAGAAATACGGGATGAACTCTGTATCACTACTATCTCTCTGGTCGGCAAGAAGAATTTTGTCGAATGGGCGCATTCTGTTCGCCGGGTCCTGCAATCCAAGGGGTTTCTTCATCACTTGACCCAGGTGGTTACCGGTACTCCGACTGACGAGTGGTTACGCAATAATGGTCGTGTGCAAACATGGATTCTTAATTCCCTTGATAGCGAATCCTATCGCCTAGCCATGTACCATGAGACGGCCAAAGGCATGTGGGATGAACTTCATACCCTTTACTCCGGAAAAGATAGTCTCCACCATTTGTATGACATAATCACTGCTCTCCAGGCCCTTGATAGCAGTAGTGCGACCGATCTGACTTGGGAGTAAAACTTCCTTCATCTGTTGTTCTCTTTTGTGATAGTCAAGCGGCCATACACATAGCGAAGAATCCGGTGTTTCACGAGCGTACGAAACATATCGAGGTCGACTGTCACTTCATACGAGAAAAAGTTCAAATGAAGAAACTTGAGTTATAACATGTTCCAGGCACTGATCAAGTTGCTGATATTCTCACGAAGGCCCTATCAAGCACTTTGTTCTACCAGTGTTTGTCCAAGCTGGGTGCATATGATCTATACGCTTCAGCTTGCGGGAGAGTGTTAGAGAAGCCGACTTAACTAGGCCCATTTAGCTTCTTTTGTTGTTCTCTCTCTCTCCTCTTTAGTCTCACATTGTGTATAGGACCTTGCTCTCTCTTTCTCTCATCTATATATTTGTACTCATTCTTTGTATTCAATACAAGTGAACATATTTACAAGATTGCTTTTCCACTTCTCTACAGTTTACAAGACCAAGTATAACTCTAATGGGATTGCTAAAAAGCACAGTGTGTTTGGCCATAATAGGAAATAGACAAAGTAGAGATTGGATTAAAATGAGACATTTGCGCCTGTCACGAAGATGGTCATTGTTCGAACAATCTTAACGGTTAACGCTACCAAGAATTGGTAATTGCATCAAATGGATGTTCACAATGCATTCCTCTACAGTGATCCAACAGAAGAGGTCTATATGAAATTACCTTCTAGGGTGTTACCCTATAGTTCTAGTAAGGTTTGGCAGCTTCACAAATCTCCTTAAAGCTTAAATCAGGCTCACTGATGCTGGTTTGCAAAATTTGTCATTGCGCTTAAGACATGATGGTCTTACTATGATTATTCACATGGGATTCGTCTTGCATATATTGTTGTATGTCGATGACCTAATAATCAAGGGGAATGATGCAGGGCCATACATAGGAGTTATTTGAATGACTGCTTTCATATGAAACAATTGAGGATTTTGAAATACTTTCTTGAAATCTAAGTGTCACATAGTTCAAGGGATGTTTTTTATATCAACTTAAATATCTGTTGGGCATCATTACGGAGGTTGGCTTATTGGGTAGTCGGCTTGCTCAAGCCTTTACGCTTGAACAGAATCAAAACTTGGTACTATTTAACTAACCATGTGTTTCATAAGCGAACTACGCACATTGACATTGTTTGTCACTTTGTCCGGAATGAGGTCCACGCGAGGCCTATCGCTATTGCATATGTGCACTCATCCAAAAAACTTGTAGACATTTATCAAAGCACTGAGCAAGAAACAATTTGATCATCTTCTTCGCAAGTTGGGCAATCAAAATCTCCGTGCACCAAGTTGAGGGCATAATACTGTGTTGATAGTTTAGACAAAAATAGTTTCCTTTATATGTGTGTATAGTTTAGACAAAAGAGTTTCTTCTATATATTTATTCTTTTGATGTACAATAATTGATGTGGCCATTTATGTAGCCCAATAGGTGTATGATATGTCGTAATGGGTGTTTAAGCAAGAAAACATAGAAACTAATTTCCTAGCCGCATGGAATTTTTTGTTCTTATCTTCTTGCAACCTCTGTTTTTTGTAAAGGTAGATATACTGAAATCCTTTTCTCAAAAATTGAGCATATTTACCAGGAATTTAGAAAAAGGAGTCAAACCAAGCATCTGTCCATTTAGTACTAATAAGACTTTTTTAACAAGACACCATCAGGTATTTTAGGTACGCATTGCTCTATACATCAGAACCTCTAAAGACTTCAATGCAAGGTGTATATCGATGAAATGAGTTTACATAATTCAACATAATTGTTCCTCCTTCCATTTTCTCAAAACAATGGCAGGTTCCTGGTCAATATTCTCCTTGAGTCCTTTCTGACCTTCTCTCTTTTATCCTACATGCTCTCTTTCTACAACTACACATCTCACAGTTTAGTCAAACCTTACTCAAGCCTTCAAGGAGAATGCACCTCTATTGCAACAAGTTCGAACACTCGAGGACTTTTTTTGAAGAATTGAAGCATAACATACAAAATAAAAAGTATTAGAACTTATGCTGAATACCACTGTAGACAATTGACACTAAAAAGCAAACAAAACCTTCAGTAATTTCAATAAGTAGAATATTTATAAACAAAATAAATAATAACCATAGAAAATTAGAACAAAAAGACAAAAAGGTATTGGCTTAGCACAAAATCTACTATATATACCCCAGAAAGCAGTCTACATAAAAATATTTCATCCATAGAGATCAAAGGCATAAAGAGGCTGAAATCAGTGGAACACAATATATATCTCAAAAGCACAAAACCCTAAATATCAAAAGGCTTCGTAGAATCTCATTGTCAGAGTAACTATAACGTCAGCCTCATTGATATTCATCAATAGCCTCAAAAATTTACTCATCAATCAGAGATAGATTGGGCACAAACCAAAAAAGTAAACTTCCAATGAACAAAGTTAGGGTGCATTCGTGGGAATTGATTTTGGTACACTCAATTCCAATATTTGTGTTTGTTTATTATTTTTGTAGGATGGATTGGGTCCATCGGTTTTGAGAGAAAGGAATTGGGTCAATACCAATATTTTGTTCGGTTGGGCCTTTTTCTTGACAAAATTGATTTTCACCCAAAACCCATAGGTTTTTGGGCCTTTAGAAATTAGGCTATCCACAAAACCGACAAAATTTTGTCGATTTTGCAACACGTACAAATGAGACCATTAGAGGCACATGTTCGGCGTTGTGAGAGTCTAGTCACTAGGCATGTTAAACGAGGGAGGGGTAGACCAATAAAGACTTGAAATGAAACTACAACGAAAGACATGATGTACTTAGGTATTAGTGAGATTATGACAAAATATAGGGCACAATGGCAACAAAGGATTCATATAGCTGATCCCACTATAATGGGATAAAGGCTTGAGTGTTGTTGTTGTAACTATAGCAAAAGAAAACGACGAAGTAGATGACGAGCATGACGGAGGAGCTTGACGCGAAACGAAGAAAAAAATGACCTAATTTGTCCACTTTCACCCAAAACGAAGAAGACGAGCTTGACGCGCATGGCGCCGGAGCTTGACGCGCATGGCGCCGGAGCTTGACGCGCATGGCGCCGGAGCTTGACGCGCATGGCGCCGGAGCTTGACGCGCATGGCGCCGGAGCTTGACGCGCATGGCGCCGGAGCTTGACGTGCATGGCGCCGGAGCTTGACGCGCATGGCGCCGGAGCTTGACGCGCATGGCGCCGGAGCTTGACGCGCATGGCGCCGGAGCTTGACGCGCATGGCGCCAAAGCTTGACGCGCATGGCGCCAAAGCTTGACGTGAAACAACGAAGACGAGTTTGACGTTGGAGCTTGATGCGAAACGAACGCTGGATTTGGAGACCGGAGCGTGACGCGAAACGAACGCTAGATTTGGAAAAGCTTGATGTCGGGGAAGCAATACAAATGGGAGGCAATCAATGGAGATCTGGAGACCGGGAGTTCCATTACCCAATGATTATCGTGCAAATCCAGATGCTTCGCTCAATGAAGAAGATGAACAGGAGATCTCCCCCCCCCCAAAAAATCAATTTTGAAATTTTTTCCATCTCAAAACTTTCTCCAAACGAACAAAAAAGGATTTTTTGGCCCATTTTCAAAACCCATGAATATTTGGTTTTGGACAAAACCAATTCCATCCATCTAAATCCGTCAAACGAACGCACCCTTAAGATAACTCAAAAGGTAGGTCACATCATTAAAAAATAACCAAGAAATAAAATTGAAGGGAATGATAAACCCTATCAGAGTAACTATGACAAAGGAGCTCCATGTGGATAATAATCCATAGCTTCTAAAAGAAAAAATCCTCATTTAGGGTATACTCCAAAAAACACAAAATAGAATGAAGAAAATGAGACATAAGCACAGTAGATACTAACAATGGAGGTAAAAACAAAAAATATTCAAAAAAGTATAGTGTAACTGCTCGTTATGCCTAAAAGTAGAAAAAAATTAAGTTGTTTCTTGGCAATCAAATTTGAATTGAAAATTCTTTTTTGAAGGCATGTTTATGCTAAATTAAGCAGCTAGTGATACCAATAATATGACACATAAAAGTGAAAATGAATCATTTTAACCTAAATTATAAAAAAAAGATCCTGAAGACAATCTATGTGGTGCATTTAGACCAAAAACAAAAGTGGATATTGTTTGCGATCAACTAAAATACAAATAAAAGCTCTCTTAATACGAGTGTGGCCCCCTAATTAGCTTCTTGAATGATAAACATGTGAAAAAAAATTCCTGATGTTGAATCCGTCTTTAACAAGGGAGGAAGAGTTGGACGCCTTCTGTCCATAATAGAGAACTAAAGATACCACAGTTGATGAGTAAAAGTTATTAAGCAATAAAATAATATTAAGTATGGGAATCACTTCCCTTGATTATCTTTATTTATTTTACTGTAAATTGTGTACAACATTGGGCCTTGTCAAGAAGTCAGTATAAAAGAGCTCAACCCATCTAAGAACCCTGAGGTCCATGGAGAAATGACAATAGGTGGACTTGATGGATAGGGGACACTTCAATCAACTTTATTGAGGAGATGTTTGTCCATTCAGGTAAAAAATATGCAAAGAGTTATCCAACAAGATAGGTCACACTTGAAGTTTAAAAAAAAGTAACTTGGGGTCTAGTGACTCTCTCCCCTTCTAAACCACCTTTGAATGCATTTCCCTCTTAAAATGTTCATTTGGAGGGCAATTTGGCAATTTGACTGGTGTCAATCTCAAGAGCATATTTATCCACAAATTTTTTGGTCGTTTAAGTATGTTCCTATTGTGGATTCAAGTTGGGGTGTCACATACCGATATCGCGCAAGACCCCGCAAGAGATGATTCCGCGATAGTAGAATTTTTATGCTCTTTTAACTTTGTGTCTTGTTATCATAGTATTTTTATTTTGGACCTCATGTGATGTTGAGCCCAATGAGGGGGGATTTTGGGGAAAACATAATGTTGTTTGCATTTGCACCCACACGGATATAAGAGTCATTAAGCACCATTTTTCTCTGTTGCGGTGTTTAAAAATCCAAATGCTATTTTTTCCTGTTTGCATAACCTCTATTTAGAACTCACCAATCCCCCCCAAAATACCGTTCTATGCTTAATTCCATCTGCATGGAGGAGGAAATGTTCAAGAGTACCCCTTTATCTCCATCTCCAATAGTCACCGCCCTCCCAAACAGGCTCTACACAAAAAAAACCTACAAAATAATATTGGCTATGCATAGTGACAGCTTAATTCTTTAGTAGTCCCCATTCACCAAAAAAACTGTTTGCAGAAAATGTTAAACTATTTCAGTAAAGAACTTGCCGAAAAAACACTAAATAAAAGGGAAAAGGTGCAAAAACAATTCTCTATTTTGATTTGGGTGGGCATGAGTCATCAATTTAACAGGAAATCAAATAGGAAAAAGACATTGTATCATGATATATATTTGGCAACAATTATAAATCAGTCCCCAAAATTGGGAAATTTTTTAAAATGGTCCATAAATTATTTTAGGCCGAAATTGGTCCATAACTTATATAAGCTTTATGAAATCAATCCCTCTAACAGATTTCATCATTTTTTCCACAGATACTTTGCTGACTAGATATCACAAAAAGCATTTTATATTTTAAAATATATATATTTAAACCAGACAACAATTTGCCAAAAAACTTTACATTAGAAGAAGAAGCCCCATAGAAGTTCCTCCACCGATGACCACCCAAACCTTGGATTGTCGTCCGCTTCCTCTCCGACAACATGTTCAAGATTCGTACGGTTTAGACTGCCTCTTCTTCTCATATGGATGATCTTTATCTTCCTCTTGAGCTCGGCAGGGCATAGGCTTGTCTGATAAATGGAATTACTGAGAAGCAGCTTCTATTTGTTTGATTCTTTGAATGTTAGAGAAGGTTTTATGCATTTGAAGTCTTCTCCACGCCTCTTCTTTTCTCAATTTTTTTTGTAACCCTAATCTCCTTTCTCACTACTTCATTCTTAGTTCGTGAATATGGTTTTGTTGACTACTAATGACCTTGAAGCATTGTTTGGATATGATGTCTTCTATGAGGGAATTCATTAATGAGTTGATAGCATGTGATTTCTTTGTAATGTCGAATTTGGTCAGTTGGAAAGTTGTGTCCTTAGATAAATATGTAATCTTAACTTCTATTATATTATCTGTGAATGCAAAAAGGAGTCGGTAGGCTAAGAGAACAGGGGGTTCATCTCTTTCTTCTGATTTCAATAAAATATCTCATTTATAAGAAAATGTTTTCAAACTCTGGTAAGATATCCACTCCTTTGATCCTCTAATTTCTACTTACTTTCTGACTAAATCTTACCATTTTCTAAATACTTTCATTCATAGTAACACATGTTAGAGTAACTAACAGGTTATGCTACGGGAAAGGGAGCAGGTAGTGCAAATCAAGTTAGGTGAAAATTGAAGTCTTGGAATAGAAAATGTCTTTGCTACCGGAGATGAAGCGGACGGCAAGATCAGGACAGTCGTTGGAAAAGGAACTTCTATTTTGTCAGATGGTTTGTCAGGTTGAGAATTTGTTAACATAAAATGTTTATTAGATATCCATTCAGCAGATAAATCTGTGAAAAAATGGATGAAATATGTTTGGGTGATTTCATAAAGTAGATACAAAATAAAGAGCGATTTAAGTCAAAATAATAATATTGACTTTTTTCAAAAACAATACCAACTTGAGGGACAGATTTAAGATTATTGCCTAGATATTTACCATTAAATCAATGCAGATCAGCTTCCTGCAAAACCGTAAGATGTAACCTGGGCACCTAATAATATCTCCAACAATTTCAGAAATAATAGAATGAACAATGAGCTACATGGCGTCCAATGATGTGAAAGGAATATCAGGTAATGGTATCACCTTTCTAACAAATTTTGATGGCATTGGTCATGATTTAGCGCGGTGATATAACAAATTGAACAGCCCCTCAATAGATTTGAAATGAAATAGCAATGGAGAGAGTGAGAATGTCATATGGCACTTTTGAACCTCGTAACTACTTCGGAGGACGAGAGATCAGCTGTTATGTGGCGTGCTCGCGCCGTTTATCTTTATTTCTGCGTCTTTTATTTTTGTGTATTTGACCCATTGTCTAAGCCTAAATGGGGGGCACAAATTGGAACCTATTTATATGCTATGTATGTGACCTTTTAGAGAAGGAAGAATTAAAAGTAAAAACTCTCTCTCTCTCATATTTCCCTCTCTCTCTCTCTCTAAGTCACGGAAGAAAAATCCCGTGTATGCCCTAACTCCACATCGCCAGCCGCCGCTCTCCCTCTATCGCGAGTCTTTCGCGCCCGCTCGACACCGACGCTCGACCGGGCAACCATAGCTCCTCCGACCACCCGATCCAGAGGGAAGGGCCACAACAGTTTGGTATCAGAGCCTCTTTCCGCGCCTCCTTCCACAGCGTCGACGCTCCAGGCGGCTGTTTCCAGCCCGTCGACCACCCCTGTTGCCTGCGTCCAGCCAACTACGGCTTCCCTTCGACCACCGGCCTCCGTTCCGCACCTCCCTGCGCCAGATTTGCGATACCCAGCCCTCGCGGGCCCTTTTCCGCCTCTGTCGACTGCTCCCCTTAGGCCCTCCAACCCCGCAACTTCACCCCAGGGATTCAGCACCTCCGCGGGCTTGCTTCCTCCGCCGCCAGCAATCCGTCCAGCCCTATTCACGATGGCGGACGCTCCCCCCTCTCTCGCCGACCTTATGACACTCTTCCAATCTATGTTCGCGACTCAAATTGCCAAAATGGATGCCCTCAACGCACGTTTGGATGCCTTACAGGGCATGCCTTCTCCTCCGCCATTGCACACGGCCGATCGTCCGTCGGCAAGTCGCGTGGACTCCGCCATTCCTCTCGCCACTGACTACTCCGTCTACGACCGCACTATCTGCATGGACTTTCAAATCTACGAGGGCCGCGAGGACCCCCTTTAGTGGCTCACCCGTTACGATATTTTCTTCGCCAACCAACGCACGCCTGATGAAGAACGCGTCGGCATCGCCTCCTTCCACCTTCTTGGCCCCGCACAACTGTGGTTCACCCAACTCCTACGGGAACACCCAAGCATTTCGTGGGCCGAATTCTCCAAGGCTTGCACCCTGAGGCTTGGTCCGGCTCTCCAGGGGAACCCACTCGGCCATCTGGTGAACCTCAAACAGGACGGGCCCATTGACGCATATCTGGAGCACTTCCAGCTTCTTCTGTCGTGCACGCCGTCCGTCTTACCAGAGCAGCAAGTTCCTCTCTTCACCGCGGGCCTTCACGAGCGTCTGCGTTGGGATGTGGAGTTCCTCCTGCCACCTGACCACAACACGGCGATGAGCCTCGCCAGGGCTTGTGAGCAACGCCTGTTTTTAGACCGTCCGCCTTTGGGCCGTCGGGACTCTCCGGGAGCTTACCCTCTTGCCAACTTGCAGGACACGGCTCCATTCCAGGATGCGCCACCGCGGTCTACTGTCCGTCGCCGCTTGTCCCGCCCCGAGATGGCCGAACGTCGCGAGAAGGGCCTATGCTACAATTGTGATGATCTTTATACGCCGGGACACAGATGCAAACGCCTATTTTGGTTGGAAGTCGATGACCCACCCATGGATGACACGACAGGTAGAACTGATGCCACAATTCCTTTCGATCCAGCTTGAGGACAAGCTATCTTCGAACGGGGGCGGTGATGTTATGTGGCGTGCTCGCGCCGTTTATCTTTATTTCTGCGTCTTTTATTTCTGCGTATTTGACCCATTGTCTAAGCCTAAATGGGAGGCACAAATTGGAACATATTTATATGCTATGTATGTGACCTTTTAGAGGAGGAAGAATTAAAAGTAAAAACTCTCTCTCTCATATTTCCCTCTCTCTCTCTCTAAGTCACGGAAGAAAAATCCCGTGTATGCCCTAACTCCACATCGCCAGCCGCCGCTCTCCCTCTATCGCGAGTCTTTCGCGCCCGCTCGACCGGGCAACCATAGCTCCTCCGACCACCCGATCCAGGGGAAGGGCCACAACATCAGCCTCCTATTACGATCCTTTGGCATCCGGGATATCAACGCCCAAAAGGAGGACAACACAATTTCAACTGTGAAAGAAAATTATTTCATGAGGCGAAACACAAGGCACGATTCATTAGAGATCACTGTCGGAGGAAGAGAAAAGGGAGAACAAGAATTAGAGCATCACCGTGTAAGTAAATTTATAGAGTAGAGAGTCTCGCGGATAAATGATTGTTAGCGGTGACTCTACTCTTTAAATTATTTTTGAGTCGACCCTCTCAAGAGAACTATTCATCTCCACATTTGAAAATCTATATTTATATTGTTTGTTACACAGGCACAACTAGATCTAACTATGATAAAAACACACTATTTCAACCTAGATTCGGTCTCATAAAAATATTGAACCAAACTAATGAATTGATTAAGTGATTTAGAAAGAGACCGACATGTTAGACGTGTAACCATTTCTATATTTCTAAATTAGATCCACTCAAGTACTCAATCCAACTAATTGATAATCACATTAATCATACTATATTTTATTCTTGGCGGAGTCATCTTATAGACTCATAACCTCAAGACTGCAATCATCATTTCGTACTTGAACTTAGTTTCATTATAATCGTCTAACCTATTAATTACACTAAGACGATTTTTTACACACTCGTGCAATATCAAACTCTTCAGATTCACTTAATCCAAAATAAGTACGATGAAACACAATGCACTAGCCTCTAAGTATCCCAACAACCTTCCAAATCTAAACAATAATTTTAGATTATCCACCTCAGATGCAACAATTGTAGGTGGAATCGACAAAGGCCTTGGGAGACATCATGTCGTTTATATATCATTGTAAACGACGATGCTACTAGAGCTTGGTTCAACAAATCTACCCTAAGTTTGAACTATGTAAACGGCGAACTTGATTAGATCTCCATTACAGGCTTCCCCATTAATTTTCATCACATGATTCTTCGCTGATCTCCATCACACGATTGATCGTTGATTTGATCATACAATCCAATATTATTTTCTACAGCGTGATCGTCATTATTTTTGATCATGTGACTAAATATTATTTAATGTTGCGCAATCATCGTTATTTCGACCGCGTGATTTAATATTATTTACCGTCGTGCAATAGTCGTTATTTTGATCGCGTGATTTAATATTATTTATCGCCACACGATCGTCGTTATTTCGAAAGTGTGATTTAATATTGTTTACGGTCGCGCGATCATTGTTATTTTGATCGCATGATTTAATATTATTTACAGCCGCACAATCATCATTATTTTGATCGCATAATTTAATAGTATTTACCATCACACGATCATCTTTATTTTGATCGCGTGATTCAAGATTATTTCCCACCACGTGATCGACATTATTTTTAATCATGCGATTCAACATTAAATACAACTATTAATTAGTCATATGGATCACTAGCACTTCAATGTTAATTTAAGATAAGCGATGTGACAGTTAAGAATTTACACTGTTTTAATCATTACTCTTTCAATGACTTGACTAACATGATTCCAAGCAGGTGAACCGAACCACAAGTTGAAATGGTCTTATAAAAAAAAAGTTGCTCTCGCCGCAGGTGAACCGAACCACAAGCGTCATTAACAGCTGAAAGCTCTAAATGCACAAAACCTAGATCTAAGGTCCAAGCGGAGGGAAGGAACTCACCGAAGTCCAAGCATGCTACCAATCGCCGCAGAGGAGGCATTTGTTCGTCACTCCTATCAGTAGTATCTCGTTGGTCGCTGCTGAGGAGGATGTTGGATGCTTGAGTGTGCTGTCCTCTGTTGATTTGGAGAGTGGAGCTTGCTGTTTTGAGGGCTAGGGATGCTCACGGTTTGAGTGTTGCTCTCGGGAAATGGAGGAAAGCAAGGAAACTCTTGGTCTTTGGAGAGATCTTGCAGGAAGACTGAGAAGAGGGCGATGGCTCGCTGGAAAACTGAGAGGAGGCTGCTGCTTTAAGTGTACTGCCGGGAAAATGGAAGAGGAGAGCTAGAACTCCCGGATTTAGAGTGGTCCTGCCGTTAAAGCTGAGGAATGCGGCTGTGTGTGGAGAAACTCGCCGGAAGTCAGAGAAGAGAGCTCGAGAGTGGAAACCACCGGCTAGGAGTCGTCGGAGGTCAAGAAGATGAAGGGGATGGCGGTTTGTGGAGGAGCCGTCGCCTGAAATGAAGAGGAAGAGACGGAGCTCGATCGTCGGGGCTGGAGTGGCCGTGAGTTTTGCGGCAGATGGGTGAGAGTGTGAGACCTAAACGTGAGTCATAATTTATATTTATAGTGAATATAAGTTAGGTTAGGGGTAAGAATGCGGCCCAGTGGCCCACTCCCCCACCACATTAATATGTGGGCTCGACTGCCTTCAGCATAAATTGCTTTAAGCTTTCCTTTTGGCAGGTTTTTTGACATAATATCCGAGTCATTCTCATTTGTGTTGACTTTTTTCAAACACACTTGTTTTTCTTCAAACACATCGTGAATCCAATAATATCAGATATCAATATGTTTGGATCTTGAATGAAAAGTTAAATTCTTCGAAAGAAGAATGGTGTTTTGGCTATCACTATAGATAACGCATTATTCTCATTTCATGATTTTCATTCTCAATTCTTTAAGAAATTTCTTCAACCATGAAGCTTCTTTATAACCCTTGGTTATAGCAATATATTTTGCTTCTATGGTGGATAGAGCGACGCACCTTTGTAACTTGGACAGTCATAAGACAACCCCACCAGGATAGATCCTCATAAAACGTGAGATTGATTTCCTCAAATCAACTTCACTCATCATGTCATAATTGTTGTATCCATCTAGAATAAGCTCGCTCTTTTCGAAGCATATACATACTCTGGAAGTATCTCTTAGATATCATAATATCTACTGCACTGCCTCCCAATGCTCTTTTCTAAGATTTCATAGATATCGGCTAACAACACCAATTGTGTAAGCGATATCCGACCTTGTGCACCCAACGACAGATGCATAAGGAACTTTACTCATCTCTTCTTGTTCTCCCTTGCCATTGGAGCATGAAATGGCCCGCAAGAAGATAATTAATTGCCTTAGCATTACACATGTTGAACCTTTTAAGAACTTTTTCAATGTAGCATTCTTGGGATAACCACAACAGCTCATTCCTCTTATCACGAGTGATCTTCATGCCAAGGATTTGTTTGCTGGTCTAAGGTTTTTCATTTCAAAAGATTTGCTCAATTGCGTATTCAAATCTTCAATCTTGTTGGCATCATGATCAATGATTAGCGTGTCATCGACATAAATGAGAAAATAATGAAATCATTGATTGAGGGATGTTTCGCATAAATGAAATGGTCATGAGATGTTCATGTGTAACCATGACTCTGTTAAGGAAAGAACCCCAACAGACTCATCATGGATGAGTTGAACTTCTTGTGTCGCAATCTTGGAGCTTGCTTAAGCACGTACAAGCTCGTCTTCAACTTGCATATAAGTTGCTTATTGTCTTTGACTTTAAAGCCAACTGGTTGCTCCATGTATATTTCTTCTTCTAAGTCGCCATGAAGAAATACACCAGATTCAAGCGAGCTGTTAATCCAAGGGCAACTCCAATAGATGACATCCTCACCACTTAAGAAAGTTTTTTTACAAAGTAGATGCCATTTTTCTAACTAAAAACTTTCACAACCAACCTCGCCTTAAAATGTTGTTGTGAACCATCACCTTATCTCTTCAGTCGATAAACTAATTTGTTCTTGAGAGCTCTCTTTCTTTTTGATAATTTCACCAAGTCATAAGTATGGTTCTCATGCAAGGAGTTCGTCTCTTCTTGTATGGCTTTGGCCCACTCTTGCTTCTTCTCATGTTTAGCGACTTCTAGGTAAGCTTCTGTCTCTCCCCCCATCATAAAGCATCACATGCTCATTAGTGTTGAAGCACTAGGGAGGCTACATTCTCGAGTGGATCTCCTCACCTAAACTTCAACCTCTAGTGTTTCTTGATCGACTTGATCATGTGGCTCTACTTTGTAATGACCTAGGGTTGACCCACTCAAGATCACACATGGATCATTATAGCCTCACCTAGCATCACTCGGGTTGCATCCCAAGAACCCAACCCCTCTTTATCCATAGGCAGGTTATTGGTGGTCATAGCCTCCCTTTGATGAGAGAATCCAGATAGTTAATTGTGCAGCACAGGGACTGCCCAGGAGGCCACTCATCCCAGTACTACTCTTGTTAGAGCACCTTTAACTATGATGTTTTCAACTTCTCCTCACCACTTGAGCCACAACCTGGACGATGACAGGTGAGAAATAGTGATTCATGTGTGATCCAGAATGGGTCAGCCCTAGGTTGTCACAAAAAGTGCATTGTTGCGACGACCCAGGGCTGACCCACTCTAGATAGGGGTTAGGTGCTTGGGCTGCAGCCCAGACAATTCTAGGTGAGGCCACAGTGATCGACAACGATCCACGGTGCACATCTTTTGTGACAACCCAGGGTTAACCCGCTCTTAATCACACATGGATCATTGTGGCCTCACCTAGACTCGTTCGGGCTTCATCCTAAGCTTCCAATCCCTCTCCATCAACAGACGGGTTATTGGTGGCCACAACCTCTCATTGATGAGGTAAACTCGATAGTTAAGTGCACAGTACAGGAACTTCCTAGAAAGCTCAATTGGTGATGAGAAGTTGAAAAACTCTATAGTCAAGTCTGCTCTAGCTGGAGTAGTATTGGGATGAGTGACTAATAATACATAATTTAGCTTAAATTATTTAAGAAAAAAATAAATTTCATATATAAAATATGTATATTCTCATATTAAAATATTGATTTGCTCTTTAATAGTTTTTCTCTTAAAAATGCACCAATGTTATTTTTTCTTTGTTACTAAGTTGGGTGATCAAGATATTACATGTAGTGAATATTTTAAATATCTCAGATCGATAGTTTAAAGGACAGAGGTATTGATAAATATGCGACACATAGAATCCAAGTGAGTTGGTTGTAGTGGAAATGCATATTAGGGATCTTGTGTGATCGTGAGGTACCATTAAACTTAAAGGCAAGTTCTACCATACTACAATTAGACCAGCAATGCTCTATGGTTCTGAGTGTTGGGCAATGAATTGTGTACATGAGCAAAAAATGGGAGTTGTGGAGATGAGAATGTTGAGGTGGATGCCTGGACACATGAGACTGGATATAATTAAGAATGAATGTATCCGGGATAAGATAGGAGCGACACCAATTGCAGAGAAGATATGAGAAGCTCGACTAAGATGGTTTGGACACGTACAAAGGAGACCATTAGAGGCACCTGTTAGGCGTTGTGAAAGTCTAATCACTATGCATGTTAAACAAGAGAGTGGTAGACAAATAAAGACATGGAATGAAACTACAAGGAAATATATGATGTACTTAAGCATTAGTGAGATTATGACACAAGATAGGGCACAACGACGACAAAGGATCCATATAGCCGACCCCACTATAATGGGATAAAGGCTTGAGTGTTGATGTTATATGCAGGCTTGGGAGAATTTTGACACATTTTAAAATAAAAGCTCGCACCCAAGTTCAAGATTGTTACCCGCTAAGCTGCTACCCTTTCCCGTCCTTTCCCATACACATTCACGAGAACACCCCCATGCATGCAACCCGCCGTCTCCAATTATTTCCAAATACTACCACTTTATTTGTTATACGCAATGTCACCCCCTCCAATATGGCTGAACCTCATTCTTTCCTCCTTTGTGTGTGCCTCACATCAACTCATTTATGTAGTTGCACCCCTCCCTTTCCATTTCCATGAAGCCCACGTCCATGGCCCACTTCCATTTGCTTCATATTGTTGCCAAATCATTCATTCCCCTTATTTCCATGCAAATCAACATGCTATTGACACCAACTTCAAACCCAAAATCGCCACTTGTGTTGTTGATTCACGCTCATCTCCATAATTTTTCATGTATGGTTCCACTTCCCTCTAATTCTATTATATACCATGTCACCCACGTTATTCTGAAGTAGCCACCTCTCATGTTCATCCCCACTTGTAAATGCCACCTCTACTTTATTGTTGTTGTCTTGGACCCACCAATATTTAATTGATATGATCACATTCACTCCCTTGTATTGTTATCGTGAACTCCATTCCTTTCCCCTTGTAGCCATTAATTTATTTCTCAATTTAGATTCATCCCCTAGCATTTACTCCTTTGGATGATTCTAGATCTATCTTAGCATCTATAAAAGGTCGTGGATCCTAGGAGAGAAGAAAAAACTTCTGAGAAGAGAAATAATGGAGCGAGATTTCTTGTAGTTTGCTTCCAATTTACTTTCTTGACTTCGTGTTGTATTTTTTCCTTCTGATTAATGAAAATGTTCACTTCTATTTTTATTAATGTTTGTTCTCTTACTGTGCATACTAATTCTCTACTTAGTGTTTGATTTGGTAGTATTGGGATGATACTTAAATCATGATCTTTCGTCTCTAATTTTTAAAAGTTATATTTTGATTTATTTTCAATTAATTGTTAGTTGCATATTTATATTGCTAGTACATAAATTTTGTGATCTAATTGTCGTCCTAGTAGTCGAAAGGCTTATGAATACTTTAGACATCTCAGAAATAAACAGTGTTTTATATTTTCTTTGAGAAGAGAAAATATAATTTTTCTAGCTTTCAGATTAACATTCATGTTGTTTTGAATTATTTCAAATTTGAAGAAATTATATATGAAATATTTTAAAATTAGTCAGTAGTCGTCTCTAGCGAGTGGCTTTCATACTTCTCAATCCTTCAATCGAAATGGAATTTTAAAGGTTAGAACGTATCTTTTATAATCGGATTCCCAAAAACTCATAATCAAGTGCTAAGGTTGTTAAGCTTGATTTTTCTTCTAAGTAGTTTTTATTTGCAAACTTTTATTTTTTTAAACCAATCTTTTTAATCGGCGAATTAGTAGAAATTTTACGTGAGTACAATTACTCGACAAACACCGGACATATATGATATATTCCTATACTATATTTGGTAGGTATACTTGCCCACATCAGATATTAGTTTGGACAATTTTTAAAATGACAAATCCACATCAAGTTTTTGGCGTCGTTGTAGGGAAATCTTTTCTTTTGTTGATATTTTGAAAGCACAAAATTATTATATTTATCATCTATCTCAAAAAAAATCTTTAAGGTGCAAATATATTTTTTGAAGGGGAGGTTTGGGATGTTACCCCGTCATATCTCCTAGTACCGGTGCGAACCCTTGCAGGATAGACCTCGGGAAGTCCATGAATAACTTAAATCGTCAAAAAAGAAAAATCCTAGTACCAGTGCGAACCCCAACATATATCTTTTCCTTTATTTTATTCTCTCTTTTCTCTTTCTCTTTTTTCTTCTTTTCTAGTGCATGACCCAAGGAAGCTCTTCGAATAGTCATGATATTTATTTTGATCCAGAGATTTAACGCACTATTCTACAACACCTCTGAACTCATGATCGGGATTCTGATTTGAACTTCAAAAAGCCGATCGGAGACATTAACACTGAAATTATGGGAGAACCTAATCCAGATGATGTCTAATAAAGGATAATATCCTATTATGCTCAACCCAACCTGGAGGGTACAAAAACAAGTATTGTTCACCCTGCAATTGCGAAAAAAAATTATGAATAAAAGTCTGCTATAATACAAGTGGTACAATAATACATACAGTTTGATGGTCTTCAGGATGAAGACCCAAATTTACATATTTCTAGTTTTATTGAAATCTGCAACACATTTAAGATAAATGTCATGACTAATGATGCGATTAGATTGAGACTTTTTTCTTTTTATAAGACCGGGCAATAGCTAAATTCTCTTCCCAGAAAATCTAATATACTTGGGCCGAACTTTCTGAAAAACAATTATCGGAATATTTCCCACCCGCGAAGACGGCCAAATTAAGATGTGTTATTTCCTCATTTGCTCAAATTGACTCGGAAAGTCTTTACAACATATGGGAGCATTTGAAAAATCTTTTACATCGTTGTTCGCACCATGCACTACCGATACTATCCATCTGACTTCAAGTCAAGACATTCTATAACGATTTAAACTCGGCTACTAAACAATTTATCAATTCAGCTTCTGGTAGTACTCTAAACCACAAACCCCATAAGCTACATTGGATCACATCGAGGAACATGGTTGTGTACTCCTATCAATAGAGTACACCCCGGGCGCATCCTAATAAGCCGATCGGGATGTATGAAGTCGATATGGTAGCCCAGCTTGCGTTACAAATTGATTTTTTTAAATAAGAAAAAGTTTGTGATGCCTCCTTCTTCAAATTCTGCTTGAAATGTTAATAATAACATTGTTTTCTTAGAAAAAAAAAGTGGATTATATAAGGAATGTGCCTCAGCCTTCCGCCAATTTGGATAACAATATGTTTAGAAATACTTATAACCCAAATTAGAGGAATTACCTGAATTTCTCCTGGATCAATCTGGTGAATGCGGTTCGCCCTCCAAATGCTATCCCACCTGGTTTTCCACCCCCTACACCCCGTGCACCGACTTTTGAAGAATTTATTTTCCAAGAATGCTACTAATATTGACACTACTTTACGAAACTTAACCGGCTCTCTTCAAAATCTTGAAAATTAAGTTGGGCAGCTCGCCAATTTTTTTAATGAATGCCAACCTGGAACTATACTAGGAAACACGAAAGCAAACCCACAAGATTTGGTTAATGTCATCACTCTTAGAAGTAAAAAAGAAGTAAGTACATCCGCTCTCGAAAAAGAAAACAATGATTTTGAAAATCAGATCTTTTTCTTCTCTCCCTCCATCTATTTCTTCTTTAAATATTTCTAAACCATATATACCGTATCCTATTATTTTAAAAAAATAACCCAAATGATGAAAACTATAATAAGTTTTCGGAGGTTTTAAACAAATCCAAGTTAATTTGTCATTATGTGGGGTAATCTCACAAATGCAAAAATATGTTAAATATTTAAAAAATTTGCTTTCAAACAAGAAAAAGATAGAAGAATTTGTTGGAGCATGTGCTCCGCGCTTCTTGATTTGCTAATAATAAATCTCGACTGTATTTGATCATAAAGTGTTTATGATGTGTATATATCACAGGTCTAACACAAATAACATTTGGGCTTTGATTTGTGTCAGAACAGAGGAGCTAAGGCGTTGTCGCCCCGCAACATCCAGTATCGCCACCCGGCGACAGTGGACCAAACAGTGTGGCGTTGAGTGAACTCAACGCACTCAACGCCTATGTGCAGTTATTGTCGTTATCGCCCGTTGACATCGATATTGCCAGGCGACAGTGCACGATTGGACATGGTCAATCTGGGATGCGAAAATGGCGAATACGTAGGACACGTGTCAGCAGGATAAGATGTCGATGATCGACGACAGCCAATATCGCTAGGCGATATCCCCAGAATATAAAAATGGATTATTTTTCTGTTAAGATCACGAATTCAATTATCTAGCGTATTCCTTTCTGTCCAACTGATCCAGAGAGCTCCAGCATTCAGAATTACTCCATTCTCCCAAGAAGGTTTAAGCGCGAAAGATCGACAACTTGTACACGACATTCGAAGCAACCCTGTCAAGGATTCGTCGGCATCTTCAGCGCTTCGTTTAAAGGGAGTTTTTAATTCTGAACTTTTCATTTTGTAATTGAGGGAGAAAATTGTCGCCTTGTGCGTGGCGTCTAAGTCCTTGTGTGGCTTAGAAGAGAATCGTCGCCTTGTGAGTGGCGTCCAAGTCCTTGTGCGGCTTAGGGAGAAATCGTTGCCTTGTGTGCAGCGTCTAGATTGGGGTTAGATCTAGGGAGAGGCTAGTAGCAAGCTCTAGGGAGAGATTCGCCTGCCGGTTCTTGTAGAAGGACCGACGAAATCAAAAGTTTGTTATATTTTTCATAAGACTTAGTCTCTAGCTTCATAGAGATTTGTTGTATCTATCTTTATTGCTTTTGAAATAAAATACTGTCATTTTCATTCATATACATTTTTAAGTGCTTAGTTTGATTTATGAAAAATTAGTTTTGATTTCTCCACTTATTTTATCAAGTAAACTCTGTTTTTTTAATTGTTAACCCTTATTCACCCCCCCCCCCCTCTAGGGGTGCCTCACGATCCAATATTTGGTATCAGAGCAGGTTACTACAAAATCAGTTTTACCACCGAGAGTAATAGCGCAAAACACTCATGCGTTTTCCGAGGGGCAAGGCATAAGTAGACCTCCTTGGTTCACTGACACTAACTATAACTATTGGAAAGCTCGAATGCGATGTTTTCTAATAGCTCTCAATATCGAAGTATGGGGCATGATTGAAATGTGCTACACTCTACCTACAACGGTAGTTGTAAGTGTTATCATAGAAAAACTCAAAGATAAGTGAGATGACTCTGACAAGCTTCGATGCAAAAATAACACAAAAGAAATGAACGCTTTATTTTGCGCGTTAGATAGGACTGAATTTAATCATGTTTGTACATGTGAAACTGCATATGATATATGGAACTTACTTGAAGTTACTCATGAAGGTACATCACAGGTGAAAGAATCCAAGCTATTCCAGTTAGAACCTGAATTTGAGAAATTCAAGATGGAGGTCGATGAAGATATTGACTCCATGTACACGAGGTTCGGCAAAATTGTAAATGACTCGAAGATTCTAGAAAAGAGCTTTTCAAATGGAGATCTAGTAAGGAAAATCCGTAGGTCACTTCCCCCGAAGTTCAACCCAAAAGTGACTGTCATCTCGGAGTCAAATGATTTAAAGACTCTACAAATTGAGAATCTGATAGGAAACCTGAAAACTCATGAAGTGGAACTGAGGATTCAACAACAAGAGTATAATGTGGAGTCGAGAAAGAAGGCATTGACATTGAAGTCCAAAAAAGTTGCTGAGAGTGAGTTAGATGAGGATGAGGAAGAAGATGAAGAAAGTCTGTTCGTGAAGAAGTTTAGGAAGTTTATGAGAAATCCTGAAAGAAGAAAAATTTTCAAGAAACAAGAATCTGGGTATAGAAAAGGAAAATCCTAAGCTGATGGAGAGGATGATGAAGGGAGACTGCCACCCAAGTGCTACCACTGCAGGAAAACTGGTCATATAAAGAGAAAGTGCTCAAAATATCTGAAAGAGCTGAAGGAGAAGCAGCACAAGAAGAAAGATAAGAAGAAAGTTCTGAAGGTGGAGACCTGGGATGACGTCACATTTGAGGAATCAAGCAGTTCGAGCTCAGAAATTGAAGATGAGGCCAACATGTGCCTGATGGGAAAGGACGTCTCATCATCTGATGACGAAAGCTGTGTCCAGAGCGACACTGAGGTAAATCCTCCATCTTATGAAGATTTATATACTGAATTTTTAAGAACATGCAAGTACTTTGATAAAAGTTTAAATGATATTAAATTACTAAAATTTGAAAATAAAAAATTAATAAATGAAGTAAAAATACTTGGAAAGGAGAAAGTAACTTGTCAAGAGGATTGTCCGTCTTCGACAAGGATACTAGAACTTGAGAAAGATCTTTCTAAGTCTCGGTATCGCATTGATTCTCTTACAAGAGAAAAAGTTAGAAAGATCTCTAAAACTTTCTCAGTCACAAGTAGAGGGAAGTAAAAAGGGCTTCGCAAACTGACGCGGTACCATAGTTACTGAAAACACCGCATTGAGAGGCCGAGTCCATGATTTGGAAATGGCCACAAAAAAGTTTGGAATCAGGCGAAAATCACTAAATATGATTTTGGCAAACCAATGTCATGGTTCGGCAAAAGTTGGAACTGGATACTTTCCGGAACACTATTGTCCGGCGACAGTGACTGTCGCCGGCGATAAGAAAAATTTCAAGCATTCATCTTTTAAAAAGAAAAATGATAAATCTACTATAAATGCTTCCTCCAGCAAGAATTCAAAAACTAATTTGAAAAATCCTTCAACTCCATTCATCACGTGTGCCAAATGTAATAAGTTTGGACACACCACTCATACTTGTAAAAAGACATGACACTATTCTATTAAACAAGTTTGGGTACCTAAGGCTTCCACCTATACTATGGGGAGAACTACTTGGGTAACCAGATCTTTACTCTCATCCTCTTTCTAGGTATGATGGCAGGCTAAGGACAAAGGAGATGTGTGGTACTTGGACTCAGGGTGTTCCAAGCACATGACGTGCAACAAATCAATGTTCCTTAGCCTAGAGATGAAGAAATGAGGAGTAGTTATGTTTGGTGAAAATGGGAAAAGAAGAATTATCGACATTGGAGTGGTAGGTAACAAGTCTTTTACTATTTCAAATATTTTGTATGTTAAAAGCTTGAAGCATAATTTAATTTCTATAAGTCAATCATACGATATTGGTTTAAATGCTTTATTTGACTCATCTCCAAGCCTGTGCAAAATTTTTGATTTTAAAACAAACGATATTGTTTTTACTGCTCCTAGGTATCAAAATGTTTACATGATTAAATTTAATGATTTATCACATTCTTCATTAAAATGTTTTATGTGAAAAAATGATGAATTAGATTTGTGGCATAGGCATCTTGGACATTCTAGTTCCAAGCTAATTGTAAAATTGTTTCAAAATAAATTAATTAAAGGTTTACCTATTTTACATGGAAATTTATCTTCTTTATGTTTATCATGTCAAAAAGGAAAATTTTTAAAATCTTCATTCATTTAAAAGCAAAAATGTTATTTCCTCTACTAGACCTTTACAGTTGATTCATATGGATTTGTTTGGTCCAATTAATACACTAAGTCTAGGAGGTAGAAAATATACTTTTGTTTTGATTGATGATTATTCTCGTTTATGTTGGACAATTTTCTTATCGTCAAAATTTGATGCATTCTTAGAGTTTTCTAAATTATGTATACGCATTCAAAATGAACTAGATTTAAAAATAAAGTGCTTTCGTTCAGATCATGGAGGTGAAATTGTTAATGAAAAATTGTATTTTTTGTAACGAGTTAGGAATTAAGCATGAATTTTCCTCTCCTCGCACACCGCAACAAAATGGTGTGATAGAGAGGAAAAATAGAACAGTTCAAGAACTAGCTCGTACTATGTTATCAGAATACAAATTACCTAAATCATTTTAGGTCGAAGCTATTAGTACTGCATGTTATGTTATCAATCGTGTTATGCTTCGACCTTTCTTGAAATTAACTCCTTATGAATTATACTTTCAAAAGAAACCGAATGTATCTTATTTCAAAGTTTTTGGATGTAAATGCTTCATTTTGAACACTAAAGATAATTTAGAAAAGTTTGATGAAAAATGTGTTGAAGACATATTTATTGGTTACACTTCAACTAGTAAAGCTTATAAAGTTTACAATAAAAGGACAAAAATAGTTGAAGAATTCATTCATGTTAAATTTGATGAACTTTTCCTTTGTGTAGAAACTAACAATACAGGTCAAGATGAAGAGTCATTCCCTCTACAAAGGTCGGATGATGATGAAGTACTTGGAGAAAAAGAATAAGATAAAGAAGAACCAGAAGAAGTGCAAGAATATGTGCCTCCAAGTGAACTGAGATTTTCAAAAATCATCCACAAGATTTGGTTATTGTAGAACCATCGAGAGGGGTAAGTACTCGATAATCTTTAAATGATTTATTTTCAAACCTATGTTTTATATCAGATATAGAACCAAAAAAATATAGAAGTCACTTTAAATGATAATTCTTGGTTTTTAGCTATGAATGAAGAGCTTGGTCAATTTAAACATAATAAGGTTTGGAAACAAGTAGAAAGACCATCAAATCATCTGGTTGTAGGAGTTAAGTGGATCTTTAAAAAAAAATAGACAGTGAATCTAGGGTCACTAGAAACAAAGTTAGACTTATAGCAAAAGGTTATTCACAAATTGAAGGAATAGATTTTGTTGAAACTTTTGCACCCGTAGCACGTTTAGAAGCAGTTAGAATTTTTCATGCATTTGCTAGCTTTAAACAATTTAAACTATTTCAAATGGATGTCAAAACTACTTTTCTTAACGGGTACATTAAGGAAGAGGTTTATGTAGAACAGCCTTCAGGCTTTGTTGATGATAAATTTCTTGGTCATGTTTTCAAGTTAGAAAAAGCCTTTTATGATTTAAAGCAAGCACCCCAAACATGATATGATAGATTAACTGTATATTTGTTAAAGAATGATTACAAAATGGGTAGTGTTGATTGTACACTTGTTATTAAACATGTTCATGATGATCTTATAGTTTTGCAAATATATATTGATGATATTATTTTTGGATCCACTAATGAAAAGTTATGTGATAATGCTGTAAAAATTATGAAAAATGAATTTGAAATGAGCATGGTAGGAGAACTCACTTATTTTCTTGGTTTTCAAATTACACAAAGACATGATGGTATTTTTATTAATCAGTATAAATACATTCATGATGTTTTAAAAAGATTTGGATTTGAAAATCTAAAACATACTAATACCCCTATGAGTGTCTCTTTGAAATTAGGAAAAAAATGAAACTAAAATTTCTATAGATCAAACATTATATAGAGGAATGATATGATCTCTTTTATATTTAACCGCATCTCGACCTGATATTATGTTCGTAGTATGCTTATGTGCTAGATTTCAGGCTAATCCCAAAGAATCTCATTTAAAAGCGGTTAAACGAATTTTTAGATATCTTATTGGTACTCCTAAGATAGGTTTGTGGTATCCACACAATGACATATTTATTTTGCATGGTTATTCTGACTCTGATTATGCTGGTTGTTCATTAGATCGTAAGAGCACAAGTGGCACTTGTCATTTTCTAGGCCCTTCACTAATTTCGTGGTCGAGTAGGAAACAGAATTTTATTGCATTATCCACCTCCGAGGCCAAATATATTGCACTAGGTAGTTGTTGTGCATAGATTTTTTGGATGAAGCAAACATTAGAAGACTTTGAAATTAACCACGACACAGTTGAATTAAAGTGTGATAACAAAAGTGCAATTGACTTAACATACAATCCAGCTCATCACTCTAGGTCCAAACACATCGATGTACGCCAAGACCTCATTAGAGACCACATTAAACAAAATATAATCAAAGTTAATTTTATAGGAACCGATTCACAATTTGCCAATATTTTCACAAAACCACTTCCAGATTCCCGTTTTTCATTACTAAGACTAGAACTAGGAATACTGGACATATCAAGCTAATGAATTGACATAATAATAAAACAAAAAAATTAACTTTAATTAAGAGAAAATGATGATTATCATTAATAACACCAAAATAATACGAGTCAAAAATAGAACTACAACAGCACTTAAATCACAAAATAGTTCAACTAATATTACAACACAGAATTCCAAACAACAAAATAAAAAAAAATGTATTGCACTGTCTTCTGGTGACACTGAATGTCGCCTGGCGATATCTTCAATAGTCTAGTTCAGCCCGAAACCTTCAGAAATTCATGTTGTCAACAGCACTAGTATCCTCTTGATCTTCTGCCGAACTTTGCCCACTGCTTCGTGTCCGACGAGGTCGGCGAGTTGACGATCGCGAAGGCTCCACAACTGGATTCTCTCATTCGGCCGCCTCTGCCAGAGTTGGTTTCACCTTCAGGCTCTTGGTCAGAAATTTAAAGAATTTTTGAATCCCCGAAAATTTCTTCTTCACTTCCCTCTTATGTTCTTCAAACGGCTCTCGTAAGTCGTCCAACCCTTCACGTAATGAACCACCTCTTGCTAGCGGTGGATTTCTAATAGTTGTCACCAGTTCACTAGTACGTGTGGAACCACCTAGGGATCCGCCCCTTGATATTGTAGAACCCGTAAAAAATATGGCTGGTTCACAGTCGTCAAAGTAGAATTCTGGGTCAATCCAACTATACTTCATATAAAGGATACGCTGGATCACCACATCCATAGGTAGAGTGGTAGAGTGTTCAACTTCTTCTACATAGGATTCTTTAGTCTGAACGTGTATCGGATGATAAAAATGATAAAGTCTGTCATATCAAAAGGCTCTCTTTCCAAAATCATATAAGTCACATAGCTCAATTGAGCTGTGATGGTTCTCGTGTCGCCAGACTTGAGCAGAATAGTATTCCTAAAGATATCTTGCACTAATCGTGCATCTAGAGTGAGAGTGGTCGTGGAGTAGATAAGGGTTTTCGTGGAATTCCCATGTAAAATCATGTTCAGTAACGTCCGATCTCTATCATTATTGTATTTCTCTACCACATCCAACACATGTTCACGCTCTATCAAACCAAACTCATCCCTTAGGTCATAGTGCGTTATCTCGACTATCTTTTCTTGAATTTGTGAGCGCACTCCACCGTTCAATTCCATAAAGTTAGGGTCCATCAAATGGTTATAATATTCCCTAATTAACACTGAAGAAAACGAATCTGGTATAATGACAGACATGATTCCTGCCATTGCAAGATGGTCGTGGATGTGTGCGTGTCGAACGAGATCAAATCCAATGACCTTCCCAACACCGATGTTCGCATTTTCGATCCCTGGGTATTTCTGGTATGTTGAATACGTATCACTGCCCGTGCTCCTCCTAGCCCTTGAACTGGAAGTCATTTCTGCAAAGATACGAAAGAAAATATTAAAATACAGAAATCGCCAATGTCGCCGGGCGACACTCACTGTTGCTGGGCGACATCGAAATTCAAGACATGCTTGATTTCGATATGAAATTTCTTCATACACCATTCATACATACAAAATTTGAAGAAAAAAAAATTTAAGTTCTACCCGATTTACATGATCAAATTCAAGAAAAATCTAAAAAATACTATTCATCATCTTCTTCCTTAAAAACATGAAAGTTTTCTTTTGGAAAACACTAGATCTGAGTTTAGGGATATGAAAACAAACTTAAATCTATGAAAACACTTCTCTAAACACGTGGATCTATGATCTACTCTCTCAAAAATACAATCTTTAAGAAAATCCCTAAACATGGAAAATTGTACTTCAAAAACTGAAAAATTATCATCCAAATTTCAAAGAATCTACCCTAAGATCATTTAGATTTAAAAATCCTAAAAGATGAAAGAAAAATTTCATTGGAAATACCTTGAGATTAGGATTAGGCCACCGTCGGGTTCGTCTTCCGCTTCAAGTCTTCAGGAGAAAATGATCCAAACGGTGCCTTTGACCTAAATCGATCGGCTTTTATATTTTAGCACTATCGCCGATCGGCGATATCCGATATCGCCGGGCGACAGCAAAAATTTACGTTTATGCCACTCTGTCTTGATTTTTCAGGTTTAAGCATGGTAAAATGTATATTCTATAATTTTGAGTATCTATCACATTGTTCACTTATTCAAACTTCAAATATCATATTCTATATACATCGCTCCTAGTGTATTATACTTATGAAATTGTTTACGCATGCCTCTAAGTATGAGAAATATTTTAGTTATGATAATGTTCTCACACTCACAATTGTGGAAATCTACATATGACTTCACCTTACTTCATATGTGAATTGTGAATATTCTACCATAACCACTAGATTTCATGCTGACACTATTACTTTATCCGTGTTTTCTTTGCACAATTCATATTTGATTATCCTATATGGTCACATAAGTGAATTCAGAATCATTTGTCAAGCCAAATGAAAAAAAATTACTTATTTAACAATAAAAAATTTCACGCCTTTGTTGATGTGTTGCAAAATACAAAGAAAAAAAATAAAAGCTGACAAGGAACCTCCACCAAGCACTACTTACCCTCCCGATAAGTCTTAATAAGCATTGTGAGGTTAAACACCTTGTAAAGATTTGTAAAGTGTCTTGTGAAACCTTTATATGGATATTACTTTAATCTTTGTGCTCTGAATTCTTGGGTACATGTATAGCTAGTTATGTATTTCTATATTATGTTGTTTTTTCACATTCTACGTGTTCACATATTTGTAAGGATTCTCATTATGTGTTCTCAACAATCTCTCACATGTACACATCATTATCTTATCTAAAATTTCTTCTCATGAGATTTGGATCGCAAATGATTCTATATTATCTTCACTATAGTATATATCTATGATATAAATGGATGAAAGTTAACAATGTTAGTCTTCACTCACACTCTTCATTACTATACATTGTTTCACATGTTCTATAGTTGTTCATTTGTCGTTTTTCTTATTTTTGCTTCCGCATCAATCTGCTATTTCTTTTGACAATACCAAAAAGGGGAGAATTTATTGAGAAATCATTCATAATCAGGATTGATTTTAATTAAATTAAAAATAACATACATTGGTTCAATCTGCTTAGCTTTAGAGGGAGTACACATGTATGAGGAGTACACATATAGGGGAAGTGCTACATCCAAAAGGAGTTTTGTGCACATACAAATGCTTAGTCTTGCTAATCATATTTACTAACACTTTATCGATCATTCATGATTTTTGTTAAGTGGATTTGTTATTATCAAAATAGAGAGATTGTTGGAGCATGCGTTACACGCTTCTTGCTTTGTTAATAACAAATCTCAGTTGTATTTGATCATAGAGTGTTTATGATGCGCAAATATCATAGGTCTAACACAAATAACATTTGGGCTTTGATTCGGGTCAGAATAGAGGAGCTAAGGCGATGTCGCCCGACGATATCTAGTATCGCCACCCGGCGATAGTGGACCAAACAGTGTGGTGTTGAGTGAACTCAACGCACTCAACGCCTATGTGCAGTTATTGTCATTGTCGCCCAACGACATTGATATCGCCAGGCGACAGTGCACAATTGGACATGATCGATCTGGGATGCGAAAATGGCGAATACGTGGGACACGTGCCAACAGGATAAGATGTCGTCGATTGGCGACAACCAATGTCGCCAAGCGATATCCCCAGAATATAAAAATGGCTTATTTTTCTGTGGAGATCACGAATTCAATTATTTGGTGTATTCCTTCCTGTCCAACTAATGTAGAGAGCTCCAACATTCAGAATTACTCCATTCTCCAAAGAAGGTTTAAGCACGAAAGATCGATGGCCCGTACACGACATTCGAAGCAACCTTGACAAGGATTCGTCGGCATCTTCAGCGCTTCGTTTAGAGGGAGATTTTAATTCTGAAGTTTTCATTTTGTTTTGTCCTTTATTTCCATTGTAATTAAGGGAGAAAATCGTCGCCTTGTGCATGGCGTCTAAGTCCTTGCGTGGCTTAGGAGAGAATCGCCGCATTGTGAGTGGCGTCCAAGTCCTTGTGCGGCTTAGGGAGAAATCACTGTCTTGTGTGCAGTGTCTAGATCAGGGTTAGATCTAGGGAAAGACTAGTAGCAAGCTCTAGGGAGAGCTAGATTTGCTTTAGCATGCCGGTTCTTGTAGAAGGACCGACGAAATCAAAAGTTTGCTATATTTTTCATAAGCCTTAGTCTCTAGCTTCATAGAGATTTGTTATTCATCTTTATCGCTTTTGAAATAAAATACTGTCAATTTCATTAATATACATTTCTAAGTGTTTAGTTTGATTTATGAAAAATTAATTTTGATTTCTCCACTTATTTTATCAAGTAAACTCTGTTTAAAAAAAATTTGTTAACCCTTATTCCCCCCCCCCCCTCTAAGGGCGCCTCTCGATCCAACAGAATTTTCTCAATTTATGTTGAATGTCGAATGTTCGACAAATTTATTTAACAAATTACCGAAAAAAATAAACGATCCGAGAAGTTTCTCTATTTCGTGTCTCTTTGGTGATTTGTTGGTAAAGCATGACTTGACGGACCAAGGTGTTAGCATCAATTTAATGTTTTACTCATTATTTTAAAAGTTAGGATTAGGTACGCCAAATCCGATTCAGATGAGTATACACCTTGCAGATTGTTCTATTAAATATTTTATTGGTAATATTGTAGATGTTTAAGTAAAGATTAAAAAAAAAATTCGGTTGACTTTGTTATATTAGATATCGAGGAAGATGTCGAGATTCCCCTCATCCTTGGTCGTCCTTTCTTAGCCATCTCTTGGACTACTATCGATGTGAGTAACAAAAAACTTATACTAAGAGTTGATGATAAGGAAGTCATGATTTTGATAAATTCTTCTTTGAAAAATTCTCGTTCAAATGACGATTCAGTTTATTTTCTAGAAATCTTTTCTGAAGAACAAACTAATATGAATTTTTTAACTTTCTCTGATGTTCTCTTAAGATTTTAAACACTTTATCAACTGATGTTATTATTTCAAACTCTCCATTTTTTGAAAAATTTGCAAAGGTAAAAAATATTTTATCTACTTCTTATGAAACTCCGTCAAAATTAGAACTAAAACAACTACATGAGTATTTGAGGTATATATTTTTCTTGAATCAAACTCTCAATTATCTGTAAATTTTTTTATTTTTCTTTCGGATCTTGAAAATAAAAAATTAATCGAAGTTTTAAAAAAGCACTGCCACGCTATTGTTTGGCAAATATCTGATCTACGCGAAACTAGTCCACGATTTTGCACTCATAAAATTCTTTTGAAAGATAATTCACATCATTCTATTCAACCTCAACGTCGATTTAATCCAAGTATAAAAGTAGTTAAGGTGAAGGTTGTTAAAATACTCGATGTGGGAATTATCTATCCAATATATGATAGTTTATGGGTTAATCTCATACAGGTCGTATAAGTACCTAAGAAATGCGGAATTACTGTTGTTTTTAATGACAATAATGAATTAATCCTCACTCGTACCATGATCGGATGGAGAATGTGTATTGATTATGGAAAATTAAACGGCGCCACCCGGAAAGACCATTTTACTCTTCCGTTCATTGATCGAATTTTAGAACGTTTTTGCGGACATGAATTTTATTGTTTTCTCGATGGGCTCTATGGTTATTTCCAAATACCCATCCCTCCAAAAGATAAAGGGAAAATCACTTTCACATGTCTTTTTGGAACTTTTGCATATCGTAGGATGCCTTTTGGATCACCGACTACATTCCAAAGATGTATGTTGGCTATTTTTGATGAACTTGTAGACAACCTTATGGAGGTTTTCATGGATGAGTTTTTCGTTTTTGGCTATAATTTTGATTTTTGTTTAAATTTAAAAAAGTTTTAACAAGATATGAGAAGACTAACTTTGTCCTTAACTGATAAAATGTCAGTTTATGGTCAAGAAGGGGTTAGTTTTCGGTCACAAGATTTCAAACATAGGAATTAAAGTTGATCTTGCGAAGATAAAAATAATTGAAAAGCTTCCTCCCAAACTACGGTTAAAGCAGTTAGAAGTTTTCTCAATCATGCTGGTTTTTATTGACGCTTCATCAAAGATTTCTCAAAAATTACTAAACTACTAACTCGTTTACTTGAGAAGGATCTACCTTTTATCTTTGATTCTGTTTTTTTTTAACTTTTTCTATTATTAAGGATAAATTTAATTATTCTCCAATTTTATGCGCTCCTAATTGGAACTTGTCATTTGAACTAATATGTGAGGCCATCAGTTTTGTTGTTGGTGCTGTTTAACGACAACATGTTAATAAATATTTTTGTTTGATATATTATGCGAGCAAAACTTTGAAACCTGCTCAAGCTACTTACTCCACTATGGAGAAAGAACATTTAGTTGTTTTTGATAAATTTTGTTCTTATTTAACTTCATCTAAAATTGTAGTTTTTACCAATCAATCTGCACTCCGCTATTTGCTCACCAAGTCTGACGCCAAGCCACGGTTGATTAAATGGATTTTGCTCCTCCAAGAGTTTGATTTGGAGATCGGGGATAAAAAGGGGGCTAAGAACTTAGTTGTTTATCATCTATCCAGATTGGAGAGCCCGGACTCTAGAGCTGTTGATGAAGAGATTGATGATGCATTTCCTGAATAAAATCGTCTTTCTTTGGCAAAGTTAAATTCTCTCCCTACCTCTTGGTTCGCCAATATTGCTAACTATCTTGTAGGAAAGGTAATTCTAAAGTTTTTTTCAACTCAACAGAAGAAGAAATTCTTCTTTGATTTGAAATACTATTTTTGGGAGGACTCTTTCCTATTTCGAATTTGTGTGGATCAGGTCGTAAGGGGGTGTGTTTCTAAAAAAGAGGGCTAGCAAATTCTAAAGCATTGCCATGAAGGACCGGCCAGTGACCACTATCAAGCTAGCAAGACTGCACATAAAGTTCTTGGTACTGGGTTCTATTGGCCATCTCTCTTCAAGGGCGCATACCACTTTGTAAGTACTTGCGACGCGTGCCAAAGAACATGTAAAAGATATCTCTGCCAAATCTGAAATGCCTCAAAAGTACTATTTAGAATGTGAAATATTTGATTTGTGGGGGCATAGATTTCATAAGTCCTTTTCCTTACACGTTTGGTAATCGTTTTATTTTAGTTGATGTTGATTATGTATCTAGGTGGGTGGAAGCCCAAGCTTTTGTAAAAAAAAATGCTAGAGTTGTTATAGGATTTTTGAAAAAAAATATTTTCTAGATTTGGTACTCCACGACCCTTAATTAGCGACCGGGGATCCCACATTTGTAATGCCCAACTGACTAAATTACTTGCCTAATATGGCATTGCACACAAGTCATCCACGACTTGTCACCCACAACCTAATGACCAAGTATAAGTGGTAAATAGAGAATTAAAATTAATATTAGAAAAAACAGTTTCCATAAATAGAAAAGGTTGGTCGACCAAGCTATGTGATGTTCTTTAGACCTATCGTATGACTTATAAAATAGCCATTAGTTCTACGTTGTATCGCTTGGTCTACAACAAAGCGTGTCATCTATCGGTTGAGTTGGAGCACTATGCTTATTGAACACTGTAATTTCTAAATATTGATCATGTGCTATCCGTCGATTTAAGAAAATTTCAACTTAATGAGTTAGACGAGTGGCTAACGAATATCTATGAAAATAATTTTTTTATAAAGAAAAAGTAAGTTGTTTCATGATTGTTGCGGACTAACTCGACGTCCCGATCGGGCCGGAATTCTTGGACCATCTTACCTCTCGGAACGGTCGAGCGCGCACACAGTAAAAAGAGTAGGTTGATTGTACGCAAGCAGTTTTAGCGTAGAAAAACCCTTCAACTGGGTAAAAAACCACGTGACCGGATCTGTGCCGGTCAAAATCCACTATTTCCTGACGATTACAGGTGGTTTGTGAAGCCGAGGGTGATAGACCACCTCTCGTTACAATTACGGGGTGAGAGAGCACTTTGCACATGGCGGACGACATGCCTTCGTAAAGGGAGTTGTTACAAATTGCGCTTCACGCTGGTGGTCTTCGGATAGCGGCTTGCTGATTTTGGGTGGGAGGCGGAACACTTGGTCTTGCAGTTGCAGGAGCCGCTTGGAACTTGAACGATTTGGCTTTGTCGGGTGGCTTTGACTTGATCCGCTTGCGGCTCGGGTGTGGCTCGAGTGCGACTCGGGTGTGGCTTGGAGATGACACGTAGGAGGAAATCGGCAGAGCTTCGACCTGAGGAAGAAGAAGACTTGAGAGAGAAAGATCAGAAATGAGGAGACCCGATGCTCCTTTTATAGGCTTTGGGAGGTGGTTATGGTGGTTATGCGGCTATCCGCACACCGTAACCACCTTCATAAATGTTTTTACTTTAATTTAAATGTGTGTATCCCGCTATTTGGAGACCGTCATAAATAAATAATAAAATATTAATTAAATTTCCCTCACTAACCTGGTGGTTAATTAGTTGGTGGTTACGCGTGAATTGAACGTCTTGTGACGACCTGAGATGATCGGACGATGGGGTTACTCGCTATGGGCGGCCGACGATCGTGCCGGCGGCGGCTGAGGAGGGGTGGTCGGCCTGACCGCCCCTTGGCCGCAAGGCAGCAACCGAGGGATGGGCGGAGGCCGCAGAAGGGGAGGCCAGCTCGGCGGCCAAGGAGGGGCGGCCGACTCGCCGCCCCTTGGCCGCAAGGCGGCGGCCAAGGAGCGGCGGCCAGCTCGACCCCCCCTTGGCCGCAAGGCGGCGGCCGAGGAGGGGCGGCCGGCTTGGCCGCCCCTTGACCACAAGGCGACGACCATAGAAGGGGCGGCCGGCTTGGCCGCCCCTCGGTTGCAAGGTGGAGGCCGCCCCTTGGCCGCATGGCAGTCGCCGGGGCGGTGGCCTGCGAGGCGGCGCCGGTGGCGGTTCCCTTGGTGTGTGTAATGGGATCGACGTGTGGGAGGATTGGGCGTGGTGATCGTGTGTGCGGTCAAACTCATGATCCCACTCCTTTTGGGTGGAGATCATGAGGGTGTGGCTGTGTGCACACCAAATTCCTATAAAATGGGGGTTACCCCCAACAATTGCCCCACAAATCCTTATTGCACGAGACCGCCCCGGACGAAGAAAAACAAGAATCTTTCTCTATTCATTTTATGGCGGCGATGGTTGCGAATGGTGATGGACTTGCGTCGGCGAGCGGTTGCATCCTACAAACTCGGGTAAAAAATGTTAGCATGTATTCTGGCATATGAGAGGTGATGACCGTGCCTGGGGGAGGGAGTTGTTGCTCATGTAGTTGCGACAATATGCGTGGGTTCGCGCACCAATATGTGCAAGGAAACGCGCGGGCGTACCTGTGACGGCACGGGCGCGCGGGCGCGTGCTCGTGGCTAGTCACGCGGGCTTGACCGTGCGCTGTCTTGGCCGTGCGTACCTGGCGGCGTGCGTCCGGGTGCGTGCGCATGGCCGTGTGTGGATGCTTGGGCTTGCGTGCATGATCGGTGTCGTGCGCGGATGCTTGCGCAGGGGGCCTTCCATGCGTGTTAAGGTTCGTGTATGTGCTTGGGCGCATTGCAGATATTTTTGTTTCTATCAGGTGACGCGCCTTTTTGTTCATGACGGTGGTGGATGTTTTTTGCTCAGACTTTTTACTCTAAATTAATTTTTAATTTCTGTGACATGGCTCGAAGCGTACTGCGAGGCCGATGCGTCTTCGCTCCTCTCTTACCGAGGATCAAGTTGCAATTTGGAGGAGGAGGTTCGGCCTGTCTGCCGACCTTGAAGTGAGGATACCGCGTGTTGAGGAGAGGGTCCAAAATTCTCCTCGTGTCTAGTTGATGATCTGCAAGACTACCTTGAGATCGGGATTTTGGTTCCCCCCATGCAAGGAAGTGGTCGAAATTCTTAAGTTCTGTGGCGTGTCGATATCCCAATTTTATCCCTTGGGAGTGTTACGCATCATGGAGTTGGTTGTCTTCTTTTGTTAGCATGGCGGGAAACTTTCTTTGGATTGCTTCCGGGACTGGTGCGACGTTCACTCTGATGGTGGCGAGTGGGTGAAGATTTATTGCAATAAGAGTTGGCTTGATTTTGAGATTCGGACAGACCGTCGTCGCGGAAATACTTTGTTTGGTTATGTCAGGAATTCTTGGGGCTTGTCGTAGCTGTTGAACGCTTTACCTGACCGTTGTCGTCGTCAAAAGGGAAAGGAGCAAGAGTTTTCTCCAGTACTTGGGTTTTTAGAGCCTCACGAGTTGGTGAATCGTCTGTTCAGCATTTCTTCATTAGTAGAAGAGAAGCGTTTATTGCGGTGTGACATTTCTTCAGTCTCTAGGTGGGTTGCTGAGACGTCTTTGGGTCGTAGTCGGAAACGGATGGCTATTGTAGTTTCTCGGGGTGGCGGTAGCTCAGCGCCTGGTTTGTCTTCTCCGAGTGATGACTCTCCTTCTAGTGGTCGTGGCGGTTCTCCCGAGGTACAAGAGGTTCATCTGCCCCCCAGTCTTTCCCTGTGGAGGCAACGACTCCGAGGCTATCTTCTTCTTTAAAGGCGATGAATGCAGTGGTAAGTGTGCTTGATCATTTTTGGCTCTTCTTTATTGTTGTATTGTGCTAACTTCTCTCCATCTTTTTTTTATAGATAGATGCCCAGGTTTAGATTGTCGTTACCTGGAATGATCATTATGTGAGTTTGAAGGATGAATATTTGACCCTTCAGGAGAAGTTTCAAGTCACGACGGGCTCTATTGTTGCCTTGAAGGATGATCATGACCGAGATGTTTCTCGATTTTGCCGGATTGGATCGGAGCTGAAGGCGAAACTGGAGGAAACTCGAGCATCCTTAGAGTTGGAGAAGTCTCTGGTGGAGTAGACTACACAAATGCTAAAGCGCGCTCAACAGGAGACTTCTCGTTTGGAGGCGAAGCTTGGTGTGACGAAGGCCCAAGTGGGAGTGTTATCTTCTGATAGCCATGTGTCGAGGTTGAAGGCTACTGGACTTGCAGAGTATATGGAGTCTCTGGATTACATGCGGGATCGGTGCTTGATCAGCAAGGAAGCTTGTGATGAGATTTGGAGCAAGGAGGTGGAGCCTCAGATGGGAGATGTTCGAGAGTTGGCCCTCAGGCGTGTGGAGTCTCGAAGGCTTTTCTTCTTGTTGGCAGGAGCTTGGGATGCGATGTGTCTAGCCTCAGCTTTGATGATATCTCTGGCGATGAGAGTTCTGAAGTTGACGCGGCCGACGTGTAGCGACGCTATCTTTTTGTATTAGTGTGTGTTTGCATTTTTTGCTTTTCCAGTCTGGTGTCTTGTAGGTCATCATTATTGTTTGTCAGTTGTTGATTGGCGTGCTTGCATCAACATCGGCTCGCATTTTTCCTATTTTATCAAGTCCTCTTGCGAGTGGAAGTGGCGAGAAGTATGCCTATAGTGGAGTGTGTGTCTGCAGTAAATGCGATGGGCTGAGGGTAGGTAAGGGCCCCTATTTATAGAAAATAAACTAACGCTTGTCGAGCCTCCTATCTAACCAAGCTCGCAACCCCATCTCGCGAGTTCTCGCGATCTGCTCTATCACCAGGCGAGCCGAATCTAAAATAAAATAAATTACATGCCAGATGTAACACCTCCCCTGTAATGACCGTATAATATGGGTCCGGCCGGGGTCCCACAACATACAGACGCTACAGCTAAAGCATTATAAGATGGTATAAACTACCCAACTCAAAACTCAGACTAACATAGCAGAAACAGAAAACAAGACTAGAAGTTGTTGCGGCCAAACTCGGCGCTCCGGTCGATCCGGACTAACTTGGACCGCCTTAGCTCGCGTAGCGGTCGAGCGCGCGCACAGTCAGTTGAAGAGGGGAAATGTACACAAGGAGTTTTAACGTGGAAAACCCTTCAACAGGGTGAAAAACCACGTGACCGGTTCGCTGCCAGTCAAAATCCACTAGATCAGGGTGATTACAGTATGTTGGGTGAATCGGGGCGACAGGCCGCTCCCATTACAACTTGTGGGGAGAGAGGATAACTATAACTGCCAGCGGGCAACAGACTGCTCTGCCAAAGTAACTTAAACGGTGGAATGCGCGTGATGCTTCTGGCGCGTGCGCCCGGGGGTGGCGTGCTTGCGGGCTTCGACTGTCTTCTTCGCTCGACTTCCTCTGACTTTGGGCGCCTCCTTCCCAACTGCGCGTTGGTGGGGTGCCAATAGCCGATGGCGGGTGCTGATGGCCGCTGGTGGCCGCTAGAGGTCGCTGGTGGCCGCTGGAGGTCGCTGGTTGCCGCTGGAGGTCGCTGGTGGCCGCTGGTGGCCGGCGACGAGAGGTGGCCGACACGGTGGAGGAGGCGGGAGAGCTATCACCTGAGGAAGAGGGAGAAGAATCGTAGGAGGAAAATATGAGAAATAAGAGTCCCCATGGGGTCTTTTTATAGCCTCCAGGGGTGGATCATGGAGGGCCCCACCACTAAAGTGGTGGGGTAGTGGGTAGTTACCACTTTGATCGGACGGCATGGAGGGCCTTCCTCTTGATCGGACGGCAGGGAGGCCCCCCCATGGCGGTGGGCCGTCATGACGGTGGCGGCGGCCGGACGGCCGGCAAGGGAGGCCGGCCACGGCCGGAGCGGCCAAGGTAACGACCGGCCATGCCGGCCACGGCCGGGCGGACACGGCCGCCGGCCGTGGCCGGGGCGGCCGCGGCCGGGGTGGGCCATGGACGGGGCGGCCACGGCCGCTTCCGCGATGAGTGATTTGTAGTGAGGACTCTGATGTACCGAGCTCGAGCCCGTTTCTTTACATATCTTCTAAACTGATCTTTGCAGTACCTCTATTTTCTGTTATTATTTATTGATGGACTGGTTGTTATTTTCTATTCATACATGTTTCTGTGGACTTGTTTACATTTGATGTATACTTACTTCTCTCTCTTGTGATCGAAAAGGTCCGGCAGAATTGGCGTTTTATAGTGACGGCCTTCCCGTGAGTCGGTGCCACTGCAAAGCGGCAATTCTGGGCAAAGACCCCGGTGTTCGAAAAAGAAAAGGGGGGGGGGGGTCTTACAAGTGGTATTAGAGCGAGACCTCGATCGGAAGAGAAGTAGTCCACAAAACCTTGGGCCACCCCCGTGCGAGCTTAGTTTGCGGAGAAACTAACAGAGGAAGCAGTGGTGTGCCCATAAGGGAAATCACATGTGAAAGTCCATCCTACCCCTTCTTAAATTCCATTCATTCCCTCTCTAACAAATGGAATTTTTCCTTGTAGCCTGCGACGAACCCTACATCACAGCAGGGGACACCTCAGGCTTCGAATGTGGTCCCACCTCCGCCGACTCCAGGTCCGTTCCAGGAGACGGAGATGGGACAAACACTGACGGCCATTCCGGAGGCCTTCAGAGCTTAGCAAGCCCCAGCTCCACAGCCAAACCCCGGGGCCAATTGGATGACTGTCTTCCGGGGACTTTCCCCTCCATCCTACCTGGGGACGGAGTCTGCAGTACGTACGGAGGAATGGTTGGATACCATTTACGAGACGCTTGCAGGGATTCGATGCCCCACTGAGGAGGCAGTTGCTTTGGCAGTCTCCTGCCTGGAGTCACACGGAAAGAGGTGGTGGAAATCTCTGTTGGACACCACCTTTGCGGGAATGGATTACGCTGATATTACTTGGGAGGAGTTCAGAGCAGCACTCCTGGGACATTTTGTACCTCAGTCGGCGAGGGACGACCTGGAGGATAGGTTCCTGCGGTTGAGGCAGGGGAACAGGACTGTGGTGGAGTATTATCAGGAGTTCACTCACCTGGCCCGCTATGCGGACGCTTACCAGTTGGACGACGCTGACTATGCTAGGAGGTTTTATAAGGGTCTGCAAGACGACATGAGATTGGCCCTCCTCTTCGTCTCAGAGGGGAGTCTGGCCAGGATTTTGGAGATGGCTAAGAAGAGGGAAGCAGATCAGCTTACAGTTAAGAGCCGGAAGAGACCGGCTGATGATACAGTGATTGGAGGTCGTAGAGACCGTCCTCGAGGCCAGGTTATTGGGGAGAGAAGGAACGGGGATCAACCTCATCAGGAGTTTGGGCAGGAGCAGAGAAGTCAGGGGGTATTGGCTCCCCAGCCTTTACAGATGCTGGAGATGCCAAGGACAGCAGAGCAGGCACCGGTATGCTTTCAGTGCAATCAGCCGGGGCATATCAAGAGGAACTGCCCTATGAGGCGAGCACCACCACCAGCACATCAGGGCGCCCCACCTCCCCGACAGTTTGGCGGCCGAGGACATGATCGAGGACGAGGATTTCAGGATCGAGGCAGCAGGCCAGAGAAAGAGCAGATGTATGCTCTAGACCTGACACAGCCCCGAAACCCAGAGCTGGTTATCGCAGGTATGACAGTACTTTTAAAGTTTCCTTCTTATGAACTAGTTTTTCTAGACATAAACTAGTTAGAAATTAAGAGAAGACAACTATAACAAGAATACTAAGACACTTAATTATCCCAGGAATAGTCTTCATTAGCGGAAAGCCCGCTCACACGCTCTTCGACACCGGTGCTTCGCACTCATTTGTGTCGGAAGATTTCGTAAAAGGACTGGCTGGTGTGGAGCCATTCACCGGGAAGATGATGAGGGTGCGCCTACCCGATAGATCAGAGCTAATGACCACTGCTCATTGCAATATGGAAGCAAAGATCGGCGGGAAGGCGTTTGAGGCACCAACGACGATTCTGAAGATGCCAGATTACGATCTTATCCTAGGCATGACTTGGCTGTGCTGGAACCATGCCCAGATCGACTGCGTGGCGAAGAGGATCACCGTGAGGCACGGCGACTCCTTCATTGTCATCGAAGGTATTATACCAGCACCCCGCACCTTATTATCGTCTGTGCAGGCCGTTAAGTCCCACCTGCAGGGGGAAGAAGTTTATCAGGTCCTTTTTGAGGCGGTCGTGGCCAAGGACTCCATTTCAGATATTCCAGTAGTACGGGACTTCGCCGACGTGTTTTCGGAGAAGCTATCAGGGCTACCCCCGCACCGAGAGAAGGACTTTCAGATTCAGCTCGTGCCGGGGGCTAAGCCAGTATCCAGAGCTCCCTACCGAATGGCCACAAAGGAGTTGGTGGAATTTCAAAGCCAGCTTCAGGATTTAGTGGAGGCCGGGTTCGTTCGGCCTAGCTCTTCACCATGGGGAGCTCCGGTGTTATTCATCAAGAAGAAGGATGGGACTCTTCGACTGTGTATAGATTACCGGGCCCTGAACAGGTTGACGGTCCGAAATACTTATCCCTTGCCAAGGATAGACGAGTTATTTGACCAGCTGGAGGGAGCCCATTAGTTCTCAAAGATGGATCTGAGGTCGGGGTACTACCAGCTTCACACTCGGGAGGAGGACATCCCGAAGATGGCCTTCAGCAGCAGATATGGTTTGTACGAGTTCACCGTGATGCCTTTCGGTCTCACGAATGCACCCTCCGCATTTATGACCTTGATGAATTGGGTGTTCGAAGAGTATCTGGATGTCTTCGTTATCGTATTCATCGACGACATCCTTATCTATTCAAGGACGGAGGAGGAGCATGCGAGGCATCTAGCCTTGACCTTGGAGAAGCTGCGGGAGCATAGGTTGTATGCCAAGTTCAGCAAGTGCCAGTTCTGGCTAAAGGAGGTGGCCTTTTTGGGCCATGTCATCAGTGGAGCAGGTCTGGCAGTGGATCCGGCGAAGGTCCAGGCAGTACGGGATTGGCCACCACTAAAGACGGCATCGGACGTTCGAAGTTTCTTGGGACTTGCCGGTTATTACCGGAAGTTCGTAAAGGGGTTCTCTCAGATTGCCCTCCCTCTTACGTCTCTGATGAAGAAAGAGTCCCCTTTCATTTGGACACCACGATGCGAATCTGCTTTTCAGGAGCTGAAGGATCGTCTCACCTCGGCTCCCATCCTTGCTCTTCCGTCAGGGAAGGAAGGATTCTAGGTGTATACACATGCTTCCTATCAGGGGATGGGTGCCGTTCTGATGTAGAATGGGCACGTGATAGCTTACGCCTCCCGTCAGCTGAAGCAATATGAGCAGAACTATCCCGTGTACGACTTAGAGATGGGGGCTGTAGTTTTCGCTCTTAAGATCTGGCGACACTACCTTTATGGAGTTCACTGCGATATCTTCTCAGATCACAAGAACCTGCGGTACGTAGACACACAAAAGGAGCTGAACATCAGGCAAAGACGCTGGGTGGAGTTTCTATCAGACTACCAGTACACCATGCACTACCATCCCGGGAAGGCAAACGTGGTCGCAGATGCTCTGAGCCGGAGAGCGAGTACATCAGGAGTAGGCCCGCAACTAATGGCCTTGGAGTTGGCTAAGTCATTTGAGGAGATGCAAATATCACTAGTGTCCGAGGATGATCCGAAGTTATACATGGAGTACCTAGGATCGATGATTACCGCCGATGATATTCGGGACCGGATCAGAGATGGGCAGAAGCTGAATATGAGAGCTGAGCCAATATTCAGGGCCTTGGAGGAAGGCACGACAGGAGATTACTCTTTGAGGGACGGGCTCTTGTGTTTTAGAGGCAGGGTCTACATACCGGCAAGAGGCCAGATCCGGGAGGACATTATGACAGAAGCTCACTGCAGCCGATATTCGGTACACCCGGGATCACCAAGATGGTAAAAGATTTGAAGAGGACGATGTAATGGCCGGGTATGAAGAAAGACATTACGTACTTTGTGACGCATTGCGAGGCCTGCTAACTCGTAAAGGCAGAGTGTAGGAACCCGACAGGCTTGCTGCAGCCACTTTCGGTGCCGGAGTGGAAATTTGAGGATATAGCCATGGACTTCATACATGGGCTACCTCGATCCTGTGCAGGAAATGACTCGATCTGGGTGATAGTGGACAGGCTAACAAAGGTGGCCCGATTCATTCCAGTAGCGAAGGACACTCCGATTAATGTATTAGTACGGAGGTTCATTGAGCAGTTTGTGCGTTATCATGGGGTACCCAAGACTATCGTTTCGGATCGGGATGAGCAGTTTACATCCAGGGAGTGGAGGTCAGTCCAGGCCCATCTGGGTTCTCGGTTGACATTCAGCACAACTTTTCACCCTCAAACCGACGGGCAGACGGAGCGCCCCAACCGTACACAGGAAGATCTTTTGCGCCTGTGTATTTTGGACCGTGGTGAGCCTTGGGAGAGATTGCTGCCACTGGTCGAGTTTTCGTACAACAACGCCCATCAGTCCAGCATAGGCATGGCTCCATACGAGGCGTTGTATGGAAGGAGGTGCAGGACCCCACTATCACGGGTTCAGGATGAGGATCCGCGGGCACTGGGCTCGGAGTTTGTGGGGGATATAGATGCTCAGATTAGATTGATCCGGGACAGGATGTTGGAAGCCCAGAGCAGGCAGGCCAAATACTACGATGCGAGGCATCTTCAGGAGGAGTTCAAGGTGGGATACCGAGTTTTCTTGAAGATACGGCCGATGCACGGAGTCTCGCGGGTTTGCAGGCGGAAGAAGCTCAGTCCGAGATATATGGGGCCTTACAGGATCTGGAGCGGATCGTCCCCTTGGCTTATAGACTGGAGCTACCGCCGGAGTTAGCGGGATTGCATGACGTCTTCCACGTCTCCTCACTACGGAGGGCTCTGCTACGCCTTGAGCAGCTGATTTCCTCGGCAGATGGCCCGGTGGCATCGGATCGGTCAGTCAACTTGGAGCCTATCAGGATCGATGACACGGCAGTGCGGGTCTTGCGACGGAAGAAGGTTCCGTTAGTCAAGGTTCTGTGGAACAACCATGGGCAGGAGGAGCATACATGAGAGCCACAGGACTTGATGCGACAAAAGTATCCGGAACTTTTTTAGTCAGGTATATCTCACAACCCCTCCGAACAACCAATTTGCTTTCCTATTTTAAACCAATAGGACTAAAATTTCAAGAATATGAGCTAATCTTTTGTTTATTGGGGTATATACCTTGTCAATTGGACGAATTGACCTTAGGGTTGACTATCACCTTCAACCGCACATAGCAAATGTGGCGTAGAGATGTAGACCTTTCGACTCTCATGGGATGTTACAAGTTTCTCTCTCCCCGATAGGAGCCCCGTAGGCTTAACCTTGATTTCGGGGATGAAATCTTTGTTTTGTTTATTGGGATTTGTAACATCCCATTTCCAACTAAACCCCTAGAAGTGGTTTTGTCTTAACAAAACCCCAGGAAGCCCAGGAATTGAAGTTTATCGACCAAGATTTCGAGTCAAGGGGTGGTCACGCCCATGACCTAGGGCGTGACCCCTTCGACGATCGTCGACCTTAGGAAGACGATCGTCGAGCTTAGAAATTTCAACATGGGCCTGACACGCCCGTGACCGACCTGTCACGCCCGTGACCTTGGGCGTGACCCCTTCGACGATCGTCGAGCTCAGGAAGACGATCGACGGGCTCAGAAATTTCAATAGGGCGTGGCACGCCCGTGACCGACCCATCACGCCCGTGACCGACCCGTTACGCCCGTGACCTTGGAATGGCGTTGACGCCATAACCAAGAGGCATTGAGTGAGCAGAGCTCACTCAACGCCATAACCAAGACGGCGTTGAGTGAGCAGAGCTCACTCAACGCCATAACCAAGACGGCGTTGAGTGAGAAGAGCTCACTCAACGCCATAACCAAGACGGCGTTGAGTGAGCAGAGCTCACTCAACGTTATGAGTTAAATGGCGTTGAGTGAGCAGAGCTCACTTAACGCCATATGCTAGATGGCGTTGAGTGAGCAGAGTTGACTCAACGCCATAATCTGGACGGCGTTGAGTGAGCTAAGCTCACTCAACGCCATAATCGGGACGGCGTTGAGTGAGCAGAGCTCACTCAACGCCATAATCGGGACGGCGTTGAGTGAGCTAAGCTCACTCAACGCCATAATCTGGACGGCGTTGAGTGAGCAGAGCTCACTTAACGCCATAATCGGGACAACGTTGAGTGAGACAAGCTCACTCAATGCCATAATCTGAACGGCGTTGAGTGAGCTAAGCTCACTCAACGCCATAATCTGGACGGTGTTGAGTGAGCTCAGCTCACTCAACGCCATCGTTTAAAAGGGGCTTATGGATAGCGTTGAGTGAGCAGAGCTCACTCAACGCAATAATCCGGATGGCGTTGAGTGAGCAGAGCTCACTCAATGCCATAATCGGGATGGCATTGAGTGAGCAGAGCTCACTCTACGCCGTATCTGGGATGGCGTTGAGTGAGCTGAGCTCACTCAACACCGTAGCATGGATGGCGTTGAGTGAGCAGAGCTCACTCAATGCCATTTTACTTTGTTTTTTCTGGCCTTTTTCTGGCCGATCTCATTTGGCTGGGTGCTGGTTCAGTTGAACCGGGCCATTTCGGGAAGCAGGCCAGGATGTCTTAATTGGACCGTTTCTTTTATTAAGACTTAATTAAACCCTATTTAGCGAATTGGACCGGTCAATGCCACGTGGTAGCCGACTCTTCTCCTTCCAGCCATGGCCGAGCGACGGTTTGCCTTGCCACTAATGGCTTTTAAGGCTCGGCCCCATCCTATCCCCCTGAAAACGGCTGGATTCAACTCCTCTCGGGGAGAGGAGTTTCCAGCCTTCTCTTAGCTCTTTTAGAGCCGTTTCAGCTCCCCTCCACCATGACCGAGCTGCTCTTGAAGAGGCATTAATGGCTGGACAGCCTATAACTGCCCGCTCCCCATTTCTTCCCTTTAAAAAGGCCCCTTAGGCTCAGAGATGAAGTTTCCCACCCTTACCCGACGGATTGGAGCTTGTGCTGTGCTGAAGAAGGATTCCGGCGACGCCACCACCGTACCAATGGCATCCCGACGGTCTGTACGCCTCCAGCCCGCGAACAAGGTCCTCCTCTACCTCTTCTTCTATGGATAGATCTTAGGAATCATTTAGGAGAGATATCGAGCTCAAAGGAGCAAGATTGAGTGAGCTTTTTCATGGTTTTTCAAAAATAAATTGTGGTCGGGTTCGGCGGAAACCGCCTCTCCGGCGGCCGTGCCGCCGCCCGACGGTAGCCCTCACATCAACAGAGGTGGTGGTGGTGGTGCCCGGCCAGGGAGATGGCTGGGTGGCTGGGAAGTAGCTTTAGAAAAGCTACAGGTTTTAAGCATTTTTAGGTTGCTGGTTCGGGATTTTTGAGAAGATGAACAGTAACATATAATACTAAATTATTATATTTAAATCTAAAATATAGTGATTTATCAAGCTCTCTTTTATGCTATTTAATGAGGTACTTAGAGGCTTTTTATGTAGAAGTGACCAACATGAAATCTGTAGCCCTATGGGTCTGCTATATTTGAAAATTGATTTGGGTCAATTTGGTCAACTAGTTTAACCAAGTCACCTCTTTTGGTGGGATCTAGACCTAGAGCTAGGCAGAGACTAAAAGGTGTGCCCACCTTTCATCCTCTGCCTAAATGATCTGAAATTTGGGCAGGGATCTATACCTAGGGCCTGTCCAAAAATGAGAATTTTTGGAGAATGTTTTTCTATAGTTTTTAGAAAAATTTAATAATCCTAGAATAAATTAATTTGATGGCTCATTGACTTCCAAACCCTCCTAAATTTTGGTGAGTGGACCCTGGGTTTATCATAAGGTCCTAGTAAAAATTTCATCTCATTTGGAGATGTTTTGAATAGGTTTTTATCCAACCCTAGGTTGACCCTTATAGGGTTATTTAGGATCAAGCACCCCCTTGGGGTTTTGAGTGGTAAAATCACCTCAACAGAGGCTAAAATCTTGTACATTGATTTGGCATGTCTAATTTCACTCTCTTAAGGAAAATGGTGTGATTTAGGGTTGATTTACCCTAGGGTTCAAACTCAAACCCCAAGGAAGGGATTTTGAGTGTTGTGAAGGACATAGGGGTAAATGCCCTTGTGTGACCTTGTAACTCAGTAGAGTTGAAGGTAGTGAATCCTAATTTCTCTGGTAGAAGTCTTAGAGGATTTGGAGGTAAGTAGACACCTCAAAATATTAATCCTAGTTTTAAGGTAGAAGCTCAATTATGAAAGCACAACCACTAAACCTTGGTTAAAAGTTGTGAAACTTGGGTGGAGTAAGTTGTAGACTGTGAAGCACCCCTGGTAATTTTATTAGGATTTTATGGATTATATTTCAAGTGCTTTATTTGTTAAGTAACCATTTGCTCAAAGGGGTGATTTAAGTATTTTGATTACTCTGTTCATTTAAATCTAATGAAACTTGGTCAAAAGATGTTTGATGACTAAATAAATATCCCTAAATTTTATTACAAATTTTACCTGATTATATCTAGTACTTCCTGCACAAGTTTTAAAAAGGGCAATTATGATCAATAAATCATTTGGAGCAAAATACTTACTGTAAAATTATGGAACCTGGACAATGATGTTTTCATATCAATATCTAGTTGTATAATTTTATTCATGATTTTTAGAAGAATATTTACAATACTTGCTTCACAAGTATAGCTCTTTGGGATTTTGGTAATTATTTATTCTAGAGTTCAATCCCCATTGAAGAATTATGAAATTTGGCCACTGATGTTTTTAGGACAGTATATGCTCTAGAAGATTAATTAAGAATTTTTGGATGATTATCTACTGCACTTACTTCATTAACGAAAGGAGATAGGATTTATTATCAAAATTAAATTAGAGTCCCTAAAAAACTGGAAAAATTGTTATATCTTGGCTTTAGTGTTAAATTGTTGTTTAGAATTTATCATGATTTTATGAAGCCTTATATATACCTGTAAAGTGCACTTCATGTTCAATTTGTAGCTCTTGGAAGCTTTACAGAAAATTAATTAAATTCCTGATAAAATAGGGGAATTGTTATTTTCTGGATTTAGACTAACCATGTCATGATAGACCTCCAATAAATATTATAGGAGATTCGGAAGACAATTTGGAGTACCTCCCCTTATATACCTCATATAGCTTAGGATGGTCTGCGTTTAGTAAAACTGTAGAAGCTGAACTAGTGTGGGTAATGAACCTGGGGAGATGGAATTTGGTAGTTTGCTGGTTTGGATAAGGTGAGTTAAATCAGGTTCATTATTGGACGTCAGGATGGGTAGGGTGTGAGATTGACTAGTGTTAAGTGGTGTTCGGGTTCGACGAAAGATCGTCCTCCCCGAGGAGAGAAAGAGTCAAAATCACCCTAGAATTAGCCTACTGTAATATGAGAGGGGAACGGGTTAAGGGAATCAACCAATAATATTAAGTGCCTTGCGAAAGGGAGCTTTGGGCTTCAGCCCATCGTAGTTCCTAGTGCCCTCGAGAACCCTTCACGGGGTATGCCTTGGGCAGTCCTGGGCTAACGTAAACCGTAGGAATAATAAATTAAAAGAGCAACTAGAATATCTAGGGTTGCACATTCTCACACCCCGGTAGTTAGGGAGGTAGAATAAGTTGGTTTGGTTGCCATTCAGACGGTAGCTCTGAAGGTAGATGCACGAACGGGACAGTCCGGGGAGCCGAGGGCTCGAGGGTTTGGATACAGAATAAGGTGGTGGGTCTTCGATATTTGATTGTCGTTCACACCGACATCGGTACATTGACTCGGCGGTGTGGGACACTTAGCCAAGGAAAGCCTGGTGGATATAGCTAGCACTAGTACGCGGATACTCTAGGTTGTGTTCTTCTAGGGGCGTATGGAAGGGCTAGGCCCGGTAGTGTGGATACCCGCCTAGGAGTGGGGGGCCTGACCCACTGTCTCCGTTTGCCACTACGGAGGTTCCTGGGAGTGAAGCTAGCTGCCCGAACAGGGGGAACTAAAGGTCTGTGCGCATAGAGTCATGTGTGTGAGTTGCACTTGCATAGATCATGGCATAGCATATCACTACACTCATATTTGCATACAACCGACACCCCAACGTATAAATCGGTATGAGATATTTTATATGATGGGAGCCTTGCAGAAGGCCCCTTAACTTATAAGTTTGTATGGACATTCATATAAGTTAAGGTTACTTACTTATTCACTTACTTACTTATTTACTTACTTGTTCTACTTGTCTTCTTTTGTTATACTACTTACCACATATCTACCTTACTGCTCTCTACCGTAGAATTGCTAGATGTACTTTATTCTAGATAGTTGTTTATACACCATGATAGTTGTTAGACTAGCTCCATTGTCATCTGCTTGATTATTATCCACCTTTGTAGCTTCCCTTTCCTCCTCTCCGCTCGGTGTTTAGGAGCCGTGGGGGTAGGGGTAGGGGATGATAGGGATTAGACTTTATGACTAATAATTTTCGAACCACAACATTACAGAAGCTCCGGATGGGAGACAGGGACCAGCAGTCCAGGGACCAGCACCAGCGGAGTACGGTGCGCATGGAGGTGGGCCAGTCTAGCACCGGTGCACCTGCGACCAGCTCCGTGAGTGATTAGTATTTTTATAGCTTCAGTGATGAGTGATTTTTAGTGAGGACTATGATGTACCGGGCTCGAGCCAGTTTCTTTACATTTCTTCTAAACTGATCTTTGCAGTACCTCTATTTTCTGTTATTATCTATTGATGGACTGGTTGTGATTTTCTATTCATACATGTTTCTCTGGACTTGTTTACATTTGATGTATACTTACTTATCTCTCTTGTGATCGAAAAGGTCTGGCAGAATTGGCGTTTTGTAGTGGCGGCCTTCCCGTGAGTCGGTGCCACTGCAAAGCGGCAATTCTGGGATAAAACCCCGGTGTTCGAAAAAGAAAAAAGAAGGGGGGGGGGGTGGGGGGTCTTACAAGTGGTATCAGAGCGAGACCTCGATCGGAAGAGAAGTAGTCCACAAAACCTTGGGCCACCCCCGTGCGAGCTTAGTTTGCGGACAAACTAGCAGCGGAAGCAGTGGTGTGACCATAAGGGAAATCACATGTGAAAGTCCATCCTACCCCTTCTTAAATTCCATTCATTCCCTCTCTAACAAATGGAATTTTTCCTTGTAGCCTGCGACGAACCCTACATCACAGTAGGGGACACCTCAGGCTCCGAATGTGGTCCCACCTCCGCCGGCTCCAGCTCCGTTCCAGGAGACGGAGATGGGACAAACACTGACGGCCATTCTGGAGGCCTTCAGAGCTCAGCAAGCCCTGGCTCCACAGCCAAACCCCGGGGCCAATTGGATGACTGTCTTCCGGGGACTTTCCCCTCTATCCTACCTGGGGACGGAGTCTGCAGTACGTACGGAGGAATGGTTGGATACCATTTACGAGACGCTTGCAGGGATTCGATGCCCCACTGAGGAGGCAGTTTCTTTGGCAGTCTCCTGCTTGGAATCACACGGAAAGAGGTGGTGGAAATCTCAGCTGGACACCACCTTTGTGGGGATGGATTGCGCTGATATTACTTGGGAGGAGTTCAGAGCAGCACTCCTGGGATATTTTGTTTCTCAGTCGGCGAGGGACAACCTGGAGGATAGGTTCCTGCGGTTGAGGCAGGGGAACAGGACTGTGGTGGAGTATTATCAGTAGTTCACTCACCTGGCCCGCTATGCGGACGCTTACCAGTTGGACGACACTGGCTATGCCAGGAGGTTTTATAAGGGGCTGCAACATGACATAAGACATGCCCTCCTCTTCCTCTCAGAGGGGAGTCTGGCCAGGATTTTTGAGATGGCTAAGAAGAGGGAAGCGGATCAACTTACAGTTAAGAGCCGGAAGAGACCGACTGATGATACAGTGATTGGAGGTCGTAGAGACCGTCCTCGAGACCAGGTTATTGGGGAGAGAAGGAACGGGGATCAACCTCGTCAGGAGTTTGGGCAGGAGCAGAGAAGTCAGGGGGTATTGGCTCCCCAGCCTTTACAGATGTTGGAGATGCCAAGGACAGCAGAGCAGGCACCGGTATGCTTTCAGTGCAATCAGCCGGGGCATATCAAGAGGAACTGCCCTTTGAGGCGAGCACCACCACCAACACATCAGGGCGCCCCACCTCCCCGAAAGTTTGGCGGCCGAGGACATGATCGAGGACGAGGATTTCAGGATCGAGGCCGCAGGCCAGAGAAAGAGCAGATGTATGCTCTAGACCTGACACAGCCCCGAAACCCAGTGCAGGTTATCGCAGGTATGACAGTACTTTTAAAGTTTCCTTCTTATGAACTAGTTTTTCTAGACATAACCTAGTTAGAAATTAAGAGAAGACAACTATAACAAGAATACTAAGACACTTAATAATCCCAGGCATAATCTTCATTAGCGGCAAGCCCGCTCACATGCTCTTCGATACCGGTGCTTCACACTCATTTGTGTCGGAAGATTTCGTAAAAGGACTGGCAGGTGTGGAGCCATTCAATGGGAAGATGATGAGGGTGCGCCTACCCGATGGATCAGAGCTAATGAACTCTGCTCATTGCAATATGGAAGCGAAGATCGGCGGGAAGGCGTTTGAGGCACCAGCGACGATTCTGAAGATGCCAGATTACGATCTTATCCTAGGCATGACTTGGCTGTGCTGGAACCATGCCCAGATCGACTGCGTGGCGAAGAGGATCATCGTGAGGCACGACGACTCCTTCATTGTCATCGAAGGTATTATACCAGCACCCCGCACTTTATTATCGTCTGTGCAGGCCGTTAAGGCCCACCTGCAGGGGGAAGAAGTTTATCAGGTCCTTTTTGAGGCGGTCGTGGCCAAGGACTCCATTTCAGATATTCCAGTAGTACGGGACTTCGCCGACGTGTTTTCGGAGAAGCTACCAGGGCTACCCCCGCACCGAGAGAAGGACTTTCAGATTCAGCTTGTGCCGGGGGCTAAGCCGGTATCCATAGCTCCCTACCGAATGGCCCCAAAGGAGTTGGTGGAATTTCGAAGCCAGATTCAGGATTTAGTGGAGGCCGGGTTCGTTCGGCCTAGCTCTTTACCATGGGGAGCTCCGCTGTTATTCGTCAAGAAGAAGGACGGGACTCTTCGACTATGTATAGATTACTGGGCCCTGAACAGGTTGACGGTCCGAAATACTTATCCCTTGCCAAGGATAGACGAGTTATTTGACCAGCTGGAGGGAGCCCATTGGTTCTCAAAGATGGATCTGAGGTCGGGGTACTACCAGCTTCGCATTCGGGAGGAGGACATCCCGAATACGGCCTTCAGCAGCAGATATGGTTTGTACGAGTTCACCGTGATGCCTTTCGGTCTCACGAATGCACCCTCCGCATTTAAGACCTTGATGAATCAGGTATTCGAAGAGTATCTGGATGTCTTCGTTATCGTATTCATCGACGACATCCTTATCTATTCAAGGACGGAGGAGGAGCACGCGAGGCACTTGGCCTTGACCTTGGAGAAGCTGCGGGAGTATAGGTTGTATGCCAAGTTCAGCAAGTGCCAGTTCTGGCTAAAGGAGGTGGCCTTTTTGGGCCATATCATCAGTGGAGCAGGTCTGGCAGTGGATCCGACGAAGGTCCAGGCAGTACGGGATTGGCCACCACTAAAGTCGGCATCGGACATTCGAAGTTTCTTGGGACTTGCCGGTTATTACCGGAAGTTCGTAAAGGGGTTCTCTCAGATTGCCCTCCCTCTTACGTCTCTGACGAAGAAGGAGTCCCCTTTCATTTGGACACCACGATGTGAATCTGCTTTTCAGGAGCTGAAGGATCGTCTCACCTCGGCTCCCATCCTTGCTCTTCCATCAGGGAAGGAAGGATTCCAGGTGTATACAGATGCTTCATATCTGGGAATGTGTGCCGTTCTTATGCAGAATGGGCACGTGATAGCTTACGCCTCCCGTCAGCTGAAGCAACATGAGCAGAACTATCCCGTGCACGACTTAGAGATGGGGGCTGTAGTTTTCGCTCTTAAGATCTGGCGACACTACCTTTATGGAGTTCACTGCGATATCTTCTCAGATCACAAGAACATGCGGTACATAGACACACAAAAGGAGCTGAACATTAGGCAAAGACGCTGGGTGGAGTTTCTATCAGACTACCAGTACACCATGCACTACCATCCCGGGAAGGCAAACGTGGTCGCAGATGCTCTGAGCCGGAGAGCGAGTACATCAGGAGTAGGCCCACAACTAATGGCCTTGGAGTTGGCTAAGTCATTTGAGGAGATGCAAATATCACTAGTGTTCGAGGATGATCTGAAGTTATACATGGAGTACCTAGGATCGATGATTACCACCGATGATATTCGGGACCGGATCAGAGATGGGCAGAAGCTGAATACGAGAGCTGACCCGATATTTAGGGCCTTGGAGGAAGGCATGACAGGAGAGTACTCTTTGAGGGACGGGCTCTTGTGTTTCAGAGGCAGGGTCTACATACCGGCAGGAGGCTAGATCCGGGAGGACATTATGACGGAAGCTCACTACAGCCGATATTCGGTACACCTGGGGATCACCAAGATGGTAAAAGATTTGAAGAGGACGATGTACTCGCCGGGTATGAAGAAAGACATTACGTACTTTGTGACGCATTGCGAGGCCTGCAAACTCGTAAAAGCAGAGTGTAGGAACCCGGCAGGCTTGCTGCAGCCACTTCCGGTGCCGGAGTGGAAATTTGAGGATATAGCCATGGACTTCATACATGGGCTACCTCGATCCCGTGCGGGAAATGACTCGATCTGGGTGATAGTGGACTGGCTAACAAAGGTGGCCCGATTCATTCCAGTGGCGAAGGACGCTCCGATTAATGTATTAGTACGGAGGTTCATTGAGCAGTTTGTGCGTTATCATGGGGTACCCAAGACTATCGTTTCGGATCGGGATGGACAGTTTACATCCAGGGAGTGGAGGTCAGTCCAGGCCCATCTGGGTTCTCGGTTGACATTCAGCACAGCTTTTCACCCTCAGACCGACGCGCAGACGGAGCGCACCAACCGTACACTGGAAGATCTTTTGCGCCTGTGTATTTTGGACCGTGGTGAGCCTTGGGAGAGATTGCTGCCACTGGTCGAGTTTTCGTACAACAACGCCCATCAGTCCAGCATAGGCATGGCTCCATACGAGGCATTGTATGGAAGGAGGTGCAGGACCCCACTATCATGGGTTCAGGACGAGGATCCGCGGGCACTGGGCTCGGAGTTTGTGGGGGATATAGATGCTCAGGTTAGATTGATCCGGGACAGGATATTGGAAGCCCAGAGAAGGCAGACCAAATACTACGATGCGAGGCATCGTCAGGTGGAGTTCCAGGTGGGAGACCGAGTTTTCTTGAAGATACGGCCGATGCACCGAGTCTCGCGGGTTCGCGGGCGGAAGAAGCTCAGTCCGAGATATATGGGGCCTTACAGGATCCTGGAGCGGATCGACCCCTTGGCTTATAGACTGGAGCTACCGTCGGAGTTAGCGGGATTGCATGACGTCTTCCACGTCTCCTCACTACGGAGGGCTCTGCTATGCCCTGAGCAGTTGATTTTCTCAGCAGATGGCCCGGTGGCATCAGATCGGTCAGTCAACTTGGAGCCTATCAGGATCAATGACACGGCAGTGCGGATCTTGCGACGGAAGAAGGTTCCGTTAGTCAAGGTTCTGTGGAACAACCATGGGCAGGAGGAGCATATATGGGAGCCACATGACTTGATGCGACAAAAGTATCCGGAACTTTTTCAGTCAGATATATCTCACAACCCCTCCGAACAACCAATTTGCTTTCCTGTTTTAAACCAATAGGACTAAAATTTCAAGAATATGGGCTAATCTTTTGTTTATTGGGGTATATACCTTGTCAATTGGACGAATTGGCCTTAGGGTTGACTATCACCTTCAACCGCACATAGCAAATGTGGCGTAGAGATGTAGACCTTTCGACTCTCATGGGATGTTACAAGTTTCTCTCTCCCCGATAGGAGCCCCGTAGGCTTAACCTTAATTTCGGGGACAAAATCTTTGTTTTGTTTATTGGGATTTGTAACATCCCATTTCCAACTAGACCCCTAGAAGTGGTTTTGTCTTAACAAAACCCCAGGAAGCCCAGGAATTGAAGTTTATCGACAAGGATTTCGAGTCAAGGGGTGGTCACGCCCGTGACCTTGGGCGTGACCCCTTCGACGATCGTCGACCTCAGGAAGACGATCGTCGAGCTTAGAAATTTAAACATGGGCCTGACACGCCCGTGACCGACCCGTCACGCCCGTGACCTTGGGCGTGACCCCTTCGACGATCGTCGAGCTCAGGAAGATGATCGACGGGCTCGGAAATTTCAACAGGGCGTGTCACGCCCGTGACCGACCCGTTACGCCCGTGACTGACCCGTCACGCCTGTGACCTTAGAATGGCGTTGACGCCATAACCAAGACGGCGTTGAGTGAGCAAAGCTCACTCAACGCCATAACCAAGATGGCGTTGAGTGAGCAGAGCTCACTCAACGCCATAACCAAGACAGCGTTGAGTGAGCAGAGCTCACTCAACGTTATGAGTTAAATGGCGTTGAGTGAGCAGAGCTCACTCAACGACATATGCTAGACGACATTGAGTGAGCAGAGCTAACTCAATGCCATAATCTGGACGGCGTTGAGTGAACTAAGCTCACTCAACGCCATAATCGGGATGGCGTTGAGTGAGCAGAGCTCACTCAAACGCCATAATCTGGACGGCATTGAGTGAGAAGAACTCACTCAACGCCATAATCGGGACGACGTTGAGTGAGCTAAGCTCACTCAACGCCATAATCTGGACGGCGTTGAGTGAGCCGAGCTCACTCAATGCCATAATCGGGACGGCGTTGAGTGAGCAGAGCTCACTCAACGCCATAATCTGGACTGCGTTGAGTGAGCTAAGCTCACCCAATGCCATAATCTGGACGGCATTGAGTGAGCTCAGCTCACACAATGCCATCGTTTAAAAGGGGATTATGGATGGTGTTGAGTGAGCAGACGCCATAATCCGGATGGCGTTGAGTGAGCACAACTCACTCAACGCTATAATCCGGATGGCGTTGAGTGAGCAGAGCTCACTCAACGCCGTATCTGGGATGGCGTTGAGTGAGCTGAGCTCACTCAACGCCGTAGCATGGATGGCGTTGAGTGAGCAGAGCTCACTCAACGCCATTTTACTTGGTTTTTTCTGGCCTTTTTTTGGCCGATCTCATTTGGCAGGGTGCTGGTTCAGTTGAACCGGGCCATTTCGGGAAGCGGGCATGGATGTCTTAATTGGCCCGTTTCTCTTATTAAGACTTAATTAAACCCTATTTAGCGAATTGGACCGGTCAATGCCATGTGGCAGCCGACTCCTCTCCTTTCAGCCATGGCCGAGCGACGGTTTGCCTGACCACTAATGGCTTTTAAGGCTCGGCCCCATCCTCTCCCCTGAAAACGGCTGGATTCAACTCCTCTCGGGGAGAGGAGGAGTTTCCAGCCTTCTCTTAGCTGTTTTGGAGCCGTTTCAGCTCCCCTCGACCATGGCCGAGCTGCTCTTAAAGAAGCATTAATGGCTGGACAGCCTATAACCGCCCACTCCCCATTTCTTCCCTTTAAAAAGGCCCCTTAGGCTCAGAGATGAAGTTTCCCACCCTTACCCGATGGATTGGAGCTTGTGCTGTACTGAATAAGGATTCTGGCGACACCACCACCGTACCGATGGCATCCCGACGGTCTGTACGCCTCCATCCCGCGAACAAGGTCCTCCTCTACATCTTCTTCTATGGATAGATCTTAGGAATCATTTAGGAGAGATATCGAGCTCAAAGGAGCAAGATTGAGTGAGCTTTTCCATGGTTTTTCAAAAATAAATGGTGGTCGGGTTTGCCGGAAACCGCCTCTCCGGCGGCCGTGCCGCCGCCCGACGGTAGCCCTCACCTCAACAGAGGTGGTGGTGGTGGCCGACCAGGGAGATGGCTGGGTGGCCGGGAAGTAGCTTTAGAAAAGCTATAGGTTTTAAGCATTTTTAGGTTGCTGGTTCGGGCTTTTTGAGAAGATGAACAGTAACAAATAATACTAAATTATTATATTTAAATCTAAAATGTAGTGATTTATCAAGCTCTCTTTTATGCTATTTAATGAGCTACTTAGAGGCTTTTTATGTAGAAGTGACCAACATGAAATCTGTAGCCCTATGAGTCTGCTATATTTGAAAATTGATTTGGGTTAATTTGGTCAACTGGTTTGACCAGGGCACCTCTTTTGGTGGGATCTAGACCTAGAGCTAGGCAGAGACTAAAAGGTGTGCCCACCTTTCATCCTTTGCCCAAATGATCTGAAATTTGGGCAGGGAGTCTATCCTAACTATCTAGGGCCTGGCCAAAAATGAGAATTTTTGGAGAATGTTTTTCTATAGTTTTTAGAAAAATTTAATAATCCTCAAATAAATTAATTTGATGGCTCAATGACTTCCAAACCCTCCCAAATTTTGGTGAGTGGACCCTGGGTTTATCATAAGGTCATGGTAAAAATTTCATCTCATTTGGAGATGTTTTGAATAGGTTTTTATCCAACCCTAGGTTGACCCTTATAGGGTTATTTAGGATCAAGCACCCCCTTGGGGTTTTGAGTGGTAAAATCACCTCAAAAGAGGCTAAAATCTTGTAAACTGATTTGGCATGTCTAATTTCACCCTCTTAAGGAAAATGATGTGATTTAGGGTTGATTTACCCTAGGGTTCAAACTCAAACCCCAAGGAAGGGATTTTGAGTGTTGTGAAGGGCATAGGGGTAAATGCCCTTGTGTGACCTTGTAACTCAGTAGAATTGAAGGTAGTGAATCCTAATTTCTCTGGTAGAAGTCTTAGAGGATTTGGAGGTAAGTAGACACCTCAAAATCTTAACCCTAGTTTTAGGGTAGAAGCTCAAATTTGAAAGCACAGCCACTAAACCTTGGTAAAAAGTTGTGAAACTTGGGTGGAGTAAGTTTTAGACTGTGAAGCACCCCTGGTAATTTTATTAGGATTTTATGGATTATATTTCAAGTGCTTTATTTGTTAAGTAACCATTTGCTCAAAGGGGTGATTTAAGTATTTTGATTACTCTGTTCATTTGAATCTGATGAAACTTGGTCAGAAGATGTTTGATGACTAAATAAATATCCCTAAATTTTATTACAAATTTTACCTGATTATATCTAGTACTTCCTCCACAAGTTTTAAAAAAGGCAATTATGATCAATAAATCATTTGGAGCAAAATACTTACTGTAAAATTATGGAACCTGGACAATGATGTTTTCATATCAATATCTAGTTGTATAATTTTATTCATGATTTTTAGAAGAATATTTACAATACTTGCTTCACAAGTATAGCTCTTTGGGATTTTGGTAATTATTTATTCTAGAGTTCAATCCCCATTGAAGAATTATGAAATTTGTCCACTGATGTTTTTAGGACAGTATATGCTCTAGAAGATTAATTAAGAATTTTTGGATGATTATCTACTGCACTTACTTCATTAATGAAAGGAGATATGATTTATTATCAAAATTAAATTAGAGTCCCTAAAATACTGGAAAAATTGTTATATCTTGGCTTTACTGTTAAATTGTTGTTTAGAATTTATCATGATTTTATGAAGCCTTATACATACCTGTAAAGTGCACTTCATGTTCAATTTGTAGCTCTTGGAAGCTTTACAGAAAATTAATTAAATGCCTGATAAAATAGGGGAATTGCTATTTTCTGGATTAAGACTAACCATGTCATGATAGACCTCCAATAAATATTATAGGAGATTCGGAAGATAATTTGAAGTACCTCCCCTTATATACCTCATATAGCTTAGGATGGTCTGCGTTTAGTAAAACTGTAGAAACTGAACTAGTGTGGGTAATGAACCTGGGGAGATGAAATTTGGTAGTTTACTGGTTTGGATAAGGTGAGTTAAATCAGGTTCATTATTGGACGTCAGGATGGGTAGGGTGTGAGATTGACTAGTGTTAAGTGGTGTTCGGGTTTGACGAAAGATCGTCCTCCCCGAGGAGAGGAAGAGTCAAAATCACCCTAGGATTAGCCTACTGTAATTTGAGAGGGGAATGGGTTAAGGGAATCAACCAATAATATTAAGTGCCTTGCAAAAGGGAGCTTTGGGCTTCAGCCCATCGTAGTTCCTAGTGCCCTCGAGAACCCTTCACGGGGTATGCCTTGGGCAGTCCTGGGCTAACGTAAACCGTAGGAATAATAAATTAAAAGAGCAACTAGAATATCTAGGGTTGCACATTCTCATACCCCGGTAGCTAGGGAGGTAGAATAAGTTGGTTTGGTTGCCATTCAGACGGTAGCTCTGAAGGTAGATGCACGGACGGGACAGTCCGGGGAGCCGAGGGCTCGAGGGTTTGAATACAGAATAAGGTGGTGGGTCTTCGGTATTTGATTGTCGTTCACACCGACATCGGTATGTTGACTCGGCGGTGTGGGACACTTAGCCAAGGAAAGCCTGGTGGATATAGCCAGCACTAGTACGCGGATACTCTAGGTTGTGTTCTTCTAGGGGCGTACGGAAGGGCTAGGACCGGTAGTGTGGATACCCGCCTAGGAGTGGGGGGCCCGACCCACTATCTCCGTTTGCCACTACGGAGGTTTCTAGGAGTGAAGCTAGCTGCCCGAACAGGGGGAACTAGAGGTCTGTGCGCATAGAGTCGTGTGCGTGAGTTGCACTTGCATGGATCATGGCATAGCATATCACTACACTCATATTTGCATACAACCGACACCCCAACGTATAAATCGGTATGAGATGTTTTATACAATGGGAGCCTTGCAGAAGACCCCTTAACTTATAAGTTTGTATGAGCATTCATATAAGTTAAGGTTACTTACTTATTCACTTACTTACTTATTTACTTACTTGTTCTACTTGTCTTCTTTTGTTATACTACTTACCACATGTCTACCTTACTGCTCTCTACCATAGAATTGCTAGATGTACTTTATTCTAGATAGCTGTTTATACACCATGATAGTTGTTAGACTAGCTCCATTGTCATCTGCTTGATTATTCTCCACCTTTGTAGCTTCCCTTTCTTCCTCTCCACTCGGTGTTTAGGAGCCGTGGGGGAGGGGTAGGGGATGATAGGGATTAGTCTTTATGACTAATGGTTTTCGAACCACAACATTACCAGAGCTCCGGATGGGAGACAGGGACCAGCAGTCCAGGGACCAGCACCAGCGGAGTACGGTGCGCATGGAGGTGGGCCAGTCTAGCACCGGGGCACCTGCGACCAACTCCGCGAGTGATTAGTATTTTTATAGCTTCCGCGATGAGTGATTTGTAGTGAGGATTCTGATGTACCGGGCTCGAGTCCGTTTCTTTACATTTCTTCTTAACTGATCTTTGCAGTACCTCTATTTTCTGTTATTGTCTATTGATGGACAGGTTGTGATTTTCTATTCATACATGTTTCTGTGGACTTGTTTACATTTGATGTATACTTACTTCTCTCTCTTGTTATCGAAAAGGTCCGGTAAAATTGGCGTTTTGTAGTGGCGCCCTTCCCGTGAGTCGGTGCCACTGCAAAGCGGTAATTCTGGGCTAAGATCCCGGTGTTCGAAAAAGAAAAAAGAAAGGGGGGGGGGGGGTCTTACAAGTGGTATCAGAGCGAGACCTCGATCAGAAGAGAAGTAGTCCACAAAACCTTGGGCCACCCCCGTGCGAGCTTAGTTTGCGGACAAACTAGCAGCGGAAGCAGTGGTGTGCCCATAAGGGAAATCACATGTGAAAGTCCATCCTACCCCTTCTTAAATTCCATTCATTCCCTCTCTAACAAATGGAATTTTTCCTTATAGCCTGCGACAAACCCTACATCACAGCAGGGGACACCTTAGGCTCCGAATGTGGTCCCACCTCCGCCGGCTCCAGCTCCGTTCCAGGAGACGGAGATGGGACAAACACTGACGGCCATTCTGGAGGCCTTCAGAGCTCAGCAAGCCCCGACCTTTACAGATGCTGGAGATGCCAAGGACAGCAGAGCAGGCACCGGTATGCTTTCAGTGCAATCAGCCGGGGCATATCAAGAGGAATTGCCCTATGAGGCGAGCACCACCACCAGCAAATCAGGGCGCCCCACCTCCCCAAAAGTTTGGCGGCCGAGGACATGATCGAGGACGAGAATTTCAGGATCGAGGCCGCAGGCCAGAGAAAGAGCAGATGTATGCTCTAGACCTGACACAGCCCCGAAACCCAGAGCAGGTTATCGCAGGTATGACAGTACTTTTAAAGTTTCCTTCTTATGAACTAGTTTTTCTAGACATAACCTAGTTAGAAATTAAGAGAAGACAACTATAACAAGAATACTAAGACACTTAATTATCCCAGGCATAGTCTTCATTAGCGGCAAGCCCGCTCACACGCTCTTCGACACTGGTGCTTCGCACTCATTTATGTCGGAAGATTTCGTAAAAGGACTGGCAGGTGTGGAGCCATTCACCGGGAAAATGATGAGGGTGCGCCTACCCAATGGATCAGAGCTAATAACCTCTGCTCATTGCAATATGGAAGCGAAGATCGGCGGGAAGGCGTTTGAGGCACCAGCGACGATTCTGAAGATGCCAGATTACGATCTTATCCTAGGCATGACTTGGCTGTGCTGGAACCATGCCCAGATCGACTGCGTGGCGAAGAGGATCATCGTGAGGCACGACGACTCCTTCATTGTCATCGAAGGTATTATACCAGCACCCCGCACTTTATTATCGTCTGTGCAGGCCGTTAAGGCCCACCTGCAGGGGGAAGAAGTTTATCAGGTCCTTTTTGAGGCGGTCGTGGCCAAGGACTCCATTTCAGATATTCCAGTAGTACGGGACTTCGCCGACGTGTTTTCGGAGAAGCTACCAGGGCTACCCCCGCACCGAGAGAAGGACTTTCAGATTCAGCTCGTGCCGGGGGCTAAGCCGGTATCTTGAGCTCCCTACCGAATGGACCCAAAGGAGTTGGTGGAATTTCGAAGCCAGCTTCAGGATTTAGTGGAGGCCGGGTTCGTTCGGCCTAGCTCTTCACCATGGGGAGCTCCGGTGTTATTCGTCAAGAAGAAGGACGGGGCTCATCGACTGTGTATAGATTACCGGGCCCTGAACAGGTTGACGATCCGAAATACTTATCCCTTGCCAAGGATAGACGAGTTATTTGACCAGCTGGAGGGAGCCCATTGGTTCTCAAAGATGGATCTGAGGTCGGGGTACTACCAGCTTCGTATTCGGGAGGAGGACATCCCGAAGACGGCCTTCAGCAGCAGATATGGTTTGTACGAGTTCACCGTGATGCCTTTCGGTCTCACGAATGCACCCTCCGCATTTATGACCTTGATGAATCGGGTGTTCGAAGAGTATCTGGATGTCTTCGTTATCGTATTCATCGACGACATCCTTATCTATTCAAGGATGGAGGAGGAGCACGCGAGGCATCTAGCCTTGACCTTAGAGAAGCTGCGGGTGCATAGGTTGTATGCCAAGTTCAGCAAGTGCTAGTTCTGGATAAAGGAGGTGGCCTTTTTGGGCCATGTCATCAGTGGAGCAGGTCTGGCAGTGGATCCGACGAAGGTCCAGGCAGTACGGGATTGGCCACCACAAAAGTTTGCATCGGAGGTTCGAAGTTTCTTGGGACTTGCCGGTTATTACCGGAAGTTCGTAAAGGGGTTCTCTCAGAATGCCCTCCCTCTTACGTCTCTGACGAAGGAGTCCCCTTTCATTTGGACACCACAATGCGAATATGCTTTTCAGGTGCTGAAGGATCAACTCACCTCGGCTCCCATCCTTGCTCTTCCGTCAGGGAAGGAAGGATTCCAGGTGTATATAGATGCTTCCTATCAGGGGATGGGTGCCGTTCTGATGCAGAATGGGCACGTGATAGCTTACGCCTTCCGTCAGCTGAAGCAATATCAGCAGAACTATCCCGTGCACGACTTAGAGATGGGGGCTGTAGTTTTCGCTCTTAAGATCTGGCGACACTACCTTTATGGAGTTCACTGCGATATCTTCTCAGATCACAAGAACCTGCGGTACGTAGAAACACAAAAGGAGCTGAACATCATGCAAAGATGCTGGGTGGAGTTTCTATCAGACTACCAGTACACCATGCACTATCATCCCGGGAAGGCAAACGTGGTCACAGATGCTCTGAGCCGGAGAGCGAGTACATCAGGAGTAGGCCCACAGCTAATGGCCTTGGAGTTGGCTAAGTCATTTGAGGAGATACAAATTTCAATAGTGTCCGAGGATGACCCAAAGTTATACATGGAGTACCTAGGATCGATGATTACCACCGATGATATTCGGGACCAGATCAGAGATGGGCAGAAGCTGGATACGAGAGCTGAGCCGATATTCAGGGCCTTGGAGGAAGGCACGGCAGGAGATTACTCTTTGAGGGGCGGGCTCTAGTGTTTAAGAGGCAGGGTCTACATACCGGCAGGAGGCCAGATCCGGGAGGACATTATGACGGAAGCTCACTGCAGCCGATATTCGGTACACCCGGGGATCACCAAGATGGTAAAAGATTTGAAGAGGACGATGTACTGGCCGGGTATGAAGAAAGACATTACGTACTTTGTGACACATTGCGAGGCCTGCCAACTCGTAAAGGCAGAGTGTAGGAACCCGGCAGGCTTGCTGCAGCCACTTCCGGTGCCGGAGTGGAAATTTGAGGATATAGCCATGGACTTCATACATGGGCTACCTCGATCCCGTGCGGGAAATGACTCGATCTGGGTGATAGTGGACTGGCTAACAAAGGTGGCCCGATTCATTCCAGTGGTGAAGGACGCTCCGGTTAATGTATTAGTACGGAGGTTCATTGAGCAGTTTGTGCGTTATCATGTGGTACCCAAGACTATCGTTTCGGATCGGGATGGGCGGTTTACATCCAGGGAGTGGAAGTCAGTCCAGGCCCATCTGGGTTCTCGGTTGACATTCAGCACAGCTTTTCACCCTTAGACCGACGGGCAGATGGAGCGCACCAACCGTACAATGGAAGATCTTTTGCGCCTGTGTATTTTGGACCGTGGCGAGCCTTGGGAGATATTGTTACCACTGGTCGAGTTTTCATACAACAACGCCCTTCAGTCCAGTATAGGCATGGCTCCATACGAGGCGTTGTATGGAAGGAGGTCCAGGACCCCACTATCATGGGTTCAGGATGAGGATCCGCGGGCACTGGGCTCGGAGTTTGTGGGGGATATAGATGCTCAGATTAGATTGATCCGGGACAGGATGTTGGAAGCCCAGAGCAGGCAGGCCAAATACTACGATGCGAGGCATCGTCAGGTGGAGTTCCAGGTGGGAGACTGAGTTTTCTTGAAGATACGACCGATGCACGGAGTCTCGCGGGTTCGCGGGCGGAAGAAGCTCAGTTCGAGATATATGGGGCCTTACAGGATCCTGGAGCGGATCGGCCCCTTGGCTTATAGACTGGAGCTACCGCCGGAGTTAGCGGGATTGCATGACGTCTTCCACGTCTCCTCACTACGGAGGGCTCTACTACGCCCTGAGCAGCTTATTTCCTCGGCAGATGGCCCGATGGTATCGGATCGGTCAGTCAACTTGGAGCCTATTAGGATCGATGACACGGCAGTGCGGGTCTTGCGATGGAAGAAGGTTCCGTTAGTCAAGGTTCTGTGGAACAACCATGGGCAGGAGGAGCATACATGGGAGCCACAGGACTTGATGGGACAAAAGTATCCGGAACTTTTTCAGTCAGGTATATCTCACAACCCCTCCAAACAACCAATTTGCTTTCCTGTTTTAAACCAATAGGACTGAAATGTTAAGAATATGAGCTAATCTTTTGTTTATTGGGATATATACCTTGTCAATTGGACGAATTGGCCTTAGGGTTGACTATCACCTTCAACCGCACATAACAAACGTGGCGTAGAGATGTAGACCTTTCGACTCTCATGGGATGTTACAAGTTTCCCTCTCCCCGATAGGAGCCCCGTAGGCTTAACCTTGATTTCGGGGACGAAATCTTTGTTTTGTTTATTGGGATTTGTAACATCCTATTTCCAATTAGACCCCTAGAAGTGGTTTTGTCTTAACAAAACCCCAGGAAGCCCAGGAATTGAAGTTTATCGACCAAGATTTCGAGTCAAGGGGTGGTCACGCCCGTGACCTAGGGCGTGACTCCTTCGACGATCGTCGACCTCAGGAAGACGATCGTCGAGCTTAGAAGTTTCAACATGGGCCTGACACGCCCGTGACCGACGCGTCACGCCCGTGACCTTGGGCGTGACCCCTTCGACGATCGTCGAGCTCAGGAAGACGATCGGCGGGCTCGGAAATTTCAACAGGGCATGGCACGCCCGTGACCGACCCGTCACGCCCGTGACCTTGGAATGGCGTTGACGCCATAACCAAGACGGCGTTGAGTGAGCAGAGCTCACTCAACGCCATAGCCAAGACGGCGTTGAGTGAGCAGAGCTCACTCAACGTTATGAGTTAAATGGCGTTGAGTGAGCAGAGCTCACTCAACGCCATAGGCTAGACGGCGTTGAGTGAGCAGAGCTTACTCAACGCCATAATCTGGACGGTGTTGAGTAAGCTAAGCTCACTCAACGCCATAATCGGGACGGCATTGAGTGAGAGAAGCTCACTCAATGCCATAATCGGGACGGCGTTGAGTGAGCTAAGCTCACTCAACGCCATAATTTGGACGGCGTTGAGTGAGCAGAGCTCACTAAATGCCATAATCGGGACGGCATTGAGTGAGCTTAGCTCACTCAACGCCATAATCTTGACGGCGTTGAGTGAGCAGAGCTCACTCAATGCCATAATCGGGACGTTCTGCTCACTCAACGCCGTAATCTGGACGGCGTTGAGTGAGCTCAGCTCAATCAACGCCATCGTTTAAAAGGGTCTTATGGATGGCGTTGAGTGAGCAGAGCTCACTCAACGCCATAATCTGGATGGCATTGAGTGAGCTGAGCTCACTCAATGCCATAGTCTAGGAGGCCATTCTGATGGCGTTGAGTGAGCAGAGCTCACTCAATGCCGTATCTTGGATGGCGTTGAGTGAGCTGAGCTCACTCAACGCCATAGCATGGATGGCGTTGAGTGAGCAGAGCTCACTCAACGCCATTTTACTTGGTTTTTTCTGGCCTTTTTCTGGCCGATCTCATTTGGCTGGGTGCTGGTTCAGTTGAAACGGGCCATTTCGGGAAGCGGGCCAGGATGTCTTAATTGGGCCGTTTCTCTTATTAAGACTTAATTAAACCCTATTTAGTGAATTGGACCGGTCAATGCCACGTGGCAGCCGACTCCTCTCCTTCCAGCCATGGCCGAGCGACGGTTTGCCTGGCCACTAATGGATTTTAAGGCTCGACCCCATCCTCTCCTCTGAAAACGGCTGGATTCAACTCCTCTCGGGGAGAGGAGGAGTTTCCAGCCTTCTCTTAGCTATTTTGGAGCCGTTTCAGCTCCCCTCCACCATGGCCGAGCTGCTCTTGAAGAGGCATTAATGGCTGGACAGCCTATAACCGCCCGCTCCCCATTTCTTCCCTTTAAAAAGGCCCCTTAGGCTCAGAGATGAAGTTTCCCACCCTTACCCGACGGATTGGAGCTTGTGCTGTGCTGAAGAAGGATTCCGGCGATGCCACCACCGTACCAATGGCATCCCGACGGTATGCACGCCTCCAGCCCGCGAACAAGGTCCTCCTCTACCTCTTCTTCTATGGATAGATCTTAGGAATCATTTAGGAGAGATATCGAGCTCAAAGGAGCAAGATTGAGTAAGCTTTTCCATGGTTTTTCAAAAATAAATGGTGGTCGGGTTTGCTGGAAACCGCCTCTCCGGCGGCCGTGCCGCCGCCAGACGGTAGCCCTCACCTCAACAGAGGTGGTGGTGGTGGTGGCCGGCCAGGGAGATGGCTGGGTGGCCGAGAAGTAGCTTTAGAATGGTTGGATACCAGAGCGAGACCTCGATCGAAAGAGAAGTAGTCCACAAAACCTTGGGACACCCCCGTGCGAGCTTAGTTTGCGGACAAACTAGCAGCGGAAGCACTGGTGTGCCCATAAGGGAAATCACATGTGAAAGTCCATCCTACCCCTTCTTAAATTCCATTCATTCCCTCTCTAACAAATGGAATTTTTCCTTGTAGCCTGCGACGAACCCTAAATCACAGCAGGGGACACCTCAGGCTCCGAATGTGGTCCCACCTCCGCCGGCTCCAGCTCCGTTCCAGGAGACGGAGATGGGACAAACACTGACGGCCATTTTGGAGGCCTTCAGAGCTCAGCAAGCCCCGGCTCCACAGCCAAACCTCGTGGCCAATTGGATGACTGTCTTTCGGGGACTTTCCCCTCCATCCTACGTGGGGACGGAGTCTACAGTACGTACAGAGGAATGGTTGGATACCATTTACGATACGCTTGCAGGGATTCGATGCCCCATTGAGGACGCAGTTGCTTTGGCAGTCTCCTGCCTAGAGTCACACGGAAAGAGGTGGTGGAAATCTCAGCTGGACACCACCTTTGCGGGGATGGATTGCGCTGATATTACTTGGGAGGAGTTCAGAGCAGCACTCCTTGGACATTTTGTACCTCAGTCGGCGAGGGACGACCTGGAGGATAGGTTTCTGCGGTTGGGGCAGGGGAACAGGACTGTGGTGGAGTATTATCAGGAGTTCACTCACCTGGCCCGCTATGCGGACGCTTACTAGTTGGACGACGCTGGCTATGTCAGGAGGTTTTATAAGGGTCTGCAAGACGATATGAGACAGGCCCTCCTCTTCGTCTCAGAGGGGAGTCTGGCCAGGATTTTGGAGATGGCTAAGAAGAGGGAAGCGGATCAGCTTACAGTTAAGAGCTGGAAGATACCGGCTGATGATACAGTGATTGGAGGTCGTAAAGACCGTCCTCGAGGCCAGGTTATTGGGGAGAGAAGGAACGGGGATCAACCTCGTCAGAGGTTTGGGCAGGAGCAGAGAAGTCAGGGGGTATTGGCTCCCCAGCCTTTACAGATGCTGGAGATGCCAAGGACAGCAGAGCAGGCACCGGTATGCTTTCAGTGCAATCAGCCATGGCATATCAAGAGGAACTGCCCTATGAGGCAAGCACCACCACCAGCACATCAGGGCGCCCCACCTCCCCGACAGTTTGACGGCCAAGGACATGATCGAGGACGAGGATTTCAGGATCGAGGCCGCAGGCCAGAGAAAGAGCAAATGTATGCTCTAGACCTGACACAGCCCCTGAACCCAGAGCAGGTTATCACAGGTATGACAGTACTTTTAAAGTTTCCTTCTTATGAACTAGTTTTTCTAGACATAACCTAGTTATAAATTAAGAGAAGACAACTATAACAAGAATACTAAGACACTTAATTATCCCAGGCATAGTCTTCATTAGCGGCAAGCCCGCTCACACGCTCTTCGACACCGGTGCTTCGCACTCATTTGTGTCGGAAGATTTCGTAAAAGGACTGACAGGTGTGGAGCCATTCACCGGGAAGATGATGAGGGTGCACCTACTCGATTGATCAGAGCTAATGACCTTTGCTCATTGTAATATGGAAGCGAAGATTGGCGGGAAGGCGTTTGAGGCACCAGCGACGATTCTGAAGATGCCAGATTATGATCTTATTCTAGGCATGACTTGGCTGTGCTGGAATCATGCCCAGATCGACTGCGTGGCGAAGAGGATCACCGTGAGGTACGACGACTCCTTCATTGTCATTGAAGGTATTATACCAGTACCCCACACCTTATTATCGTCTGTGCAGGCCGTTAAGGCCCACCTACAGGGGGAAGAAGTTTATCAAGTCCTTTTTGAGGCGGTCGTGGCCAAGGACTCCATTTCAGATATTCCAGTAGTACGGGACTTCGCCGACGTGTTTCCGGAGAAGCTACCAGGGCTACCCCCGCACAGAGAGAAGGACTTTCAGATTCAGCTCGTGCCGGGGGCTAAGCCGGTAACCAGAGCTCCCTACCGAATGACCCCAAAGGAGTTGGTGGAATTTCGAAGCCAGCTTAAGGATTTAGTGGAGGCCGGGTTCGTTCGGCCTAGCTCTTCACCATGGGGAGCTCTGGTGTTATTCGTCAAGAAGAAGGACGAGACTCTTCGACTGTGTATAGATTACCGGGCCCTGAAAAGGTTGACGGTCCGAAATACTTATCCCTTGCCAAGGATAGACGAGTTATTTGACCAGCTGGAGGGAGCCCATTGGTTCTCAAAGATGGATCTGAGGTCGGGGTACTACCAGCTTTTCATTCGGGAGGAGGACATCCCGAAGACGGCCTTCAGCAGCAGATATGGTTTGTACGAGTTCATAGTGATGCCTTTCGATCTCACGAATGCACCCTCCGCATTTATGACCTTGATGAATCGGGTGTTCGAAGAGTATCTGGATGTCTTCGTTATCGTATTCATCGACGACATCCTTATCTATTCAAGGACGGAGGAGGAGCACGCGAGGCATCTGGCCTTGACCTTGGAGAAGCTGCGGGAGCATAGGTTATATGCCAAGTTCAGCAAGTGCCAGTTTGTTTAAAGGTCGTATCCCTCGGCACAGTGGATCAGCTAGTCCACGTTGAGAAAATATATATGCTTACAGCGGAAAAAAATATTTTGATTCAGTTAGTTTGACACCCTAAATGAGTATAAGGGTCCACCAGAGACCACTTATAGAATGCACGACACCTAAGGTGAGTATAGTATATATATATTAAAAGAGGTTTCACGCTTTAAGAAAATAGTGCTTTAATTAGCAAATATGTTATGCATGAGGTACATATAATAGTTTAGGGTTTTAAAATACCTAACATGCAACCTAGCATAAAACCTTCCCAGAAGCAAGTAAACAACCCCAAGAGGGTAAAAATAGCAGTCTAAATTCATACTTAGCAAAACAAGAAAGCCACCAGTGGGCGTCGACAACCCGACACGAACCCACCGGTGAGTGTGCATGTCCATACAAAAAAGAGATGACTACCTCACAAGGGAGTGATCTACAACTCTGCTACCCTGGGGGCTACCAGCAAGACCCAGCAAATGAAAAATCAGCCGCTCAATCAGCTACAACCTGGACCTGAGACATTCAAGAAAATAAATGCCTCAGCAAGGAAATAAATAAAAGAAATGAGTGTCAGATTACCTAAACAAAGAAGGGTTTTCCAACCCGGCAACAAAGTACTAAACTACAGAAGCAGGAAAAGAAAGAAGCATTGCTTATAGAACAATAAAGGAAAAACACACTAAGTGTGAGCACAAATCTACCTGCTCTGGAAAGAATCAACCTGCAGAAGAAATGCATCAGCATAAAAGCAGGAAAAAACCAAAAGTAGACAATAGGAAACTAACAGTCCTAAGTTTGTGGGCAAATGACCGGGGTGTAAAAATAAGGGGGACTGGAGTGGGTGGCCACAGTGTCCAACACCAACAACCAGACCCCAAAAATACTCAAGGGTGAAAACACAACCGGTGGCAACTTCAGGGTCCACACACCCAACAAGTTGGCCACAGTGTCAAAACTTAGTGGTGGCCACAGCTTAGCACACATAATTCACCCCTCAGAGTCCAAACAATAACTCCCTCCTCTGGTCATAGCCCATAAGTCGGCATGCAAAAACTAGCCGAACACCCCCAACATCCCCCTTAGGAAGGTAAAACTTTTCTAACAGCCCTAAAGAAGCACACATCCCAAGGCTAAAGCATTAGCCCAAAAAAAACTACGACGTTGAGTGGGGTACCCTCACTTGACGCAAAAACGGTCACGGTGTTGAGTGAGGTACCCTCACTCAACGCCATCAGACTTAGCCGCAAACTCAACACATGGCGTTGAGTGAATGGCCTTCACTCAACTCCTGGGTACTTAGCTTAATTCCTGAACCCGCCCAGCTCTCCTCAACACTAGCAAACCTTACCCGACCTAGCAGCAACTTAATCTAGCCTTAATACATCATTAAGCCTAGGCCAAAACCCACACAAGCTGTTAACTTAGCTACTAGCCGAGACACTCGAAGACAGAACAAAGAAAAACAAAATTCAAAACAGTCCAAAGTGGCTGATTTAGCTAATTGATTAGGAATAATAATAGTAAAAGGAAGAACTAAACAAACTTGATCTCAATTGAGTAAGCAAGGGCCAGGGAGCCACTTGCCTCTAGTTGGAGCACTTAAATCCACGGGTTGGCACTAGCAGCCGAGCTTCCTAAAGAAAACCGAGAGCTGGAGCTGTTAGAGAGGTAAAAGGAGAAAACCCGAATTTCTAGGGTCTCTAAAAACAGCCCTAAAAGCTAATAAACATACCTAGAAAGCTAGATCTCGGCGAGAGCAGCTCAAATCCGCAAATTTCCGGGCAAACCGTGCTCTAGATCGCCGGAAATCACCAAACCAAGCAGCAGCTATCCTTCCATCTCCGCCTCTTCCGCTGGAAGCTGTTGCTCGGGTTTTGGGGAAAGAGATAAGGAATGGCTTGGGAAATACCCCCACTGGCTAATAGAATAATAGTATTATCCCCCACTAAGCTATAAACTATGCTAGAATATTCAGCCACTAAAACCTGATGCTTATCCGTAGCAGCTAACCCGAGACAATGCTACAAGCTTGATATATACAAATATATATATATATATATATATATATATATATATATATATATATATAAAATATGCATACATAAACTACCAACACTAAGCTACAACAGCCACTAAGCCTAGTGCTACCCGAGCCCCCTCCTGCTAGCTACTAAATATATATATTTAGGTATATATATATACATATATATATATGTGTATATATATATATCTGTTCATATATATATATATATATATATATATATATATATATATATATATATATATATATATATATATATATATATATATATATATATATATATATATATATATATATATATATATATATATATATATATATATATATATATATATATATATATATATATAGACACACACACAGCACATACTAAGAAATAAATATTTATATATACACATACATATACATTTACAACAAAAAAAAATTGGCTAACAAAACTTAGCCTAAAAGAAGCACCGGCCTTACCAAGCTCGAACACACATGACCATGCACAACCAACGGGTAGCCACTACCGACTAACAAAACGCACGTCGAAACGACGCGAGAAAACGAATGATTTCGAATTTCGGCAAAACTCGCCAAGTAGCCAAACACCACAGCTACAAACACACGGCGAAGTCGAAAACAACATCCGACGATCAAAACTTGGGCTAACACTGCCCGAAGCCAAAACACAAACATTCCCTGAGAGGCCCTGCCGAGTCACCAAAACAGACCCGACTTGCTGGGGAATCTTGCAAACAGGCTCCTAATGGATCACTAGAGGAACCTAAAGGGCTAAGACCACGCTTTAACAATGGCAGAAGCTGACAACCCGCCATCGTAACGCCAAGCAATGGTCAAACAAAACACAGAAAAAAAACCGGGGGCGTTACAGTCACTCCCCCTAAAAGAAAGTTTCGTCCCGAAACTTTACACACAACCCTTTTAATTAAAAGGGAAAAGAACAAGCTAATCAAAAGCCATAAACAAAAGTGCAATATACCAGGCACAAGTCAGGGGAAAAGGTGAGGGTAAGCCTCCCTCATTGCCGTCTCTAGCTCCCAAGTCGCGCTTTCTACATCATGGTTCTTCCACAAGATTTTCACCATAGGGATTGTTTTCTTCCGCAACACGCGATCCCGAGCATCCAAAATACGGACAGGCACTTCCACATAAGAAAGGTTCGGCTCCAACAGAGGCACAGAATCCAAAACCTGCCTGTCACTATGCACACATTTCCGCAGCTGACTGACCTGAAAAACATCATGTACGCCAGGAAAATTTGCGGGCAACTCCAGCCTATAAGCTGCCACACCAATCCGCTCAACAACCCTGAATGGCCCCACATATCTCGGGTCCAACTTCCGGTCTTTCCCAAATCTCTTGACCCCAGTCATCGGAGAAACCTTTAAGAACACCTGGTCCCCCACAGCAAATTCCAGATCTGATCTACGCCGGTTGGCATTCTTTTCATATCTCTCTTGGGCTACTCGAAGCTTTTCCCGAATAAGCTTCACCGAAATTTCCATCTCCTCGAGAGCCTCTGGACCCAGCAATGGTCTCTCGCCAACCTCAGCCCAAAACAAGGGAGTCCTGCAGCGCCTCCCATACAAAGCCTCAAACGGAGCCATTTGCAAGCTTTCCTGATAGCTATTGTTATAAGTAAACTCCATAAGCCGCAAACGCTCGTCCCACGCCCCACCATGCTCCAGAATATAGCATCGGATCATATCTTCCACAATCTGATTAACTCGCTCTGTTTGGACGTTGGTCTGCGGGTGGTAAGCAGTGGAATATCTCAAATCTGTCCCCAATCCTTCCTGAAGGCTCTTCCAAAAACGAGACGTGAACCTGGAGTCTCGATCTGATATGATGCTCACGGGGACGCCATGCAATCTGATAACCTCTTCCACATACAGCTCAGCTATCTTTCTCATCGGGTAATCAATCTTGAATGGCACGAAGTGGGCACACTTCGTCAGTCTATCCACGACCACCCATACTGAATCATGCCCCCTCGGAGACCTTGGTAAGCCTGTAATCAAATCCATCGAGATGCTTTCCCACTTCCAAGTAGGAATCTCCAAGGGAGTCAGCTTGCCACCTGGTCTGCCATGATCAGCCTTTACTTGCTTGCAAGTGTTGCATTCAGAAACAAATTTGGCTATATCTCCTTTCATCCCGTACCACCAGGCAATCTGCTTTAAGTCGCGATACATCTTAGTGGATCCTAGGTGGTAGGCAACGCTAGAACCATGGGCCTCCCTGCACACCAAGGTCCTGATATCGCCAACAGCGGGAATGCAAAATCTGCCTCGGTATTTCAAGGTACCTAAATCATCTATAGAAAAATCTGGCAGCTCGCCTTTCTCGGCTCGAACATACAACCGCAGAAGTTCAGGATCATCTTTCTGATGCAATCTTGTGAGCGCAATCCATGAAGGCTCTGCCACTGCCAGATGACTCTGTCCATCACAGCTACCCATAGAAATGTCCATCAACAGAAACTCCTTTACCAACGACTCAGCTGTGTGACCAAAGATCTTTCCAGATTTCCGACTCAAGGCGTCGACCACCACATTGGCCTTGCCCGGATGATACTAAATCTCAACATCGTAGTCGGCCACGTACTCTAAGCATCGCCGCTGACGCAGGTTTAACTCCTTCTGTGTGAAGACATATTTCAAGCTCTTGTGATCAGTAAAAATCTTGCACTGCACACCATACAACAAATGCCTCCACAGCTTCAGAGCATAGATCACGGCAGCAAACTCTAGGTCGTGCGTAGGGTAATTCCTCTCATGAGTCTTCAGCTGTCTCGACCCATACGCAATCACCTTTCCGTCTTGCATCAGCACGCATCCCAGTCCAATATGGGAAGCATCCACATATACCGCATACTCGACACCTTCAGTAGGCAAAGATAGAATAGGGGCTGAACATAGCCTCTTCTTTAGCTCCTCAAAAGCTTCCTCACACTTGTCATCCCAAACAAAGGCTACATTCTTCTGCGTTAACCGGGTCAATGATGCAGACAGAGTGGAGAATCCCTTCACAAATCTTCTATAATAACCTGCCAAACCCAAGAAGCTTCTGATCTCATGAGGCGTAACAGGCCTCGCCCACTCCATAACAGCAGCGATCTTCTCTGGGTCTACTGAGATCCCCTCCTTGTTCACCACATGGCCTAGGAAAGATACTTGAGGCAGCCAAAACTCACATTTGCTCAGCTTGGCATAAAGCTTATGATCTCTCAGAGTCGCCAAAACTAGATGCAACTGCCAATCATGCTCTTCTGCACTCCAGGAGTACACCAAAACATCATCAATAAAGACAATCACGAACTTGTCTAAGTACTTCTTGAACACGCGGTTCATCAAATCCATGAAGGCCGAAGGTGCATTAGTCAAACCAAAAGACATGACTAAAAACTCAAAGTGTCCATAACGAGAGCGGAACGCCGTCCGCAGAATATCAGACTCCCGAATCCTCAACTGATGCTAGCCCGAACGAAGGTCTATCTTCGAAAATACAGCACTACCACTCAGCTGGTCAAACAAATCATCGATCCGAGGCAATGGGTACCTGTTCTTGATTGTAACCTTATTCAGCTCTCTATAGTCGATGCATAGCCTCATCGACCCATCCTTCTTCTTTACGTACAGAACGGGCGCACCCCAGGGAGACGAACTCGGCCTGATAAAACCCATTGCCAACATCTCATCTAGCTAGGTCCGCAACTCCTCCAGCTCTCGCGGGGCCATGCGTTACGGCGCCTTAGCAATCAGACGCGTACCCGGCTCCAAATTTATGACGAACTCAACGTCTCTATTGGGTGGAAGTTCGGGAAGACTAGCAAGAAAGACATCGGGGAACTCACAAACAACAGGAATCTCTTCCAACTGCGGCACACGAACATCTGCCCCTACCAGAGAGACCAAACAAGCAAAACAGCTCAGAACAAGGAAATCGCAAGCACGTACCGCAAAAACAATCGGAGACTCCTGGAGAGGGTCGGCAAAAATGCTCCTGGGCTGACCGTCGTCCTTCACGAAGTCCAAGCGCTTACCCTTGCACTGGATAACCGCATCATATCTGGACAACCAATCCATGCCTAGGATAACGTCGAAGTCCTCTAGATCAATCACCTTCAGATCTGCCTTAGCTAAAAAGTCTCCCAACAAGATTGGGCAGCCCTGAATACCCAAGTCTAAAACAACAGAGTCACCCGAAGGAAACTTGACGCTGAAAGCTCCACCAACACGATCTAGGCTCAAATGGAATCGCTCCACAAAAGCCCTAGCAACAAAAGAGTGGGTGGCGCCAGAGTCGAAAAGCACGTGCGCCCAACGGTTCCTTACCTTAAAATTCCCTATATAGCCATCCACACAACTAAAGGAAAACAAAAACTAACTATACAAGAGGCAGAAAAAAACTTCAATTTAGGAAGAAATCTAACCTGAAATGACCTGGGTCGAGGTCGCTGCTTCCTCCGCTGAGATAACATTAAGCTTCCCTTTGCCTTTATCCGCACGCGGGGGTGGAGGCAACGCTTGCAAAGGAACCACTGGAAGAGCGGGCTGCGCCTAAGGGCACTTCGACTTGAGATGGCCCTTCTGCCCACACTGGAAACACGCTTTATCTTTTTACCCAACAACGGGCCAAATCATGCCCCTTCCTTCCGCACAAGGAACACACCACATACCCTTTGGGAGCACCCTGGATAGCATGGACCTGCTCTTTTTTCTGTGCTGCCAATCTATTGAAGCACTTCTCCATGGGGTGGCCTGGCCGGACGCAGAAGCTACACGTCCCCTTGGTCTTCTTCCTGGAAACTGCATCCGGTTCCTGGGGGCCTTCCCCCCCCCAACAGACTTCCGCTTGACCTGCCGCACCTGCTGGCCTCTGCTCTTAGCATTCTCAAAGGCCTCAACTTTCAAAGTAGCTTCCACCACTCCGGCATAACTGACTGCTCCGTAGGCATTTGCTAACTGCTGAACGTCGCTTCTTAGCCCACCCAGAAATCGCTTAACTCGGTCTGCTTCAACACTTACAAGTCCAGGAGCAAACCGACTCAGTTTGCTAAACTCAATCTCATACTCACTAACCGTGAGTTTCCTTTGCTTCAAATGCAGGAAGTCATTCATCAACCGGTCCCGCTCGACCGAGGGCAGAAACTTCCTCAGTAGCATTTCCTTAAAGGTCTCCCAAGAACATCCTTCCTTCAAGCTTTCCTTTTCTCGCAACCACCAAGTCTTTGCTAGACACTTGAGCTGATAAGCAGCGATCATCACCCTTTGATCGTCAGTGACTCCAGAATAAGAGAATATCTCCTCAATTGCTATCAGCCAATCATCCAAAACCATGAAATCCGCTTTTCCATCATAGGTAGGTGGTCCAAGTCGCTGAAATTGAGAAATAAACGCCATCTCCGGTGGCACCACAACAGGAGGTACCAGAGGAGGAGGAGGAACAGCTACACCCCCAACGGGGTCCTCAGCTCTCTGAGCCTGCCTTGCCACTACTGCTACCAACGACTGGATCTGGCTCTGCATGTCAACCATTTGTCTTGCTAAGGCTTCATTACTTAGCCGCAAGCTCTCAATCAGGGCCTCGCTCTGGGATCCCGAAGACTCACCCACAGATTGGGGAGTCGATCGCGTCGCATGACGCTTCACCATCCTATAATCGCAGCAACCCTAGTTAAAACCCATCCCGACTACTAAAACAAGCCTACCCGGTACAGACAAGCATACTTAAATATGAATTGTAACTGCAAATCTTGCTCTGGGATTTGTTTTATAATGATGATGCCATGCTTAACCTAAGATGGTTCACTACCATCACACTAACTCATGTGCCTAAATCATGAATGCATGCTTTTATATTCGTTTTGACTCAAAACCATGTGTGTACATATGTCATCATGCAAATCTTTATCATGGCACGTTGTGCTCATGAAATGTTATGCTATGCATGCCGTGCTATGCATTCTAAAAAGGCCTTAATGCATGCCATGGGCGGCATACACATGAAAATGTTATGCATTTCATACTACATAACATTCCCATGCAACGAAAAAGAAAAATGTGCTAGCCGCATTCATGTGGTGAGGTTATGCATTCCATACTACATAACCCTCACATGTTGCCTCCTATGGTGGATCCATATACGAACACATATTATGCATCCCATACTACATAATATGCCCCGTATACTTCTTTATGCTTATGAGTGTAGTGTTCGTGCTTCAGCCAAGACGTGCTGATGACATATCAGTGAGTGTATGCTTATGAAGCTAAACTTCTAATGCAATCAAAAGGAAAGGTTGCCTGACCAACTTGTCAATCAACCTCTCTCTGATACCAACTGTCACAACCCACATTTTCCCCGAGGTTAAGAAGTATCAGAGTAAGGGAAAATATGCGTTTTGATGCCACGTCGAGCAGGGGATAACTGCCGACGCTCAGGCGACACACCAACACCATAAATCACAAGTTTTAATTTAATAGAAAACCAGTTTGTTTGAAGACCGTATCCCTCGGCACAGTGGATCAGCTAGTCCACGCTGAGAAAATATATATTCTTACATCAAAAAAAAATATTTTGATTCAGTTAGTTTGACACCCTAAATGAGTATAAGGGTCCACCAGAGACCACTTATAGAATGCATGAGACCTAAGGTGAGTATAGTATATATATATTAAAAGAGGTTTCACGCTTTAAGAAAATAGTGCTTTAATTAGCAAATATGTTATGCATGAGGTACATATAATAGTTTAGGGTTTTAAAATACCTAACATGCAACCTAGCATAAAACCTTCCCAGAAGCAAGTAAACAACCCCAAGAGGGCAAAAACAGCAGTCTAAATTCATACTTAGCAAAACAAGAAAGCCACCAGTGGGCGTCGACAACCCGACACGAACCCACCGGTGAGTGTGCATGTCCATACAGAAAAGAAAGATGACTACCTCACAAGAGAGTGATCTGCAACTCTACTACCCTGGGGGCTACAAGCAAGACCCAGCAAATGGAAAATCAGCCGCTCAATCGGCTATAACCTGGACCTGAGACATTCAAGAAAAGAAATGCCTCAGCAAGTAAATAAACAAAAGAAAGGAGTGTCAGATTACTTAAATAAAAAAGGGTTTTCCAACCCGGCAACAAAGTACTAAACTACAGAAGCAGAAAAAGAAAGAAGCATTGCTTATAGAACAATAAAGGCAAAACACACTAAGTGTGAGCACAAATCTACCTGCTCTGGAAAGAATCAACCTGCAGAAGAAATGCATCAGCATAAAAGCAGGAAAAAACCAAAAGTAGACAATAGGAAACTAACAGTCCTAAGTTTGTGGGCAAATGACCGGGGTGTAAAAATAAGGGGGACTAGAGTGGGTGGCCACAGTGTCCAAAACCAACAACCAGACCCCAAAAATACTCAAGGGTGAAAACACAACCGGTGGCAGCTTCAGGGTCCACACACCCAACAAGTTGGCCACAGTGTCCAAACTTAGTGGTGGCCACATCTTAGCACACACAATTCACCCCTCAGAGTCCAAACAATAACACCCCCTCTGGTCATAACCCACAAGTCGGCATGCAAAAACTAGCCGAACACCCCCAACATCCCCCTTAGGAAGGTAAAACATTTCTAACAGCCCTAAAGAAACACACATCCCAAGGCTAAAGCATTAGCCTAAAAAAACTACGGCGTTGAGTGGGGTACCCTCACTTGATGCAAAAATGGTCACGGTGTTGAGTGAGGTACCCTCACTCAACGCCATCAGACTTAGCCACAAACTCAACACATGGCGTTGAGTGAATGGCCTTCACTCAATGCCTGGGTACTTAGCTTAATTCCTGAATCCGCCCAGCTCTCCTCAACACCAGCAAACCTTACCCGACCTAGCAGCAACTTAATCTAGCCTTAATACATCATTAATCCTAGGCCAAAACCCTCACAAGCTGTTAACTTAGCTACTAGCCGAGACACTCGAAGATAGAACAAAGAAAAACAAAATTCAAAACAGTCCAAAGTGGCTGATTTAGCTAATTGATCTGGAATAATAATAGTAAAAGGAAGAACTAAACAAACTTGATCTCAATTGAGTAAGAAAGGGCCAGGGAGCCACTTGCCTCTAGCTGGAGCACTTAAATCCACGGGTTGGCACTAGCAGCCGAGCTTCCTAAAGAAAACCGAGAGCTGGAGCTGTTAGAGAGGTAAAAGGAGAAAACCCGAATTTCTAGGGTCTCTAAAAACAGCCCTAAAAGCTAATAAACATACCTAGAAAGCTAGATCTCGGCGAGAGCAGCTCAAATCCGCAAATTTCCGGGCAAACCGTGCTCTAGATCGCCGGAAATCACCAAACCAAGCAGCAGCTATCCTTCCGTCTCCGCCTCTTCCGCTGGAAGCTGTTGCTCGGGTTTTGGTGAAAGAGATAAGGAATGGCTTGGGAAATACCCCCACTGGCTAATAGAATAATAGTATTAGCCCCCACTAAGCTATAAACTATGCTAGAATATTTAGCCACTAAAACCTGATGCTTATCCGTAGCAGCTAACCCGAGACAATGCTACAAGCTTGATATATACAAATATATATATATATATATCTATAATATATGCATACATAAACTACCAGCACTAAGCTACAACAGCCACTAAGCCTAGTGCTACCCGAGCCCCCTCCTGCTAGCTACTAAATATATATATTTAGGTATATATATATATACATATATATATATAAACAGATATATATATATATATATATATATATATACACACACAGCACACACTAAGAAATAAATATTTATATATACACATACATATACATTTGCAACAAAAAAAATTGGCTAACAAAACTTAGCCTAAAACAAGCACCGACCTTACCAAGCTCGAACACACCAGGCCATGCACAACCAACTTGTAACCACTACCGGCTAACAAAACGCACGTCGAAACGACGCAAAAAACGAATGATTTCGGATTTCGGCAAAACTCGCCACGTAGCCAAACACCACAACTACAAACACACGGCGAAGTCGAAAACAACATCCGACGATCAAAACTTGGGCTAACACTGCCCGAAGACAAAACACAAGCATTCCCTGAGAGGCCCTGCCGAGTCACCAACACAGACCCGGCTTGCTGGGGAATCTTGCAAACAGGCTCCTAATGGATCACTAGAGGAACCTAAAGGGCTAAGACCACTCTTTAACAATGGCAGAAGCTGAAAACCCGCCATCGTAACACCAAGCAATGGTCAAACAAAACACAAAAAAAAAATCGGGGGCGTTATAGTAACTCCCCCTAAAAGAAAGTTTCGTCCCGAAACTTTACACACAACCCTTCTAATTAAAAGGGAAAAGAACAAGCTAATCAAAAGCCATAAACAAAAGTGCAACATACCAGGCACAAGTCAGGGGAAAAGGTGAGGGTAAGCCTCCCTCATTGCCGACTCTAGCTCCCAAGTCGCGCTTTCTACATCATGGTTCTTCCACAAGATTTTCACCATAGGGATTGTTTTCTTCCGCAACACGCGATCCCGAGCATCCAAAATACGAACAGGCATTGAGTGAGCAGAGCTCACTCAACGCCATAATCTGGATGGCATTGAGTGAGCTAAGCTCACTCAACGCCATAATCTGGACGGCGTTGAGTGAGCTAAGCTCACTCAATGCCATCGTTTAAAAGGGGCATATGGATGGCGTTGAGTGAGCAGAGCTCACTCAACGCCATAGTATAGGAGGCCATTCTGATGACGTCAACGCCGTATCTGGGATGGCTTTGAGTGAGCTGAGCTCACTCAACGCCATAGCATGGATGGCATTGTGTGAGTAGAGCTCACTCAACGCCATTTTACTTAGTTTTTTCTGGCCGATCTCATTTGGCTGGGTGCTGGTTCTGTTGAACCGGGACATTTCGGGAAGTGGGCTAGGATGTCTTAATTGGGCCGTTTCTCTTATTAAGACTTAATTAAACCCTATTTAGTGAATTGGACCGGTCAATGCCACGTGGCAGCCGACTCCTCTCCTTCCAGCCATGGCCGAGCGACAGTTTGCCTGGCCACTAATGGCTTTTAAGACTCGACCACATCCTCTCCCCTGGAAACGGCTGGATTCAACTCCTCTCGGGGAGAGGAGGAGTTTCCAACCTTCTCTTAGCTGTTTTGGAGCCGTTTCAGCTCCCCTCCACCATGGCCGAGCTGCTCTTGAAGAGGCATTAATGGCTGGACAGCCTATAACCGCCCGCTCCCCATTTCTTCCCTTTAAAAAGGCCCCTTAGGCTCATAGATGAAGTTTCCCACCCTTACCCGACGGATTGGAGCTTGTGTTGTGCTGAAGAAGGATTCCGACGACGCCACCACCATACCAATGGCATCCCGACGGTCTGCACGCCTCCAGCCCGTGAACAAGGTCCTCCTCTACCTCTTCTTCTATGGATAGATCTAAGGAATCATTTAGGAGATATATCGAGCTCAAAGGAGCAAGATTGAGTGAGCTTTTCCATGGTTTTTCAAAAATAAATGGTGGTCGGGTTCGCCGGAAACCACCTCTCCGGCGGCCGTGTCGCCGCCCGACGGTAGCCCTCACCTCAACAGAGGTGGTGGTGGTGGTGGCCGGCCAGGGAGATGGCTGGGTGGCCGGGAAGTAGCTTTAGAAAAGCTACAGGTTTTAAGCATTTTTAGGTTGCTGGTTCGGGCTTTTTGAGAAGATGAACAGTGACATATAATACTAAATTATTATATTTAAATCTAAAATGTAGTGATTTATCAAGCTCTCTTTTATGCTATTTAATGAGGTACTTAGAGGCTTTTTATGTAGAAGTGACCAACATGAAATCTGTAGCCCTATGGGTCTGCTATATTTGAAAATTGATTTGGGTCAATTTGGTCGACTGGTTTGACCAGGGCACCTCTTTTTGTGGGATCTAGACCTAGAGCTAGGCAGAGACTAAAAGGTGTCCACCTTTCATCCTTTGCCCAAATGATCTAAAATTTGGGCAGGGAGTCTATCCTAACTATACCTAGGGCCTGTCCAAAAATGAGAATTTTTGGAGAATGTTTTTCTCTAATTTTTAGAAAAATTTAATAATCCTAGAATAAATTAATTTGATGGCTAAATGACTTCCAAACCCTCCCAAATTTTGGTGAGTGGACCCTGGGTTTATCATAAGGTCCTGGTAAAAATTTCATCTCATTTGGAGATGTTTTGTATAGGTTTTTATCCAACCCTAGGTTGACCCTTATAGGGTTATTTAGGATCAAGCACCCCCTTGCGGTTTTGAGTGGTCAAATAACCTCAACAGAGGCTAAAATCTTATACACTGATTTGGCATGGCTAATTTCACCCTCTTAAGGAAAATGGTGTGATTTAGGATTGATTTACCCTAGGGTTCAAACTCAAACCCCAAGGAAGGGATTTTGAGTGTTGTGAAGGGCATAGGGGTAAATTCCCTTGTGTGACCTTGTAACTCAGTAGGGTTGAAGGTAGTGAATCCTAATTTCTCTGGTAGAAGTCTTAGAAGATTTGGAGGTAAGTAGACACCTCAAAACCTTAACCCTAGTTTTAGAGTAGAAGCTCAATTATAAAAGCACAGCCACTAAACCTTGGTTAAAAGTTGTGAAACTTGGGTGGAGTAAGTTTTAGACTGTGAAGCACCCCTGGTAATTTTATTAGGATTTTATGGATTATATTTCAAGTGCTTTATCTATTAAGTAACCATTTGCTCAAAGGGGTTATTTAAGTATTTTGATTACTCAGTTCATTTGAATCTGATGAAACTTGGTCAGAAGATGTTTGATGACTAAATAAATATCCCTAAATTTTATTACAAATTTTACCTGATTATATCTAGTACTTCCTCCATAAGTTTTAAAAAGGGCAGTTATGATCAATAAATCATTTGGAGCAAAATACTTACTGTAAAATTATGGAACCTGGCCAATGATGTTTTCATATCAATATCTAGTTGTATAATTTTATTCATGATTTTTAGAAAAATATTTACAATACTTGCTTCACAAGTATATCTCTTTGGGATTTTGGTAATTATTTATTCTAGAGCTCAATACCCATTCACTACAAGAAAAATCCTTATTAGCTAGGGAAAGAATTCCTTGCTAAATCAAAAAATTCGTTGCTAATTTATATTAGCAAGGAATTTAGCAACAAATCAATTTCCTTTCTATATTGAGCCTAGCTAAATTCAGCAAGGATGTTTTTCGTTGCTGTTTTGCAAGGATATTTTAGCAACGAATATATTGCTTACTAATTTAGCAAGGGATAATAGCTACAAAAAATTCGTTGCTAATCACCATCAAATAATTTCGATCCTAAGATTACCTAGCATTAAAATTGTTGCAAATTTTGATGCTAATAAATATCAAATCAAATAAATAAATATATTTATAATACATTATTTCATGAATAAATTGATGATGAATCATTTTTTTAAATTAATTAATAATAAAAATATTTGGTGTTAATTTTATTTTAATAATAACACTATATATCACAAATAACTTTTAATTAATTTTATTTTTAATTAAGTGAACTTAAAAGTTTAATTAATTATAATGTACAATACTATTTTGATTAAAGCTATGCTCATAAATTTTTAATAACATGCACTATAATTAAAAGACACATGATTGAATATATATGATGTGCGCACACCCAATATCAAACTCATATAACCAAATTTTCATATATATTAACAAACTACACACTCAATATCGAGCTCATATAACCAAATTTTCATATATATTAACAAACATTTATATATACATCATCAAACTTCCATACATCATCAAATTTTCATACATCATCAAACTTTCATACATCATCAAACTTTCATACATCATCAAACTTTCATAAATCATCAAACTTTCATACATCATATCAAACTTTCATACATCATAATCACCAAAATTTAGTATATAACCAAAACATTAATATAATAAAAATAAAGTGATCTAACATATAGAATTGAACCACAAAACTACACAAAAATAAACAAAATCAACAATAACTATGATTGACTAATTTGTGGTTCTGAAGAATGACGATTTTCAAAAGGTTGACGTTGAGTGGAAGCATGAGCTTGACTTTCAACTTGATATTGAGCATGAGGATGTTGACTTGGTACTGGAAAATAACCATGAGAAGTATAATATCCGGGAGCTGTAGCTGAAAAATAGCTAGGACCTGGAGCAAAAAAATGACCTTATGCATTAGAAGTCAACATCTAAAAATGATGATTAAAAATTAAATAAACACTGAATGAAATTATTAAACCTGTCAATGAAAAATATACAGCATCCGAAGAAGTGAAGTTTAAACATGTCATCTAAAAATGATTGAAAAACTCAATCAAAAGGAAAGAACTATCAAGATAGAAATAGAGAAGAGCTTGAAAAAGTATAACTAGAAGATAAATCTTAAAAAAACAAATGATGAAGTGAATGATGTACCTGATTAAGAATAATTGTAAGAACTGGAAAAAAACATATGGCACCCGAAATATGGTTAAGGCAATCAAACAAACACCTCATGTGCACCTAGATATAGGGGGAAAAATATCAAGAAAAACACCTGGAATAGTTTAACATAAATGCAGTTAGTAAATCATCCTTATCCTAATTACCTCCTTTAGGCAAAATTTTACAAGACGTTTGTAGATTCTTGCACATCAAAAATTTATCAGCAATAAATTGTTTATTCACTAACTTTAATCGAAATTATCAGATAACATTATCTACAAATCTCTAGCAGGTTTGTCGTCATTTGGTCTTTTTTGATGAGTTGCTTAAATGTGAATGTCTCTCAGCTCCAAAGGCATCAATCGTAGCATTGTTTGCCCCATAACGAGATCAAAGGATAACGAAAATTAGTTTTTTACAAATAATGTGGCTTCCAAAGCCTAGCTGGCTGCAGGATAGAAAGAAGGGTCCTGTTAATGTTTTTGAGGGTTCAAAATAATTGAAAAAGGGCCAAAAACCAGCTAATGTCCTCACAACGATTGGGCAAAACCAACTTTAAGAAGAAAGTAACCAGATAACACTCCAAGTTCAGGACCAAGTCTGCTTTACATTAACAAGATTCAACTAAAATCAGGTATTCACAATTCTTCGGAGCAAGAAAACAGAAGGAAAACATACATTCTTCTTTGGTATTGTTTATCAAGTCTCCTGTCCATCTCTCGTCTTGCTTCGGCTTGTTTTCAAGCTGGTGCATGGAAAAATATGACTTTTCATTTTCATTTTTCTAAGACAACTCCAAAGCAGACAACTTAAAGTAACAAGGACGGGACAACAATATAATACAAAAGCCAAGCCCTATATGAAGAATTTCCTTATCATACAAAACAATTTCTATGAATTAAATTGGTAAAAAAACAGTAGAGAAGTTCGGAATTGTTTACAAACAACTCACCTAGCTGGTTCCTTTATAGATCAACGAAATCTCTAAACAAATACACTATTGGCTTTCTTCTATATCATCCAGGACAAACTCTACATACAAATTCTTCATGGCTATGACAATAGTCATTATCAAAGGACCCATTATTGCTCCCTGTTCATTAACATTAGAAGAAAGACACCAGAGTTTATAACCGAATTAACACAGGATATTTTACTTTCCAAAAAAAATCATAAACTCCAGGAATAACCACATAAAGTCATGCATGAGAGTATATTTCAACAAAAAAAGATGATAGAACTTTCCTATGACATCATAACCTGACTGCCCGGGAATTTGTATACAGAATCCACTGAAAAAGGAGATCAAAATTAGCACCCCAATGCATTAAAATTCAGTCTTGCACTTTAACACCCTGGCCCATCATGGGGAGATTTTGGCTTTGTTTGACGTGGTGGTGGCGGTGATGAATGTTGTGGTCATGAACCATTGTTCGTGAACGCCCGACCTCACCTAACAAAATTCAGGCATTTTCTGCTCAAAACAAGTTTATTTTCTTGGTAGCGGCCATAACCTTTGTCATGACTCTTGCCAAACATGCATTCTATGATAGTGACGTTTTTGACCAAACTCACCGGAGCAAATAAGCAGCGCCAAACAAAGCCATTGTCCGCTTTAATTCCACAGGACATCATGGTTTTGTCTTTAAGAGACGTCTCATTATGATGAACCTAATCCACTACACATAGCCCTTTATCACTTCCTACTATGTCTATTTAGGAATAAAATTGGGTGGCAGTAGTGAAGGTAGAAGTTCAACATAAGCTAGAGGGCTTTGAAATTTAGTCCTACACCAGTAGGGGAGGAAATAAACATGGGCTATCAAGGTTGTCAGGATCGAGATCCTATATGAGATCGTGCTCTACTCCTCTCCGTCAAGAAGCTTCAACACCCATTTTCAACACACAAACCATCTTCAACATGCCAACATCCACAATCCATCTCCCTCCGAATCAAGTCCTCCAACAATTTTTCCTAGACCTGTCATGCGATATTTGCTGATGATTCGTTTACTTTGAAAAATACCACAATTTATAGTACATTTATTTTGATTATTGCGGGTATTTTTCGATCTTGGGCCGCAATCGAGCTGCGTGATGTTAAACTTATCACGCAACACAATTCATGACTATTTTTTAGTTTGAAAAGGTAATATACAAAATTTTTGTCCAAACAACATCAACGCTTTGGTGTTTTCAGTGGTCATTATAACACATTTTTTATTCGAAGTGACATTGGTTTCTCATATTTAGTTTTTGTGACCAAGTAAATACTGATCTAGTTGATAGTTTTTATCACATTCATAATAAAATAAACCTTTGTGAAATTTAATATTTACATAATTATGTTGAATTTTGTACTAGAAAAAAGTGTACTTTTCATGGGATTAATCTAAGGGTCATTATAGGTTTATCATCATCATAATCAATAACCTTATCAATAACACACATCTATTGAAGATGGGTGTTGAAGATGGTTGCTTAATTCTTTTTTCAAGCAGATCAAAATATTTTAATGAATCAAATGTATGGTTGAATGATATTGGGGGTCCTACAAATTTTAGATTGCTTTAGATTACTCAAATTGATAATGTTTTGTTTCAACCAATATATAATGAAGAAAGAATTAAGCATACAAATAGTTAACGTGCATATCGGTAAAGATCATAACAGAATGAAAAATCATACCTCACAACACACGCTAAGAGAATGAAAAAGCATACCTCGCTTAATTAAGAGAACAAGCAGTCGTGCATGGGGGACCCCGTGCGGGGCAGCGACATTGGTCGGGGGTGACGACAATGGTCGGGGGGCGACATTGGTCGGGGGCGACGACATTGGTTCAGGGCGGTGTCATTGGTCGGGGGAGGCGACATTGGTCGGGGGAGGCGACATTGGTCGGGGGAGGCAACATTGATCGGGGCGGCGACATTGGTCGAGACGATGACATTGATCGGGGGCGGCGACATTAGTTGGGGGCGGCTATATTGGTCGTAGACGGCGACATTGATCGTGGTGGCAGCATTAGTCGGGGGTGGCGACATTGGTTGGGGGTGACGACATTGGTCGGGGGCGGTGACATTGGTCTTAGGAGGCAACATTAGTCGTGGATGGCGACATTGGATGTGGACGGCGACATTGGACGTGGGCGACTACATTGGACGTGAGCGGCGACATCAGACGTGGGGGCGAGCATGGACGTGGGGAGCGACATTGGTTGTGGAAGTGATCACATTGGTCGTGGGTGGCATCATTGGCCGCGAGGGGGGGGGGGGGGCGACATCGGCCGTGGGCGACAATATCGGCAGTGGGCGGCGACATTGGTCTCTAGCGGGGACATCGATGCTGGGTGGCAACATCGGTCATGGACGGTGAAATCGATCGTGGGTTGCGACATCGGTCGTGAGCAACACTGATTAAATATATAAAGAATGATTTCTATATATTTATTTGCTTTGGCCTGTGAAGCATGGTGAAACATTCCTCATCAAACTACAAAAATTTCACAATATATTCAATTGCAAGCAACTCAAAAAAAAAGAGAATACAAATTCTATATAGAAGATTCAAATTGAAATCTTGCATTAAATTATTGAAGCATCAAGAATGAGATGAATTTAAAGCCAAAATGCCAAATCATGGATATGTTTAAGGAGAAAAGAGTTTACTAATAACTAATAATATTGAACCATGCTTCCAACATATTAGTGTAAAATACATAAATAGATTAGCATTTACAATGGTAATATTTCATAAGACCATATTTCTCCAAGGCATTGTATCGAACAATATGTGTGCATCATAATAGCACATACTAATAAAAGAAATACCCAGAAATGCATTGCCAAAAGAAAATAAGAGTAAGAAGTCAAAGTCAGTGAGCAGGGAACGTCGATTTCGGAGGGAAAATTCTCAAGCTGCAAAGAAGGCTTTGTTTGGCATGGTGATGACGGTCATGAACACGGGGTTAAATTGTCATTTGTTAACGCCTATCTAAGGAACTTCATCAGCTTTTATGTTTAAACGGATGATGTTTGTTAGGTGATCTAACAAATAAGGTTTTAACCCATGCGTTTACGACCACCACCACGGAGCCGAAGAGTAAGAAGTAGGCGAGCAGAGTAAAAAATAGGTCATGCTTGGCTTGGCATACCTTTTGTTTTACTGATAGATCGAAATCTCAAAATAGATCATGCTTGGAATATTTTCTCCAATGAGCTCTGCCTCTTCTTTCCTCTGAAATAACCAGTCGGATGAGAAGAAAAAAAAGAGAGCCATGGCAGGTAACAAAAGAGAATGTAAAAAAAGGCAGTATGAAAAATCTTTGTAAAAGCTGAATTGGAAAAAGTAAAGAAGCAGAACAGAAATAAATTCCGGTGTGCTCTGCTGCTCAGGATGGGGTTTCCGATGCGCTCTGCTGCTCGGGATGGGGTTTCCGGCTCTGCTGCTCGGGATGGGAAGGATGATCCCCAGCTGCCCGGAATGGGAAGGACGAACCCCGATGAGTTCGAAAATCACTGAATGGTGAAGACGGAGACGAGATCACGCAGTGCTTATCAAGATCGGATTGTGGGATATGGAGGCCGATTTACCTGGAGGAAGAAGCTAGAGTCACATCACTCTGGAGCAGGGCCGGAAGATCCCGCCGGAGTATAACAAGCTTGGCGGCGAGATTGCGCGGGAGTCGGCGAGATTTCACGGGAGAGAGCAGCGAGATTTCACCGAAATGTGAAGAGTCGTTGCTTGATTTGGGATAGCCGGTGTTAGGTTTTTAAAAATATATCTCAATCCAATTTTTTTTATTATAGTATTCAATGAAATAAAATTGGAGGGAAATAAAAATTTCCCTCCATAAAATACATCTTTTTGTTGTAATTAATTTTGATTTCAACACTTAATATATTTGTAAATTATCAACACTCAAAAAAAGTGCATCACTCACACAGAAGCTTTAACTTTATTATGGATATTTGTCTATTAAAATTTCTTATGAATTATTTATCTTCAAAAATGCATATGCATATTGGCCGGGGCAGTCTTGTACGTAATATCATTTTGTTTTTCATCAATCTAGTTTCAAATGGGTTAATGACAGCAATACAAGTATGAATCTTTAGTATCCGTCTCTATTCTTTTTTAGTTTGATTTCGAGGAATTAACTGATCGATCCTTCAAAGAAGCCTCTATATATTATCTGATCATGCTTGTGATAGTTACATGATTGATTTACTTATCACCAATTGTATAACTTTCACAAATATTTAATGTGTTTCATTTTATCGTATATTATTAGAATGATTTTTTTTCAAAATTTTATTTGTGTTTTGCATGTAATAATTTGATCTGCACTTAATTAGAATATTTTGATGTGCACATAAAATTGGTTTGCACGTATCCAAATTCGGTTTGCACATAACACTTGCCATAATTTAATACAAAAAATTTAGCATGAAATTTTTGAAAGGAAAAATTTCGTTGCAATTTAGCAACAAGTATTTAGCAACAAAATATTTCGTTGCTATTTTTGCAACAAAAAATTTCGTTGCTATTTTTGTAGCTAAAAAGAAATATTATATACGTTGCTAAATTCGTTCCTAATTAGCAACAAACTTGTTAGCGTTTCTAATTTTCGTTGCTAATTCATGTTTTTCTTGTAGTGATTGAAGAATTATGAAATTTGGCCACTGATGTTTTTAGGACAGTATATGCTCTAGAAGATTAATTAAGAATTTTTGAATGATTATCTACTGCACTTACTTCATTAATGAAAGGAGATAGGATTTATTATCAAAATTAAATTAGAATCACTAAAATACTGGAAAAATTGTTATATCTTGGCTTTACTGTTAAATTGTTGTTTAGAATTTATCATGATTTTATGAAGCCTTATAAATATCTGAAAAGTGCACTTCATGTTTAATTTGTAGCTCTTGGAAGCTTTACAAAAACATTAATTAAATGCCTGATAAAATAGGGGAATTACTATTTTCTGGATTTAGACTAACCATGTCATGATAGACCTCCAATAAATATTATAGGAGATTCGGAAGACAATTTGGAGTACCTCCCCTTATATACCTCATATAGCTTAGGATGGTCTGCGTTTAGTAAAACTGCAGAAGCTGAACTAGTGTGGGTAATGAACCTGGGGAGATGGAATTTGGTAGTTTGCTGGTTTTGATAAGGTGAGTTAAATCATGTTCATTATTGGACGTCGCGATGGGTAGGGTGTGAGATTGACTAGTGTTAAGTGGTGTTCGGGTTCGACGAAAGATCGTCCTCCCCGAGGAGAGGAAGAGTCAAAATCACCCTAGGATTAGCCTACTGTAATATGAGAGGGGAATGGGTTAAGGGAATCAACCAATAATATTAAGTGCCTTGCGAAATGGAGCTTTGGGCTTCAGCCCATCGTAGTTTCTAGTGCCCTCGAGAACCCTTCACGAGGTATGCCTTGGGCAGTCCTGGGCTAACGTAAACCGTAGGAATAATAAATTAAAAGAGCAACTAGAATATATAGGGTTGCACATTCTCACACCCACGGTAGCTAGGGAGGTAGAATAAGTTGGTTTGGTTGCCATTCAGACGGTAGCTCTGAAGGTAGATGCACAGACGGGACAGTCCGGGGAGCCGAGGGCTCGAGGGTTTGAATACAGAATAAGGTGGTGGGTCTTCGGTATTTGATTGTCGTTCACACCGACATCGGTACGTTGACTCGGCGGTGTGGGACACTTAGCCAAGGAAAGCCTGGTGGATATAGCTAGCACTAGTACGCGGATACTCTAGGTTGTGTTCTTCTAGGGGCGTACGGAAGGGCCAGGCCCGGTAGTGTGGATACCTGCCTAGGAGTGGGGGGCCCGACCCACTGTCTCCGTTTGCCACTACGGAGGTTCCTTGGAGTGAAGCTAGCTGCCCAAACAGGGGGAACTAAAGGTCTGTGCGCATAGAGTCGTGTGCGTGAGTTGCACTTGCATGGATCATGGCATAGCATATCACTACACTCATATTTGCATACAACCGACACCCCAACGTATAAATCGGTATGGGATGTTTTATACGATAAGAGCATTGCAGAAGACCCCTTAACTTATAAGTTTGTATGGACATTCATATAAGTTAAGGTTACTTACTTATTCACTTACTTACTTATTTACTTACTTGTTCTACTTGTCTTCTTTTGTTATACTACTTACCACATGTCTACCTTACTGCTCTCTACCGTAGAATTGCTAGATGTACTTTATTCTAGATAGTTGTTTATACACCATGATAGTTGTTAGACTAGCTCCATTATCATCTGCTTGATTATTTTCCACCTTTGTAGCTTCCCTTTCCTCCTCTCCGCTCGGTGTTTAGGAGCCGTGGGGGGAGTGGTAGGGGATGATTGGGCTTAGTCTTTATGACTAATGGTTTTCGAACCACAACATTATATGAGCTCCGGATGGGAGACAGGGACCAGCAGTCCAGGGACCAGCACCAGCGAAGTACGGTGCACATAGAGGTGGGCCAGTCTAGCACCGGTGCACCTGCGACCAGCTCCGTGAGTGATTAGTATTTTTATAGCTTCCGCGATGAGTGATTTGTAGTGAGGACTCTGATGTACCGGGCTCGAGCCCGTTTCTTTACATTTCTTCTAAACTGATCTTTGCAGTACCTCTATTTTCTGTTATTATCTATTGATGGACTGGTTGTGATTTTCTATTCATACATGTTTCTGTGGACTTGTTTACATTTGATGTATAATTACTTCTCTCTCTTCTGATCGAAAAAGGCCGGCAGAATTGGCGTTTTGTAGTGGCGGCCTTCCCGTGAGTCGGTGCCACCGCAAAGCGGCAATTCTGGGCTAAGACCCCGGTGTTCGAAAAAGAAAAAAAAAGGTGGGTCTTTCAAACGATTTGCTAAGTGCAGACCGACCTAGGCTGTACGTCGAACCGGATAGGAGATAATCTAAATAATCATCCAAATGCTCCTAAAATATTTACTGGAGACTTATCATGACCTAAATAGACTAAATCCAGAAGATTATAATTTTCCTAATTACTCTGATATTTAAATAATTTTCCGTAAAGCTTCTAAGAGCTACCAATTGAACATGAAGTGCACTTTTCAGATATAAATAAAACTTCATAAAATCATGATAAATTCTATACAACATTTAATCGGTAAATCCAAGATATAATAATTTTTCCAGTATTTAAAGGACTCTAATTTAATTTTGATAATAAATCATATCTCCTTTCATTAATGAAGTAAGTGCAGTAGATAATCATCCAAAAATTTTTAATTAATCTTCTAGAGCAGTTACTGTCCTAAAAACCTCATTGACCAAATTTCATAATTCTTCAATGGGGATTGAGCTCTAGAATAAATAATTACCAAAATCTCAAAAAGTAATATTTGTGAAGCAAGTATTGTAAATATTCTTCTAAAAATCATGAATAAAATTATACAACTAGATATTGATCTGAAAACATCATTGGCCAGGTTTCATTATTTTAAAGTAGGTAATTTGCTCTAAATGATTTATTGACCATAATTGCCCTTTTGGAACTTGTGAAGGAAGTGACTAGATATAATAAACTAAAATTTGTCACAAAATTCAGGGATATTCTTTTATACCTAAAGCATTAGTTGACTAAGTTTCATCAGATTAAAATGGACAGAGTAATCAAAATAATTAAAACACCAGTTTGGGCAAATTGATATCTAGCAAATAAAGTACTAAAAATGCATTCCATAAAATTCTAATAAAAATATCCAAAAGCTTTATCTACTCTAAAAATTCACTCTACCCAAATTTCACAACTTTTAGATACTGATTAGTGACTGTTTTGACCTAATTGTGTTTCTACCGTAAAACTAGGGTTTGGGTTTTGAGGTATCTACCTACCTCTAACTTCACTAATATTCTAACTAGAGGATTAAATATAAGTTAAATGCCTCTTTACTAATTTACATGGTCATACAAGGGCATTTGCCCCTATGTCCTTCACAACCCTCAAAAGCCCTTCCTTAGGGTTTGAGTTTTGATTCTAGGGTAAATCAACCCTAAACCACCCCATTTTCCCTAAGAGGGTGACATTAGCCATGCCAAGTCAGTATCCAAAATTTTAGCCTCTGTTGAGGTGATTTGACCACTCAAAATCCCAAGAGGATGTTTGGACCTAAATAACCCTATAAGGGTCAACCTAGAGTTGGATATAAACCTAATCAAAACATCTCCAAATGAGATTATTAAATTTTTCAAAAAACTATAGAAAAATATTCTCCAAAAATTCCCATTTTTGGACAGGCCCTCGATATAGCTAAGTTAGACCCCCTGACCAAATTTTAGCTCATTTTGACAAGGGATGAAAGGTGGGTATCCATTTGAACCTCAGGATAGCCCTAGGTATATGTCCCACCAAAATGGGTGCTGTGGTCAAACCACTTACCCAATCGAGTTGAAATAAATTTTAGAATAATCTAGACTCGAAGGGCTACAACTTTTGTGACTAGTTATCTTTCCTAAAACGGTCTCTAAGTGCCTCATTTAATAGCATCAAAATGAGCTTGATAAAAGTGATAAATTGCTATATATTATATATAAATATATATCAGATTTAATATATGACACTGTTCATCTTCTCAAAAGTTCGAAACCAGCAACCTAAAAACGCTTAAAACCTGTAGCTTTGCAAGTGGATTTCCTGTCCACCCAGCCATCTCCCTAGCCGGCCACCACTACCACCATCACCTCCGTTGATGTGAGGGTTACCATTAGGGGGCGGCACGGCTGCCGGAGAGGCGGTTTCCGGCGAACCCGACCACCATAAATTTTGGAAAAACCATGGAAACGCTCACCCGATCCAGCTCTTTTGAGCTCGATGTATCTCCTAATAATTCCTAAGATCTATCCATAGAAGAAGAGGTAGAGGAGGACCTTGTTCGCGGTTTGGAGTCCAGCCGATCGTCGTGATGCCATTTGCGCGGTGGTGGCGTCGCCGTAATTCCTCAACAGCAAGGTAATAAGCTCTAGCTTTATCAGGCAAGGGTGAAAACTTCCTCTCTAAGTCTAGGGAGTCTTTTAAAGGAGAAACAAGGCTGCGGGTGGGGGTATAAGCTGTCCAGCCATTAATGCCTCCTTAAAAGCATGCTTCGGCCATGGTGGAGGGGAGATGAAATGGCTCAAATTAGCTGGAGAGAAGCTGGAAACTCCTCCTCTCCCCATGAGGACTTGAATCCAGCCATTAAGGAGGAGGGGAAGGGGCCATGGCATCAAATGCCATCAATGGCCGTGAAAGCTGGTTCACGGCCATGGCCGTGGCTATTTACCCTCTGTTTTCAAAAATGACGGCCACGTGGCATTTTGACCAGTCAAACTTTATTTGAATAAGACTTAATTAAGTCTTAATAAAAGAAACGGCCTATTTAAGACATCCTGGCCCGCTTCCCGAAACGGCCCGGTTCAACTGAACCATCGGCCAAGCTAAAATCGCCAGGAAATTTTTTTAAGTAAAATGGCGTTGAGTGAGCTCAAATCACTCAACGCCATCCAGGATACGGCGTTGAGTGAGCTCTGCTCACTCAACGCCATCCATGCTACGGTGTTGAGTGAGCTCTGCTCACTCAACGCCATTTAGGATACGGCGTTGAGTGAGCTCTTCTCACTCAACGCCATCCAGAATACGACCCTTCCAGACTATTGCGTTGAGTGAGCTCAGCTCACTCAACACCATCTAGATTATGGCGTTGAGTGAGCTCTGCTCACTCAATGCCATCCAGACTATGGCGTTGAGTGAGTCAGCTCACTTAACGCCACCCAGATTATGGAGTTGAGTGAGCTCTGCTCACTCAACGCCACCCAGACTATGGCATTGAGTGAGCTCAGCTCACTCAACGCCATCCAGATTATGGTGTTGAGTGAGCTAAGCTCACTCAACGCCACCCAGACTATGGCGTTGAGTGAGCTCAGCTCACTCAACGCCATCCAGATTATGGGGTTGAGTGAGCTCTGCTCACTCAGACTCATTGAGTGCTCAGCTCACTCAATGCCATCCAGATTATGGCATTGAGTGAGCTCTGCTCACTCAATGCCACCCGGATTATGGCGTTGAGTGAGCTAAGCTCACTCAACGCCATCCAGACAACACCAGATGGCGTTGAGTGCAGTCACTGCACTCAACGCCATTCAACTTATGGCGTTGAGTGCACCCGATGCACTCAACGCCAACCCACCTGTAAGATGGCGTTGAGTGCAGTCAGTGCACTCAACGCAATTCTGCTTCTGGCGTTGAGTGCACTCGACGCACTCAACGCCCGAGTTCCAATCTTATTTTTAAGCAAGTTTCTGACCTACTATTTGCAGACCAAGGTGATTTTCACCTTCCTACATAAGCTCTCTTGGTCTTTTGGGTTTCCTAAGGTTTTGTCATGTCCTAGTCATGTCAAAACAGACTCCTAGGGGTCTAGCCGGAAATGGGATGTTACAAATCCCAATAACCAAAACAAAGATTTCGTCCCCGAAATCAAGGTTAAGCCTACGGGAACTCCTATCGGAGAGAAAGAAACTTGTAACATCCCATGAGAAGTGAAAGATTACATCACGACGCCATGTTTGCTATGTGAGGTTTAAAGGTGATTGTCAAATCTAAGACCATTTCGCCCAATTGGCAAAGTCTAGACCCCAATAAACAAAAGATTAGCCCCTAATCTTGAAATTTCAGTCCTACTAGTTTAGAATAGGAAAGTAAATTGAATATTCTGAGAGGTTGTGAGGTATACCTGACTGAACAGCTTCAGATACTTTTGTCGCATCAGGTCCTGCGGTTCCCAGATATGCTCCTCCTGGCCGTGGTTCCTCCACAGAACCTTGACTAATAGAACCTTCTTGCGACGCAAGGTTCGTACTCCTCTGTTATTGATCCGAACCGGCTCCAAGTGAACTGACCGGTATGAAGCTACCAGCCCATCTGTGGTCACAATTTACTGCTCTGGGCGCAGTAGAGCCCTCCTCAGCGAAGAAATGTGGAAGACGTCGTGCAGAGCTGCCAGCTCCGGTGGCAACTCTAGCCTATAAGCTAGGGGCCCGATCCGCTCCAGGATCCTGTAAGGGCCCATATACCTAGGGCTGAGCTTCTTCTTTCGACCACGCACCCGTGAAACCTCGTGCATGGGACGGATCTTCAAGAAAACCGGTCTCCCATCTGAAACTCTACCTGACGGTGTCGGGCGTCGTAATACTTAGCCTGTCGGCTCTGTGCTTCCAACATCCTATCTCTGATCAGCCTCACCTGAGCCTCGGTGTCTTCAACAAAATCCGAGCCCAACGCCTTCAGATCCTCATCCTGAATCAAAGAAAGCGGGGTCCTGCATTTCCTTCCATACAAGGCTTCGTAAGGCGCCATCCTGATGCTGGACTGGTAGCTGTTGTTATAGGAGAACTCGACCAGGGGTAAGAGCTTCTCCCATGGTTCCCCGCGGTCCAAAATGCATAGCCTCAAAAGATATTCCAGCGTCCGATTGGTGCGCTCCGTCTGCCCATCCGTCTGGGGATGGAATGCGGTGCTGAAGGTCAATCGCGTGCCTAAGTAAGCCTAAACGGATCTCCACACCCTGGAGGTGAACCGACCATCTCGATCCGACACGATCGTCTTGGGCACCCCGTGATATCGAACGAACTGCTCCACAAATCTCCGCACTAATACTCCCACAGAGTCATCCTTCCTGATCGGAATAAATCTGGCCACCTTCGTCAACTGATCGACGATGACCCAAATCGAGTCATTTCCCGTCCGTGATTGGGGGAGGCCATGAATGAAATCCATCGCGATGTCCTCAAATTTCCACTCCGGCACCGGGAGTGGCTGTAGCAATCCTGCGGGGTTTCTGCACTCCGCCTTCACCAGCTGGCATGCCTCGCAGTGAGTCACGAAGTATGTAATATCCTTCTTCATCCCCGACCAGAACATAGTCTTCTTCAAGTCCACAGTCATCTTGGTGATCCCCGGGTGCACCGAGTATCTGCTGTGGTGGGCCTCCGCCATGATATCTTTCCTGATCTGACCTCCTGCGGGTATATAGACCCTGCCTCTTAAGTATAACAATCCATCTCTCAGTGAATAATCTCCCGTCGAACCCTCCTCCAAGGCTTACAATACCGGCTCTGCCCACACATCTGTCTTCTGTCCGTCCCGGATGCGGTCCCGAATGTCATCTATGGCAACCATCGATCCCAAGTACTCCATATACAGCTCTGGATCATCCTCGGACACTAGGGATATCTGCATATCTCTGAAAGACAGGACTAGCTCCATGGACATCAGCTGCGATCCCTTCCCTGAGGCATCTCCTCTCCTGCTCAGAGCATCTGCCACCATGTTCGCCTTTCCGGGATGGTAGTGCATAGTGTACTGGTAATCCGACAGGAACTCCACCCAACGTCTCTGTCTGATGTTGAGTTCCTTCTGTGTGTCCACGTATTTCAAGTTCCTGTGATCTGAGAAGATGTCACAGTGAACCCCGTAGAGATAGTGTCGCCAAATCTTCAGAGCAAAGATCACTGCGCCCATCTCTAGATCGTGCACTGGATAGTTCTTCTCATGTATCTTCAGCTGTCGGGAGACGTAGGCTATTACGTGCCCGTTCTACATCAGAACGACACCCATCCCCTGGTAGGAGGCGTCCGTGTACACCTGAAATCCTTCTCTCCCCGAGGGAAGAGCAAGTACGAGAGCCGAGGTTAGTCGATCCTTCAGCTCCTAGAAAGCCGCCTGGCACTGCGGGGTCCAAACGAAAGGTACCTCCTTCTTCGTCAAAGATGTGAGTGGGAGGCAATTCGGGAGAATCCCTCCACGAACTTCTGGTAATAACCGGCAAGTCCTAGAAAACTTCGTACGTCAGTGGCTGTCTTTAACTGCGGCCAATCCCGAACTGCCTGAATCTTTGCCAGATCCACTGCCAACCCGGCTCCACTGATAGTATGGCCTAGGAAGCCCACCTCATTCAACCAGAACTGACATTTGCTGAACTTTGCATATAAATGATTCTCCCGCAGTCTCTGTAGGGTCAGTGCCAGATGACGAGTGTGCTCCTCCTCCGTTCTCGAGTAAATGAGGATGTCGTCAATAAATACCATGACAAATACATCCAAATACTCCTCGAATACCTTGTTCATGAGGCTGGCAAAATCTCGTACTACTGGAATGTCCGTCACAGATTCCTTGACCTCCACCATCTCAAATAGAACCTGATAAACCTCCTCCCCTTGTAGATGGGCCTTAACGGCCTGAACTGATGAAAGAGAATATGGGAGGCAAGTCTTATACCTTCGATAACGATAAAAGAGTCCCCGTGCCTCACGGTGATCCTCTTTGCTTGGCAATCAATCTGGGCATGGTTCCAGTGCAGCCATGCCATGCCCAGGATCAAGTCGTAGTCCATCAGCTTCAAATGTGTCGCTGGAGCCTCGAACGCCTTTCCACCAATTTCTGCCTCCATATTGCATTGGTCCGAAGTAAGGAGTTCAGATCCATCAGGTAGTCGCACCCTCATCTCCAAGCCCGTGAATCGCTCCACGCCTTCCAGTCCTTATACGAATGTTTCCGACACAAAGGAGTGAGTAGCTCCAGTATCGAAAAGCGTGCGGGCAGGCTTGCCGCTGATGAAGACTATACCTGGGGCGATTAAATGTCTTAGGATTCTATAACGAGTTTTCTTTCCTATTTATTCTATCTAGTGCAGTTCTACAAATTTAACAACTGAGAACGGAAATTTTATTTAAACAATTAAACATCTTGGCGTACCTGCTATGACCTGCTCTGGGTTCCGAGGCTGAGCCAGATCCAATGCATACATCTGCTGTCCCTCTGGCCTGCGGTCTCCACCCTGGTATCCACGACCTCGGCCGCGTCCACGGCCTCCGAAATGCTGAGCAGGTGGGCCACCCCGTAGTGCTGGAGGTGGTGCCCCCCTCATGGGGCAGTTTCTCCGGAGGTGACCAATCTGATGACAATGGAAGCACTCTGGTGGGGGATATGCCATACCCCCGGGTCTCGGCATCTCCTGCATCCGAAGAGGTTGAGGGGCCAATATCACCGTCTCCCTCGGCTCCTGCCTCACTTCCTGACGAGGCTGGTCCTCTGTCCTTCTCCCATCTGGTATAACACCTCGCCGCTGATCATTTCTTGCTCTCTGTGCGAATAGACTAAAAACAGTCCGGAAACTGGAGTAATGGAAATTTTATTATCCAAAAAACTAACTATTACAATGGTATAGCCTCCCTTATATAGAATGGAGGAGATGAGATAGAGTAGAGATACCCAATGTGTGACTAAATACAGAAATACAGCATATACAAAGTTAACCGCCTAACCGCCTAACCGCGCGGTTAGTGAGAACACTAACCGCTCGGTTACCACCAGGAGACGAGCCGCCGACCATCGATATCCCACAGAGTAACCGGCTAACCGCCCGGTTACCAAACCGCCATGCCAACCCGCTAACCGCTGCTCAGATATCAGAGCACCAGAGACAACCCGCCAACCCGCGCGGTTACCAAACCGCCCGATCTTTAACCGCCTGTCCGCCCAGGCCTATACAGCAACACTCCCCCTCAAGCTAGAGCATATATGTCGATCATGCCCAGCTTGCTGCAAATGTGGAAAAAGGAAGCGGATGCAGGCTTTGTGAAGATATCTGCTAACTCTTTCTCTGACGTAACAAACGGAGTGCAAATCTGGTTCTTCAACACTTCTTCCCGAATGAAGTGACAGTCAACTTCTATGTGTTTTGTCCGCTCATGAAAGACCGGGTTCTTGGAAATGTAGATGGCCGCCTTGTTGTCGCAAAACATGGGAAACGGATAGTTGTAGACCTCTCCTAAATCCAGCATGAGAGCCCGCAACCATTTCAACTCGCACGTGGTTGACGCCATACTTCGATATTCTGCTTCCGCACTAGATTTGGAGACAACAGATTGCTTCTTGCTCTTCCAGCTAACCAGATTTCCTCCAACAAACGTGCAAAAGCCAGATGTCGACTTGCGATCCCCTTTGTCGTCCGCATAGCTAGCATCGGAGTACGCTTCAACTCTCAAATGGCCATTCTTCTAAAAGAGGAGACCTTTCCCAGGAGATGACTTTACATACTCCAGAATTCTTAGAGCGGATTGAAGATGGCATTCCCTAGGAGACTGCATAAACTGGCTGACCTTTCCTACTGCATAAGAGATGTCTGGTCTGGTCACCATGAGGTAAATGAGTTTGCCAACAAGACGCCGATACCTCGTAGTGTCCGATAGAGGAGGTGATTCGTCAGTCCATGTTTTGTCTTCTCCAGGAGCCATGGGACACCGAGCAGGTTTGGCGCCCGTCAATCCTGCCTCTTTCAATAAGTCAAGAGCATACTTGCGTTGGGAGAGAACCAAGGAGCACGGTTTCCGAGAGATTTCAATTCCCAAGAAGTATTTTGGAGGACCCATATCCTTCGTGACAAGGTGTTGGCGGAGATGGACCTTCGTCAAGGCTACACCAGCTTGGTCGTCGCCAGTAAGAAGTATGTCATCCACATAAACGGCTAGCACAACCAGACCTGAGGATGTCTTGCGAATGAACAAGGAGTGATCCGCCGAACTCCTTGTGAAACCGATTGCCCCAACTATGCCACTGAACTTGTCGAACCATGCCTGAGGACTCTGCTTTAGACCATAGATGGCCTTTTTCAACCGGCATACCCGAGTCTCCCCCTGAGCAACATACCCAGGAGGTTGCTCCATGTAGACATCCTCATGAAGATCACCATAGAGGAAGGCATTCTTGACATCCAACTGGGAAATAGGCCAATCCTTGTTGACTGCCACCGATAGAAGAACTCGAATAGTGCTGAGACGAGCAACCGGAGAGAACGTGTCGAAGTAATCAACACCGTAAGTCTGGGTAAATCCCTTGGCCATAAGACGGGCCTTGTACCGGTCCACACTGCCATCCGGACGGAACTTGACGACAAAGACCCAGCGATATCCAACCACATCCGTGCCAAAAGGAGGAGGCACAAGAGTCCAAGTGCCCCGCTCAGAGAGAGTAGCAATTTCCTCATCCATTGCCGCCTTCCAATGAGGAACATCAAGGGCTTCCTAGTAGTTGCGAGGAGTGGAAGTCGCCGAGATGGCTAGGGCGAAGTCCCTGCGAGAAGGTGTTAGCCGATCATAAGAAACAACAGCGGCCAGCGAGTGCTGGGTGCACGTCCGAACCCCTTTGCGAAGAGCAATGGGCAGTTCCAGGTCATCTAGTTCCTCAGTCGCTGGTGCATCCGTGGCGGAGAAGGCTGGCCCGGGAGAGGAGAGAGACGGCCGAGGAGAGGAGGAAGATGGCAGGGGATCAACAGACGGAGTGTGCGGTGGAGTTGGTGACGGAGGAATCTCAAGAGGAGTGGATGGGACGGAGGGAATGGTGGGAGAGGGCAAGTCAGCCGGAGAAAGAGTAAGGTCAGAGGAGAAGTATGAGGCATTTTCAAAGAACGTCACATCCACCGAAACGAACTGTTTGCGATGAACAGGGTCAAAGCAACAGTAACCTTTTTGAGTAGTAGAATAACCCAAAAAGATACACTTGGTGGAACGTGGGGATAACTTGTCGCGAGTTGCGGAAGGGTTGTGAACAAAGGCGGTGCAGCCAAAAATGCGTAGAGGTAAGGGAAAAGCATTCTTGGCCGGATAGAGAATGGAAAAAAGGTGTTTTGCCTTTAAGAACTGTCGAGGGAAGACGATTGATGAGGAAGCAGGAGATGAGAACTACATAGCCCCAGTAGCTACGAGGAACCTGCATCTGTGCCATGAGAGTGCGAGCGACATCGAGGAGGTGACGGTTTTTACGTTCCGTCACCCCATTTTGCTGGGAGGTATATACGCAGCTAGTTTGATGAATGATGTCGTGTTGCATACAAAAAGAAGAAAATTCATTACTCAGGTATTCTTTAGCATTATCTGAACGAAAAACTTTCACAGAAGCACCAAACTGAGTTTTAATCATAAAATAGAAGGATTGCCATACAGAAAATAGTTCAGAGCGTTCTTTTAAAAGATACACCCATGTACATCGAGAGAAGTCATCAATAAAGGTTACAAAATAGGAACTACCCCGCCCTATGGTAAGGGTGGGGGCAGGACCCCATACATCAGAGTGAACAAGGTTGAACGGCTTAGAAGAGCCACGACCTTGCTTAGGAGGAAAGGGGGAGCGGTGATGCTTGCCAAGCTGACAGGCATCACAGTTGATAGGAGAAGCATGCTGAGGTAGGTGGGGTAACAGTTGGTGGATGAGACGTGATGGAGGATGCCCAAGACGAAGGTGCCACTGAAGAAGATCTGTAGAAGCAGATGAGAATGCTGAAAGAGCGGATACATCATCAAGGAAGTAAAGGCCGCCTCTCTCAGTCCCAGTAGCAATCGTCCGCTTGGAGTCCGGGTCCTGAAAAGAACAAGAAACAGGAGTAAACGTTACGGAGCACTGAAGTTGCTTGCAAAGGGAAGTAACCGACAATAAATTGCACGGGAACTTGGGCACATAGAGAGTATCCGCGAGGCGAAGGGACGGAGTAACTTGAACCATGCCAGTCCCATGCACCGGAGAGGGAGAGCCATCCGCAACGAGAACCGGGGGCAATCGATCATGTGTTTCTAGGAGAGAAAAACACTGAGGATTGCCCGTCATATGATTAGTGGCGCCAGAGTCGATTAGCCATTTACCTTGAGTCACCACATGGGCGCTACCTGAAGTCGTGGCCACCGAGGCAGATGAGTTGGATGAGTGGGGGGCATCACCAGAGGGACGAAGGTGCGGATGCTTTGTCCAGCATCGGTCAATCAAGTGGCCTGTGCGGCCACAGTGAGAACAGAGATAGCGAGAAGGGCCGCGCCCGCCGGACTGGTGACCACGTCCACCCGAGCCACCACGATGTGCTTGGTGGGCATAGGCATCCGGAGGAGGAGGAGCGGCAAGCAAAGGACGATTGAGCAGAGAGGTAATAGCGGCAATGCGAGCAGCTGTAGCATCCAGGGTGGGAGATTCAGCCTCTCCAAGAATTTGCTGCCGGATCATATCATAGGAATCCGGGAGCCTCAGAAGGTAACAAACAACCAGGAGTTCCTGGAAGTGCTTCAGTTGGGTGGCCACGTCAGCAGAGAGGGGACGATTTTGAAGAATCTCCGCTCCAAGGGCTTGGACCTGTTGGTAAGCCGCAGCAGGAGACATGGATTGGCGAGCAAAGAGATCCACATACAGAGTATAGATGCGAGATGTTTGACCCCCTTTGGAGTAGAGGGCGGCTAAGTGAAGCCAAGCTTGCTTGACCGTCTCATCGTGACAGATGACCGGAAGACATTCATCGGACAAGCTGTTTGCCAGCCACGTACGAACAAGAGCGTCATTCGCATCCCAGTCATTAAACTGGTCAGAGTCCGCAGGAGGAGGGTCATCGGTAAGATGATGACGCTTGCGCTGAGAGCGGAGAAGAAAGGTAAACGAGACACTCCAATCGGGATAATTGGGGCCGAGAAGCTTAGAAACTGTTCCAAGGTTCCCGGATGCAGCAGGAGGAGGAGGAGGGTGGGTAACGACAGTAGTCGAGGTGGAGGCATCAGAAACAGTCATTCTGGAAGGAGGAGACCGCGCGGTTAAGAAAGTAAACCGGGCGAGTAGCAGAAGGAGGAGACCGCAGCAGTCACAAGGGGAAGTAAACCGGGCGACCGCGCGGTTAAGAAAGTAAACCGGGCGAGTAGCAGAAGAAGGAGACCGCAGCGGTCACAAGGGGAACACCAGCGGCTAGAGAAGCCACGACCAAGCTGCGGAGAGCAAAGGAGAAATCCGCGCGGATAAGGATGAGTAAACCGGGCGATCAGAAGGAGAAGAGCGCAGAGAAGCAGAGGGGAGGTCGCGCGGACAGAAGGCAACGGAACAGGGGGACTAGATCGCTTCCTCTGATACCATGTGCGAATAGACTAAAAACAGTCCGGAAACTGGAGTAATGGAAATTTTATTATCCAAAAAACTAACTATTACAATGTTATAGCCTCCCTTATATAGAATGGAGGAGATGAGATAGAGTAGAGATACCCAATGTGGGACTAAATACAGAAATACAACATATACAAAGTTAACCGCCTAACCGCGCGGTTAGTGAGAACACTAACCGCTCGGTTACCACCAGGAGACGAGCCGCCGAGCATCGATATCCCAGAGAGTAACCGGCTAACCGCCCGGTTACCAAACCGCCATGCCAACCCGCTAACCGCTGCTCAGATATCAGACTGCCAGAGACAACCCGCCAACCCGCGCGGTTACCAAACCGCCCGGTCTTTAACCGCCTGTCCGCCCAGGCCTATACAGCAACACTCTCCGGCCCTGATCCTCCGCTTGCCGCTTCCGGCCCCGAGTGGTGTGCCAATCAACCTCAATCCTCTTTGCCATCTCCAAAATCCGGGAGATAGGACCGTCGGATACAAACAACAAAGCCTCCCTCAACTCCTCTTTCAGGCCCTTATAGAACCTCTTGATGTACCCTGTTTCGTCCAGCTGATAAGAATCTGCATATCGAGCCAAATGGTCGAACTCCCGATGGTACTCCACCACCGTCCTGGTGCCCTGCTTCAGCTGTAAGAACCGCTCCTCCAACTCATCCCTGGCCGACTGCGGAATAAAATGCTCCAGCAGCGCGGCCCTGAACTCTTCCCAGGTAATTTCCGCAACCTCCCTGTCGGCAAACGTCGTGTCCAATAGCGTCTTCCACCACCTCTTGGCATGGGATTCCAGGCAAGAGACAACCAAAGCCACTTTCTCCTCCCAGGGGCACCGTATCCCGGTCAGCATTTTGTACATAATATCTAGCCACTCTTCCGTCCGAATTGCCGACTCTGTCCCCAAGTAGGATGGGGGAGAAAGTCCTCGGAAGATGCTCAACCAGTTCTCCCCCGGGTTTGGCTGCGGAGCCGGAGCCTGTTGAGTCCGAAAGGCCTCAAGGATAGCTGTAAGAGTCTGCCCCAAGCCCAAATGAAGGAAAGGAGTGGGGACCGGTGGATGTGGTGCAACATCCGGAGTCTGTTGAACTCCAACTCTGCACCCTGAGAAAACGTGGCGTACTGGCTGCTTGCTGGAGGCTACTTTTTTTCCGATCGATGTTACCCTCTGATACCACTTGTAAGACCCTTTTTTTTCTTTTTAAACCACCGGGGTCTTATGCCCAAAATAGTCGCTTTGCGGTGACACCTTCACGCCCGGGAAGATCGTCACTACAAAACGCCGATTCTGCCGGCCTTATTGATCACAAAAGTAGCAGTACAAGAAAATAGACATGTAAGTCCACAAAAAATCACATATATATAGATAATCTCCACGAAGGGAGTGTCCACAAAATAATAAATCAGAGTACTAAAATACGGGCTTATGCCCGGTACATCATGCCCTCACTACAAATCACTCATGCGGAAGCAAAAACAGAACATCTACTCAAGGTCGAGACTCACGGTCCCGACTGAATGAACTCGGGAGCTAGACTACCCCTTCCCCCATGGCTCCTAAGTACCGAGCGGAGAGGAAGAAATGGAAGGACATGAAGGTGGAGAATAAATCAAAAGTAACAGGTGGCAGCGGAACTAATCTAGCAATTTATAATATAAATGACAGTAAAGTAAAGTATGAAATATAACCTTGACTTATGAGTGGAAACGCATAAGCCAAGGGATATTCTGCAAGGCTCCCATCGTATAAAGAGTATCATACCAATTTATACATTAGAGTGTCGGTTATCAGACAGCAGTATATATATATATAGAATTTAACCTTAATTTATAAACTTGCCCACACAAGCTTATAGACCAAGGGGTCGTTTTGCAAGTCCTAATGTATAAGCGTCTCATTCCACTTATACCTTAGGTGTCAAGGGTTGAATGAATCGATTATGCTATGACATGCTAGTGGGTAAGATGGAACATGCAAGTGCAACACACACACACACCCGAATCTGTGCACACAGACCTTTAGTTCCCCCTTTCGGAGCCGTTACCTCCCAGGATACCTCCGTAGTGGCAGACGGAAGCGGTGGGTTGGGCCTCGTCCACCTCTAAACCAGTAAAGCACTACCGGTCAGACCTATCGTACGCCTCAACGCTTGGTGCACTAAGCGGACTCCTGCGTACTCTTGCCGACTGGCGCACCAGACTTCTGTTTGGAAAAATATTCTCCAAAAATTCCCATTTTTGGACAGGCTCTAGATATAGCTAAGGTAGATCACCTGACCAAATTTCAGCTCATTTGGAAAAGGGATGAAAGGTGGGTATCCATTTGAACCTCAGGATAGCCCTAGGTATAAGTCCCACCAAAATGGTTGTTGTGGCAAACCACTTACCCAATCGAGTTTAAAATTTTTTTAGAATAATCTAGACTCGAAGGTCTACAACTTCTGTGACTAGCCATTTTTCCAAAAACGGCCTCTAAGTGCCTCATTTAATAGCATCAAAATGAGCTTGATAAAAGTGATAAATTACTATATATTATATATAAATATATATCAGATTTAATATATGGCACTGTTCATCTTCTCAAAAGCCCGAGACCAGCAACCTAAAAACGATTAAAACCTGTAGCTTTGCAAGTGGATTTCCCGTCCACCCAGCCATCTCCCTGGCCGGCCACCACCACCATCACCTCCGTTGAGGTGAGGGCTACCATTAGGGGGCGGCACGGCTGCCGGAGAGGCGGTTTCCGGCGAACCCGACCACCATAAATTTTGGAAAAACCATGGAAACTTCAGTTCCTTCTCCGTTATCAACAGAAAGAAAAGGTTAGTAGTCCAATCACTTCATTCAGGAGGCTTCAGTTCCTTCTCCGTTATCAGGAGGTTCCCTTTGGGTTTCACCCATTATTAAGGTCCGATTGAAATCTGGTTGTGCCTTTTAATCACGGCTTAATTGGATTCGGGTTTGTTAGGTGTTACACCTTTATTATTCGTCGAGAATAATTCCTAACTCATCACTCGTACTCGCACCTTTCGAGCGTGCCCAAATCACCCGAGAGTCGAGGCGCTCGACGGTTTTACGAGACCTCAGAATTCCTGGAGTTTAGTCACTTGCCTCGGCCACTCTCGTCGATAAAATAGTTTGAATTACATGTTTGATTTAAAAACGGGTGGTCGCGCGCTCCAATTTCCACATTCGGAGGAAAACACGCGTGATAATGACCGTGCGCGACCATAGGCTTCTAAAATTTAGGAAAAGTATCAAAGCTAGTCACCATGATCCCAAATTTTGATACAACCTTTAAAAGAACTTATAAAGAGCCTAGTAATTTTTTTCAAATTTTTCCGGGCAATTTTGGACTCTTAATTTTGCTAAATTAATTTTATTTAGGCTTTTAAAAATACTAAATCAACTCCAAAAATTCTCAAAATTTTTGTGGAGGAAGCCCTCATCATGGGAAACATTTTTTATGTTGATCACTTTTTCCCTAGAGGCATAGATTTGGCCCAAAAAATACAAACTTTTGCCCTTGATTTTGGTCTGCATATAGCAGATCAATCTGATCCTGCGGCTTAGATTGAGCCGCAGGATGCGATTTGACCTTCGGTCCCCACAGCGGATCGGTCGCGGATCCGCTGTGGGGGCGCTGATGCTGAGGCGGGGGCGGGGATTAAGGAAATCTTAGCCGTCCGATCCTCATCAATAGATCGAGCGGCTGCTGCTGCTCTCCAGCGGTGCAGTGGGTGAACGGCTTCCACCACTGCCGGCAGGCTGCCGCAGGACGCCATCGCCAGCCCCGATCGACTCGTCAGGGGTCGGCGACTCTCTGGGCGGTGGTCCGGCGGCCTGCCGCTAAAAAAAACATCCCGAGAGCTCGGGGTAGTGGTGGCTCTGCTCCCGGCGCCACCGCGCCACCCCCGCTCCTCTGGTGGTTGGTCGTCCACCGCACCACCCCCGGCCGATGCGCCGGGGGTCGGGCTTCTCGCCGGCGGTGGTCCAGTGGCCTTACGCCGCCGGCCGCCGCCGCAGATTTAAACAGGGCCTTGCCCTGTTTTGCGGGTGCCGCCGGAGCTGTGTTTTCCGGCGGTACCACCGCTCTTCGCCGCTGGGGGTCGCCGTCCCCAGTGTCCTAGCATTCCCCCAGCGCCACCCCTAGGGTGGAGTTTTCCTCCTAGGGCACCACCCGGCCTGGATCATGGCTTGGGTGGCGTCGACGGCGCTCCGGCTTCCGGAGGGCGCATGCACAACGTCCAGAGAGGGAAGGGGGGAGGGAGGGAGTATCCACCTGGGTCTAATGGGCTTGGGAGGGGCCGGCCTGGTCGGCCATGCCAAAGGTGGCGGTGGTGGAGGGGAGGGTTGCCTTTTCCGGCCACCCGAGCTCCGGCAGGGTTGGGCAGTGGTGGGGGTTTGCTTTGTGAGCTGTGAGGAGAAAGGAGAGGGGGGGTGCCCTTTTATAGGCATGGGGGAGAAGGGCTCTCCTCCCCTAGCCAATGTAGGATTAATCCCTCCTTAGGGCGGGATTAATCACCACCCTCCAGCTGCCCTAGGACAGCTGGAGGCTCAAGCATTTCCCTATGGGGGGGGAGAGGTTAAGCCCTTTTGGGCTTGGGCTTTCCATAAAAGAGGAGGAGAGGAGGGGAGAGTAGTAGTGGGCCTCCACTCTCCCTAGGGTGGGCTGCTTGCTGGTTGGGGGGCCCAAAGTGGGTGAGGGGTAAGACCCCAAGCGGCCATGAAGAGGGGGTGGGCCCCCCCCCATTTGGAGAGAATTCCAAAAAGTGAGTTTTTAGGGGGTTTGACCAAGTCAACCCTATGGGCTTCTGGATCCAGGTTGAGGCGGTGGCAAGCTATGTACGCATCAATCACTAGCATCTCTGTAGTGCTCCATGCGAAGATGCCCACATTTTCCTAGATGCACTCCAGCATCCTGCCCTGGTCCTCCGGGGTCTGCCCCCTGCTGATGCGAACCTTCTCCACCCTGCCTCCCTGGGTGAGAACTTCCATTTCCATGACCTCCTCCGCGGCCTCTAGCCTGGACTGCTCTCCCCATTCACCAACATCCCCCTCTCCTGGGACAAAGGCCTCCGCTTCTTCCACGACCATTGCCTCTACCGGCTCTTCCTGAACAGCTTCCGTCGCCACTACCTGGGCGCGGACTCCTTCCTCTACTTCCATCTCCTCCACTAGATGGAATTCACTGCCGTGACGTAGCACTCCCTCGCCACCTTGGGGTCTCCCCGGACCCGGACCTGGATCCACTCAGTATTGAACTTCAAGCACTGATGGAAGGATGAGGGGACACAGTGGAAGGCGCTGATGAGGGGCCACCAAAAGATGGCGTTGTAGCTGCTAGGGGGCATCACGATGACGAACCTGCAGGTACGGGACTGCCCCCCCATAGTAACATGGAGTCCCACTCCTCCTTACACTTCCTTCCTCTCCCCGAAAAATCTGAACAGAGGCACATCCGAGGCCAGCATCCTCTTGACCCCTACCTTCATCGCGTCAAACGTCTTCTTGAAAATGACGTTGACCGAGCTCCCGTTATCGATGAGGATCTGGGAGACGGTGAAATTTCTGATGGCTGTTGGGATGACCAACGCATCGCAAAAGGGATCCTCATGATCCGACATGTCTTTCCTTGAGAAGGTAATCTTCTCATCGGGGGATGGAGTTTGGGATGTGGAGCCAACACTCCGGCGATACATGGTGTGGAGGCTCGCCTTTCGGGAAGCCTCAACTCCCACCCCCTCGGGCTCCAACATCAACCCGGTCTTTGCACCTGTCTTCCTCTGCCCAAGGCAAGACTTCCTCGATTCGCACTTCCCAGCGGCCTTGTCATTGTTGTTGCTCCCTGTTTCCTCTCATCTCGAGGAACACCGGGCACGTGGCTGTAGCGTGCCCCTCTTCCTGATGGAACTCGCAGTATGGAGCTCCACCCTGGCTTCCTGCCTTCTCCTCTGCCCTGCTCTCCTCCTCCCCCATGGTTATTGCCATAGCCTGATTCTGGTCGGGGAGAGGTGGTCGCTGGCCTTGCCTCCCACCTGAAGGGTAGAACTTACCCTGGCCCCACTAGAGGTTGTCTCCTCCATGGAAACCTCTCAGCGGCCCCTGGTCCTGCCATCCCGGCCTCCAACCTAGCCGATGGTTCGGCTCCTGGCGCCCCCACTTGGGCTGTTGCTGCTGCTGTTCCCTCTATCGGGGTTTAGCTCTCCTCTCCTCCTGACCTCTGCCACCTCTTGGCTTCTCTTCCTCCGTGGCCCACCTGGCCAACTTCCGGGCAAACTCCAGGTTTGACGCCTCCATGTAGGCCTCCCTTGCCACTCTCTCTATCAGTGCCTCAAAGGACACTGGAGGCGTCCTCTTCAGCTCCATTCTAAAGAACCCTGGCTGAAGCCCAAGGGTGAAGGCTACCATCATGGTATGCCCTGGAATCTCCTGCACTTGGAGAACCTCCTCCTGGAACCTGTCCAAGTAGTTTCTCAGAGTCTCGTTCACTCCCTGCTTAATGTAGAACAGAGACTCGGACTCCTTCTTCCTCTTTTTTGAAGTGGTGAATCTCAACATGAATCCCGGGCGCAGGTCCTCAAAACAGAAGACAGAGCTGACCGGGAGCTGGTGGAACCAATCTCTTGCCTTCTCCTTGAGGGTGATGGCGAAGAGCCTGCACTTGAACCCGTCCGACATCTGTCAGATCGAGACCACGTCCTCAAACCACTGGATGTGCTGAACTAGGTCTCCCTTCCCGGTATAGTAGGACATCTCCGGCTCCCGGAACCCCTCTAGAACTAGGGCTGATGAAGCAAACTCGCTGAAGGGGCTGCCCCCTCTGTTGGGCGAGTAGTGGGATCTCATCCCCCATCTCACCGAATTGGCCTTCAGATACCGCTGGGGAAAGAGCACGCGCCCCTGCAGCTCATGCTCGCCTCCTCCATCTGCTACCTCCTTCCCGGCTCGCCTGCCGGGCGCGTCCTCGCCCAGGGATGGGGCGGCGACTACTGGAACCGCTTGTGTCGAGCACTCGGCGCGAGTGTCGAGTGCGAACATGATGAGACTCCGCATATCCTGCCTGAACTCGTCCAACATGCCGACAGTGGCGAGAGGGGGAGGTGGGGGTGGCGAGTTGGCCCCGTCTAAACCTTGCCCTTCTCCTCCAGTCATCGAGCTTACTGAAGATTTTCGGTGCTGACCACGCTCCACGCTCACCGCACCAAAATATTGGAACCGAAAAATCGGTCCTCGTGGAGTTCACCCTTAGGGAAGGGGTGATCGCACACTTCTCTCCTATGAGCCAAATAATTAAGGAAAAAGAACAGGGAACAAACCCAAGGGCTCGGCGTGGAGGTCCCACCACACACCCGAAAGATCTTAGAGTGTTTCCCCTCCCTAGCCAAATGCCGAGCTAAGGACACCTCAAAAAACGCAAGAAGATCGGGGCGCTAGTAAGCATGCCTTCTGAGGTACCCCCTTGGGTCTATTTATAGTTTTCTGAAAACGGTCTACAAATAGCCACTCTCTGCTATCCTAGAATTGCTGAAATATCTCGGGGCTGGTCTTCCAATAGCCAAACTCCGCTGTTCCAAATGGCTATATGCAGGCCCACAAGGACATCCAAGTAACTTTACCCCTGGGCCCTTCCTGGACGAGTGGTCCATGAGGACACCACTCGCCTGAGGGGGGTGAATGCTGGGAGCAAAATGCATTTTCCGCCTTGAAGATCTTCTGAAGGGCGAGTGCCTGGCTGGGCAGCCACTCGCTTAGCTTGGCGAGAACGGACCTCGTCTAGGCGCTGAGGCACGAGATCCTTAGGCAGGTGTTGGATGAAGATTGAACTCGCCGAAGGGCCAAACCACTCCTCCTCGAGCTGTGTGAATGCCCCTCTTTTGGCCTTGGGAGAATGCTGACCAAACTGCCCCGCTCGCATATCTGATGGGGTCCACTCATCGAATATGGGATTGTACACTTATGTTGCTTAGCGAGATCAGTAGAAAAGGGGCGATGCTGAAAAAGTTCAGTACCAAGAGCCTGTACTTACTGTTAAGTAGGTTCAGGAGTCATGACAAGTCGGGCAAAAAGATTCGCGTACAACGTGTATATGCAGGAAGTTTGAGCTCCCTTGGAGTATAGATCAGCAAGATGATTCCAAACAACCTTAACCGTCGCATCATGTCGAATGACAGAAAGACACTCATCAGATAGACTATTATCAAGCCATGTTCTCACCAGAGCATCACTGGAATCCCAATCATCAAAAGTTGCAGGCACAAACGCAGGAGGGTCATCAGTGAGATGATGACGCTTACGCTGAAAGACAAATGAAACACTCCAACCGGAATAATTCGGTCCAGTGAGCATAGAAGAAGTACCCAAATTGCCAGGAGTAGAGATATGAGCTGGTATAACGAGGGGCGAGGATAGAGTTGGGGAAGAGAAATCTGACGTTTCCATAGAAAGAAGAGAAAGCGGGAAGAAAGGTCTATCCGCGCGGATAAAGAGAGACCGCGCACAGAATAAGAAGGCTGGAAAAGAGACTCTAACCACACGGTTAGAGGTAGAGGCCGGAAAAAAACTTGTAGTAGAAAGCGAACAAAGTAAGAGGCCGGAAATAAACTTGTAGTAGAAAGCGAACAAAGTAAGAGGCCGCACGAACAGAGGGCCAATCTCAGGAAGGCGACAAGCAGGGCAAATGAAGGGAGGGAAGGCGGCAAGAAAAAAAGAGACCGTGGATAGAAGAGACTGCAGAAAGAAGGAGAAATCACAGAAAGAAGAAACTACGGATAGAGAAGAGCAAGCGGTTAAAAAACAAGAGACCGCTTGTTCTGCCGCACGCCCAAAAAAACAGAAACCAGAGCAAAGGGACTGAGAGCTCAGATACCATGTGAGAAAAAATTTAAATGAGAGAACTTTGTTGTTCAAAAAAGTTACATAATACAAGAGTATGCCCCATATTTATAGAAAAGGGGAAAGAGAGAATATACGTCTGTCACATGCGACTAGATAGTTACATAAAATTTAACCGGCATGGACTGTGCAGTTAGACATATCTAACCGCATGACTACAAAGCTTCCAAACACCTACACATTTGCTCTGGCCTTTATCCGCCTCTATTGTAGTAGTCCGCTCCAGGGCAACCATGGCGGTTAGTCACACCCCAACCACCGGACTGCGATAACTAACAACAACACCAATCCGCAACTGACTGGTCTCTGATGGTCGCCACGACTTGGCACAAACCACTACCAGCGGTTACCCACAGAATACAACCAGACCGCTAGTACAAGTCGCTAGTTCGGCAAGACCACCTATGCAGCAATAGAACTTGATCTGTCAGATAAGCAGACTGTCATAACTTAGTCACCATACTGCAAGGATTAAACCCCCAGACCGCCAAAGCTGACATCTACTCCTATTCGCCAGACCGTTTGGATGTTGCATTCTAACAAAGGAAGTCTGCGAGGGCTTAGCTGCCAGTTCGTCAACCCTGTCCGCCACTACTAGCCACCAGACTGCCTAACCTATTCGCCAGTCTTGTTCGCCAGACCGCCAGAACTGCACAGGTTCTGATAAAGGAAAAATAGTGAAACAGATTGAGGAACAATAGAATTGCATTTATTTGATAATAAAAATTTGAAAAGTGAATTGCAAAATAGATAATATAACGGCCCCTTACGACTACCGCTACAATTTAGCATAAGCATTCTATATTGAGCACCAAAAGAACATCCAGAGTATATCAATATATGATAGAGTATGAGAAGAAAAATATCATAACAAAATAAAACTATTCCATTTTATTAAAGTTTTATAACAATGAAACAAGTAGCTCTTTACATACAACATAAGGGCTTACCAACACTGTATATATCACTGGTAGTCCTATATATACATCAAAAGGGACTTACCAAAACTATACATATCAGCATGACTGAGCGAAAACATATGACTAACATGTACAAACATGTGTGTCAAAAGTAACACTACAGACAATATATAAAATAAAAGTAAAACTCCTCATGAGGACACTCTGGGTCACTGCATCTCGACCTGTGATCATCCAGGACGTCGAACACTGCTGTGAAAACTTCAACCCATAGACGATACCACTTCTTCTAGCGAGGAGTACATGGACGACACTCACTACTGGTGGCTGGAACTACCTCTTCCTTGACATTTTTTTATTTTCTAATTAGTCAAAAGACTATGAATTCTTACTTTTCCTTTTATAATCAATTCTTTTAATCGTAGAAATTCTTATTGCCTTGCATAGCTCTTTGTGGTATCCTTTCTTTTGTATATAGTCCTATAACACTTATTCCTATTATTCTTATTCCTTCTTTAGACTAATGTTATACTTAATTCACTTTCAAGCATGAGCTATATTA